>CBXJ02000282.1:23355592-23955592 GCA_000612645.2 Trichuris muris | reverse complement strand
AGTCACAAACTGGTCTACAGCTCATCGAAATATTTACTGCATGAACCTAAATAAAGAAGCTCTGAAGCAGCACAGCATCGAAGCTACATTCACAGTTTTTCATATTCAAGCCGTTTGCTTGCAAACGTAGCTTATGCTACCTGGGGAAGCTTAACGTTTCTACAAATACAGCAGAACTCTCTAATCGAGAATGATAAGCTTGCATCTTCCACAACTCAGGTGTTATATATCCGACGTTGCAATATGGTGATTTGATTAATATCAGTACTTTTGAACGGCCAAAACTACTGTCATCATATTTCGGGCCAAAGACGGAACGGTTTTCAAAGCTCGTCTCTTAACTTTTACAATTACGGTGTTCTGTTCCAACTAATGTTTCCCCGTACTTCCAAAGTAGTTAATCCGAGAGCAACGGTTATCCTTCAAGCACTCGAGCAGCGGAAGTGGACAGTCACAACCCGGGAAAAATAAATGAACACCAATTTTCCTGCAGCCCAATTGCTTCAAACGAGAATGTGCAATAATTACCGAGATCATGACATTGGCAGTTCCTTTGTACGGCTTCAAGTCTGGAGTCACCACGATAACACGGATGTGCACTAGAAAAGCAAACAATTAACAATACCTCCTGGGAAAAGTTGAAATTATAGCTCCTACGAGATGCACAACTACAGGTTGACAGGCATTAAGAGTAAAACGCCTTTAAATATTAATATTTGCAGGCGTGGAAAAATGTTCTACCTGGATAAGATTCTATGAGCCACCCATGCAACTCTTTGCCGAAATGGAACAAGGCGACAAAAACGGACTATTCGACAAACAGCGAAGCCTGCTTATAAATACTGAGCTCAAGCTTCTTTCGGCGATATGGCGCGATCCGTAGATAAATGTACACATTGAAAAGATTAGAGCAGTGCATTCACGCCAGCGACGACCAAACGTAGACGCCATATTCGATAAAGTTCACATAGCTAATTAACCTTACCCAGTCTATAATTAAATGTTCGAGAGTTTCAAAAGGCAAAACTAAAGACTTAAGGAGTTTAGCCCCTCTAAGGTTCGCGCAGAACTTCTGGACATACATCCATTTATAGAACACACTACATATGCAAATCATCATGAGATAGGAAGTCATACTATCATACAATTTCCCCTTAGGTGATTTGTTTTGGCTATCTCTTCTGTCCTTTGCTATTCATTTAAAAATGAAACACAGTTGGAAACTGCAAATTACGCCTGAAACGTTGTACACGAAGGAAAGGCAATACTTGTTCCAACTTTATAATTGCTATCCCATACATTCCCTTCTGTTTTATTAGTAGTGCATAAATACGTTCAACGTTATTGATTAGTTACTTCAGAAACTGAAACGTAAGTGCTTCGCCGAAGTTTCTCTTTTTCAGACAAAGCCTTAGCGAAAACACTGACATTATTCGCCTAACGGTTGTGCAAACGGTGCGTTGCCCTGAAAAAAGCGCATCGCACACTTCGTAAGTTTAAACGCGTTTGTAAAACATCATAACGCAGCAACCCAACCTGGCTTCTTTTATGCTCTAAATTCACATTCAGTCGTCGACGTAAGCGCTTAAAACAAACGGTGAGGCTCTGACGTCGTCACTTTGCGTCAAAACGTTTGGCTATTTTTTGTATCTGTGCATTTTCCTGCTTAACGTTGACCGTATAATTGTGATTAGACATCCGCGTCAAATCGAAAAGCTGAAAAAGTTTGACAAATGAACGCAGCATGAATTGACCAGAAATCAAAAAGTCCCTTCCTACTCCTTGTGCCCTGGGCTCCCCTTCGATACACAAAGAGGCCATTTTCCGCTCGCACTGTGATGTACTACGAACAATGGATTCTATGTAACAAACTTAACCATTCCTCGCAGTGTCTGCATCGAAGAGAAGCTCCGAAGGAATTTCCAAAGCGAACATGGACTAACAAAAGTTAGGTGAACTGCTTCGTGGTCCTCAATACGAGGTTAAAATTATCGTCGCAGAGAAACACTGCCGGGAGAAAAAGAACAAGGGGTTGACAATTGCGAAATTCACATCTCGTATTACTCAACCAGTGGGGCAGCTCTTCCGTAAAACCCTATGTCACACAAATGGGAAATACTATGCTACGTAAGGTATCAGACATTTCCTTACGGAATTTCGTTGCTGCAATAGGTGTGGATCACTTCCCTAATGAGAAGTGCTTTACCAGGCTAGGCGATCCAGAAGAGGTCATTCGTCCGTTCTAGAACTCCAGGACTTTACGCCAACGGAATTACTGAACTCGGGTCTCGCTTAACAAAACGCGGGTATTGACGGTAGCGGTAATTATTTTGATAGACAAAATTCGCTCTAAGCTCATATATTCAATTTTAAGGTTGGTAGTCATAAACGGCCAAAGCTTTTGTCGTAACTTAACGGCGATGTAAATTCGGCGTCCATTCGAACTAGTACTACGTTTCCATTCACTTACCATCCGAACCAGGTTTGTAGATACCGCGGTCGGTTTGTATGAAGATTGAGTGCGACTTGTGAACGAACTCCAAATCAGAGTACTCATGGAATAGCACTCGCCCGCTGACCGTTTCTCCTTGGACGAACAACTTGTACTGCATTTCCGGACTCAGATTTAGCGGAACCTACGGAACGAAGCGTTTTGTCTTGACCAGCCTCAAAATTGCGCCTCAATCCCGCAGACCTTCTCGATCCGAATTTCCGACAGTTTTCCTGCAAGTGCAAAACGTTTTGGCAACAGCAACTTCGCAATAGGCAAACAGGTTGGCATTCAACGATATACTGCGGCGAACTCGCGGAACTGGAAAGGTGAAAATTGCATTCCAATTTTTTCGCTAGCAATTCACCACCTCGGATGAGATTAACCGCCGCGCGCACCTAACTTTCGACTCAGACACTTTAGCTGCCCTTCAAGCCTCGTTATTCATTTATTCTTAATATCCTGGCTTAAAGAAGTTCTTGAACATATTCTTTAACTGCCAAAATGAAGCATTTGGCCATGTCAGCAAGGAATGGATTGGCAAAAGTAGGCGGCCAAGGTCGGAGGCTACGTGCATCCCGTCAAACGGTGATTGGGTGGAAATTCTGCGTATTACGATAGCAGCAGTAGCAGCAGCAACCGAAACGGTTGTTGAGACAGCTCGGTATATTGTTCAACCGAAAAGCTGTCCACTTAGCTGTTCACTCAAGCCGGATGATGGGCGTTGAATGGAAAATGCCGAAACAGCGGCACCCTTTGAAGCTTCGACGCACCGCTCATGCCGCCACGGCAGTCATCCCGCCGAAACCGGTTTAATTGATCCTCAACAATTCAACGTGCCACAGGTCACCGCGTGGGCAAGTGCAATTGGCCATTATCAACTGAACGCGTACAGCGAAGGGTTCGCGCTGGAGAAATTTTGGGTGCTTACTGAGCCGGAAAATGTTGTCGCGCATTCCGCGTGGCCGTCACGTCAAAAGTGATCATCTGAAAAAGATCGCTGATCCAACGCGCAGGTGCCGCCAAAGTTCCACGCCAACGGAACTCAACATATCCGACGAAATCATTGAAAATCGCCTTCACTCCTTTGAAGGGGACAAAGAATATCCCTGTGAGCGCCACCTATGGCACCTCATTGTTCCACTTCCGCTCCTTTTCCTCTTCAGCCTGCTGACATCATTGCAAGGGATGTTAATCAATCTTTCTGTAGGCTTTGGTTCTTCGCAAACTCCGTCTCTTCAGCGAATGGAAAGCACAATTCTGCCATGCAATAATTCGGTACTTTACAGTCGCGCAAGTCCATGGATATGGACACTTGCGAAACAGCAAGTCCGCAACAACAGTGTCAGGTCGTCAAAGAAGATTATTTCTATTTGCATCACCACCAAACATCCGGAACTTAATCCTACGCTTTTTCTTCCAAGCCATCATGGCACCATCCGTTCGAAAGGAATCGTCCGCGCAGCTGCCCATCTGACATATAGGCATTCAGCTTTAATTCGCCTAGTCACCGTATGGAGCTTAGCCTTGCAAGTTTAAGCTAGGTTGCAAAGGAACCTAACCATCATTCAAGGTGATCGATAAACATGCAACTCTCGCCATTGGCCTTCGCCTTGCCTATAACGCCGACCTACTTGCAGGGTTCCGTCCCTACTGGGACGACATGCAAGCGACCTGTCGAGAGATAAGCAAATGAGCAGAAAATGGAAGAAAGCAAAGGAATCAATCAGGTCAAGGCAGTGCCATCGAAACGAGCAGGGACATCTCAAAAGGCGACTACTGTTTGATTTATGCCTTTTGGCATCGCACGCCAATCTAGCGGTCTGTTGTCCATCCGTAGATGACATCCCCACCGTAATTTGGGCTGCCCAAGAAACGGGACCTCGATAGATTACGACTCGATCCGCCAAGTGACAAAAGACTATGCCTACCTGGTCGTATGTCGTGGGCCCAGCTTTGAGCCACGCTGCGGTTCTGGGCGTCGATCACTCTGGCGCGGACGACTACCGGCTCCCGACTTTCCAAAAAGTTGACTACCACAGCGTAGGGCAAATTTGGACGGATCAGTCGGGATGCAACGATCACGTAGCTTCCGGTGCTTAAAGATAAAGAAGTAATAATGGATCAGGCACTCGGCAAAGGCATACTGGTAGCTCTCGGTTGCCATGGTCGAATGCAGATTGCCCATGAGTAGGCACAGCAGGAAGGGAATCAATTGCGCAAGCAGGTGGCGGCCCATCTTGCTCCCACGCGATATGCAGACTCCCACCTTCTTCAAAATAACCAAATATGTCGTTTACGTACGGATGGGAACGACGCGTGCGGTCCGCGGGCGCGTTAGAATCGAAACAATAGCCGTCAACGCAGGTAGGGTCCCAAAGTGACCGTTGATCCGCCGCCAACGCGCAGTGCACTTACGGCAGGGTGATCCAACGGCGGGCTGTAATACTGGAACTGCTCTTTAAATAAGCTGGGTAATTTTGCGCTGGCACGAAGAGAAGAAAGAAAAAGTTGCGCCGACACGAAAACTCAGCAGGCAAACAGTTTGGCAGAACTGGTCCATCTACGAGCTGCCAACAGCAACCGAACCGGTAGTGCAATTGACCGATAAGACTGACGACAACCGATTGGCGAATACTAATAGCCAAGCATCGGGGTGAGAGAAAGAGAGACGGGTCCTGACCAACCGACCGTCCAAAAAGGGGAAAAGAAGCGAACAGGATCCATACCCGTTTGAATGAATGGTATACAGGACGCGGCCGGTAGCTACAAAGCGCAGGCAGTTCGTCATTGTCCATTCTCCATAGCCACAGTGAACTATGATCCTTCCGAAAAACGGCGCCATTCAACCTGGCGACCTCTCCTTCCCCGGAATGCCCACATAAGATGACCATGACGGGTAGCTGCCGGCTTTTACAAAAGGCCGCACAGGAAATGGAGCTCAGCGGTTATTGTGTCAGGTCGCCTTGCTAAACTCCATCATGGTCACTGAGCAAACACTGCTAGCTAACAGAGTTCCTTTTGCCTCCCTTTTGTCCATGGGCTCTATTGTTACCAGGTGTGAAAGAAGCTAAAGAGCACTAACGACGAATGGCTGAACGCCCCAGGTCGGCGGTGCACCTTCGACTGGAACAAAAGTGTCTCTCGCTACCCCTTCATATTTCAACCGGTTCAGACCGGTCCAAGAAGACGTTCAATAGAACTGTCCACCCCTTACGTTGTCTCCCAATATCGCCTGCAACTAATTTACCAGCATTGCCAAACACAAATTATTAGTAATCGTGGCTATGTCTACGGCCACTTGATAAACACGACAGTATTCTAAAAGTGCGGAACGTTGGAACACAGCCATTTTATCCCAAGTGGCTGTAAACTGACGTCCGCGTTGTACTACTTGGGAGTTGATAAGTGCCCATACTTAGGGAAAACTTCTCAAGCGAATAACGCGAGCAGTAAGGACGCGAACCTTCTCTTCGCCTTTTGAAAATATGTACCCCAAAGAGACTGCCAAACGTGCCAACTGGAATATTTATACAGCCGTCAAATGGATGTTTGTGAAAACAGTCATCCCCTCTTGGCCTCTGTAGAACTACCGCCACCGTACGGTATGCACACAAACTTCGACGGAACCTGCCCTTCTATGAGCAGCTGAACTTATTTTCTTTTCGTTACGGATAAGCCTGTCTTTTGTTTTATTACTTACGCAACATCGTTCAGTCGTACAGACTTGTTTATCGTCACTAAAGATGGGGCATGAGCAGGCCCGGAAGATCAAAAAAAAATTAATATGACTAAAGAGCTTATCCGTGACGAAAAGAAAAAATGATGAATACTTATCGCTTACAACCAGAATTGTGAATAGACGAGAAGGTGGCATGTTAGCCAACGGATATTGGCCTAGCCGTTCCCTCCAGTGGGTCTGAAGATGGCTTCTGCTGTCCTTCGTCTGGAAATAGTCTTTTAATTCATACAATCAACGCAGAAAACTTCAATGTGGAAAAGTGTGGCCGGGTATCGCTTCACTGACATTTTCCAGAACGTCGGACCCTTTGACGATGCCCGCGACTACCCCAAGTTCGAGAGAGAATGGCAGATTGGGTCGCCTCGGCAAACGAAACCACCACAACAACGATCAATGGATCCTTGGGCACTGGTCGAATGCTATCCCGCGCAAGTTCTCGTCGCAAAACGACTATGCAAGAGATTGTTACTGACAACCGCCGATGGGCTTGTCACGTTGAGTATCGCGAAAACAGCGAGCTCGAAGTGAAAACAGCGCTCATTCATCCAAGGATAGCCCCTACGGCAGTACGCCTTAACAACTTCGTGACGTCATCGCCCGACTTTTCTCCCAAAAGGCTTGTTCGGCAAAACAGTGAATGCTGCAGTAATGAAACGTCGACTCTCCGCTTTCACGACCAAAATGGACAGTAGCCGCCAAGGACAGTATTCCACTGAGCATCATCCGTCCTTGAGGTGTCCCTCCATGTCCCGACGAAGTGTCGCAACACATCGGCCACCCAAGCGGACATGGTCAAGTACGCGCCGGATATTCGAAAAAGCATAAAGGGTAGAACGTCGGCTTAGCTAGCCTGGTTACTTAATCGCCTGAATGATGATGGCGTACAAAGTTGCCATTTGACTTCGACGCAACGGTTCAAGTGGGATTATTGGCTCCTCTTCAAGTGACGCTTTTTTGCTAACCTGAATGACCAAAGGGAGATGAGGTAGTCAAAAGTATTCAAGTGGGCGGCAATAATACCAAAACCAGTCGGCAGGTCGCCAACTGCCGTTCGATCCGGTTGCTGGGAAATAGAAAAAATTGACTTATTCTGAACAATTGCTTCGCAAATCTTGGGCACCTTTAAAAGGGGCCCCAACCGTCAATGGGAACAGCCTTCCTGACAGGGTCGGCTACGTTTTGTTCATGCGCTTTCGGTACCCGACAATGCTTTACGAAAGAGAGATGCGAACAGCGCCACCGGCTTCCGCTTGACAAGAAACTTGGGCGAAAACAAGGTTTGCCGCTGCCCTACGCCGGTTCAAGGTTTCGAGGAATTGGCAGTTGACGACGGCGGCCCTTTTCTCTTAAATGCTCATCTACCGGTCAGACCCTCATTTGCATGGCGACTTAATGCGTCAACGCCATTTCTTGGGCACACGCTGAGCTATATAACCCAAGATTTGCTTGCCATTTCGACGCTGCTACGAAATCAGCAGTTCAACGTCACAACAATTCACCATTCTAAGCGACAGAAGGCAAATTCTTGAAAAACGGGGCTCATAAATTTGTGATCCTTCATATGAACACTTTCCAGCTGTTTCGGCCCTCATGGCTAACTCCGATGGGAATGACTGCAATACGTTAGGCCATATTGGTTGGGCGCCGAATGTTCGTAATCATCTTATTCCCATCTTGCAGTTTAGCGCCAACAAAAACGAACAAAACAGGTATAAAGACGACCTGACAAACAGTCGTGGGTGAAACGAGTTGTCGGCTGTGTAAAGTGCCGTGAGCGGAGGACAAACGGTTTACGGATGATGATGGACGTGGAAGAACTACTTACCAGTGCGTTGTACCGGATTTCCTCTTTTTAAAGAACGTTCGCTCAGATTATTCATAGAAACGACGGCGCCATAGAACGCTATGCTTTGTCGGCAGAATGTAAACATAGGCAAAAAATGGCAGAAACGAGACGTACCCATTTCTGCACTTGCGCGAACGAACACGAACCGCAAAGTAGGAGCACTGTTTGCATTGGAATTTGCCTACTGAAACAAGAAAGTTTACAAGCGCTATCGGCGACTGCTGTTTCGATTAGGAAAGCATAAGAAATTTTTTGTGGACGTATGGACGCATTACCCCGTTCGAGACGGAGACGTTACACGAAGGCGACTGACGAGTGTGTCGGCAAGAAACTAAAAAAATCTGCCTTCAGTCGGCCGGCGTGAACCTCCGTATTACCATGGACGCAAAGTTGTTGATTTAGCTGAATTGCCTGGGTGTCGCCTGTTGAATTGTCGCCTGGTGACTAACGTACATCTTTGGTAATGCACTGGCTTGTCCAGGAGTTATCCAACCTATTTTGGAGTCCTTGTCAAGATGGTCAACAAGCATCAAAGGTTTTAATGGAAGTGGCCACTGAAGTGGCATTCCGATATTTGGTTAACGCTAAGCAGATGCAGCAAATTAAGCGCGTTGTAAAAGCCACAAGTTTGTAAACCACGGCTTCGCAGCAGTTGAACGCCCGCGTTTCCTGCATTCCAGCACAAGTAAGTTGGTTTGTACCCCCTTCATCCCCGTTAAATAGCAGAAAGCACTTTTGCGTTTACGACCGCCTTACTTCAGAGATGCAGGCAGTTTGCTCCGCCTTTTCCGAAAATCTACAATGCGTAAACATTTCGAAAATTTTCCGGAATCGCATACCAGCAATAACCGGGGAATAACAATTCACGGAACCTGATATATAGCTCACAAAACAATTAGTGCAAATGACTGCAGCAAGTAGACGATTTAGTCAACTTTTTGAAACACCTGCAATGCTGTAAGATTGTTGCAATTATTTTTCATTTTTTTGCCATTCCGAACTAGATGCTTCCTGAGACTCATCGCTTCCGCATTGTTCTTCAAGTGGGAAACTGGGAATCCGCTCTAGCGGTTTCAGCCATTGGATTTGTGGTCAAGGGCTACTTTTGTCAATTTCTTGGCCGCTAAACCGGAAATCGAAAAGCTACAAATTCGATCGTCTTACTTAATCAGCCCAGCTAGAGGACAAACCACCCAAAGCCATATCCAAAGCAAGCTATTTGGCGGGGGCGGTTTAGTTCTGTTTCTCACCACAAAACAGTCAGCAAACGTTCAACTCAAGATTGATTCTGAAAACCACGTAATAGAGATGAATCACTTAACGATGTACGGACCCTTGTACGATCAACGATCACTATTTTAGGGCTATCGTTGCAACAAAACTAAGCAAAAGTAACACTACAAATAGCAGCGAAACTCAGTTAACCGCAGAACGACGATCAGGAATTTACATCAAGCTGCAGAGTCGGTGAAGCTTGACAAATGGGCACTGAAGGCAGCATTCCGTTTCGATAAGGCAACTTGAACATGAGACCAACTCGACAAAACAATTTTTAGCCATAACTTTCGGTTCACACTTAATCAAGATTCTAAGGCGTAGGATGGAAAAGCTTGCTGCTTACAGATTCCTAGTCTATGTCACAGAGACGTTATGCTAAGCAGGTCTATCTTCTAACTGAGGCTGTCAAAATGGAATATACCTGGAGGCATGAAATGACCGGAACTCAAACTCCACCGCAGCCTAGCCTGCTCTAAGGTTGCTATCCGCTATCAGTAGGAACCATTTTTGCTTGCACTACGATGTATGATGAAAAATGAATTCTGCTTGACAACCCAAAGCCTTCTTTACAGCAAAGAAACCGAGGTCAATCTCCAAAACTGAAGATGCGACAAGCAAAACTATTGCCACTGTTTGATAGTTGGCAGAAAAAATTATCTCCTACTGCTTTAACACAACTTATTAAAATTTGGTGAAATTATCACTGCAAGAAGGTGCGATCAGGCAGTCGACAAAGGACATCAACTAATGCAGATCTTCACTCAAAGTTGGTCAACCGTAAAGTAGCAACTCTGCTAAACCTCATTTCGCACGAATGAAGGAATCGTACCATGGAATTCTGTCACACTGAGCCTCCTCATCAGACCTCTCGCTAACGTACTACCACATTTTCAAACATCTAAGTCGCTTCCTTACAGGGCAGTGCTTCATTAAACTGAGAGATGCAGAACAAGCTTTTGAAGACTTCAATGCTCCTATAACTCCAGAAGTCTACGTTCACGCAATCAATGAGTCGTCTGCTTCTCGTTGACCGAAATGCGTACATGTTGGTGACTCCTACTTAATACAAGCTTCATCATTTCCAATAATACATGCAGGTTAAAGCTGGAATGGAAAACGCGAAGGAAGTTATCAACATCTTAGTAAAATTAATAAACAATGAATACACGCTGTATGAACATTCAGTCTAGCCTTACATCGCCCTGCTCGAACGATGTACAGTAGTTCATTAACATTGCAGAAGGCAACTGAACAAATGCACTTGCCACTGTTTGCCTCGCGGTACCTGAGGGTATTATCATGCAGTTTGCAATTGCTTTCGCATAAAATGTAGCTGAACAGCTTTTCCGCAGCAACTGCTGCCCAAAATGGATCAGCCAGGCCGAATAGCCGGTCGTCCGCCACCGTTATTCAGCACCGAATGCCATAAGCGCAATGTTTTGTCGACATTCCAGTGATGCAAGGGCTGTGCAGGTGTGCCCAGTGGCTATCAACCGGAAACGAACCTAAGGAAACTTGCAAAGCAACTCAGACGTTTCAATGGAAATTGGTTTGACGCAAAGGAGGTTGGCTCCAAGTGCTCCAGATGGTGGTTGTTAACTAGTCGTCAGTGGACAGCAAAATTAACAACCCCAATTTCGTACAGGGTGCGGACGGGCAGCGGATAGTACAGGTCTTTCAAGGGTGAGTATCCCCAAAAGGTTCCTTGTTTTGTAGCGCTAAACCATCAAGTGATGAACAACCGGATTTCCATGGCTGATCTAATGAAGTCTTCCTCTAGGGAACCTCTTAATGAAACGAAAATCATTCCCAGGAGTTTCGGCAACTGCTCAATACTCGTTGGTACTGTTCAGCTGAGCCTCGAGTCCTTTATAAAATGTTTAACGCTTACCCAAGTGTGCACGAGA
The DNA here is from genome assembly GCA_000612645.2 of Trichuris muris. Classification (NCBI taxonomy): domain Eukaryota; kingdom Metazoa; phylum Nematoda; class Enoplea; order Trichinellida; family Trichuridae; genus Trichuris; species Trichuris muris. Next base: position 23,944,328 of record CBXJ02000282.1, on the reverse strand, counting down.
TGTTTTCCTGAACCACTGCAAAATGTCTACTGCAAATTTTTGATTATTTGCAGCAAATCCACACTTTAGAGCGGCTCCGCTACCGAGTTCACCTTACGTGCGCAACTGCGCTCTTCTTGGACACTATCAGTTATTTATTTTGAGTGATCTACCTTCAGCTGGACCACGGCACACCCCAAGATGATTAATAGGTTTGGAAAGACACAAACAACGCCGCCCATGCGATGAAGACAACTAGCCTCGACGCTAAAGAGCACCCATTGCAGGAATGCGAGCAAATATGTGCGCTCGTCTGCGTCATACCCAGGAATGTTCTAAACCTGCAATTGTAAGAAGGAATGGAACTTTTTCCGAAACCTTTAACTCACTGCCTACTAGAATTTCAGCCCTTCCTCCGTTGCGCGCTGAATCAGCTGATTCAAAGATTGTTGCCTTCCGTGAAGAATGCATCATCACATCAAACAGTCAGAGTGTGAATATTAACACTGCTGTTGCCGCTTGCTTAATGCAGCATTGCGGTTGGTCTCCCAATCGTCGACACCCTTTGCTGTATTTTTCGCACCTTCCATCTACTACCAAGAAGTTTACACATGTGTCCGTTCTCTCGAATGAGACTGATTCCGATCTGGTCGTTTTTGTGCCTCCGCGTCTGCAAACCCTTCAATTACGACACCAAGCAATGAGCGCGAAACTTATTTATAGACTGCTTAGCAGTTCTATCTTTACCCTATTCAATTTATGACTCTAAGAAATATGTGGTTGTCACTCAGTGACAGAAACGCCAGCGAGTGAAAAATTAGTGATCCAGCATTCCTGTTTGATGAATGAAACTGTTGAACTTACGTTGCTCATTCGTTGCATGCAGAAGGTCACTCCGTTTACTATTTCTCTTCAGAAAATGTTTATAACATGTCTGGTTCCCACGCAACGAACGGTCACTGATCATAGACACCTGTACAAAACGAAATCTCTGGACCGGATATATATTAAACTGTAGGCAACAGATCGCAGAGAGAGAAAGAGAGAGAGTAAACAAACTTTATTGCAACGCTAGGCTTTTTTATATGCATATTTGACGACCCAGTGCACTCACAATCACATAATACTACATTCAAGTATTACAAACGAAATTCAATGTTGACATCAATTGAAGAATTGACATCAGCATTGTTTATACCCTAAGAGCAAATACGGGGCATTCAACTCATGCAGCTAATATTAATAATTGTACTTTCTCCAAAATTCTTCCTGAACTGGCAGAGATGATGCGCAACATGCGCAGCCGCGTGAACAAGGTTGCTGTCGACTTCCCTACATGGATGGCATGATTGAATGGAATAAGTAATATGCTTTCTGAGACTAAATCGAAAGGAACGCATTTTCCAACCGAAAAATGGACATTCCGTTTATAACTTAAACGAACTGTGGAATTGTCCGCGACGAATGGGTCTGTGTTCGCCAATTTGATTTCCTTTGAATGAATAGGCATGCGAGGTCACAAATTTTGCACACTCCATGCTGTACATCTCTGCGCAATCGATTGGAAAATAAGGTTCTCTTCTGTTTGCTCGCTGTCAATGAAAACTAGGTTAACAACGCTTGATGGAGGCAAAGTTACCTGCCATGATTGATTGTCTCTCGTTTGGCTGATGCTATCTATGCAAGAGGAAATTTGAACAAACAAGAACGCAAAATACAGTTGCCCTGTTTGCCCGTTGTTGACTGTGCAATTCAAATTCCGAATTTCTGTTTCGAAAAGAATAACGTAAGGTGATCGTTAAAGAGGAAATCTCGCAACTCGCTACGCAGAATGAACGTCCACATGAATGGAGGCCAATGTACATTGTTCAAACGAAATTGGCTTTCTTCCTTGTGTTAAGCTGACGCACGTAAGTCCGTTGCATTCAATGAACTTTGTCAAAGTTTATAAGCCTTTCTAGGGAACCAACAGCACGTTGATGTTTAATGTTGGGTTTTCACGCATTCCTCTCATTGTTTTTCTACATTGACAGATCTGAATACTCTGCTATTGTAAATAAAAGCAGGTGCAGCACCTTACCGCCCTGACCTGCTCTTTCCCCTTTTGTTTCCCGATTCGTATTTAACCTGATAACGGAATAAAAATTTATTCTTGCTCGCTGAAGACGGAACTCGAGCGTTTCAAAATTTTCGAGAAAAACCTGTACGTTGTTTTCTGACCGTGTCTTCTTATAACTACACTCATCCATCCGTCGGTGGGGAAACTGTGTCAATATACTTATAGATCTATCAACGTACAAAGCAACGGGAAGAATCCGTGAAAACACAAGACCAACGTAAGACACTGTAACAAAAGTTAGACAGCTTTGTGTAGCAGACTTTCAGGAGACAGGTAAGACAATTTCTCGACAGTGAATAATTACCTCAAGTTGGAGATGACACAATCTTCAATTACTAATATGACTTACGCTTCCTCATCAGCACAATCCAAAGTAGAGGATCAATGTTGCCGCACTGCGCACATATGAACCCTAAGGAAAACGGAATAATTTGCATTAATACAACCTGTTACATGTGCAAAGGACAATATTGAGAAAAGCTACTTCAAATTTTAGCGCAGTTATTTTCCAATCAAATGGCACGGCTGCAGTTAGCTTTCTCTCTCAGCACTCCTCAAGCTAACATTCATGCATAATCATGCAACTACACCATACACAAACTGCGTGTGCTTGAGCAACAACTAAGAATGGCTGGGCGACGTATTCGCAATCTTGTGCAACGAAAAATGTTGCCCTGTAAGGGACTACAAACTTTGCGGAGCAAAATTCGGTTATACAATTAAGACTACAATTGATAGGCCGTAATGGCTTTATCTTGCGCGTTGTAATAGTAAGTACTGGGAGTAAAACAAAAATAATAGTCGATGGGTTTCCAGCTATCAGATTAATAACAGGCAAGTCAATTTTGATTCACTTAAAATTCCATCAACAAAACAAAACATTACGTACTTGTTTATGGATAAACGTTCATATCACTACCAGTGAACTGCTCAATGAAAATAGGTGAGCAAATCTAAAGGCGAATACACGGTCGACCAATTTCCAAGGAAAAGATGCTCTGCTTTCAATTCTCATTTCTTTGCATGACTACTGCAGTTATACTGAGCTATACCAGTACATTATTGTAATGCAGCTACATCAGTACACTGTCGCAACAATTGTTTGAGCTGTACCGCTGTCTTTCAGCATAGCCCATTTGTCGTCGAGCTTCGTTTCCTTGTTGCAGATGTGCCAAGCAATGCGCGAATAAATATTCAGATAAAAACTTTATGCTTGATAATAATTTTGTAACGGCTTCATCAATTAAGGTGTATCGAGAAATCACGGAAGAGTTTACCCGTTGTTGTCGAAGGCCACGTAAATGGAAAGATCTTTATTTCCAAAAAAATGGGGTCTAGGATGACCCGAAAGCTCCGCTTTCCTGACCACGACGCGCCACGTTTTTCTACTTTTTCTTTTTCTGGAAATAAAGATCTTTCCATGTACGTGGCCTTAGACAACAACGGGTAAAATCTTCCGTGATTTCTCGATACGCCTAAAAACTTTATCCACAACAACTAATCAAAAACATTCTTCTGCTTACATTTCATCAAGAGTCGAACGATGAATGGAAAAACTTTCTTACCTTACTCCATCAATCGCTAAGAAACGCAAATGAGGCTGTCCATAAAGCTTCAGCTGATTGACAACAAATCGCTGGAGCTAAAACTAAACAAATCAATCAGCAAAACGCAAAACCAAAAAAAGCAGAGCAAATGCAGGCGACTTTAAATAAATATTTTAAGGCGATTGCTGCGCAATGAATTTCTGTTAAAGTAGGAAAAAGCGACGTTTTACGAAAATTGAAAAGACGTTGCAGCAGTCCGAAAAGTCAAGAGGTGGATTTGCTGGAAGTTTAACCGAGCGACAAAGAAGCAAGTAAGCAGTTGCCAAATCGCTTTGCGCCCAAACGTTATATCAAAAGTAGTGATGGATCAGTGAGACGCGCAACTTAATATGAACATTACGTGCAATAGCAGGTAATTAAACAGCTCTGTCTATAGTTGCTAATGTTCTAGTGCTCCTATGCCCAAATGCAAAGAAGCGTCGTGCATTGAAACTCACCCCTGTTCGACTGACGTATAAGTTAGAATGCCGCAATATCTTGGCATCTAAAATCAAGTGTACAATAGTGTACAATACGACAAGGAGACCATAAAAATGAAAAGCGACATATCTGATTTTAAACGCAAGGGTATTGGACATCTTTATGTAGTGTTTTCATTTTTCGAAATACTAATATGCTAAATAACGGGAGATGAATAGGTTGTGATTATATTAAGTGAATTACGGCAGTCCACCAAGTTAAATTCTATTTCTTTTTGATTCAAAGTCGTAGCCTTATGGTCACACCTTGTCCCATTTTCAACCTTTAAGGAGAAACGACGGAAAGCACGAATTAGTGTACCCAGAAGTTAGGTCGAAAGTTGTTGCAACGTAGCATCCGTCCTAACGTCTGCTCACTTTAATGCGTACTTTATTTCATTCCACTCTGAACGCTGAAGACGCGCAAGCTACACCCCGAACGCTACCTACTTAAAATATTATAAAATCAGGACAAATAATAACCCAACTAAAAGCTCATACTTATTCGTCATTGCGAAAATCTACTTGTCCATTATGAAATAGTTCAATGTTTCCAAATATAAATAAAAACAAATGCTAACATCACCTGCACATAGACAAAATGGGAACATCCTATAATAAACAATCAGTACGTAAGATTAGTTAATCCATTAATCCCAATCAATCAACTGAAAGTGTACTTGTTAATGTTTTCAGAGCAATCGTTCACAGCAGAAATAATCAAACCGTAAGCATCCAGACTGATCCCTTTGAAAATATCAATAGTGAAAGTAAAAATTAAATGAACAGCAGCTGTTTGATGCAGAAAGAAGTTAGCTAACTTTGCACAACGGTTCGCAACATTTCCCTAGCATTTTCGAAGTATCAGACTAGTACAATACAGACAAATACTTTTGCCCGTCAAAAATATTTATGCTCAGGATACATTGAGCTCAAGTCGATTCCAGCGAACATCGCCAAATGTAAGTTTGGTTGCTTTTGGCCTCAAGCTTTGCGCGTTCATGTAGGAGCCCATGGTCGTTGAATGATCGTCATGTCGATTGCGCTAACAAATATTTTCTCTGAAGATGCGCTATGGCGTACTGTACCCTAAAGACCGAATAGGGATTTTGGTGTAGCGCCATCCTTGCACAGCAGAAAGTTTCTGGCCGCACAAATTCGCATTGACTATTGTAATTACTTAACAGGATAAGGAGAACGGAATCAGGCGCGATTGAGAAGTACTTTTTTCAACATTGCGGATTAGCCTAGAGGAGTTCGTGATGGAAGAAGGAATGCGTTCTTCGCGCTCCAGTTAAGTTAAAATACAAAATTCTAAACGGAACTTTACCGTGACAGGTAGTAAGCTGTGGATATAGTGAAACTCAACCTGCAGATTGGCCATTCCGTTCTGCTCATGTCCGACAGTTGTTTGCACGTGCATTTCTTTATAACAGTCTGGATAACCCTGTTGTTGCTCTGAAACGGTTGTACTGTGCTTTAAAATGACTACCGCTTCAAACCATCGGCGAAGTAAAGAGCTGACTGAAGGAAGATGCCGTTCAGCAAGCTTTTACACGTTCACAACGCGATTCAATTGCAATGGAATTCTGGCAGAACTCTGCGTAATACCAATTCATCAGTGTGCTTCCAATTTTTTAAATGTTCGCAAAACTCGATCAAGTAATATTGGCAGGTACTAATACAGATGATGGATGCAGTAGAAGTAATACTGAATGGATTTTACGCATGTTCATTTTCTGTTGCAGAGAATTGAAAATCATATGCATTGCATACGTAGAACACTTGCCAAACGTGGTAGTTCGTTTATGTTCGCCTTATTTTCCACAGTGCGAAGTTATGTGTTTTCCAAGAGTAATTGACGTGGCCCGATAGATTTCCGGAATTCTCCGTCTATGATAAAGCACAGGGGCCGTCTCCACCCCATCTTGACAGGGTCAAATTGACGGGAGCAATCTTGACGGGTCCAAGTTGTAAGAGGCTGGCTTAACGGGAGTAATATTTTACGGTGAGACGGCCTTTAGCAATGCGCACTTGTACACTGTCTAAGAAACTTTGACGCTTAGTAGGCTCCCTGCGCGTCAGATAGAAGCATTTTTGAGTAATTCGTACAGTTTCATAAGAGCTTCATTTCTAATATTGTATGTTGGAATCTCTGGATACTGTCCTTTCGTTAAACTCAACAGATTGAGCATTCGCGGGCTGATTCCCGACAGGTTCGCCGTCATTTTGCGAAATATGTTCGTGAAATGTATTGCCAATTTGCAGGACAATGTTTGATGTCCGCTATTGTTCCCCAGGAAGCGGGTAATGGACCGCTCGTCCAGTCGATCGTGAAGCATTTGTCGCGAGATTATACTGCCGTATTGCGGAGCGAAAAGTCAAGTTTATTTAATTACCAAAGTATCAATGAACGGTGAAGTTGTATGCAACAGCAGGCAAATAATCTACACGCATGCGACTGTCGAACTGGTCTACTACTCGGCGGATTCGTTCATCAGTTAGTTGTTCGTAGTTAGGTTGTAATGGATTAGTGTAATTTCTGCGGGGCTCAGGGAAATTGCGGGCCGATTTGCCACAAAACCCGAAACAATTGGCGTTAAAGGAGCAGCGCTGGTTCGCCGGGTCGAATCGAACAAACGTTTTGCAAAACAATTGGAGGTCTTTTGTAATAGATAAGCAATAAGTACAGAAAATGTTTAGCATCGCCCCCGCAATTAGTCATTGCTCTCGGCTATCTTGACTACATTTAATTGGCATACTGTTGAAACTGTCCTGGTGGCGTTGCTCAGTCGGCTCGGCGTGACCTCTTGCGTCGTAGTGTATTCCGTTGTGCTGTTGTAGGTGCAGGGTTGACCCATCGGCCCTGTAGAAGGCTACAACGAGAAGAACCGCTTCAAGGGCTACGCCGAGGTAAGCAGGTCAATTCGTTTATTACTAACAGCAGCCGTTGTTCATTAGGTCGACGCGGTAGCCTAAGCTAGGGGATCTTTATTCACTATCGGGAAGCACTTTGCACTTACGTTCATTTCTTGGGACATATAAGTTCGCAGGTGCAGTGGAAATCATTCCTGGTTTCTTATTGCGGGTTACCCCGGGTTCTAAAGTAATCCCACAATCGTAAACAACGGAATGCAGGTATCTTCATAGAGCAAAGCAACGGCATGTGACGTAGGCGTTGTCTTTGTTTACGGGTTGCTGCCGATTCTAAACTTCGGGAAATAAGGGTGTTTCCATGTTTTGGCGGCCATAATATAGGTAGAAAAGCTTAAGCGAGGCAACAGTGTTTTGTTTTTGTCTCAACCTTGTCGGGCCTATCCAAGTACATTGGCTATGTTTAGGAATGCCCAACTTCGATGCAGCCAAGCTGACCGAAATAATGGGCGCAAGCGGTCAGCTACTGGAGCAAGGTATCCGTTTGCTTCGTCGTTTAATTGTCTCTTGTTCACTTTACTTTTTTTCAAGTCGATCGCCCGCTGGAGTGCTCATTAGAGGCTTCAGTGGTTAAAGGAATAGCGCAGAAGCTTCTAACAGGATCGGCGGAATTGTGTACGAGTTTGGGCACTTTCGACCCGGAAGACTTCGCGGACAAGTTGGTATGTTACCTTCCTCGCGTTGGACTTCACCTTGCGTGTTTCATTAATGTTTTAGGTCACTTACCTACGCCGCGAAGATGGCGTCCACGAGTCCAGCTACCTGGGTGAAGGGGAGTTGCCTTTCGACAGTTGGGCAGCTTTTGGAAGAACGGTAGCATCAAAGCTGCGAACCGTTTCTGCCCCGCAAAACTAGTATGTCTGTTTATCCGTGTGTAACTGCGGCATTTACGTAATTTCAGTTATGGCTTGGAACCGCAGGAACCCGTAGATGCCCCAGAAACAAGGCGACGAAAATCGGGTGCACTTCCATTACCTGCAGTTCCAACGTTTAGCCAAACTACGGCACTTCAGGTAGGCTGCCTGTGGTAAACTTTGGTCACTTAATTTGCTCTTCAGACTACCGCAAGCGAAGCGGACGACGACCGCTGCCTGCGAGTGGATGTTCAAGCACTTGAGAAAAGCCTACTGTGTTAGCTTGATTCACGGTCGCCTTATCGCTATTATTCCGTGGCGGTGGCACGGCTTATCACTATGCCTTTCCGGTTTCGCTGTGCGTGCGTTATCGTGCCTGCCACCGCACCCGTTACCTTTGCCTCTCCTTTTTTGATATTAAACCTTTTGAATTTGTTCGGCTCCGTGGCGGCGACTATCTTTCCGTCTGCTCTCCCTATGCTCAAGGGGAGAGTATCGTTGCTCGTTTGACAGCAACGACACCTACCGTCATAACAATACGGAGCCGATCGACTTCTTGCGGTTTATATTGCATCCAACCAAATTTAACACGACAGTGGAAAATTATTTCCACCTGAGTTTTTTAATCCACGTAAGTTTATAATTTTGCATAATCATCTAAACATCACTCATTGGTATTCTCTAGGACCATCTGGCCGAAATGGTCGTGAGCGAGAATGCGATCAAATCAAGTAACCATTTTGTGCGCCGTTTACCTTCGCCTTTTACTCAATTTTAAGTTTAAGAGTCAATCAGACGTGAGGAGAGGAGTCAGACAGACGAGCAACAGGATTCTAGCGTCAGCAGGCGCCTCGCTAACCAATCGGTGCTTGCCTTGTCCGTCAAGGAATGGAAAGTACAGTTTGTCATGTCTCTTTGTTCAACGTTTTACCAATTTTTTAAAGGCGTTGGTTCAAAAGTTCCGGATTGTTTGTCCGATGAGTCCCGATGTCAAAAATTGAAGATGTGCATAACATCGCTCTTCTCAATAGCGATCAACGTAGTCTACGTTAGAATTTTTCGTCCTGTCTTTTCCCGTACTTCTTGAAGTAAAAAAATGCCTTTTGTTGAAGATTGGTCGTCTGATAACGGGGCTACGGGCTATTTCGAAAATGAACGGTTGAGCGCCCGTTGGTTCTCCGCACTCCTGCTGCGTATAAGTAAACTTCGAAGTACCAAACCAATGTCTGGTCGATGAGATTGTTGGGGAAATTGCAGACGAACGAACATACGGAAAGCTTATTACTCGAAGCTTCGGAATCCACTTGTTCCGTCGTCGTTGAAGCGATCGTGAATGGGGATATTATTTGGAAAGGTAGGGATATATAGGCCTGATAAAGGGTAATATAGCGATCAGGAACCCATTTATATCAGTAAAAGGTAAAAGGCAAAAGCTTTTGTGACTGTCGCCTGCGCGATATGGCACTTGAATATGGAATCGCGCAGGGGACAGTTTTTGTGATGGTGGCCTGCGCAATTGAACATGGAGAATGGAGTATGGAAATTGCACAGGCAACCGTCACAAAAACTTTCTCCTTCGCGATTCCATACTCAAGTGCCGTATCGCGCAGGCGACAATCACAAAAACGTTTGCCTGATATATCAATCGAAAGTTTTTGTGAAAGCACAGTCCTGAGTCGCGAATGAAAGATTTTCTCGAATGGATATATGTCTTTCTATAAAATAGCAGTTCCTTGATTATCTTGATTATCCTCAAGATAAGCGCAGCTTGAATATTTCGCACTCGTAAAGCATTGAAAATAGGATTTCTTACTACGGGATATGATCTCATCATTCTTTATTATAAACATGCGGCTTATTTTTCCCGTTCAAGTAATTTATCACACGGAGCTTTCGGGACAGACCTAGTCCCGTCTTCAGCGTGTATACTGACTATCACATTGTCTCATCATAGGTCGAGAATCTCATGTTTAAACCGAATTGCTTTACGGTTTAAACTCTCATATGGTTTTTCACTGTGTTTAAGCTTGTTCTTCTCCGTGAGCTTCTCTTCTAATTGGGATTGTTCGTCGAAATAATGTTGAACTGGTGGATAGTTTACAACATTCTGTGGTCATGATTAACATGTTCCAAAGATCACTAAAATTCACTCCTTCTTCCCTGTTGATACAATCATTGTAATGAATGTATAGGGATTCTTTTATCTTCCTTATTCTAAAATCCCTCTCTTGCGCCAGTGTTCCAAAATAAATCTGCTCATTAAACAAAGTGCACCCAATGACATGTTCAACAAAGGCAGAGGATCTTTTACATTCTTCAATAATCACATTTGGGTCCCTGGTTTGTGGTCTGCCTCTGCCAGTGACACTGCCTCCCATAAGTCTTGTATAAGCATTACGGTATCTTGTCAGGCCTGCTAAGTGTTGTTGAACCCGATGATCTGTAGAGTGTCCAGTTTCTCCGATATAGGAAGCTCCGCATTCACATTTCAGTTGGTAAACAGTTCCTGGCTTTTGGTTTGCCGGTAATCTGGTTGTATCAGTTCTTAGGATAGATCTAAGGTTGTAAAAACCTTTGAATATTGTCGTGATCCCTAGTTGTCTAGTGATCCGGGAGATAAGATCACTAAGACCGGGATAATAAGGTAAGACCAGCTTCACGTCTCTAACTGAGTCTTCTTTCCTAAACTCTCCAGCTATCCATTTCCCAACTCTCTTTCTCATACATTCGGTAACGAAATTCTCCGGATAATCATTTTGTATCAAGGTCCTGTAGACGTGAGACAGTTCATCTTCTAGGAATTCTTCATCACATAGTCTCATTGCTCTATCTACCATTCCTGAGATAACTCCTATTTTTACATTCAGGGGATGGTTGGAGTAAAAATTCAGGTATCTGCCCGAGTTCGAGGGTTTTCTGTATACTTTAGTTCTTAGGCGGGATCCTCTCCTTATTAATAAAACATCCAGAAATGGTAACTGCCCTTCTGCTTCCTTCTCCATTGTGAACGCGATATTCGTAAAGCAGTAAAAATAGCGTTTTTTAGCACGGGATATGTTCTCATCTTTTATTCTAACTACACGGCTTTGATCCCGTTGAAAGAACACGAGTTAGCACGGAGCTTTCCGGACGCTACCTGGTCCCTTCATCAGCGTGTACAAATACAAATGAGTCATTCATTCACATATCTCAACCTGGTAATGGAAGGCTTGTGTTTAAGGCCGGAGCCCTCGAGGGTTTAAACTGTAAAGTGATCTTCTTCTCGTGTTAGTCCTCCGATTGTCTACTGGCAGAATCTCCCTGGGTAGATCCTGTTCGCAGCAGTGTCGAGGAACACGATGGCAACTGGCAACACTTAGTTGCCATAACCAACATGAAATAAATATCACTAAAGTATATTCCATCCTCCCTGTTCGTGCATTCATTATAATGCATGTATAGGGCCTCCTTGAACTTTCTTAAGTTTGCACTCGTAAAATAACATTAAGCGGATGAGCATTCGCCAGCCAAGAAAACATAACCGCAGACTATGCATAGGGGATTCCTAAACGCTCCATTGTAAATAGATTACGCAAAAACTGTTCCACAAGCAAACACAAATTTCTTATATAACGAATGCACTCTACCAATAAATCGGTAAGAAAAATAAATTTACGATGCTGTTCACATTCGTCTTCATACATCGCGCCGTCATTTCAACAGTAAGAGGCAATCACTGTCACCGTTGCTTACCTATTTCAGTCAGTCTGCAATAAAGCTGAAGAAGTGGCTCCCGAACAAGAAGGACACTTACTTGGAAAAAACTTTGCTTTATTTCATATAAGTAGACGTTCAAGTGCAATTAGGAGAAGGCAGGCCTGTCGGTGAGCAAGAAGTAAAAGCACCTGGAATAGCAAAAGCCTAGCCAGAAGTAGCGGCTCCATCGAAAGCTGACGGAGCTGCACGACTGTCCCAAGAGCGATCAACTTCTGCGTCGACCACAGCAAAGGCACCACCAAAGCGAGCAGTGCAAATTACATTGCTCATTTTGACGTCGATACGATCACTGTAGAAGCATTGAAGATGGGGTGCATGGTAACGGGGCGTTCGGTTGGCATGTTGGATGGTTGCCACGGTTAAATAAATCTCGTTTTTCGCCAATAAATCAACCCACCCGCGATTGGTGAGGTTCTTTCTTGGTAATTACAGAAGCACAGAGAACGTGATTACAACGGGTTTAACCGTGCAACCATCCAACATGCCACTGTAGAAAGAGTGGTAATCGCGGAGGAAATGGCTAAGTGAACCAAATTCGCTTTAAAACATAAAACAAGCACAAAAGTCACCAGCAGGCAGGTTGGCCACGCAGCAACGCTTTGCGAGGCAACGTTTCCAAGAAGCAATAATTTGAACAGAGGTATACCCAAACTGCGCTGGTATACCCAAACGGTACGCCATTAAGCAAATTTGGAAAGGCACTGTCCCGCTTCATTTCCGAGACAGTAAGCGTCTAACTTTTAATCACGTTCCCTAACACGGTGAAAATCACAAACTAACTAATTCGAAGGGAAGGATATTTTCTTGGAAAGAACTTATCTTAAATGTTCGAATTCTTTGCCATTAACTTCAACGGCAATGTTATGCAAAGAAGTGGAATTCATTGGAATCAATAAGTAGCAAACGACTTGTTCCAATAGTTAACAACCGCCTTAGCGATTGCCTGACTACAATAATGAACATGCAAGTAGATCCCTAAGCGCAGGTGTCACACAGGTTGGATGTTAACATACATCTGTTTATCTCCGTATGGGAAATCAATACTGCGTCACGTGCATATTTGCCATTTAACATCGTTGTCATGATGGACTTGAGTACGGGTTGTGCCCGTTTAAAAGTCCGTAGTGTCTGAAAATATACGGACAACAGTGCTCTACCAGAGAATAGATTGGCAGTTATTAGAGAAATTTGCAGAACGCCGTGAAGCCTCTGTACCTTTCAGAACTAGCTTGTTCCGTCTTTAGGGAATAGCAATGTTGGGGTTTTACTCCAAAGTTGCTGTATTTAAAGATCGGGGAGGGGAAAAGGTGGTATGCTGCAGCACGTGGTTTTACTGATAAGTGCATTCCATATGTCGCTGACCATCGCTCCTCTGTTGCGATTGCTTCAGTTGTTACTTCGAATGAACAGGACCTGTTGCAATCAGTAAAGCCAAATGGTGCACCATACTACCCGGCCCATCTCCCTAGCCTCTGAATAACCCAAATTCAGAGTACGTTACCATTCCCCGAAGACAGAACAAGGTAGTTCAGAAAGTTACGAAGATGTCACAGTGTTCTGCAAGTTTCCCTAATGTAACTGCCCATCCATTCGCTGGTAGGGCTTTGCTGTCGGTATATTTTCAAACACTATTGACTTCCAAACAGGCACAAGCCGTGCCCAAGTCCATTAAGGTATTAGGGCAATAGAGATGACGGAAAGAAGCACAAATATAGCTGGACGATTTTGTATTCCCACATGCGCTTTGAATATTAAAAGGGGGAAACAATTTTTCATTAGTTTTCTCATTAAATCAAGGTGGCACCATATCGTAAGCGACACTTCTCAAAAGTTAATTTCGCTCGACAAATAGGCGAAACGATTTCAGGCGAACTGTCAAACGTTGATTCGTTTGAACAATGAAAGTAAGGGTCAGCTAAATGTCAAAGTGCACGCTCAGCTTCCTGAAAGAATCGACAAAAGTTAAAATGCGCATCTAACCACATTCCGCGTGATGTAACATGCCCCCCAAAGCATTGGTCTGTTCACTTACCGGTTCAGCAATGGGTGATGCTTCGAACGAAGTACGCACAGTTGCAACAAGGCAAATAAACCACGCAATAAGCGGTTTCACAGGCAAACATGAACTTATTATATAAAGGAAGTCGCCTTAGGAGGAATTCCCTGTCGCATACATTCGCAACGCTGTTCACATTTGCTTTCATACATAGTTTTCTCGTTTCAGCAGTATGCCACAGTTACCCTGACCAGGATTTGCACGTTAACAGTCCCTCGGCGGAGAGACACCCGTCACTTCACAAGGGCAATCGCTCGAAGAGGAAGGGGAATGTACTTCAGAAGGGTCATATGCTATTAAAAGGCGTTTAGATAGCAATACGTCAAGCTGGCAAGGAAGGTGTGCCATCCGTCGGTGAAGAGCAAGGAAGAAGCTGAAGAAAAACTTTGGGACGTAACAACTCCGCCAAACTCGTCGGCGCCATCGCAAGCGAAAGGACCAAGTCTCGCGTCATCAAAGACGCCGTCAAAGCGAGCAGTGAAAATGATGAGAGATTTTATCAACGCGTTCACATATAGACCTCAACGTGTAGCAGGTTTGGCGAAACCGGTTGGCAAGAAAGTGGCTAAGGGAAGCAAGTTGGCCCTTCAAAAGACAAAATAAGCTACAAGAGCCACGGGCAAGCAAATTGGTAAAGCAACACGGGCGGTAAAATCTAAGGTCGTCAAGAAGAAATAACTGACGGACGCACTGCGTGCACCGTTGACACGGACAGAACTGTGCCATATATACAATTTATATTTATATTTTACGCGAATGAGTTGTAACTGCTCTTTCCTGCACCAATAAACTCTCAGCTGCTTCGCGGGAATTACCCTTTGCAGTAAAAGCTTATGCATATCACGCCAACGTATCGTAACTTCTCCCGTCGACAGAGCTGCCGTAGACTTTCCGACCCAAATTTAGCATGACGGAGCGCTAATGTCGTTTGCTTGCAATTTCGGACAGATCTGCTCGGGATGCTGCTCCTTGGCCCCCGTTGCTTGGTTCCTGAGCCGAAGTTTCGATTGCCTAATGCTTTAGCGAGGCAGCGTTTTCTCGTTAACTTCCAACGCGAAATATGGTCACTATTTTACTCATTCCATTTCTGGTATTTTTCCTTCGACTGCTGCACTGCTTGTTATTAATAGCACATCCTACTTGGCGCAATTCGATTCGTCACGCTTGGTGCCAGCAGGGATGACATTTTCAATTTCCCGTGCTTACTTTAATGACCCCAGTGCACGAAATTGAGTGTGCGCCAAGTTGCCTTCGGTCTGCTCAAGCCAGGGCTGAGTGCTGAACCATAGGGAAGCATCCTCTGTTTGCTTGCCGATCGGTCGCTGCTATGGTGAAAGCAGTTTTTAAATATCCCGTTCAGTGCTGTAAAACGTCAAGTTTAAATTTAAGGCCTGGCTAGGGAACCGGAACGACTTTCGATAAGCATATCCTTTTCTGTACACGCTACAGCGAAGCAGAACGGTGACCGTTAATGCTACTAGCGCGGTCCCAAGGATGGTTTGGAAGTCGTGCACGAAAACTGAGGAAATATATGACGTCGTTAAGACGGCTAATGAGAAGATGACCGTCCTAGTTCTGTTCAACGGAAGTCCGTCTGAACCTTTGATGTGTAGAACTGTTGTGGAAGAACTGGAGTACAAGTACAGCCATGTCAACTTCGTTCTTGTCGACGTGAACGCTTTCCCGCAGGTGAACGCGATCGAAGCCTTCAAGTCGACCGACGAGCCGACGTTCGCTGTTTATATGCGGAAGGCCAAGGTGGCCAGCATTCCGTGCTCAGAGGTGAAGAAAATGGAGAAAACAATACAAACTTTGACTGGTCGCGACGTAGCAAAGGCACGGCTTCCCAGGCGCGAATGTGAAAGCAGACATATTAAAAGGAGTAGCTAATGAACGTAGCGCTAAATCAGCTATAAGAAACAGTATACAATCATAAACACCGATCGGTAATCCACGCAACAGCAGTTGTAAGCGCTCAATAGGATTGGCTGACAGTAAACTTTATTTTTCACTTTTTGCCCACTGAATGCGCGCTGTAAGAAGAAAGTGGGCAGCTATTCGCGGTGGTCCAATCTCCTCCAACCGGCTGTGTGTATTAACGCTCCAGCGAAGCCTGACCTACGCCATACTGCATCAGTCTTTCTGGAAATGTCTTCTTCGACGAAGGATGCCGTTGTCGTGAGCACATCACCTTCGGGAAACGTCTCCTTTGAAGTCGTATTCTCGCCGCCAAAGAACGCTTCTTTACCTTCTGCCATTGCATCCCCGCCAACATCGCCGACGACTGTTGATCAGATTCAAGAAAAATTGAAAGCAGCGGAAGAAAGACGTTTGGTATGCATTTTTGTATTTAACTTTGCCTGCAATGACAGCCTTACAAATTCTATCAGCTTTGACAAATGGTTGCACATTTTGTGTAGGTACTTTTCGTTTCGCCTGCTTACATGTTCGTTTGCGCTTATGGCTATGGCCGGATCGATTCTATCGAGTGCCCCATTGCGCACTCCTTTCTCGGAAAACCAGTGCTATTGATTGCGGTATCTTTGTAATGGAAGCGAAAGGAGCGCAGATGACTCATCGTCGGCGCCGACTAGACTTATTAAGCCCAAAGTGAACGGTTTTGGACTTTCCGATCTGTTCGCTTCCAATCAATGTCGAATTGACAAAAAGGGAGCCGCTTCGAGCTTCCCCCGGCGCTGACACTAAAAATTCCATATCTGCTAACAAAGTACGCCAAGTCGTGTCGCCTTACTCGTGTTGCTAATTACTGACTCAGATTCGCAACGAAATTGGGAAATTGATTTTCGCCCTTCGTCAGTTTTATTCTTGTAAAACGATATATATTATTTAAAGAAACGAAGCAGTATTACACATTCGTGACCGCATTCATCAACGCTCTTGACGCGGTTTGAACGCGATGACACCGACATTGTATTGGGTCGGAAGGTAGGCAGCGTTGTTTGGAAACAACTTTGCAATTGATCCTAGTGCCTACTCACTAATTAAGATAATAGATACGAGTATCCAATGCATAAATGTCCCTTTGAAACATTTCCTACCTTCCAACCCACAATGACTGTACACACCGCGTACTAAACTGTTCAGCCCATTGGCCAGTGACTGCCCTCGGTGCCTTTCTTATACTTAGCGGTCAGCCACCCAAACAAGGCATTGACAGGTACATATTCCGGATAGCAAGAAGAATGGCTAGCTGCAGATGATCTAATGTACGCAGCTTTCAAAATGCCCGTTTACAAATTCCACCTACCTGCGAATGAAGGCGATGGAATGTCTATTCTGAAAAGTTCTATAATTAAAATCATGCGCGACTGGTGCTTCCGTTAGCGATAACAACAATATGTCCATTTGCTTGTTGGAAATTCGTCCCTTAATTAGAAAAACGACAAACAATCAATGGGAATGAATTTTTTCGCATCAAGAGGTCCTTTGACGACTATAAGCCAGTTGTTCAGCGCCTTTGTTCGTTAAGTCCGTAATAGCACGACATGTGCTCAGCCAGTCATAGGAGTAACAGTTTATTAAGAAACAAGACACAATTGCAGATGCAAGAATTATCTGAAGGCTGAGGAACCTAAACTGTTTCGCTGTCAGTGACCATGATGAAAATCAGTATTCAGAGATATTCAGAGACAACTTCGCGCGACGAATGAAACTATACAGGATCTACTATGCAATGTACGATCAGCAATAAACATTCATATTGATTGTGTGGTTCAGAAAAAGTAGACTTGCCCTGTTGGTGAACCTCGGCACTTCGTCAGCTCTTCATTAGAACGTAGAGGACTGATGAAACCGGTCGCCCTTGCCCAGGTGATCAAACTTAAAGCTCTTGGTGAAATACATTTCAGCTCAGGGGTTAGAAAGTTCTATTTGCCTTCTAAAGAGAATCCAGGCAATTCGTTGCGCCAATTCCGTGTTCGAACTGTGCGCACCGCGTTTGTGTTGTTGCCAGTTCAATCAGTCGGATCGCTTTGTTGTTTTAACGTGCTAATCAACGTTTGAAGGCGCTACGAATACACTGCGTGGAAAAAAGAAATCATGCCGCATCCCATAAACCATATACGTATACTGTTTACCGCAGATTCGTTGCAAAGTCGACACGGCTTGCAAATGACCATGCGGAAACTGAAGGAACTGAGCTATGAAAGTGTAGTTCACCCAACATATTTAACCAAACTTGTCCCAACGGCCTACCAAGTTTCAAGCGTATGGCTCATTTTCATAAAGGGAAGGTCCTAACAAAACAAGGACATCTCGAAAAGATCTTTGAAAAGTTCACCGCTTCTAAAACTTTGGACTTTTGTGCTGGTCGAATTAGTCAATTTGCCACTCGATCGCATAAATTTGCGAACTGTAACAGTTCTTACTTCGACGGACAAACTGTGCCAAATGCTGAAATACACAGCTGCTAAGTGGGAGTTAAAAATTGGGACGTCTTTTTTCACTGCCAAAAGTGTCCGCTTTTCCTAACACAGGTGGTAAGGAATCATTTTTATGGAACGTGGTCGTTTCGCTTACTCAAAAAGCAAACACACTGATCATGGCATACACATTTTTATTTGAAGTGACTCTCGGGCTAATGGCTAAGCGTACTTATTGGTGGTATTCCGGCTTTCCCGTTTTTTTGATGATACCTGTAATAAAACCGCAAATGCCCTACCAGCGGATGGATGGGCGATTGTTAGAGTTATCACAGGTCAAAGACACACTTCTCAAAGCTTTCGGAACGCCCTGGTTCCGTCGTCAGCGATGTTGAAATGATGGCGTCCCTTTATCCCCGATATCTCTAACAATCGCCCATCCATCCCCTGGTAGGGCATTTGCGGTTTTATTACAGGTATCATCAAAAAAGGGAAAGCCAGAATACCACCAATTTGAAAACATGAGACCCGTTACAAAGCATCCAGTATTCAAGCGTATTTATACAATAAAGTACAAACGCGCAAGGTGCATGAATAACGAAACATCTCTTAGACAGCCAACTTGGACAAAGTGGATAAGGCTAAAGTGGAGGAACGCATGGCAGAGGCTGCCGAAAGACGCAAGGCAATGCAGCTGGAATTTCGACAAACCACGCAACAGGACATTGCTTGTCGCATGATCGCCACCCAGGAGAAGCGAGACAAGTTGGTCGAGGAACGGTTGGAACGGATCAAGATTCATGTACGGGCTAATTTTTCAAAACCACTACGCAAGGTCGACAGGTGGCTTATTGAACTTCCCTTGGGTCCTAATGTCCCTCAAGCGTCAAGTAAATTTGGTCCCTCTTTTAGACCAGCAGCGAATAGACACTGAACTGGTTTTTATGTGCCAGGATTTTGCATCCCACCTGGTCAACAAAAATTGTGGAACAAGTTTGAACTCGTCCCCTCTGCTTCTAAGGGTTAGGAGAAATGTCCACTGCAGTGTTTACCGATTCCTAATCTTTAACGTAAAGCATAAACCATGCCTCTTTTCCAGCATAAGCGCATCGGCGCACGTCATAAGACGGAAGTTAAAGATGAAGACATCGATTTACCTGGACAGCACACGTTAGCAGCGGACAACGAGGCGATCAAGGTCGACTAGAGAAAGTGAATCAAAATCAGTGGGTCAACATCATCGCTTTACTCCAACGTAATGCTTGCTTCGGGCTACTTTGGCAGCTTTTCAGCGTCGACACGTACATCCTCATTTTTCCCAAATTTCGCTCGGCTTTTAATCTGTCAGGTTATCCCTTGCATTGCCTCGTTTGTTTTTCGGATCGTTGAGCTTCCTATCGCTCTGTCTCTCTTTCTCTATAGCTTCATTTGGCTTACCATGTGCCTTCCTGTCTAGCTTCACGCAGGTGTCACGTGTGCATAGAATGATGAACCAAACAGGCGCGCACGCCATAGTTGGAACAACTTCTTTCTTGGTTCTTCCGTCGATTGATGCTTAGCGATAGGCCGTCATTTTGCGATTGTCCATCAACAGCTGCGATGATGCGCGCCGCTTCTTAAGCATTCTCGGGTTCGTCAAGGGGGCAGCCAACAGGAACTGCGGATCAACAATCAACGAAGGCACCCGGTAGTACTTGCTGGTCACGCAAAACGTCAGCAGTTGCTCTGTAAACCTGACCATCTTCTGTCCTTTGTAAAAGTGGGGAATTTTCAAAGCTCGCAGCGTTTCGAGCACGTCGCTCTGCAGGAGTCCAGCCGAACGACTTAACAAGACATCAAATTACGCAGCGACTTATCAGAAAGTGCACACGAACTTACGATATCCCTTTGACGGTCATCGAGCAGCCTAAGTACTCCTGCAGAACTTGCACAATTTTCCAAGTCCAAAACGTTCGGTAACTTATGCGTCCAAAATCGGATAAAGGTCTTTCAGGACCTCCTACGACCCCTTCGCGCGCCGACAGCATGTAGCTGAACTGGATGAGGAATGACCCGTAGCCCTTACGCTGGTAAGGCGGAAAAACCGTTATGCAAGATAGGTTATTGTTATCCGACGGCCATTTCTCCTAAAACCGGTTAACGACAAAAACTTTGAAAAGATCGGCACACATACGCATTCATTCATACCTTGGAAAAATAGCCTGCAGCGTGAAGTTCATCTTCTTCCCATTCATAGAGAACGTAGAACCAGAACGGCTCCACATCGTAGCACACCGTCTTGTGGTCAAGGAACATCTTGCTTAACAGGCACAAATTCTGGCAATAAATCTAAGATCCACACAAAAAGGCAAAAGTCCATCAGAGGAGAGCGCGGAAAGAGGGCAAAATACCCAGCTCTTCTTGTTCCTTTTGTCTTCACCGTCCACTTCGATGATGCTCAGATTTTCCTGACGATATATCTCCCTTCCCGGAGTAGCGTCGTGAGAGCGAGACTAAAAAGAAGAAACAACAACGGATATTGGCGACAGGCGCTACGCCAAAGACGAAACGCCTACCCTGTGCCTTCGATAGGAGTTCGAACAACTCATGTACTTGAAGCACTTGTCGCAGACAAAAAGCTTTGGCGAAATCCCGTATTTACCCGGATAAGGAGAGTAATACCACGTTTCAATGCGATATCCACCAAAGTGAATTGTGGATATATACTTAATTCGCGTCAGCTAAAGAAAAGCAAGTCTGCACATATTGTCTGCGTCTTACATTCTCGCCATACTTCTTCGCGCTCTTTTTCCAAGGCGTACGTCTCCGGATCCATACCGTAGTAGGGCTGCAAGTTCGACCGAACGTGCGTTAATCACTTATGACTATTCAAATGAATCGTACGTAAGCATCGGTTTCTTCAAGGCGAACCCTCTGACTGCGGGTCACCGCACCATGGATGTTTTCCAAAGCTGCTTCACCTCGTTTCACCTCCGGGCTCTCGTTGCTCCGTCTTTTCGTGAAGTCAATAGCTTCCGCGGGAAGCCAAACGTCCATACGGCGATCGTCTGAAAATAGCAGGCATAACTATTCAATTTGCCACGGTTGGACAATGCCTCCATCAAAGTGAACAAAATATTCCACCACTTTGGTGTCCGCATTAATGCGGCGGGCAATAATCTCGGCACGCCCTAGAAAAACGACAAGAAAACGGAATTAATGGACACAGCAGTTAGCCGAGTCGGATTCTTTACGCGATCTATTGGTCCCCCTTATGACCGAGTAGTATTCACCGACAACTGGTTCGCGGTCCGCTGGAAGGTCTTGGTCACCGTTCGCATGCTCGGGCTCGCTGGAATCGGGAAAATTGAACGAGCAATGCCCACGATAGACGAAAACTATGCAATTCTCACTTTATCATATCAAGGCTCTGCTCGTCGAAGCCCTTTGCGGCAACCGCTAACACGGTCCCATGCCCAACGAAGCCATGGATGCCAAAATCCGGCAACCAATTCACAACCCGATAAGATCTACAGAAGCTAAACGATTCTCAAGTCTTGTTGAACCGTTCGCAAAAACACGCGTTGTTGATGACAGCTCTTTTGCTTTCCTATCGATAGCGCGTATGGCAAAACGCAACACCTGCAACTGTCGATGGCTTTTTGCGGCTAAAAAATTGCGTGCCCAAGAGCAAAAACCACCTTGCCTCAGCGAGGACAGGACGCCACTGTTGGCCGTCCCAAAGTTTGCTACAACTCATCGGGCGGCCAAAGAGCAACGTAAAATTGCGTCTACTGCTCGCTTTGCCGAAGGTGAACCGGCTAACGAGCATATAATTCGCGCTTGCGAAAATTCGTGTACCCCGTTTTGTAGGTATGAACGATTTGCAGGGAGCATTTTACGTCGCCTGCAACCTGATCGCCCACCCTTGGAGGAATGATCGTCGGCAAGAGCTACGATGCAACGCAGTTTTCAGTCACCGAGATCGCACGAATGCCAAAGTTGGCCTTTGGTCAGCCTTTCGGGGAAGCAACGTTCGTAGCTCACGCGCGGGGCCTTTGATAAATCCATTGAGCCTCCTTACTTCTGAGACTTGTTTCAATCTCATTATCGGCAATGAGATTAGAACCAATGCACGGTGCTTGATTTGGAGCGGTTTTGTAACGGCTGAAGTTGTGCGCCAATCCCGTCAGCGTCTCTCGGCAAACCCAAACCGCGCAGATCGTAGGAATTTGTTCTGCAGCTCTCCAAATCAAGCCGTTCGTTTTTGTTTATCGTTTTTGACGCGCAATAGCAAACCTGTTGAACATTCAGGAAGCACAGTGTAACACGTCCAGCCGTTGTGAACAACTCTATCTCCAAGTTTGTATGCGTCTTTATGACGCCCGGTCTGGCAGAGTAAATATAGGAGAGTGTAACTGGCACCCTGATGCCTTTCGAACAGCGTAGTGTTTCGCTGTTCCCGCTAGCCGTGATTTGCCATGCGTACATGGTTCACCTGCTCGCTGCCGCAAGTGCACTTGCAAGTTGTTTGACTTTCAAATGACGCGAAATCGATGCAACAATTGCTTGAAGTATCGCTGCGCGTCCAGCCGTTCCAGAAGCGCACAAATTTATTCAACATTGCATCGGCGCCGTTCCTCCAGCGTAGAAGGAGTACTTTATTCAGGGCAAACACTCATGCCACCACCCTGCGCCTGGGCGACTGTTTTTCTGTACGTCTTCGACTTCTGCCTTTGCAATAGGTATTGCCCCGGGCTTTCAGTCACCGGCCCCGGCTAGGCGCAGCCAGGGAAGAACCTGATTTTCCCCTACCGTAAGGGTATATGCGCGCTTTGACTGCAGCAATGGGTTGTGGCCGATCTGGCAAGCCGACTGGATCGATCGGGCTGATTCACCCTACCGGGACGCCCAAAGGCGTCTCGTTGGCCACTGCTCGAATTTAAGTGAGAAATTTGTTTGCACTTGGCGAAAGTGCTCTATTTTACGTTCTCCTTTTTATCGATTTCCGGCGTTGCTATATCCGCTAGGCAAGCTGGGAGACCAAAATCGAATTTCGGTCTCGTTGTAGCCATTGGCCTTGCGGCCGGTGAAGCCCGGATATTCTGATGGCGCCTCCTTATGCGGTAGTCAGGCATTAAGGCGTGGGCAGACAGCTGCGTTCACTTTTCGACCATCTGCTGCTGCAGTGGGTGTGCTTAGTCACAAAGAGCAAATTGATAGAGAGAGTGAGAGAGATAGAGAGGGTGTGTGTCTGTGTGTATGAGATAGAGGCCGGTGGAACGTTGCGCCTTTTTCCCTCCATTCATCCACTTCACTCCTCTCGTACGGAGGTCGTGTTTATCATTTTCTCACTGGCAACACAAGCGCCAAGTCAACCCTTCTTCTAACAGTGGGCAGCTCTCCATGACCTGCATTTTCCGTCGCAACTGTTGTTTATTCCTTTCTCCAAAGGTTAGGAATGATTTCTCGCTACATTTATTGCTCACGCCTTCGCCATTGCAATATTTTAATTACGCTGTCAGCATTGTCCATTGGCGACGGGCATGAAGTTGCAGGTGTTACATTTGGCCGCATACTTAAGAAAAAAAAAGGAAAGAAGAAAAAGCGTCCCTTCAAACGGGCCCGTCTGTGCTGACCTTCCCTTTGGGGAAACGGGTGCAGGTTGACAAAAAGAAACAATGGCTGGCGAAATTGGGTCCCTTGGCGCCCTTGGTGCGGCGGCCCGCTTGAAGGGACGTTTAAAGGCGTCGACGACAATTGCTCGTTGACCAGTGCACTTCCTTTGACCGCTCGGCAGCGTAAGAACCAGTCGGCACCCTATCGGGGAAGCCGTCCATAGCCTATTTTGTGTGCGTATGCTTTGGCGCGACCTTTAGTCGCGTGACCAACTATGCCTTTGGCCGTCCGCGTTCAAAGTGCAATGAACGAGCAATGGGCAAGTACAAAGTAGCTCTGCCGACCTTGGCGGTCGCCTCTGCTGTTGCAAAGTTAGCCGGCCAAGTTGTCGTCGCGGCTGCAGGCCCGATTTCCGGTTTTTCGCGACAATGTCTTTGCATCGCTATGCGCAAGACGTCGTCGTCAAAGCGCCTCTGCAATAGGTGAAGGCATCGGTTGTCGTCTTCGTTGTCATTATGAGGTAGGCAAATGAAATCGATTCCATCTTCCGGCCTTTCGGTCGAACTTTGTTCGCTCCCTATTCGCCCGACCAAGGTTGGCGTGCCAACGTTGCATTTACGCTTTTGCCAGTCGACTTGGCACCCTTAATTATTATATTTCCTTCTTTTCAAAGACTGACCGCCAGTTCGTACGTCCAGCCGGTTGTCACCGTTGTCGAGGCGCTGATGCGAAAGGAGGAAGGCGAACGGTTCAGGTGGTGCGTTGAAAAGGAGTTCACCATCGGCGGGTGCCCACTGATGGACGATCGCAAGAACTCGTGGCCACCAACGGCGACCATTGGCCGTCACCTCGACCGGGCTGAATCTTCGAACAGCAATTTGGACGAGCCTTCGGTGGTCGACAAAAGCGTCGACTTCTCCTCGGCCAAAGCTGTGTTCGAGTCGTTAGAAAAGAAGAATCGGCCACCCACCGCGGCGGACTCTTCGTCCCTTCGGTCGACCCGCCCGTTGATCAGGAAGAGTCGCTTCCAGGAGCACAATAGGTTGTTGTCGCCACTGGGTAGCGCCGGCTCTTTGCATTCGCCGGACGCGGTGCCGTCAAAACCGTCCGCTCCCCCGGTACCTCCCAAGCCGCGCCTGAAAAATGGCGTTCCAACGACGGAGTCGGTCCAATCTAGCGGACAAACAACCGCCGAAGAAGCGGTCGACAATCCAATTGTGGAGATGAACCTTCAGTTCAGCCGACTGGTGTCGGAAATGGAGAGCGGCGCTTATTCGGTGCCCTCGAAGAAGCAGAGCAGCATCGGAGACGAGGCTAAGGAGAATGTGCCTCAACGGAACGTCTACGAACCCTACTGGCGAAGCTATTCTTGGTACGCCCGCCGGTACGGAGCCGAAAAGGTCGGCTTGCTGAAAACTCCGGCACTTTGCGACCTTTTCGACTCTGAGCGTAAGCAGCCGACCCCCGTCGTTGATGATCAATCACCAAACGCGATCGAACCTTCCAGTGGGCTTTGGTCCCCTGCGGAAATGTAGGCTGCACGTTTTTTGCTTGTTACGACGATCAACCTTATCCTTTTAAGGGGCGAACCAGCGGATAGCGCGGGCGACGACCCTATGGAATACGGGGTGACGGATAACGCGTCGTCGATCCAAGCGGAGAGGATTAGTCTGCTTTCTCAGGATAGCCTCAATTCGTTGGATCGCCTGCAGACGATCGAGGGTGACGAGCTTCGCCCGACAGAGGTGGACCATTATTGGACCGAAGTGCCCGGACTGATGAATTGCGATGACGAACAAGGCGCAATGTCGAAGGTAAAGTTCAGCACGGAACCAATTCGCGTATACAGCACATACGGGGTCAACGAGTACGACCGACGCAATGACGACGTCGACCCGATCGCCGCGTCGGCCGAATACGAGCTGGAGCGTCGCTTGGAAAATATGGATATATTCGAAGTGGAATTACGCAAAGGCTAACCTTTCCTGTTTACCAGAAATGTCGGTCGGCTAACCGGCGCTGTTTTCAGGTCCGCAGGGATTGGGATTTAGCATTATCGGAATGGGCGTGGGCGCTGACGCGGGTCTGGAAAAGTTGGGCATTTTCGTCAAGAGCATATCCCCCAACGGTGCTGTTGCTTTGGATGGCAGGTCAGTTGGCTGTCGACGATTTCGATTTTCTTTCCGCGTTTCAACGCCTCCCTCTCGGCGGGCGAATACGTCCATCAACGTTATTGGACTTGGCCTGCGCTCGAGCGTTTTCTTGACGGCAGACCTGCTGTTCGCCTAAACGATAGCTCGAGCATTTTTCTTTTCTTATTATTGTTTTTTCTTTTCTATTTGTAACCCGCCGAACGCTGAAAGTGGTCACCTCGGCGCCCATAGGGGGCAGTAAACCCGAGTTTACTGCGCTCAGGCTGGCAGTGTTCGCCTTGAGGATCGGTTAGGCCGTCGGCGCACGCGTTGACGAGCACTGCTTCTTATAATGGCGTTCGTTCAACATCAAAGCAGCGAATTACAGTGAATCTTCACGCGCAAAAGGGGACCCTCTTGGAGTTGAGCCCTGGAAACGGGAAAGCAAGTTTGTCGCTACAGTAATCCTACATTAACCGTCTATCGTTGAAGCTCCATCTCTGTCGACTCGTCTTCTTTTTTTTAAATTATTCAAAGTCGACATTTCTAGTTGCCGTTCTGCATCAGCTAGCTTTTTGTTGAAGCGCTGCTGCGTTGAAGAGAAAAACGTTGGTGGCGCGACGGCCAATCGGACGCCCGCTGCGTTCTTAAACATTGACGATTATTTGCAAATGCAAATCTTTATCGTTTTTCCAACGTTCCGCCATTTGCTGTCATTTCTACGTACCGATAAGACGACGACTTGCATGTACGAAACGTCGGCTGGTGATCGATTGCCGTTCCGCTTCGAAAACATCGCTTCGGCTATGCGCGATATCCGACCGGTTGCCAATAACGACGGGGCGAAACTGCTGC
The DNA here is from genome assembly GCA_000612645.2 of Trichuris muris. Lineage (NCBI taxonomy): Eukaryota > Metazoa > Nematoda > Enoplea > Trichinellida > Trichuridae > Trichuris > Trichuris muris. The sequence continues at coordinate 23,917,598 of CBXJ02000282.1, read as the reverse complement.
GAACCGTTGCCCACCGCGCCGCACATCAAGTCCCCCCATTCTTAATTATTGCACATCGTTGCCATTCTTCTCGGCTTGGCCAGCAGATTGGCGTTGCTTCAACAAAGTACAATATCTTCGGTTTCAAAGGTTCAGATTGAAGCATCGTCCCTGTTGGTTAGGCTAACGGTTTATAGATATTGATGTTATCTTGGCGCGGAGGCTTTCTTGCCCCTTTGCCGGATAAGGCCTGTTGGCACTTCTTATCGGTCTAAATTTGTCGCTGTCAGTTTGACAAGTGACTGATCATCCGATGGCCGTGACGTTGTTGTATATCCAGTTTGCGCGATGGCCATTTGGTTCCACCCTTGTGGGACAGAAGGTGGTTAAAAATATTTTCGTGGCATCCCATCGATGGCTAAGGCGTTAATCGGTGGTGCTCGCTGAAGCAATGCTCCAATTCGCCATGCGTACTATAGCTTGGAGGGCCATTTCCAGCGACCATTAGGGGAATGGTGGCAACGCTTTGGCCGGTTGACACGAACGGCCAAACGGTTGGGCGTCGCGCGATGAAATGTTGTTTGAAAAATTGCTTGGTCCGAACGTGGAACAGATGATTGAACCTTTTTTCAATGGCAAAAAGTTAAGTTGTCACTTCTTTTAGTCGGCACACCTGACGGCCGCCTTAGGCGCCTTTACGAAAGGGGCGGAGGCACGCATAGTGCTGAGCAATTTATTTTGCCCCGTTGCAATCGATTTGTCCGTTTCTGACTTCTAACGTTAAAGCTGTGCATATCTGAGCTGGCAATACAAAGTTTGTCAATTGAAATAAGCAAGGTGAGGTCGAAATGTCATACCACAGTTTTCCTGTTTAACGTAAAGTCACTTGTGGGGTGTGCGGTTTCGCAGAAGAATTGTTCCCTTTCTGTTGACCAATCTTGAATGCGAGTCCTGCATTTGTTGGCCACCTTTGCGGGCCTCCTGACCATACTTCTATGCAGTGATAGTTTCACCAAGCTTCGTGAAGCTGAAGTGGGTAATCCGCTTTTACAGACCGTAAGACGGTGACCGAACCAAGTAACGGCGAATTGTTTAACGTTCATTCAAATCGCGGGGCTCCTGTTTGCCATGCATTTTCAGCTTTCCAGTGTAATTCTAACCATTATTCAGAGTTGTGCAGCTGGCATTAAGGTCCCCTGCAATCTGTCCTGTGATATTTTACATTTGTCTGCTTCAACGTTGGTCATCAAGCACTGGAGGGACTTCCGCCTCAGTCTGCAGCCTCTTATCCTTGTCACCAAATTTGTGGGCAAATTGTTCAGCTGCACGTTTGTTGAACTCACTAAATAGTCCGTTTACGTTGCGAGCAGAATCGTTTGATTCTCGCAAACAGATTCCCATGAACTCGTCAATCGTTTGATGACGTCCTTAAGTTATGGTTAATCGCTTGAATGTTAGAATGTCAGGGTAATGCCCTTGTTCGGCACACTATGGGCATTACCCTGAGCAACGCTCTGAGTTTGTGTGTTAAAGTTAGGGAAGCCCATGCGGTTTTGTGCACTTGCTCTTACTGACTGAACAGAGAAACTTGACTTTTGCTTTTGCTAAGTGCATCTGTTATAGCGTTTTGCTTGAAAGCACGGCATTCACATGAAGCGCTAATGGATCTCCCTTCTACAAGCAATCAGTCCTTAACGCTATTTCGTTAGAGTTTTAAAAGGTTTTGACCACCCCCAATACGCAGCGCCATTTTTGTTATGGATTGATTTTGCCTATTGCCTCCTTGCTTTTGATAATTCAAAGTTTCGCCCATTTCAGAATCCAAGTATGCGACCAGATCATAGAAGTGGACAAGAAAAGCTTAATCGGAGTTTCGCAGGCCTACGCTGCGTCGATTCTGCGCAGCACCAGCGGAACCGTTACGTAAGGACATTAGCTTCATTGAATGGTCAATTGCCGAAATTGGCAAATGTTTCAGGTTTAAACTCGGACGGGAGAAGGACCCTGAAAACAGCGAAATTGGGGCTCTGATTCGCCAGTCGCTCGAGCAGGACAAGCAATTGATACAGGAACGTGTGGCAGTGAGTGTCGGCGCTTCTGTCTCGACCTGTTGCGCTCGGCGTTCGTTCTTCTGATGTGCTTGTATATGTTTACTAACGTTTAAGAGCCGCATTGGTGTGGCCGTGTCACCCTTGTCGGTAGGCGGTCACGAGCTGATCCGCGATGCATCCGTCGCCCACGGTGAACCAACTGAATCGCGAGCCTGCTGGGAGCAGGTAGATCCTTTTCGGTTGTCCCCCATCTCTTCTGGTGGTTCGCTAACATCGGAAGGCTTGCATTCTACTAACTCGTTGGCGGAAAATTTTGAAATACACACCGTCATGCTAGACGTGCAACATGTGAGAGCCCTGCTTGCTTCGCGTAATTTGCTTGAAGCTGTTCGTAGCCTCCGTTGCATTATGACTACCCGCTCAGGAAGGCTCGCGGCTAACGTTTTGCCTTTCTTCTTTGCAGGCATTTCGCAAGGACGCAACCTCAGGGGCCGACTTGTACGAACCCGCGTCAGCGAGAATGCAACAGCCGGTTTACGTTCATGCCAATCAGGAAATCCTGAGGGATGTGCAGCTAGTCCGAGAACCTGCTCCTCCTTACGGTGCCGCTTCGGTAATAAGGAGAAGTGCCGCCGACGGCGAGGCCCCAGCGGCCCCTCAGACGGCGCTCGTTGCCCCTTCGCTTTGCTCGCATGGGGACGGGCCCAATGCTGTGCAGGATACCAAGTTGGACAGCATCCGCAGCGTGCAGCAGGCGATCGCTCTGCTCGAGGAGGAACTGTTGGCAACGAAAAGGGAGACCGAAAAATTCCAGTCGCTTTTGTCCAATTCGCGCGGTCAATTCCAGGACCTGGAGCGGAAGTACGCTGACGCCAAGGAGCTCATCAAGGATTACCAAATAAGGTGAGCGGGGCGACCATGAAAAGTCGTCCTTGGTTACAATTTGCATATTTTCAGAGAAAAGGACTTGCTGAGTCGCGAGGAGATCCATCTAAAGGTGCTGCGCGAAAAGGACGAGCAATACAATGCGTTGATAAGGCACCTGGAGCAAAAGGTACTGGAATGCGGATATATTTTTTAAGATTCGCGTCATTTCAAAACGATGCCTGAAATTAGGTGGTCGAATTGGAGCAGCAGTGGGTCGAGGCAAAGCAAAAGCGTGCAAGTCTGATTGCCGAAGCTGTTAATGGAGATACTGAGGAAAAGCAGCCGTTACGCAATATTACCAACCGGTCGAACGTTAAGGCAGCAACAGATATGATTACGCCGTTGGTAAATGCGAATCGGGACGAAGAGCACAAGTCGATGCATACTACCACAATTGAAATCTATCCGACCAAGGAGGCATGTACGGACGATTTGGACATGCCGGACGTTCAACTGTTGGACAATAGGGCAGTGAAAAGTAAATCCGAGGCAGTCCGCAATAGCCTGGTTAGTATTAACAGCTATGGGTGTATATTGTTACCACTATGCTGATTCTTCAGGTGATGTGCTCTCGTCAACCGCCGAGTCGTTTGAACGGAAGTGAACACCAATTGGCCTGCAATCAAGAGGACCAACGTTCCAATTCGCTCAGAAGCGGGTGCTCGCAGTCGCTGAGACAGGGTGAGGCTGTTTGGAGGTTAAATGTTTCAGTATGAAATGTTTGAGTTTTCCAGATTCGTTAGACGACGGCGCTGGGCAGAATTGTTCGCCCAGGGGGTTCTGCTCCCTGGATAGAGGATTAGTTCGTTCTCCGGCAAGCGCCAGGCGATTTACCAATATGCTTCTGCGAAAGAAGAACCCGTACCCAGCGGTTTCGCGTAAGTGCCCATTAATAAATAATGTTCAACTGAACCAGCGCTGCGCTTTTTTAAAAGTGGATCCCGAAATTGGCACTTTCGTGACGACAAGCGAGATGGAAAAGGTTTGCAGCTATGCTCTGCCTCTTCGTTTTCCCAATGAACCGCTCGCGCTTTGCAGAACATTGAGGTGTTAAGCTGGGACTGCGACGACGTATGTCAATTCTTGAAGTCGGTCGGTCTGGAGAAGTACATTCCTGAATTTGCGGTCAACGGGATCGACGGCCCGAAGCTACTGTGTTTGGACGGCAGCAAGCTGAAGGTGAGGTTTCTTCCCGTACCTCTTTTGGAACGTGACCAACGTTGTTACATGTTTTGCGCAGGCCATAGGCATCTATAATCACGCCGATCGGGCCTTGATCAAAAAGCGAGTGAAAGATTTGAAATCCTTCGTGGTTAAAGAACGGAAAATGTACGAGAAGGAGCAAAAGCGAATGCTGAAATTGTCGGACAAGTGAAAGTTTTATAAACAGTGTTACTCAAGCTCAGTTTATCTCACTTGAAGCGTTTATCACAATTCTTATGTTCCACCCACTAACGACGGGAGCAAATTTCATTTTCACGTGCTTGTTTTAAGTGATGTAGACTGCCAATTTTCTATTGTTGTCTCGTACAGTCGTTGTTATTTTGCCATCGATGTTCGCCGCCTTTGTCAGTACCCTCAGGTACAATGTTGGCGTCTGATGCAATCACTGTTTCTTACGATCCTGAAGCGATTTTCCAATTTTGATCAAGTGGAGCCACTGCAGTTAAGTAAACTCATGGAACAGTGAATGGAAGTTTGTGCATTGCGTGGAAAGGTTGGAAAGAAGGAAGGGAAGATTTTTTGAAGCACAAATGCGAATGTGTTTTAAAGAAAGAACGACGAACAGCGCAAACTGAGGAAATGACAAAGGGGAATGGGGTTTCCAAATACTTCCTTGTATCCTTTGTGCCTTATTCTTGTTATATGCTCAGTTGCGCTGAGGACAAACCAGTAGTCTCGCAAAATTTTGTTCTTAAGTGGGCCTGCGAAAGTCATGTGCAAAGGCAAGCTATATGTTGCGTTGAGCAGCGTGCTATTCGTATCTAATCGACTGTATGTTTGCCCATTGCTCATTTCGTAAAGGCTCCATTGCAGGTGACGTAATTCAATTTTTGGAACTTTGCCAAGTTATTTAAATCGTTGAATGACGTCGTAACACTTGATATTCAAATTTGTTAGGCAATCTACAGCTTTCCGAAGTGTTTACAGGCTTTTAGTCAGCGAAGCAAAGTACGCTAAATGGTCACAATTTCTAAATCAAGCAAACATAATTGACCGAGGAGCGAGCTTTAACCTGTTCACTGAACCATTCGTATTATGCGGAAATGGAGCCTGATTTCTCCTTTTCAGGAAACAATGCGCCCTCGAATTTGCAGTGCAGAATTAAGCATTAACGGGGAGGAGGAAGAAGATAGCTACACTTCTATGAATGGACAACTATTAGGTTAACGTGCAAAAGCTTGCCGATGTCGACTGACACAAGATCTCAGGACAGCAACTTGCATGACCAATTTGAAGTGCTCTTCAGGGGCAGTAGTTATTTTCCCTTTACTTCGAACACCGTTATGCATGAATAACTTAAGTCTGCTAAATCATAAAAATTTTTAAAATACGGAGCCATGCATCCCATAAGGTCGCTATGAATCCCCCAAGAAGTGATCCAGAGATGCAGCACTTTATAACGGATAACCGTCAGAGTTTGACTCAGCTTCTCGAATTTTCTATAACCGCCAACCTCACTGAGCCTTGGAACTGCCAAATAGGACTTGCAGAAGGAATTCATTGACTGTTATTCTACGTATACTCCAAAATTAACATATTAAGAGTCAGCAAAATAATGAATGAGAACGCAATATTCATGGTCGTATAGCAGCATTCTTCACGGGAAAATGAAATGTGTTAATATTTGCAGTGTCCTAAGGCTTATTCAGCCTGGACATACATCACTTGCTATGTATGTGTGTGTGAATTGCCTGCGCAAGCAATTGGCAGCTTACGGTCTACGAATTCTTCGAACAGAACAGAAGCCTTGTACCTAAGATGGTAAACGTTAAATGAACAATGAATTCCTGATCTCGCGCTGCTTCTCAAAAAAGAACTGGAGCGTAATACGAGAGAACAACATAAATCAACAATGTGTTAAAACGCTTTTCTGTGCAATTTTTTTAATGCGCAGACTGCTTTTTAAGAAGAACAATGGAAGTAGTCCTGGTGAATAGATTACCTGCGCATCATTTACACACTATTGTTCGTTTAATTATGCTTCGTTGAGGAGTACCTGGTCGTTGGGTGATCGTAAATGGGATGATTGAACACGGAAACGATAGAAGTGAGTTAGTTTTACTTAATAACCCGCTACCCTTGTGCCATTCCTTTTATTTCAATGCCTACACGTTCGCTTTTAGGAATTGCTCAGCTTTTGTTTACCCCTTTTAGGTCTTGGCCTGCTCTTCAGCGCTTGTAACGCCCTTTCCCTCACGACTTTGTTGTCCCAACGTTAGCATGTGCCCACCATCGATGAAAAAGTTCAAATGACGCTTTGGCGCCAAAGGGTTCTGTTTCACACTTGGGAGTGTCTTTAGATTCCAAGGCGTCATGACACTTTCCGCACTCTAGTAGTCGGTTCATAACAGTCCTTTTATTTAGTTGACAATTTGTAAGCAAGGAAGCTGCTTCTGAAGCGCCGTCTTTCTCGGCTACTAGATATGCTGTTGCTTTTGTTTCCGTAACTTGGGTGGCTCGGTAAAGTTTAGTTTAAACTCGGTTGGCCATTTGCTGTGCGTACTTGTCTTTGCGGTATTTTATTTAATCTATCTTTATAGCGTTTACGCGCTCATTGCATCTAGCCTTTGCACTCTTACCTTGCGTATGGATAAGAGAAAGTTTACGCTAATTTTAGAGCCGTCTCCCACGTGCGAAAAATTGTTGGGCAGTTTGAAGCCCGTTTGTCTGGAAAGCAGTAGTACAACGGGTAGATGTGTTTTTCATTATCAAGCAGCAAGCGCCCGTTGCCAGACTAACTTTCAGCTTATAATAGACGTTTTGAAACTACAGTAGGTTACCAAGGATGAATAGATAATAGTTTCTGACATTACGCTAGTTTATTCGCGAACGTGTGTGCGACGAGAACAATAGCAACGTGGACGTTAACCTCCTGCATTTGTTATGACAACAGAATGTGCTTCTAAACGTTGAACTGAACATTACGTATCCCTGCAACTGATTTATGCGTCGTTTACCTTGGAAAAACAAGAGAAGTCAGTCCACTCGGCAAATAACCTGCACATCATTTAGATACTGTTCGTCATTCAACTACGATGCGAAGAGGAGCGCCGGTTCGTTGGGTGAAATTTCAAAGCATGCGTGACAGCAGGGATAGACGAGGTGAATTATTTACGTTTAGTTGTGTATTTCTTCCGTGCTCGTTTTATTTCAATGCTACCAAGTTTGCTAATTGCAAGTGTTTAATTTTCGGTCACGTCATTTTGGCAGCGGGTTTCTGTTCTGTGCTTGTCGCCGTTTGTCGGATTGCTAAGTTGTTCCCACAACTGACTGTGCGTGCTGTGTATCAGGAATCTTTGCTCGTCATTAGGGCCAAAGCCTTAAGCTTCGGGCTTCGAAGATTCGTTAGCTTCTGTCTCCGGTAGTTCCTTCGGTTTTGTGTACTGTGAATTTATTTCAAAGTGCATTTGCCTTTCGTGGGCTCCCTGTGAACTGGTAAATCGTTCAACCGCGAGAATGACGCTTGTTGCCATTTGCAATGCGCGGCGAATTTTGTCCCCTTTAATGGTTTCTGTTCGTTAATGCTCATTTTTTTCTCAGTATGCCGGTTCTTTTCCAATTTTTCTGTTGTTCAATTCGTTTGGTCTTATACGTGTACTTATTATATGTTGTAGCTAATTTTAGTACTTTCTTCTTCTTTATAGGCCACATGTACGATAGTTGGTCTGCTTTAAATCACTTATAGCGGAAATTGCTTCGCTATTTTTATTTAAGTCTTTTGCTAATGTTTAGCGCGCTGACTAAGTGATTCATGTAAAAATTCCCTCTAGGCATAGTCTGCGTTGAACCGCTTATTCTTAAATTGGCACCCTCCCCGCAATTTGTGGTTTTTAAAATAGGTTGCCAATATAGACATCTAAATATATTTGTACGTTATGAAGTGCTGACAATGGCATGATATTTTAGCAACGCAGGCAGTAAACAAGTCGACCTCCCGTATTTGACTTTCCGTTCGATTAATTGCACCCATTTCTGAATGTTGTGACTTGTTACGATTTTATCAAGCAGTTCATTAATTTCCCGTAATTTTCGGGGTCCTTCTGACCCATTCTTCAGCGGATCAGTAGAAAGAGGTAACGGAGTTTGATAATTTTGGAAACCCCGCGTAAATATGCTATTTCATTTCTGGATTACTTCTCGTTTACTTACGGGTTAATGCGCAAGCGGATTTGTCCTTTGGATTTAGTTCCAGCGTCCTGCAAAACCTTTTACTTATGCGTTTTTGTATTAGGTATGGTGCAAAGAGATACAGAGATGCATCAAAATTACGACTATGGGAATGGTTTTGAAGAGTATGTCATTGAGAGGGCTCACCAGTAAGCGAACAGTTTTATCATTTTTCGAAAATGTATTGTGCTTAGGTCATCGTTTAGCGCTGAATTATTATTATTATTATTATTATTATTATTATTATTATTATTATTATTCGCGAAATCGTGACTGGCTAAGAGTGCGCGTTTTGCACAAATCTTTTGGTAGTATTTTTTGCGTCGATCCCTTTTGAGGCGCCTTTGTTGCACGTTGAATGTTAAATATTTTGACATGTTGGTTTCGCTCCATGGAATTCCCAGGTATTTCTGTCTGCATTCAATAAATTCATAGTGAATGGAGCGAAGTGTGTCCATTCACAATCTGTTTCAGGAAGCGACGTTTGTTTTCAGAGTCACTTTTAGGCTATTTTTGACAGCGCCATTCTCTGAGCTTAAGCATCGCAGGTGTCTTGATTTTACGTTACGCGTGGCATGTCTTGTCTAATTAGCGGTTAATTTGATAAGCACATGGGACTTGCAGGATAACCTGACCGCCGTGGCGCGAATTAAAGACTAAACTTGATATGCTGAAGTCAATATTTCCCGAATGCATGTAATCTATGTTTTTTCAGGCGCCGTCGCGTCGATTTTAGTTGGGCTCCATTTCGCCGCGACATCCAAAATAGGTATATTGTTGAAGGTGTAATCACTTGATTAATATATGTTCTTCAGCGTGCAGTCTGAAAAGTCGGATGACCAATCTGAACAAGTTCAATGCTTCAGGTAAAAGGTCGAATTGTTTGCAGTTTATTAGTAATTGACGGCTTCGGCCGCTGTTCAGAATCGTAAGATTTATTGACCGCACTTTTGCATTGTACATTAGGTAGTCGAGCGAAAAAGGGCCTCTGTCCTAAACTACCGTAAGAGATTACAGAACACGGTTTGCAAAACAGACACAATAATTATCTGACCACCTTTTCTCACCTGAAGGGCATTGGACCTCGTTTCTTTCTCTTATGGCTGCACTGACTTGTCTGTTGTAGAGATATACACTGCCTTACGTAAGCTATCCAAAGAAGAGTTCGGGCACGTTTGCTCTTCACGCAGGCTGATAGTTAGAAAGTCAAATATGTGTTGTTGAACAACGTGTAAAACTTCATGAACAGTTAATCGAATCTGATCGCCTCAGTAGAACACTGCCTTTCTTCAGATTACCCACGCCAAACTATTAAGCATAAGGAGTGTTGTCTAAGAGTTATTGTTGTTAGTGCTTCACAATGTTAGCCCGTAATTCTGCACCAGCTGATTTGGATTAGAAATTATAAAGCTGTTCAATACTGACACTGTCGAACTGATAACTAAGATCACCAGGGAGAAATATTGTTTCTGTTGTTGTTTTATTGAATCTAAGGTTCCAAATTTGATAGGGTTCCGTTCTTTCATCGAAGAATATTTGTAGGGCAATTCGGTCAGATGCGTCTTTTTTTCAAGAATAAATAGAATTCACACCATTACAATAGAGCCCTTGGTTTTTTACTTCTTGACGAAGGCAAGAAATGCTTAATATTTCAACTGTCGAGGAGAGCGTTGAAGACAAAGTAATACTCCTCCAATATAAACTCGACCGTTCTCAATTTTTGCACCAATTCGCTTAATTTTGAACTAACCTTGTTTCTTCCTTCTTAAAAGTGATTCGTTGAAAGGGTGGTGGGATTACCATTCGCGCGATGGTTGGGGGCTTTCCTGGAGTCGCAGCAGGAGCTTGAACGAAAATAGCAAATGTTATCCTGCGGTATGCACCACTGCTTATTTTTCATTATGGAAAAAGGGATGGCCAACTGCGTATTTTTTAAGGCGAATTCGTATATTTGTTGTTGTTCATCTTTGATTGGGGAAATGACTTCCAAGTTGCCTTTTGTTTCAGCTCTCCTGACCCAGACCGACATCCTGAAGCAGCCACTGATTGTAGCTGTACGACGACTCTTTTCTCGCAATTCCGCTAAAGATACTGTTTAGTGCGTGTGATTGAAAATGAAATTCCGCCAAAGTGCAATGATGCTAAGGACACGGCAGGTTTTGAAGTCTCCGCGGTCGACTTGCAGAACAGGCGGTCTGCGTCATCTGTTTCTGTAAAGAATTTTTAGAAATAGTTTTCTTTCAGCCCGTTGGCCTCAAATCGACAGTCAGGAAAATCAACCAATGGTAACTGTACGATAGCATTTAGTGTACAAATCCGCTTAGAGTTTCTTTTTATACCTGTAGATGAATTTGTAAGTCCGCCAAGGAACAATAAGACTACCGGCGACGCTTCTACAGTCTCGATTTCAAGTCGACGGTTTGCGTAGTCTTTGTTATGTGAAATCGCTTTTCTGACATGTATCTTTCTTCCAGCTGGTGGGTTTCAAATCGCCAGCGGGGAAAATTAGATGACAATAACAGTATGATAATAGTTCATCTTTGGAGTTCGTTAAGACTTATTTTCAGTGCGCATGTCGCAAGTTATGAAGCCATCAATGAACAGTGACGCTAAAATCAGCGCATCTTCTGACGTTTCCACTGCAGCAATATCGGCTAGACTGTCTGCATCGTTTTTGCTTCAGGAATGGTTTTAAAAATATTTTTTAAATTTCAGCTCGTTGACCTCAATCCACCAACCGGGAAAATTAGATGACAACAAACGTAAGATAATAACACTCCCTTGGAATTCGCCGACTTCCTTTTAGTGCTTGCAGTGGAAACTGAAAAAACGCCAAAGAAGAGTGATATTGCAGGCGGGATATCTGCTTTAGGTGCGTTGTTTTTCCCTCACACTTTGGTTTCGGGTACGTTTGTCTAGCCGCACCCCTTTTTAGAGGTCAACTGCATCTCACCGGATGGAGGAAAAGTGGCCATTCCACAGGAAGGGTTTACGAAAGGCCCTGGTGAGGCATTCCGTTTAATCTTTCGTCCAATGGTTAACTAATTGCTGCTTCTGTTCCCACAGATAAAGATCTGAACCATTGGGAATCAGATAATGGGAACGTGAACGTGGCAAATGAACTTTGCGATAAATGTCTACGCGCAAGTACGGCAGCTCATTTTTCTGCATGCCATTGTTACAGCTTAGGCAGTATTTAAAATATTGTGAAGCTAAATAATTGGATAACGTGTTGCTAATTTTTACAATTGCTTCTTTTTCACCGTTAAATTTTGGATTCTGTAATGACGGACCCGTTGATGTTGAGGATCCACAGTCCCGCTGAAGACGGGGTCTGAGGATTCGTAAGCTCCGGGTCCATCATTAGAGAGGTCAAAAGCAACAGTGAAAGTCGTCGAGGAACAGTGATGCATTACAACAATGCCGTTGCCAAAAACCCAATCTTCAACCATTGCTTTAAGTTGACGTTAAATGCCTGAAGCTGGTAAAGAAAAGTGTCACTCCGACCAAGCCGAAGAGAGTTTCTGTGAACGCTGCTACTCAAGTTAAAGTTCACGTCATTGATGTTGGCACACAAGTGGAAGCTGTTCCTACCATCCCAGAGGATCAGACACCCGTGCGCAACCCAGGCGGAATTACAGAGGAAATAGCTCAATTTACGATGCCTCTTGTTTCGGCCGAGGAACCGATGCAACCTATTTCACACGCTCCTGGAGGTGTCTACTCTTATCCGCCGAGTATGCATGTTTTTCAGCTGATCAGGTAATTTTTCATCGCTATGTGTTTTCAGATATAGTACAGTTGCCACCAGTGTATTACAACGGTGACATGCCAATGCCATCGTCTTCGGCAGGTGTACTTTATTCATGCGGTCCATACGGCTACAGTCCGCAGCAAATGTATTACATGTCACCTCCCATTACGATGGTATAGTTTCATGTGTTCGTAAACATTTTTGCTTCAACTGGCTGTACTTTAGCATCAGGATATTGGCTACTTTCCATCGCCTGCATTCCCAGAAGACGCAAACGGTTACCGGCAGCATGAGCAGTGCAACCAGTAATGCCAAGCATCTAGTGCGCATTGAAAGAGGCTCAATGAAAAAATGTTTAAGAACTAAGGACTTAATATTTGGGAAGACATTTAAAAATATGTAGCTACTTGTCTTAAGTACAAATTTGCATCATTTATTCGGGTTTTATTATTAATGCGTCCTGCTGCCGTACATTCCTGGAATGGTTCATTGAGCGCCGTAGTCACTACATCGTAGCATTAATAAAACGTTTCGTCTACTGTGCTCACCCTCAATGCGTTCTTTAGCAGGAAGGCAGCGTCATTACGGAGGCACACTTGTACTAGCTGAACGAAGTCGGACGTCGGAAAATTTAATTTACGAATTTTTTAATCAAATAAAATTTAATTTAATTTACGAAAAAAATATATGATGTTGTGCTTATCACGGATTTTGTCCCGTTGCTTTCTGTACGTGATGGATCTATTAGTAGACTGACACGGTTTCCCTACCAACGGATGGATGAGAGTAGTTATTGGAAGACACGGTCAGAGAACAACGTACGGTTTTCTCTCGAATATTTCGGAACGCTCGAGTTCCGTCTTCAGCGAGCAAGAGAAAGTTTTTACTCCGTTATCGGTTTAAGTACGGGTCAGAGACAAAGGGCAAGGGAGTACAGGTCAGTTCGGTAAGGTGCAACACCTGCTTTTATTGACAATAGCATTCCAAACTTCGCTGACCTGTACACCTTTATATATATATATATATATATATATATATATATATATATATATATATATATATATATATATATATATATATATATATATATATATATATATATATATATATATATATATTTTTTTTTATGCAAATCCAATACTCCAACACGGTAAACCACCCGTTTGATAAAGCGTTTAATCTCAAAACGCTAACCGCAGAGCTTTCGGGTACACCACACGTACCCATCATCAGTGCATAAAATCAAAAATTCGTCAACTGCCCAACCAGTCAATGGTTCAGCAAGCCCTTCTGCTAGACCATCCGGGCTGGCGACATCAGCTATCAGGTACTGCTCTTGTACCCGTCAAGCGTCTGTCGCCCGCCCAGTCAGTCCTGCAGAGAGCGAGCATCCCCACCGACCGACCAGGACAATGACTTAACTACAAATGAACGACGACAGTAAAACATCCCTTGCCCGTTGACGTGTTTTTTACTTTAAACGTGCGGGTTTTTTAAAGTGACAATCCAGGTCTTCACCATCTTTCATCCCTTGTTTCCCATCCGATGTTTCTGCCCTTTTCTGTCGTTGTTCTTCATCATCTCTCTTTTTCTCCTTTTTCGCCTTTTATTGTATTCTTCCTGTGCCCCGTGAAGCACTTGTATATAGTTATAATAATTCCCAATCCGACGGGGTAAGTGCATTTTTATGCAAATCCAATACTCCAACACGGTAAACCACCCGTTTGATAAAGCGTTTAATCTCAAAACGCTAACCGCAGAGCTTTCGGGTACACCACACGTACCCATCATCAGTGCATAAAATCAAAAATTCGTCAACTGCCCAACCAGTCAATGGTTCAGCAAGCCCTTCTGCTAGACCATCCGGGCTGGCGACATCAGCTATCAGGTACTGCTCTTGTACCCGTCAAGCGTCTGTCGCCCGCCCAGTCAGTCCTGCAGAGAGCGAGCATCCCCACCGACCGACCAGGACAATGACTTAACTACAAGTCAGATTGATTGAGTAACTTAGATTTTTGATTTTATGCACTGATGATGGGTACGTGTGGTGTACCCGAAAGCTCTGCGGTTAGCGTTTTGAGATTAAACGCTTTATCAAACGGGTGGTTTACCGTGTTGGAGTATTGGATTTGCATAAAAATGCACTTACCCCGTCGGATTGGGAATTATTATAACTATATACAAGTGCTTCACGGGGCACAGGAAGAATACAATAAAAGGCGAAAAAGGAGAAAAAGAGAGATGATGAAGAACAACGACAGAAAAGGGCAGAAACATCGGATGGGAAACAAGGGATGAAAGATGGTGAAGACCTGGATTGTCACTTTAAAAAACCCGCACGTTTAAAGTAAAAAACACGTCAACGGGCAAGGGATGTTTTACTGTCGTCGTTCATTTGTAGTTAAGTCATTGTCCTGGTCGGTCGGTGGGGATGCTCGCTCTCTGCAGGACTGACTGGGCGGGCGACAGACGCTTGACGGGTACAAGAGCAGTACCTGATAGCTGATGTCGCCAGCCCGGATGGTCTAGCAGAAGGGCTTGCTGAACCATTGACTGGTTGGGCAGTTGACGAATTTTTGATTTTATGCACTGATGATGGGTACGTGTGGTGTACCCGAAAGCTCTGCGGTTAGCGTTTTGAGATTAAACGCTTTATCAAACGGGTGGTTTACCGTGTTGGAGTATTGGATTTGCATAAAAATGCACTTACCCCGTCGGATTGGGAATTATTATAACTATATACAAGTGCTTCACGGGGCACAGGAAGAATACAATAAAAGGCGAAAAAGGAGAAAAAGAGAGATGATGAAGAACAACGACAGAAAAGGGCAGAAACATCGGATGGGAAACAAGGGATGAAAGATGGTGAAGACCTGGATTGTCACTTTAAAAAACCCGCACGTTTAAAGTAAAAAACACGTCAACGGGCAAGGGATGTTTTACTGTCGTCGTTCATTTGTAGTTAAGTCATTGTCCTGGTCGGTCGGTGGGGATGCTCGCTCTCTGCAGGACTGACTGGGCGGGCGACAGACGCTTGACGGGTACAAGAGCAGTACCTGATAGCTGATGTCGCCAGCCCGGATGGTCTAGCAGAAGGGCTTGCTGAACCATTGACTGGTTGGGCAGTTGACGAATTTTTGATTTTATGCACTGATGATGGGTACGTGTGGTGTACCCGAAAGCTCTGCGGTTAGCGTTTTGAGATTAAACGCTTTATCAAACGGGTGGTTTACCGTGTTGGAGTATTGGATTTGCATAAAAATGCACTTACCCCGTCGGATTGGGAATTATTATAACTATATACAAGTGCTTCACGGGGCACAGGAAGAATACAATAAAAGGCGAAAAAGGAGAAAAAGAGAGATGATGAAGAACAACGACAGAAAAGGGCAGAAACATCGGATGGGAAACAAGGGATGAAAGATGGTGAAGACCTGGATTGTCACTTTAAAAAACCCGCACGTTTAAAGTAAAAAACACGTCAACGGGCAAGGGATGTTTTACTGTCGTCGTTCATTTGTAGTTAAGTCATTGTCCTGGTCGGTCGGTGGGGATGCTCGCTCTCTGCAGGACTGACTGGGCGGGCGACAGACGCTTGACGGGTACAAGAGCAGTACCTGATAGCTGATGTCGCCAGCCCGGATGGTCTAGCAGAAGGGCTTGCTGAACCATTGACTGGTTGGGCAGTTGACGAATTTTTGATTTTATGCACTGATGATGGGTACGTGTGGTGTACCCGAAAGCTCTGCGGTTAGCGTTTTGAGATTAAACGCTTTATCAAACGGGTGGTTTACCGTGTTGGAGTATTGGATTTGCATAAAAATGCACTTACCCCGTCGGATTGGGAATTATTATAACTATATACAAGTGCTTCACGGGGCACAGGAAGAATACAATAAAAGGCGAAAAAGGAGAAAAAGAGAGATGATGAAGAACAACGACAGAAAAGGGCAGAAACATCGGATGGGAAACAAGGGATGAAAGATGGTGAAGACCTGGATTGTCACTTTAAAAAACCCGCACGTTTAAAGTAAAAAACACGTCAACGGGCAAGGGATGTTTTACTGTCGTCGTTCATTTGTAGTTAAGTCATTGTCCTGGTCGGTCGGTGGGGATGCTCGCTCTCTGCAGGACTGACTGAGCGGGCGACAGACGCTTGACGGGTACAAGAGCAGTACCTGATAGCTGATGTCGCCAGCCCGGATGGTCTAGCAGAAGGGCTTGCTGAACCATTGACTGGTTGGGCAGTTGACGAATTTTTGATTTTATGCACTGATGATAGGTACGTGTGGTGTACCCGAAAGCTCTGCGGTTAGCGTTTTGAGATTAAACGCTTTATCAAACGGGTGGTTTACCGTGTTGGAGTATTGGATTTGCATAAAAATGCACTTACCCCGTCGGATTGGGAATTATTATAACTATATATATATATATATATATATATATATATATATATATATATATATATATATAATGCGATGCTCATGCAACTTCTCATCCCTTGTCTTTTCAATACAATAGCGCACTAAACGTGTGGATTGACAGCCGACCAGGTGGTCAGCAGGCAGCTGAATGATCAGTATTCACTCACTTCAGCGGACTATGTTTAGTCTACTGTAAGGTATTTGCACCACCAAAACGATTCAACAGTAGCTGCCGCAGTGTGCACTATACGCTTTTATTAATAAATCCCCTCCGACCGACCGACAGTGACAAAAGGAAAAATTGCAGGTTGCTCGCATTTCTGCATTACTGACTGACTGCAGGCGACAGAAACCGGACTCTACGAGGTTCGACCTGATAGCTGATGTTGCTAACCCGCTTGGTCGGGCAAAAGAGCTTGCTGAACCAACGACCGTCAACACAGTAACAACAGGCACTGATGAAGGACTATGTTAGGACCGAAAGCTCCGCTTTAATAAGACGAGCAGAAATAAAAGATTTCCATGCGAAAAAGATAATCCGTGAAGGAACTTGATCATTATGAAAAAAGTTCCCGTTACGAAGAAGAAAGATTCCTGAATTTCGAATAATTAAATTTTCCTGTACACTTCCATCACCCATATTAACGAGCACCACCATTAGCACTTTTATGCAATTATTAAGCTTGTTCCAAATACACTTTCAGCTCCTGTTTGAAACTGACGAGTCGCGAACGGCCAATCGAATCGCGGGGGCGGAATTGACGTCCTTCAGCTCTTGTTCCAAATACACTTTCAGCTCCTGTTTGAAACTGCTAGCCGAAGAAGTGTCTGCAGACAGCTTCTCCCCGTGCATCTGAAAACTACGAATGCCATGCCGCTTTTTAAACTTTTCCAGCCATCCTTGGCTCCATCTGAAATCGAGATTACCGTTGAGTTTCACGTTGAATCTCAACGCATTTTCGCACAGCACATACCCGGTGGCAAACACTGATCTCTAACGCGTTCACCAATAACCGACTACTCTTTTCCGGCATGATTTGCGGACTTTATTATCAAACTATAGCACCTCAAAAAATAAAATGTATTTCGTCGTCTTGTTTCACAACTTTCTCATTTATTTCGCAGGGCCGGTGATTTGTAAAGATAAGCGTACAGGCGATATTACCAAAGTCACCGTAGACAGTGTTTGGAGCAGAGGAAAACGAATGTCGAAAGAAAACGGTTTCACAACGGTAACACCAGTGCTACGGAACACAGAACGGGAACCAGATTTCATCTTCTCTTGACTTTACCGACACTTTCCTGGGTTCCCTGCAACAGAGGATACTAAATAAACGAAGGAAAGACTGCTACGACATTAAAAATTTGATTGTCAAAATTTTCTAAACAAGAAATAAACAATACACACAGCTGTGCAGCTCATTCACATTAAATTATGTCGTACTTTGAAAAAGAAGCAGAAGGGCACTAACGACCTAAGGAGCAGCCAAGACATAGGTAACATGATCCATCTGCTTAAAAGTACCACCAATGCCGTCACCAACGAAAAGTCATATGACAAGTTAACATAAAATTTACCTTCCGCTGTTTGGAGTCTATTGGCAGTGGTGGCCTTGACAGGTGCGGTACTTCGTGGGCATGCGACTCTGGCTGCAACACTTGCGAACCGACATTCTTCTTTTTGTCGCCATTTTGACATATTCTTTTCAAAATGTCGTCACTCTGATTTTTCTTACTAACACTACGTTCTTTCGGTCCATAAACCGCTTGAACTCGACCGGAACACGTCGATGCGCTTCTAACTACAACACATTGTTCCTTCAAGCGTTCATTCGAGCGGGCCTAAACCAACACAAATTGGAAACAATGGCATGAACAACAACTAGCAACTTTGCTGGAAAGAGCTTGCGTTGCTTGCGCCAAACCAGCCCCTTTCATTGCACTGTTAAGTTCATCTTTTGTCAGTGGCACTTTGTAACCTTCCACGACTGCTGATCGTTGTTGATGTTTGTGTAACGGATTCGAGCCACCACGTGAAATTGAATTGACCGCGGTCCACTTCTTTGCGACGTGCTTCTCCTTCGGTAAAAATACAGTAACCAAACAAAATTACGCCTTCCTCCGAAAAACCCTACCCGTCCTGGTCCATTAATAGCACATGGAGAGGCACTTAGAAACCGAAATGGTTTCGGCGTAGTCAATTTCTTGGCTGAAGGCATGCGCAGTCCACTTGCTGGCGAGCCGAACCGATTCACAACTGTACTGCTTGATTCCCTGCAAACGAAAAACAAATTAAGTTGACGTTTCGCCAATTGAATCTGAAAATAACCTTGTTTTCTTTCCAGCGCAGTTTGGGAAAATTTCTGACAGAGCAGATGCTCGAGGTGTCGCCATTCTTGAACTGGGCATTGGCGTTCTTAAAGGAAAGTGTTCCAAGCAGTGAATAAGGGTAAACAACTTGCAAGAGCCAAACATAAGAACTGAAAAGAATTCTACGTAATAAGTCTTACTATTTCTTCGCACAGAAAACTAGCCTGTGCAAGTCTTCAAAACAAGTTGCAGTAAAGTCGAGGAATTTAATACGGCATGTAATTACAATTGGACAGCAATTTTTAATAAAACAGTTCAAATTAACTGGTCAACATAACTTACTTTGACGACGGAGGCGTCGTGTGATGTCCGTCATTGTGCACTGTTTGCGTTGCTTAAAATGAAAAGACAATAAAATATAACGTAATTACTTATATAAAGTTGTGGTCTTAACATCTGACGGCATTTATTTAACTACCGCTTTTACGGTGACATACTATGTTAATAAATCAACTGACTTCAAATTAAAACGAAAGTATTACATAACAAATGTGTGCATCCATTGATATCACGGAGACGACAATTTCGCGGTACTAAATCTAAACCAATCGACAAATTACGGAACTGTACCCGTTGGCAAAGGTAACGTTAATGGAAAAGATGCTTATTTCCAAAACGAGAAAAAGCGTGGCGCGTGATGGTCGGGAAAGAGGCGCTTTCGTTCCAACCTAGGCCCGTCTTCAGTGCGGTCAGTGCTTTCAGCCCTCCTCCAGGTTTGACTTTCAGGGAGAGCCATTCAATCAGCCGAACCACAGTGCAGCCCGTCAGATCATGTCTAGATCTCTCGAGGCTTATTCCATCGTGGACAGCTGGATATCAGAGCCGTTCTTCCCTTACCGTCCATTCCCCGAGGAGGCACATTTAGCAACGGGTACATTTCTGTGATTTCTCGATTCGTTTAAGTCGAAATGCCCGTTACAAATATCTACATAACAAGTACCACATGTACTGTAATTCTTAGAAAACAGCAGAGACCGCAGAATAGTTTCTATCCATACAATATCATTTCATTTTGAGTTTAACCGGCTATCCGGTCTTTCCTCAGTACTAATCGTCACTAATGCACGCTAGCAGTATTAACATAGAAATACGCAGAATGTCTTTCGGAACGAGATGTCAACAGTTCCATTTAGCAGCTACTTAATTACTCATAACTTTCTTCCTCTAGTGCACAGACCCGCATTCTTGATACTCCTTGTAGGAGTATTGTAGAAAACGTGTCCCACCATGCTAATAAATAACCGCTCAACAAAAAAGGAGTAGAACCATTTAGTATTTTGTCGTATGCTTGCAGATCTACATGTCTACCGCCGCAAATAAACAAAGAGTTGAATAAACGAATTTGCTGACGAAAAGTTATGATCTCACCACTTGCTTCCGTCTTCAAATCCGGACAGCTTGACTGCTTCGCCAAACCGAAATGTTCATTTCTTCGGGAGCTATCCCCAACAGTACCTTTCTCTTCCATTAATTTCAGGTAACGCTGGTGTCGCTTTTCCGTTTCGAAGGAAAACGGTTTCACAACGGTAACACCGGTGCCACGGGACGCAGAACGGGAACGGGATTTCACCTTCTCTTGACCTTTATCTACACTTTCTTGGGTTCCCTGCAACAGAGGATACTAAATGGACGAAGGAAACACTGCTACGACATTACAAATTTGATTGTGGAAACAATTTCTAAACAACAAATAACCAATATACACGGCTGTGCAGCTCATTCACATTAAATTATGTTGTACTTTGGAAAAGAAGCAGAAGGGCACTAACGACCTAAGGAGCAGCCAAGACATAGGTAACATGATCCATCTGCTTAAAAGTACCACCAATGCCGTCACCAACGAAAAGTCATATGACAAGTTAACATAAAATTTACCTTCCGCTGTTTGGAGTCTATTGGCAGTGGTGGCCTTGACAGGTGCGGTACTTCGTGGGCATGCGACTCTGGCGGCAACACTTGCGAACCGACATTCTTCTTTTTGTCGCCGTTTTGACACACTCTTTTCAAAACGTGTTCACTTTGATTTTTCTTATTAACACTACGTTCTTTCGGTCCATAAACCCCATGAACTCGACCGGAACACGTCGATGCGCTTCTAACTACTACACATTGTTCCTTCAAGCGTTCATTCGAGCGGGCCTAAAGCAACACCAATTGGAAACAATGGCATCAACAACAACTAGCAACATTGTTGGAAAGGGCTTGCGTTGCTTGCGCCAAACCAGCCCTTTTCATTGCACGGTTAAGTTCATCTTTTGTCAGTGGCACTTTGTAACCTTCCACGGCTGTTGATCGTTGTTGATGTTTACGCAAAGGATTCGAGTCACTTCGTGGAATTGAATTGGCCGCGGTCCACTTCTTTGCGATGTGCTTCTCCTTCGGTAAAAATACAGTAACCAAACAAAATTACGCCTTCCTCCGAAAAACCCTACCCTTACTGGTCCTGTACTGCTTGATTTCCTGCAAACGAAAAACAAATTAAGTTGACCTTTCGCCAGTTGAATCTGAAAATAACCTTGTTTTCCTTTCAGCGCAGTTTGGGAAAATTTCTGACAGAGCAGATGCTCGAGGTGTCGCCATTCTTGAACTGGGCATTGGCGTTCTTAAAGGAAAGTGTTCCAAGCAGTGAATAAGGGTAAACAACTTGCAAGAGCCAAACATAAGAACTGAAAAAAATTCTACGTAATAAGTCTTACTATTTCTTCGCACAGAAAACTAGCCTGTGCAAGTCTTCAAAACAAGTTGCAGTAAAGTCGTGGAATTTAATACGGCATGCAATTACAATTGGACAGCAATTTTTAAATAAAGCAGTTCAAATTAACTGGTCAACATAACTTACTTTGACGACGGAGGCGTCGCCTGTTCTCCGTCGTTGTCCACTGTTTGCGTTGCTTAAAATGAAAAGACAATAAAATATAACGTAATTACTTATATAAGGCTGTCGTCTTAACAACTGATATCATTTATTTAACTACCGCTTTTTCGGTGACATACTATGTTAATAAATCAACTGTCCTCAAATTAAAACGAAAGTATTACATAACAAATGTGTGCATCCATTGATATCACGGAGAAGAGAATTTCGTGGTACCAAATCTGAACCAATCGACAAATCACGGAACTGTACCCGTTGGCAAAGGTAACGTTAATGGAAAAGATGCTTATTTCCAAAACGAGAAAAAGCATGGCGCGTTATGGTCGGGAAAGAGGCGCTTTCGTTCCAACCTAGGCCCGTCTTCAGTGAGGACTGTGCTTTCAGCACTCCTCCAGGTTTTACTTTCAGGGAGAGCCATCCAATCAGCCGAACCACAGTGCAGCCCGTCAGATCATGTCTAGATCTCTCGAGGCTTATTCCATCGTGGACAGCTGAATATCAGAGCTGTTCCCTTACCGTCCATTCCCCGAGGAGGCACATTTAGCGACGGGTACATTTCCGTGATTTCTCGATTCGTTTAAGTCGAAATGCCCGTTACAAATATCTACATAACAAGTACCACATGTACTGTAATTCTTAGAAAACAGCAGAGACCGCGGAATACTTTCTGTCCATACAATATGATTTCATTTTGAGTTTAACCGGCTATCCGGTCTTTCCTCAGTACTAATCGTCACTAATGGAAGCTAGCAACATTAACACAGAAATACGCAGAATGTCTTTCGGGACGAGATGTCAACAGTTCCATTTAGCAAATAATCAATTACTCATAACTTTCTTCCTCTAGTGCAAAGACCCGCTTTCTTGATACTCCGTGTAGGAGTATTGTAGAAAACGTGTCCCTCCATGCGAATAAGTAACTGCTTAATAAAAAGGAGTAGAACCATTTAGTATTTCGTGATATGCTTGCATATCTACATCTTTACCGCCGCAGAAAAAGGAGAACGCGAATGTTGGAATACCGAACCGAAAAGATGCGAATACTTCCTTAATGATAAAGCATGGGCCGTTGGTCGAATTACACAGATAGCTTAAATGAACCGTTAATCTTGGCTTCCGAATAGAACCACTGTCTCTCCAAAGCTAGCCAGTGCCCGGCGCACATTTTAAATTTTGACAGAAGTTTTTTGCAGGACCGCTTTCTTGGTTTTCGTTGTTACTAACATACGGTTGGCTGGCAAAGGCGTTCACCGATTGCAGACAAAGTGGACATTACATGAATTATCTACACGAAACTATGCGTGAACACTACGAAGAACGCTACTCATGCGCATCAAATATCTACATAATAGACACGTATGACAACAAGCACGTTCTCAGCACCCGGACCAGGAAAGAACGACAAAACTCACCGAAACGGTCGAACCACGAGTCACTGAGTTCTGCTGTACTCTCGCTAAACGTGTCAGCAAACATTGGAGCCTCTACTTTCGACCAACTACCGTTGTCCATTTCGCACAGTTTGAGGCTAAAAAATAAGCAGAATGGAAGTGAACTACCGTACACCGCGGGAAGGCATTATAACCTGTGGATCATGTTGTCATTCCAATGCTTTTCGAGAGCACACATGAGTGGCTAAGATTTTAAATGAAGAAACCTGGTTCCGAATGCGCGAGAAAATTACGCTCGCGCACACTCCGTTGTTTCCCTCTGTTTTACTAGGGTACACGCCAATTCGCCGCCGTACTATCAGTTCAACGATGCGGTGGCAAACACGGAGCTCTCACGAGTTCACCAATAACCGATTACTCCTTCGCGGCCTGTAGGAACTCAAAATAGTGTGCAAGTTCTAGGACTGAACCTGGACACACATTTAACGTGCACTAGTATTTAACTACATGTTACGCCCATATTTATCATTATTAATGATTCCGTGTAAAACATCCTATTGCTTTGTGCCTCACACGGCCACTCTCCATATTTGACGGTTCATCTCCGTATACATGTCCTTACTTCGGGTCTCTCCTCCATGTTTCCTCATGCCACCTCCGTGCAATTTCTGCTCCCAGTTCCATCGTATACGCTAGCTTATTCGATCGCGACGCTTCTTTCCAAGTTTTATCGTCTTTCTCCTAACTTAAGCGCTCATCTCCCTGCACATGTCCTTACTCCCCCCTTCGGGTCTCTCCTCCATGTTTCCACATGCAATTTCCGCGACTTAGCTGCTTGGTCAGAGTTGTTGTGTGTTCTGTATACCGCAGCCCTCAGTTTAATTTTCCTCCCTTATAAGGTAAAAATTCAGTAAGATCCTTTCATATTATTAGAGGAACACTTTTTAATCAGAATATCTATACAAAGGCTGCTTGTTTTGGTTTTCCAGTTCCCTTGCGAAGTATATGATTTCAGGAAACAGGTTGATTTTAAGAGTTTTCTAGAAAAAAATTCCCTTCCTCTCGTATTATTAAAGTAAATATGTCCATTTGTGCATTTATTCCCGCATTGAGGTTAGTTATATGAACTCATGGCCATAAATTCAAAGTGGCCAATTCCCTCCGTAAACTGCAATTAATTCTGACCCACTCGATTGTAGTACCATTTCAATAGTTGTGTGATCTAAAGGCAGCAGCGAATCAGTTAACTCCTTGGAGACCATCTGGAACGTGCTGCGCGCAGGATGGCACAATGAGAAAACGCATTTAGAAATGTTTCCATTCAAGTTTCTCCGCAACAGAGTTCACAGTGAATACATGCGCAATAGATTTTGCGACGCTAAGCTTCAAGAAGCAAAGGCTAACGACGCGGTCAAGTACACTGCGTTCAAAGACTGTAAAACCGATATACTTGCCGCGTTACGTACCTGCGTAAAACTAGCCGCATTAAACTTGACCCATTAAACAAGCTTTAATATTAAACATTTTAAAGCAGACGTAGCAGGCTGCATACTGCCTAGCTGCCATTGTCATTTGCGTCCGTGGATTGGTACGGAGAAGTCGGTTCCCATTTTTAAGTACCCGTAAACCAGCATCCATATCGACATGGCACCAGTGATGCACTTGGGTGGACAAGGAATGCCTTCTTTGGTGCATGTCACCTTTAGTGCAATGGTGACTGCGATTGTTGTGATCAGTATATTCTGCTGTGGGAAGAAGAATCGCGGCAAGCTGAGAAGGCAGGACGCCGTCAAAGAACCGAAAGGACGTGCTGTTGCGACTGCCCATTCGACTGCTGTTGCCGTTGGTGTAATGAAAGACGCCACACCCCCACCGCCGCCGATGTTACCGCAGACACCGCTGGCATCTCCGATTGGAAAAAGTGAAGATCGCTCTTTCTCTGCAAGTTCGAGAGTTTCGGAGAAGACAAGAGCTTGGCTAGAAAGAGAAGGCAGCGAGAAAAGCGAAGGGTCCGAGCGAAAAAGCGAAGGGTCTGAGCGAAAAAGCGAAGGGTCCGAGCGAAAAAGCGAAAAGGCAGATACCAGTGAAGGCAAAGCCACGGAGGAATGACGGCGCCTGCGCGGACCAGATAACTATAATTAGTGTTTAATGCGCATTGCTATTTTCAAAACAACACTCAGCTAATACTGAATGCCCTGTCTCACTGTCTTCGCTTTTCACCATTGAGTGATGTTTTGATAATTCCCTATAAGCAGAAGTATTATAATAAAAATTCTACTAATATTACAGTTTTAGCAAAGTAGGAAAACATCACTGCTCCGTTCTGCGAATTGCACGGGATGTCGAAAACTATGCCATGTTCTTAAGTCATACTAAATCAATCGTATTCAATTACTTGATACTAAAATAGCAGCATTAGCGAGCGGCGAACTGCAAAGTAACAATCGTATAGCACAATCTTGTCGGCGAACACAATGATTTACATTAGCGGCTGTCGAAATAGGCTTTACTGCTTTCGTGGTCGTTTTGCCAGAGACGAAAGGGACCATGCGCCTTTGTTAATGCAACAGTTGCAACAAAAGCAGACAAGTTGTCTCCTAAGGCTAAGTGCAAAACAGCTTCTCGCATATTCCATTCACCGAAAGGGCGTTTCCAAAGTCAGCCATCTGTTAAGCAACTAAAAGTTTCACTTTCAACGCTTTGCATCGAAACCGCATGACATCGAATGCCAACCGCAGAAACGGTGCGTAATGAACATACAGACGGCTTCCGCAATGTCGTATTAATAAATAACCGAAGAAGCGATATGATCCAAAACTTTTGATAAGGCAGTAAAAATATCAAAGTGTCCTCTCGATAAGGCGATGCTCCATTCGACAACGTCAGCTGTGCGCTACAACGAAATGACAAATCAAGGCAACAATAGGTGACAGCCGTAAATGGAACCCAGTCAGCCACGTGTAAACCAAAAGAATGGCTGCAGGATCACCCAACGCTTTACCTTGAAACAAAAGCGTTGCGCTTCCGTAAAAGAGCATTCAATGAGCAACGACTTTGCACTACAAAAAAATTGGGACTGTTCAACTGGGATTCACAAACGTGCACGCAAGCTGCAAGCGCGGTAAAACTTTCGCGTCGTTAGATCATCGCCGTTACTTTAGCAAACATCACTTATGATAGGTGAGCAGCAGATGCTGGAGCTGGTCGCGAGATATCAAACGCGCCAGCGCTGGAGCTTCTTCACCGGACAACAGGACATGCAATGGGGAAGATACGCGGATCAAATCCGACTGGGTTGCGTTCATCAACGAGCGGATGCCGACGAAGGCGGACACAATTGACACGACAGCTTCTAACAAGCATATGAGCAGCAAGCACGCCCGGAACGTGGATTCCTGCGCATTGCAAAGTCCGCGGTGGCACAGATAGTTGATTGAAGAGATTGATTCAAAAACGATGGCCGACGCGAGAACGAGAGAGGCAAAGGAGAAGATAACCAGAATAGTGATTGTGCCTTTATCGAGGCGCTTTGAAGCGATCAGACTGGTTATTCCAGTAATGACGAAACAAATCCCGGCCGTGACGGCGAATACCGTTTCCGTGATCCAATTGGTGGCCAAATCGAAGACAATTAATATGGAACCAAACACCACGTGAAATATGCCCAACAAAAGACCGCACATTCGGCAATCCCAGGGTCTCGCCGGTTTGTACAAGTGTGTGGGACGCCGGAAAACGCTCGGACGCGGCTTCGTCCTTCGCTGCTCCATTCGCTCGTACTCGAGCAGAAGAGGATCCGACGCTCGACTGGATACGCTGTACTTCGGCAATTTCTGAATAATGTTCGCGGAAGCTGATTAGTCAGAAGGCGAACCAACTGCCATTTACCTCAGGTTTATGGCACTGTCGTGCTAGCGCATGACGGCTCTCACGGCGCGAGCTGCTGGTGTCTCGCATAGCTTCGCTCGGCGATGCCGAATTCTTTCAAAAACTTATCAATCTATTTTGTTGCCAAATGAAACGTCAAATTGTTCGCGCAACTTTTCCAAATTCGGCGGTGCGCATCACTTGGCGGCGCCAAAGCCTGTGCACGATTAACTTCGAACCTAATGAAGGAGTTGACAATAATAATAGTAGCAGCTGTTAATTCTTCGCTGCTACAGGTGATCCGTATTTTGGCTTCATTCGCCGACTGATATGTTTGACCTGAGAAACAAAGAGTGCGTACTCGTCAGCAAAGGCGGCCAATTTCGCGTCTTTCCGGTAAAGGGAGCAGCAATCTCCTATTCACGGCTACCCTAAAGTTACGCTAACCAATTTGAAGCGCACATTCATAAATCTTACGCCGACGGGACGACTCGAAGCTGAGCTAAGCTATAAATGGAGTAACTAAGGTTTACCTGCGCGAATAGGCAAGCAAGGTGTGCCAATTTTCTCACATTTAAAGTAAACATGAATTGCATGTTTTGGAAATTAACCCATAAAAGCGAAAGCAAATCTATAACTTCTATCAAAACTGCCCTATCGACTGATAATCAAGCAGCTAGCCTACCCGCAGGTGGGGTAATAGCGTAGCATTGCAAGGGTCAAGTATCATTCAGAAAGGATGCGGCAGGCCAAATGGAACGCGCTGGCTTTACGAAGTTGCAGTTACCTTTAGGCCGCTACGTTAACTTAAAAAGTATAAAATAAATTACAACATTCATCACTTAATGATACAGCCAATAATACAAACGCAAAGCGTAATGCCAGTGAAAAGCAGAATGTTGGTTGACATTAATTGCAAGTGCCTAAGGAGGTGGAATTAAGCTATGGGATACACCGTTTATTAATCCTACGCAGATGCATAACCGCTGCTAATAACGCTTTCCGACATCTCAGTCAGCGTCTCTGATCACAAGATCATATTAGGGTACTCAAAAAGAGCTGAGGTCAAATTTAAATTCAGAGAGAGGAAACCAATATGACGTAGCCTTAGTTATTACGTAGGAGGATCACTGGATGTCCCGTTCAAAAATGGCATTGAATTCCATCTAACTTATTAACTCGTTATTTTAAAGAAAATCAGTTAGAAACGTGGCAGTCAAACCTTGAACACCGTGGGTTAATGGTTGGCCAAAAAGCAAAGCACCAACAGTGGCAAAAGACTATGAACAGCTGAAAATAAAACTTCCGAAAGTTGCAAAGCTGCTCTTTTCCAAATTTACATCGCTCCCAAACACCGATAGAAAGAGAGGGTGTTCAAAATTTTCATGTTAGCAATAACGCTACCCAAACGTTTATAGCGCTGCTTCAGCTCTTTTTGCATCACCCCATCTGGCTGACTGTCCGTGGAGGAAGAAGGTACTTAGAAATCGTTGCAAACCAATTCTGTTCAAATGCTTTAAATAAAACGTTTTTTCACTACGAACAGAACGCCTAACCACAACCAGTGTGAAAAAATGCTGACCGAAAAATTATGACGGCTGGCAAGAGCAACTCCAGTGATTATTCCTTTCTTTCTACTAATTGTATTGTGCGTATAACCTAACAGTCTTTAAGTGTAGTTGAATAGGAAAATTCTAAGTGACAAAAATATGCACAACACCAGAGTCAACCAAAGAGCATTGATAAACGGTAGGCAAAAAATAATATACCCAAAGTGGATATATGGAAAGGGATTACCTACTATTCGTACGGTTGGTCAGCAAAATAATGGCTGAAGGTACTAAAATTCTTTGTGTACAAGTGATGAAGGTAAACATAGCACCGGAAGTCCTAGAACGCCCAAAAATAACAAAGCTTGTTTACAACTGGTATTTGAAAATAAGAAAAGTTTCTATAAACTGTATGAACAACCACTTGACCACTTAAAGCCATTTAATGAAAGATTTTTCAATCTCCCTCTCGCCTTCGACACTCAAACGTATGCTCTCACTACAGAATAATTCACCTTCAAAGGGAACTGTATAGCTTCGCTCTTATACGGGCGATGTGAGCAATTTGTCCCATTAACTGGTGAAAATTCGACTGCTCAATTATTAAGTTCGAAGTGAAAAGGACAATGCTGCCGCGAATACTTGCATCGTTTCCCTGTTGGTATTGCCTTTACGCAAATGACAAATTTATCCAAGCCTTCTGCCAACTTCACTGCAAGCAATAAGCCTCGCGTTCGATGCTTAAGAAGCAGGCTCGCGTGGACGGCATATGTCGCAAGAGAATGAACATCACAACAACCCTACCAATTAACTGAGAGCACCCTTTGCGTTCGCATTTGCCTCACCCGCAGCTCATAGCTATTTCCAGAGCAAACAATTGTACATCGTTGATTGTCTCAGCTAACTCCACTGTCAAATGTAAGAAAACTTGCGTAAACAGCTTCCAAACCAAACCAATCGCAGCATTTCCACGGACAAAGTGTGCTATTCTTCAGAACTGAAAAAATCAACATGTACTCGACGTCGGCATACTTTAACTGAAACCTAAAAGGCCAACAAAGCTTGAGCAAAATAAGGAAAGTGTCTTTCTTTTCAACCGCTTGCATGGATACCTTCCAAATGTTTTTACCAGCACTGCAGTACGTAACACAGACGTGCGAACGATATGTTACTGCTACCCCTAAGCGATGTAAAGGGAACCAGTAGCAAAACTATTCCAGTAAAGATAAATATTTTGCGGCAAAGTCTCAGCGAGACAAGACAGACATTGGCAGTACCATCCTTAGAACTGCCGTTTTGAACTGCCACTGTAGTCATCAACCATTAAACGTTATTCGCTATCAGCAAATTGTTCTCTGTTATTAATATTTCCAGCAGTAACAGTGTTATACTGCAAAACGATCTTATGCTGCCTATGGAACCAATAAACTGATACCTGAAGGTCTTGTTCGACGAACAAACTAGCTTAACCAACAACTCAGTCAGACGACGATCCCGTCCAATACAATAGCGCAACTGTCATGTAGGAGATTTCTCTTTCAAAATGGACGAAATTTTGAAAATGAGATTCCTGAAGAACCAGTAGTTCACTTCTATTACATGATCGTATGTGAAAAGTCCTACCGGGTATTTACCCATGCTTGAGCAAATGCATTTTATGAATAGTGAGGTAAATAGGATGTTTGTAATTGAGCAATTGATCATTCTCCCTTTACGTCCGTATTGCACACCGTTGTTTCTTCATTTCGAATCGTTTATTTCGAAGCTTTCGGCTCCTGTCTTGCCACGAACGCATCGGAAGTTAAAACATTTGAAATTAAGAAATAAAAAGCGGTATTCAGTCGCTTAAAAATCGGAATAGGATTTGCAAGGCTTCGAAAAATATTTCAGGGAAAGTACTTTGTCTCCCAACCTACAACAGAACCTTCGAAACCATTTCGCAAACTTAAGAACACTGGCACCTAGCATCCATCTTCACAAGCTCATCAGAGACCAGCAGCAATTCTGGCAACACTAAGCAAACACTTTCTCGATAACTAACATGTGCGGAATTAAGCGAATAAGGGCAATCCGAAGTGGAAATGAAGTTAAATTATTATAACTGGTCAATGCGTCCATGTCTTCCTTAATGAAATTGCAAGCTTGCTTTTCCTTACCTTTTCTGGGCCACTGAACGGCATTGTTTGCGCTTCAGTGAGAAATACTGTCACTTGGATGTACTTTGAAAACAGGAGAAAGTTATCATTGGCATTCAGTTTAGCTAAATAAACAAGGAAAGCTAATGCCTGAATACTATCCTTTGCAGCATCACTTTCCACTGCAAATCATAAGCTTTTCTTTAGAAAGTTTATTATCACCTATTACTCCTTTCCACCTTCCTTTCAAACAATCTGTGAAATGCACATTGTTCTTCCAAAACGAAAATTTAGCAACTGGTTTAATAAAAATTTATTAAATCAACTTCAATATTACCGTTGTATGAAAAGAAGGCATCTTTGTAGAGAGCGGGAAACTAATTGGAATTCAGAACTCCGTTTAATCAAACCGTTATTGCTAGATCTAGACCAGTAATTCACTGCAACAAATAGTGATAACCGTAAAGCGTACCTTTATTCAATGATCCCAACAACGAAGTTCATTTCATCAGGGCATTCTGTTGAACCAGGTACTTCTACAGTTGTCTTTCAGTAATGCAACATCGAAAAAACTCAAGTTTCTAATCTATGATATCTGATGTTCAACAAATTGCAAAATAATTTCAATTCTTAAACTCAACCTCAAGCGATCAAATATAAAAGTCTCGAAACCTTTTAGAAGAGCGCCACATTAAACCATACAACCTTTTCACGGATGCAACAGTAACGCCCGTTCAGGGAATAATTACGGTAATAGCGGGCACTAAACGACACTGGATTTAAGAAATCATCCTATCATTCAACTGAGGACAAAATCCAACGAAGGCACGACCGCACATTGATTACATAAAGACTACATATTGATATACGATACGGAATAAACTTCACTCATTAACGGACAGTCAGTAATGCATAATAGACAACGAGCAGAAATTCACCGCAAAATAAACTTCAGATCACGCTGAAAACTGGATGTCTTCTAATGGGTCGTAGCATACTGAAAATTGTAACTTACGGTGTGCTCGTTGGGGTTTATCCTTCTCGTGTCTAAAAATAAACCAAACAACACGCCCTACCAGCGGATGGATGGGCAGTTATTAAGAAATTCGTAGACACAAGCGAACCACGAAGCTTTCGGAACGTTCTTGTTCCGTCCTCAGCGAGTTTTGGGAATGAATTCATCATTCCCAAAACTCGCTGAGGACGGAACAAGAACGCTCCGAAAGCTTCGAGGTTCGCTTGTGTCTACGAATTTCTTAATAACAGCCAATCCATCCGCTGGTAGGGCGTTGTTTGGTTTATTTTTAGACACGAGAAGGATAAACCCCAACGGGCACACCGTAAGTTACAATTTTCAGATCACGCTATCATAATCAACTACCTACAGAAAGGAAATCCACGCGCTTTAACCTCGACCGTTTTAGTCTTAAATTTTTGATCATAAGCTAAGGTGAGCTTTATAGTTACTATCAGTCTGACTGACCTATAAAGTATTATAAAATGCCGTCAAACGCTGTTTACAGGATACGCAGAAGACACCTTAGCTAAGATTACGTCAATCTCATGCCACAAAATTGATTGTCATTTTTGTACAACATAATTATATTTCAGCCTACACGTCGAAATCATGCTGTCATTTGTGGATCTGTGCCAAGGTAAAAGCTAATTAGCCAATTCAAATAACCACCCATAACTGCACAACAGTGACCAAATGGATCACGGTACTACACTACTCCTTTATGAGAAAATGGAATGATAGTCATAAGTGAAATTGATTCAAGAAGAAGGTATTGAACGTACACTTGAAAGTAGGCAACAGTACTTCTGGAATAATATACTCCTGTCCTCTGCTCACGGTGAATGCTAAAAGTGAGATAACGTTATCATGAGTAACACATCGTGTACAAAGTGCGGCTACGTTGTTCACTTGAAACTGGCTGCAGCCAACCAGCAACGTCGGCATTTAACTTGGATAATCTTGACGAAGGGCGAGTTGAATCATGTACGCCCACTATCGACGTTCAGCTTAGATGATTTACCGCAACTGTCATCCATTCAATACCTTCTTCTGGAATCAGTTTCACTTGCTGAAATTGGATTTCATTTCAACTGCTTCGGGACAACAACGCAGAAGTGAACCTACAAGTCGAACCCAAGCAACTAATTCTAATGGTCTTTGCTCATAATTTAAGCTCACCAAACTCCCAAGCTATACATATCCTTCCTACAAGGCTCACGCGATAGCTATACAATGCCGTATAAATTTACTCACCATCGTACAATTTGCATATCAATAAAGAAAAACACTTTCGAACATTACAAGCGGCATGCATAGGCAAATTGTTTCAAAACGAACAAAGTCACACTAAGTTCCGATCCACTTCGAGGAGCTGGGCGGCATAATTTGCACACAGAAACTGCTGGTTTTTACGAAGAATAGGGAAGGACAATAGCTTACTAAGAACGGCAAACAAATAACTTCCGTTTGGTTAATTCAGTGGTAAACGCCTGCCAAATGCTTCAAATTCCTCTCCTGCGGCTTATCACTTTCAAACGTAGGTCGCCTTTGGATGCGACGTTTAATGATTTGCCGTCAACGCGTCTCGGCATTCCAAAAGACCCCAAAGTCGAAGCACGAGTGCCAACTGCGCCTTGGATAGATCAACGATACTCACCTTCAGCGCCAGGTGAATAGAGAACAGCTACCGAGTTCGTATCCGCCGTTGGGCACCAACTGCGATAGAGAAAGTGTCCGCGCTACGGTCGGACGCTCATCCGAACTGACAGCTGTCGAAAGCTGTCGCGTTGAACAAAGAACAATCGGTATTACGCCAAGCAAACATATTTTAGCGCAGTACTTTACTTTGGAAATGCTTTATTCATGTCCACATGCGGAGCATTTCGTCCTCCAAATCGTGTGTCTCACCTACAATCGCCATGGAGTGTACCGGCGGACCGAGATTAACGTGGCACATCTCCTTCAGCGGCCGACAGACGATGCGCTGATCTTGCCACCCTATTCGCGCCAAGGCAACGCATCTGGTTGAACTCTGCAGCACTAAATCATGCATAATCATGTAGACGGACGGCCAAATTTATTTCACTGTTGCTAACCAGTTGGACTGCCCGTTCGCCTTCTCCTTTCCACAATCTCCATCAATATGCAGGCAGCTTCGCTGGCAAGCATATACTGGGGCGGTTCATATATTTTGCGATCCCTTCAACATAAAGGTAAAATAAATAACAGCCCTGACAGACATCCCGCCACAGAACTTAATTATGTTCTCCACCGAGCGTTCCTTGACCTTTATGTCCAAAAGGCACAACGTGTGCAAGCCATTCTTCAGATTGGCTTCAATTTTGTCGAAGAAGCTCTCCGGCCTGTACTCCGCAGTCCAGAAGACGATAGAAACGGTCCGTCCAAAGTTGTATAACTGCAATATGCTCATTTGAAAAGCTGTGCTAGCGAGAAAGGGAAAAAGATCAGCGAAAGCAGTGATGCTAAATGTATCGCTTTTGCTTGCTCATCCACGCGCCGCGCGTCGAAAGAAAGGCGCAGAGCAAAAACTGTAAACGCAAAAGCAAGGACATTTGAATTGCGAAAAGATTCTTCGTTATGAATGGAAAAGGCGTTATGCATTTAACAGGATATTAAATTATGCGGGCTGTCTTATTCCATATGAACACTCAAAAATCCCCAACGGCCGATGAGAGAACGTTGAAAGTAATTTGACACCACAGATTGCATACATTCCATGATGTAAGAGGAATAGCATATCACCGAAAGTACCATGGCGTAAAGTCAATGGATATTTTTAGTACGGATATGTTTCATTCATCGGTAGCAGTGGTAGTTTAGCTATCTGCAGCGTAGTCGAGATGATTTAGCTTTTGAAGCGCAGTTAAGCTTCCTGCAAAAAGCCTGTGGCAAGCTTGCGAAACAGCGCGTGCAAGCTAAGCGATAGTGCACGAGTGGGGAAACATCTATACATTCGTTGGAAAACGCAAAACGGAAAGACATACTGGCGCGATTCACATGATGGCACAAAGAAGATGCAGAAAACAGCGTTACGCAAGCCTATCGACAAATTGAATGGCGAGCAGGAGTGCACTTAACGGAGTTTGTGCGAATTGAAGGCACAAACTCCATCTATCAAAGCAACATCGGTCCGATGACAAGCTGCATCATGGTCTCTTCCAAGCAGTTGCACTATCTTACTTCAGGTTACGGTAAGTACGGAACAAACCTATTTTAAAAAGTAGTCCTAAATATAGATTACAGGTGCCTGCATTCAAATTATGACATCTCCGGCTACTTCAATCTACTTATCTTTTGTAGTTACACTATGCAAATTAAAGTGTCTTTAGTAAAGCGCATGTCCTTCGTTCGCATGTGCTTCCAGCTTTTCGAGCCATCATGTTCACTTGGGTACTTGGCAAACGAACTTTGCATGCCAGCTTACTCACATTCGAAAACTGTTTAATTGTAATATGCAAACGTAGCTATCAGCAACTCGTAAACAGTGCAGTCATTTGTTAGTTAGACCGAAAAACCACTAACACGAACGACTAAGGGAATAGGTTATCCAAGGAACCAACCCGTGCCTGTGCACAAACCAAAATGCCTTATTACAGTTTGCTTGTTCGGCGGAAGAGCTCAAAAGAAAAGTGAGCAGTGCCGCTGAAGCGAACCAAGGCGTGTCAAAAGAGTGACATCGTTAAAATGAAAAGTTGCGGAAACTAAGAGGCACTCGTTAATCAGACTATAACGCTTCCTGCACAGAATAACAATTAATGTCGGTGGCCATTATTTCAAGCAAATATTAATACGTGCAAATTGCTAAAGAAAACTTACATTCGATTAGATGCGGGATGCCTTTCGGTATTACTATAAGCAGAGACAACTGCTTCCAAACAAGCAAACGCACACGATTCGTCAAACACGTAAACCTACTGTTATGGAGAGCAGTTTCTCAAACATTACCGCCTCTCCATCGTTAACAATAATTTATGAAAGTTATTTTTCACTGAAACAACACTTTATTCCCTCTTCCGTGTACAGCTTAACAGTTTTAACTGGCCATCCCATTTCGACTTTGGAGCGCCTGCTTTGGTGCCCACAATCATTTATTCATTTTCCAACAAACGAGCATTGCTCCGTGAAGGCCTTGGGTCCCTTCATCGGAAAGATGTTTCGAATCTAAAATTAACAGTTCGCCAACAGCAGCCAAATGATTGGCTTGCATACGGAGCGATCTTTGTCAAAATTGAGCTTCGACTTAAGCATGGCAAAAGTTGAACAGGCACATTAATAAAATGAATTATTGCGCTAAATATATCACATCAAATTTGGCTGGCTTCCTATGAGAAGCACATACATTTGCACTCTCCATTTAAATGGCTTCTACTAGGCAGGACGATTGAAAGGCCAAATCACGGAAAAGCGATATGCTCAACCTTTGAGGGGGTAGTACGAGCGTACGAAACATGCTCTTCTGGAAGCAACACCTATCATTATCAAAAAGGTCCTACCCGTCTCACATGATAGCAGCTGTTAGCAAAG
Source organism: Trichuris muris (assembly GCA_000612645.2). Classification (NCBI taxonomy): domain Eukaryota; kingdom Metazoa; phylum Nematoda; class Enoplea; order Trichinellida; family Trichuridae; genus Trichuris; species Trichuris muris. The sequence continues at coordinate 23,881,321 of CBXJ02000282.1, read as the reverse complement.
CGCGGAGGAAAGACAAAACTTTCTTTTCTCAGTTATTCGATAGCACATTCTTTCAGCATTCATTAGCTGGGGCTATCGCCAACGGCGACTAATGAAGGGAAAGAGTGATCGATGCGCTGCTTTCACGGCGATACATCATAGCCGACTTACCTGAAGACCACAACAACCAACCGCATTAAGAATAGATGCATTGTGTATAACCTCAACGGGTACGTTACATTCCTTAGCTTGAAGGTACAGGGAGCAATGAGTAGTAGCCCTGAAAGGAAATGAAATGTAAAGACGACTCGCCCAGACAGTGCACGCCTCGTTTACAAGGCCTACCCCAGGGGATCGCCTATTACCAAAACGGCTATATTTTCGCCTTTTGCTGCGTCGAGCATTTGCTCTTCAACGGAGAACTTCCTGATTTAATCCGAGTTCTCGAACAAGCTCACCGTATCCATTTTCCAATAGTTCCCGATCGCAGGGTAACACAGCTTTGCCGACAAGATTTTCCTGCAACAGATAAAAACTGGAACAAATACAGTTGCGCAAAGTAGTGACAATTTCTATCTGAACGAACCAGCCGAGACAAATCCTGACCGTCCGGCAAAAGAGAGGTATACAATTCGAAGTAAAGTTTGGAGCAACTGCGGGCAGCCTGCAAGCCTCGCACGGTGATGTCCTCCGGACCGCCAAGGCCCAAACCAATCAAGTAGAGCATAGCCTAAGGTCAGTAAAGTTGCACCCACTGGAACCAATAAATAGGCACGGTAATTTTGACTGAACATTCAGTCTAGCTAAGAAGATCAAGCAAAGGTACAACAACGGCTTTATTTGTAAGTACGTAACAATGTACAGATAATGGACACGTTTACGCCATGGTAGACTATGCTGGCCATCCATAACCACACGAAGACTTCCAAACCATGGAATTCGAGCAGATAGGCCGGAAACAGCCATTGGGCTTGTGCGAACAGCCATATAAGACCAAGCTTTGTGGCCAACAATGTGGACAGGGAAAGACGACCGCAGACGACTGGCAAGAACGTTAAGTACCAAACGAAATACTGAGACGTACACACCTTATTGAACGTGACGAACACGTAGGTTGTAATAAACCAACAGAATTCCAAATGTTTCTCGCCGTATGCCAAGGCGAGTGCAACAATTAGCACCAGCTGGGGTACGAAGGCCGCATAGGATAGCAAACCTTTCAGCAGGTGCGACTTTTCGTCGCCAAGCAAATAGAGAGGGAAAAAGTACGGGGAAAAGTTATGCCTAATGTCTGTACGTCTAATATGATAGACCAGTGCTTCGTCCAGATAGGTCTGACCGTAGGAAACGTAGCAGAGCGCTGTTAGAGTTAGAAAAACGCAAAACGACAAGACCACTGGAAACGTGCAACATACTAAGGCGTACGGGATGGACGAACGTCTTAACGATTTCTTTCCATCCTTAAAGCATTTCATAAAGTGATACCACAAAACGGACGGAATGTATATGATTGGATACAACTTCACGTGAATGGCAACGCCCAGCACAGCAGCTCCTAGCCAACTATGCTGATGGCAGCGGACGAACAAGAACAAGGCCAGCAGAGTTAAGCAGGACATTAAGGGCTCGGCGTTCCCTCGGCTGGCAATGATCATTGTAAAGGGATTCAGCAAAGCCAAGAACATGCTGTATGCACTGCTTCGACCAGCCAACCCCACGCAGAGACATCCTGTCAACAAATCGAAACAGTTGAACAGCATTTTGCCAAAGCACGGCCAACGACCGCAGGGAACAAGCAGCCAGGCGAATAACGGCGTATACCGGTAGGTGGCTCGGCTAAAGGGCGATTCACCAGCGGCGACAAGGCGCCCAGCGTCCGTCATTACCACATAGTCGATGTCCGTAAATTTGACTTGCATGAAACAGTCATGGATGTCGCTGAAGAAGACGAGAAACAGCCGACAAAATACTGACATCCAAAGAACGTTAGATAAAAGCGGATCAGCGTCGAGTCGACCAAAGATGGTACCCATAGTTACGACCCTTGGACGTCCCCTAGAAAATATTACATTGACAGTGCAATGTCTCTGACGTTAGCGGCGAAATACTTGAAGATACTACTGTGATCACGATAATGTCAAACACAAGTTCTACCGTTTATTTAAGACGACTCCAAATGACAATCTGCTACGAAGATGGGCGGCCGCTAATAATGTAATGGAACTATCAGTTCGGCAGTCAGTTTTCGCAGCTTCTTGATAGCGCCAAATACACTCGCGGAATATGGGCAATTAGCGAAAATCGCATATTTCGTTTGATGCTCGACAGTCGACTCCATTGTGCGCCAAGAAAAGACGACCATTTTCGCACAAGCAAACCTGATATTGCATATGGCCACGTTCCGACCCTCGCGAAAGGCGGTCAATATAAACTTTGCGAGAGTTGAGCGTTATCTGAAAATGTTAATGAATAATAATAATACGAAGAGAGACAAACGGAGCATAATTGAAGAAACCTCGCCGGCCGCAGACTCCAGTAAAATGTTGTGCAACGCTTCGGCTTTGAAATCGCCGGCTCGACTGAGAATTTCAATGTCCTGCGCCACTTCGACCTCCATACCGCGAGTAGGCGACTCCAAAAGCAATGGCGCATCCTGTTCAGGTCTGATGACGGATGTTTGAATCGAACCCTCGAATACGGAACCTCCTTCGCTAATAATCCGCAAATTTTCAACTCGAACGGCAATTTCGTCTTCCAAAGCGGAAAATACAGTCTTGCCTTCTTTGTTTATTATGTCGAAGCGATCGCAAAGCGCCTGCACCTTTCCCTCGTCTAAAATGGGATAACGTCAGTTCAATGCAACAAGACAATGGACAACTAACTCAAGACGAGGCGGCTAGAAACGTTGCTCATTTGATCGCGTGCGGTCAACCTGACACCTCGATTCGACTCTATCATTAATGGGGCTTTCTCCGGAGCGGACAGCTTTTGAAGATAGACGGTGTTAACGAACTCGGCTTGGCCCGTTACTACCAATTTGTCTTTGGAAATACGCAAGCCGCCGATTCCTTGCTGAAATAGGTTGATACAGTTGAAATCACAATGCGGATGAAACAGCACTAGGCCCATGCAATTAATTACATCAACGCACCCTGAGGGTAACATGAAGCAACTATTCATTGTATCGCAACGTCCGCATGCGGTTGAATGGTTGAATAGAGCTAGCGATAAACTGGCCTTGCTTTACGCATGCTCGGATCATTCAGCGGCAAGAGCTCAACACACCGAACGTTTACCAACGAGAAACCGAGCACGCTCATGATCCAGAAGGTCAGAGAAATGTTGGCCACAATCAGGACCATCAACAGCAGGATCATCGCGTATAGGCATCTCTTCCGCCAACCGTAAATTCCGATTCTCAAAACGTAATCGAACGTGCGATAAAGCGAAAGAGAAAATGTTCAATTACCGATATATCGTCGAATCGGTCATTTTCGATTGCCCATCGTGACTCGTAGAGTTATTGTACATTGTAAGTGTTTGAGGTAACTTTCGCCAGTCCGGCTGGCCGGCAATAGGCGGGGCAGTTGGAGAACTCATGGAGTCTCATGAAAATTGCGCAGCTACGAAAACCCGTCGACATACAGTACTCGTTTAACTTGACCATCATTAACATAACGCAGGCGATAAGTTTTGCGAGAAGTCGACGCTAGCCCAAGCTTGGAGGTCCTGAAGACTGAACCCACCTTGACGCAATGACTACTGAGAAGTTCCCAAAGCGTAGCGTTGCCTTGCTCCAACATGCTTTTTAAACAAGCCAGCCTTTGAGTTAACAAAACTTGAATGAGTACGAACTGTTATGAATGCAAATATTTGAAATATTGTTACTTCACCGCGCAGCTAAGCGGGCCTTAGCTCGCGTGCCCATCTTCTGCAACCGGTTTAAATTTTTCCACGGTATGCAACAAGTGCTAACAGTCACAACGATTTGCCAGAAAGCGTTTACGAGTTCGTAAAAGCATTGTAATAAGCAGTAAGTGCATGTTAAGAAGCGTTGAGTGAGAAGTACAACTTCCTTCAGATTACAACTATTTTCCTTCGAGGTTACAACGAATCTCTATCCCTGATGAAGCAATCTTGCGTAGGAAGCTTTACAGTGGCAAAGCATGCCGGCAACCATCCTTCGCGCTGTACTAATTAATAGTTAGGAAAGATTGTCCACCGGCAGGCAGTTCCTGGGTGTACATGTTTTTCGCAGGCACTTCTGTCATGCAGTTCGATGTTCCTCAATTGTAACTTAGGCGAGGATGGCTCATGCAGCTGCGTACTCAAGGTCGCATTACTGGACAGGTGACCAATCGGTTCGCTCCGTTTTACGTTACGCATTTGTATTCTCCCGAACACGTACCTCAATTCAACTGAAGCACAACGATGTCACTTGACATAGTAAGGGTTGAAAATACCAAATGGAACGCAAAGCAATGCATAGCCCGATGCAGATCGGCTAGAAATACATTAGCTAAGAAAAGGGAAAGTCACAAAAACCAATGAATTTATTCTGAAACGTCAAATATCGGGATAGTAAACCTGTTGAAAGAAAAGGGAATAAAAAAGAAGAAAATAAAGAAAGAAGGAAAAAACCGGTACATCTAGTTCCGACAGGGACGGTTTGCCGCCGAGGAACACCGTCGCTTAGCAGTGTTGGTCCCAGTAAAGTACAAACAAGACGAGGCAGCTTGACTCGCCGTATATTCCGTAAGCGCTTTTCCATTTCAGGTGCGTTGCCCTTCTTATGTACTCCGTGGTGTAACTTGCCCTGCTTTGCTTGACCTTTACTCGGTACAAGTCGACCTGCGACGATTACTTGCGGAGACAAGCAATTCCCGTTGAAACAACATGCTTCGGCGCCAACAGTCCATTCGATAGCTTGCCTGCCGCTCAGCTAATGATTTGCCCTTGCGCATAGTTAAATGTACTGTAGGATAAATGTGTTGCACTGGTTAGTTTGCGCAAAGTAAAAACACTGTTGGCGCACTTGACATCCGCCGCTTTTTGGCGACGGTCGTTTCCTTTCATTTAAGCGGGGCGCGCCGTTGAAGCTGCGAAATTATTTTTCCAACATCTTCCAAGTTCAAGCTCATTGAAGCAATGAACACGTAAGTGACGTAGACTTAATTAATGACGCGGCCAAGCGGATTTGCAACGTTGCGGAATTAAAAGAGGCGCCATATGCGCGTTAGGATGTTGGCCAGGGGGATTTTCCCGTAGCGAGGCTTCGTTCTCCCTTATTGCAGCTTGCTGGCAGTATTCCATTTTTGGTCAAAGAGTCCTGGTAAATCATGTCTTAATTTTGTTTTATCCATTGGTTTCGTTACGTCATTTGCGCGGAATAATTAGGGTGACATTCGGAGCGGCGTACGGTTGTCAGTATCAAGCTTAATGCAATCCATCGTTAAGTGCTTCCCATTTGCCTTGTTGCATCCGAATGCCTTGATCGGTTTTGCATCGAATTTTCATCCTAATACTATGGACAGTGATGTAGCCTTAGTGTTGTTCCCCTTTTGTTTACTCAGCTAGTTCTGCGCTCGTTAGAATGCACTGTGAAAACTGTTGGTGTGTGGCAACTGCAGGCATGTCCTTTGGCGTTAATTGCTCATGTTCTTTTAGTGTCCGTTGGTGTTTTAGTGTATTTTGTAGCAATGGAATAGGTGAAAGTATAAGCACGATCAAAGCCGTATTTTTGCGTTTGTTAGTGTAGTACTGCTAAGTTATTTGACAAAGCAGATTGTATTCTTTATTTCAAGCATTAATGACTGTTTTTCGCGGATTTTCCCATTGAGCTTGAAGTATCTGTAAGTGAACTGAAGCGATCTCCCTGCCAGGTAGGGAGATCGCTTCAGTGAAAAACAGTCATGAAGATTCGCATACGCGTTACAAGACACCCAGTCTTCAATAATATTTCAAGCATTGATGAAACGTTTGGTATCTTGAGAATGCAGTCCAGAATTGGGTTCTTTCTCAACAGGAAAGTGGCTAATCGCCGGAATGTTGCATAATTGAACATTTTAAAGGTTCACTTATCGACGAATTGATGTCCGCATTTTGCAGGGATGATTTGCCAAACGTCAGTTTCGATGAAAACTCATCGCCTGGATCTACGGAGTTGCACTTTTTATCATCCTCCACGTACAATGTCCTGTTGCGTCCTTTGATGGACAGGTTGGAGTTGAAGGATCCCAGCGCCATACGCACCTTGCGCAGCGGTATGCTGCAAGCCGAGCACGAGCAGGAGGGCTTTCTGTACAACTTCATCAGGCATCTGGTGGCCAAGGCCGAATTGCACATCAGCTTGCAGGAGAGTTTCCTGCACATGCATGGACGTGCTTCAAGCGATGAATTGAGGTTGCTCAACGGTGGTGCCGTCGTACAGGAAGTGGGCCAGCGGGCCGCAATTTTGCGCTCAATTCTTGCCCGCATACCGGATGAGATTGGGGACCGGCGTACATTTCTCGAAACGATCAAGGAAATAGCGAACAGCATCAAAAAACTTCTGGACGCCATCAACAGTTTAATACCTCTGCTGTCGCCCGATCTGCAACCGGTCATCGATCAGCGCAAGCGAGAATTTGTCAAGTATAGTAAGCGATTTAGCAATACACTGAAGGAGTACTTCAAGGGCGAATCCTGCGAAACTGTCTTCCACAGTGCTAATCATCTAATCTGCCAGATAATGATTTTCATTCGAGTGATAAGAGAGAAAATTATTTTGTAACTCTCCGAACCCTTCTATCCATTGTTCCCCTCTAGCAGTTTTATAACGTTGTGCCAACAACTGTTCTGTTGGCTATGTGCCTCCACCGTTAGAGCAAACAGCCCTTACCAATTCTGGTTGGTCACGCTAATTGTTTGCTTGTTGCCTTGTTTATACTTCCGCGTCGACGAACCTTTTAAATTGGCTATTTGTGGACTGTCATCATTAAACTTCTCGTTTTCATTGCGCTATTGTTCTCCTTCTCCGTAGGTGTTTATACTTTTCTCCGCCAAAGTGATCAACCGCTGTGTAAGGAATAGGTTACCAGAGAACGTTCGCACTTGGTTATTCTTATTACTATTACTATTGTGAAAGACGGGATGTCTTTTAACGAGAGCATAGGTCTTCATGATGTTGTATTTTCACGGATTTTCCCGTTGCTTTTGTACGAGGATGGATCTTTAAGTAAACTGACACGGTCTCCCTACCAACCGATGGAGGAGAGTAGTTATAAGAAGACACGGTCAGAGAACAAAATACAGTTTTCTCTCGAATATTTCGGAACGCTCGAGTTCCGTCTTCAGCGAGCAAGCGAACCTTTTTACTCCGTTGTCGATTTAAGTACGGCTCAGAGACAAGGGGGAAGGAAATGTTCAAGTACTATTATTTGCAAACAAATTCCAACACGGTATAACCCCGTTTGAACAGAACGTTTATTACTATTGGTCAAAGGTCAAAGACGCACTTCTCGAAGCTTTCGGAACGCCCTGGGTACGATGTCAGCGATGTTGAAAGGGATCTTATAGGCACATAACGGGGTCAAGGTGGGGATCGGCTCGGTATGGTGCAGCATCTGGATTTATTAACATCTGCAGTCCACACTTCGCTGATCTCCACACCTTGGTTGCGATTGATCGTGTTATTGTGTCTTATGAACAATGCTTCCTTAATCCGCCTTAACTGGAACCGGTTCTGGCGGCAGATTATGTTCGGTCGCTGAGCAAAGGAGCAATGAATGGTGTGCTCAGCGACCGCGGAAGCTTTGATGGCCTCCTCCATGATCTTCTTTGGAGCGCGGGTTTGTGGTCGGCCACGGCGTCTGGCGTGTAACCCGTTAAGTCTTCCTTTTGCTTTCTTTCATCGGGTTACACATGCCATCTGTTCACGAAATCTGTGAAGTACAGTGTTGCCCGTTTCTCCGATGTAGGAGGCGTGGCAACCACACTTGATTTCGTAAACAATGCTGCTGTCATGTGGGACCATGGTCTTATCCGTTCTCACGATCGCACGAATGTCACATGAAGATTTAAAATGGACGGTGAAGTTTAGAGAACGACCTAAACGTTTTATTCTTTCACCCACTCCACTAAAATACGGGACAACTAAAATTGGTCGCTCGGGAGCATCGACAGTGACCGGGATTGAAAGTTTCCTCGAAAGACACTGCTTAATTATGCCCGCAGTGAAAGGAAATGGGAAGCCGTTGGTCAGTAAAGTCTTTTTTATATGTTTTAATTCGAAGTTTAAATATGGGGGATCGCAAATCCGTATGGCACGATCGACCATGCCTTTTACTATACCTCTTTTTAGAGAGATGGAGTGGTGCGAAGAGAAGTTTAAATATCTGTCAGAGTGCGTTGGCTTCCTATAAACTGTAGTTTTAAGTGACCCTCCTTCTTTTATCACCAGCACGTCAAGAAATGAGAGTTTATTGTTACTTTCTTTCTCAATAGTCAACCTAATTGATGGAAAAAGACCGTTTAAGTGTTGTAGATAACCTTCCTCCTCTCCTCTGGGCGTTATTGCAAAGATGTTGTCCACGTATCTCTTGAAAAATGAGGGAGGCTGGCAGTCATTACGTAAGGTGGTGAAGGCCTTCTCCTCAAGATGTTCCATGAAGATCTCTGCCAGTATAGGAGATAGTGAACTACCCATTGGGACGCGATCTTTTTGTGAGAAGAAACTCACCTGAAACCTAAAGTAGTTCCCCTCATTCATGCAAAAAGAGACTATTTAACTATGTGGGAGGGGTTTAATTTTGATCTATGTTGCAAATCTGAGTCGGAATCAAGGTTGTTGTTGTTGTTGTAAAATATTAAGTGTTGTAGAAACAGGAATATTGGTGAACAAATCCTTAACATCGTAACTTACCAAAAGGTCTGAAGGATGCAAGTTTGCCTTCTTTAGGTCAGCGCAAAAATCTGTGTAGTTTATCACATGAGTTTCGTTTTCCTATTAGAGGTTTAATAATGTTTTCTAGGCATTTACATAATTTCGATGTGACACTACTTACACTGGAAACCACGGGCCTGAAGGGAATTCTCAGTTTATGGATTTTGGGGAGTCCATATAGTTCTGGACTTCTTGTATTACTGGTGAAGAATAGCGCGCGTTTAATACGAGAAAGTTCTTGATCCTGCGTCTCGTGGAGGAATATATCTAGTAAGGCCATTAACTGTGTTCTTACAAGAGGAGTTGGGTCATGTTATATGGAAAGGTAGGCATCGTTTTGTAGGAGCTTCCGATCTTTGTTGATATAAACACTTCGATCTAGTATTACGACCACGTTACCCTTGTCAACCTTGGTTATGAGAATATCTTCCCTAGATTTTAGTCTTTTAAGAATTTTGAATTCTGAGCTGCTTAAGTTGAGCTGCATAGGTTTACGTGCGTTTAGTAGAAGTCCGGCTATGGCCCCTTTAATCTCCGCCGCTCTAAGTGGTTCTGCTCGAGAAAGACTCTGCTCCACTGAGGCAATGATGTCAAGGGTGGGAATGTTCCTGGGAGTCGGTACGAAGTTTATACCTTTGTTTAGAATTGCCATTTCAGTGTTATCCAGGTTGTGGGAACTTAAAATTATCACTGGCTCTTTATTGCCACTGTCATTACTGGTGTTATTGTTAATATGATTATTATTACTATTGGTACTATTATTAATAATAATGTTAATATTATTAGTAGTACTATTATTGCTATTACTGTTATTACTACTTGTGGTAGTACTATTGGTATACCTCTTAACCTCTCGTTTTTTGTTCATTTCGAACGTCCAAGATTGAGAACAGTAGAGAGAATTTAGTTTTTTACTTAAAGTGCTTGTTTGATTTGACTTAACCCAAAAGCATAAATTTTCAATGTGATTACTGAGACAGCACATAAAAGATTCATCAATATGTTGAGATAGGAACGAAAAGGTGCTGTTGCATGCTTGCTTAAGGTGAGCTACGTTCTCTCTATGTGTTCGTATGGTAGCCCTTAGGAGGGAAAACCCTGTGAACTTTAATATGGCATTCGTATGATGATCGTGCGAGTGGTTCCATTTCAGTTGGAAACACTTTGGTTCATTAGGCACAGCCGTACCATCAATCGCGACCAAGGTGTGGAGATTAGCGAGGTGTGGACTGCAGCTGTTAATAAATCAAGATGTTGCACCATACCGAGCCGATCCCCACCTTGACCCCGTTCTGTGCCTGTAAGATCCCTTAGCGGAATAAAACAATTCCCTTTCAACATCGCTGACGACGGAACCAGGGTGTTCCGAAACCTTCGAGAAGTGCGTCTTTGACCTGTAATATCTCTAACAATCGCCCATCCATCCGCTGGTAGGGCATTTGCAGTTTTATTAGAGGTACCATCCAAAGAACGGGAAAGCCGGAATACCACCAATTTGAAAACATGAGACCCGTTACAATGCATCCAATATTCGAAGATATTCGAGTACTATTATAAAAGAAATATTCGAGAGAGAATCCATACGTTGTTTTCTGACCGTGTCTTCTTATAACTACTCTCAAGCATCCGTTGGTAGGGCGACCGTGTCAGTTTACCTACATATCCATCCGCGTACAAAAGAAACGGGAAAAATCCGTGAAAATACAACATCATACTATTTGAAGTATTCACGGCTTGTACCCGTTCTTGCGTATACGTAGTGCCTGAAATTAACGGAAACAACGCTCTACCAACGGATGGATGGGCAGTTATTAGGAAAAAAATCAGAACACTGTGGAAGCCTTTCGGAGCTTTCGGAACGATCGTTCCATTTGTTCCATTGTGTTTCATTTTCAACATATTATTATTATTATTATTATTATTATTATTATTATTATTATTATTATTATTATTATTATTATTATTATTATTATTATTATTATTATTATTATTATTATTATTATCATACGCGAACAAATGCTTCATGGTTTTCCTCGCAGAGTAAAAACGTTTTATTATCAAAAACGCAGCATAGCTTTCGGACCACCCCCTTTTGGTTCGTCATCAGTGCAATAATTCTTGTCAACTGCCCAGTCAGCCGACGGTCCTGCAAGCTCCTCCATTCGACCATCCGGGCTGATGACGTCAGCTCTCAGGTCTCGACCCGTCAAGCGACTATCGCCCGCCCAGTCAGTCATGCAGAGAAGCGAGCATCTCAACCGACCGACCGGGACAGTGACACAACACAAAATGAAAATTGAGGCAACGACAGTAGCTTATGTTTTCATTTTGTGTTGTGTAACTGTCCCGATCGGTCGGTTGAGATGCTCGCTTCTCTGCATGACTGACTGGGCGGGCGATAGTCGCTTGACGGGTCGAGACCTGAGAGCTGACGTCATCAGCCCGGATGGTCGAATGGAGGAGCTTGCAGGACCGTCGACTGACTGGGCAGTTGACAAGAATTATTGCACTGATGACGAACCAAAAGGGGATGGTCCGAAAGCTGTGCTGCGTTTTTGATAATAAAACGTTTTTACTCAGCGGGGAATACCGTGAAGCATTTGTTCGCATATGTGCACCAACCCCGTAAAATAGAAGAAAAATTTGTTATATCATCATCATCATCAGTATTAATACAAGTTTGCTCTCAGTTGGTGGCGATGATACAATCGAATGGCTGCGCGCAGCGATCGGTCATATTTGTTGGGTCAAGTAACAGGTGAACTGTTTTCGCCACACCATTTTGACCAGACTGGGTGAGCAGTGAAGTCATGTGTTGTTGCTATAGATGTAATGCGACCAAGTTAATTAATGATGCGCAACGGGCGGTATGACGATGACGACTACCAAATTCGCTTGCAGAGCACCCGGTTTCAACGATGCTATCAGTGAAGTGAGATCTCGCGGAAGTGAAAGATAATCGGATTCTTAAACGACGTTGAGCAACTGTCGAACTTCGGTCACGTTGATGGGCAACGCCGAAGTCAAAGCAGTGCGTCCAATCTTACGCCTGTACCATCCAAGATGATCCTAGCGTCGGCAAAATCATTTCAAGAAAACTGGAATGAGTTTATTGTTGCCTCGAAACGTGCAATGTGAGTGGCAGTGAAATACGCGACCTCCTCCCTCCCTCCTTTCACATGGTTAATCCAAGTGAATGCTTTTGGAGCAGTTACTGGAATTTAATGAATACCATGCACCGTTATCGCCGTTTTAATGAGTTGACACCGCAGTTGATTTTTTATTTATTTGTTCCGTAGTTTTCTGGACTTCCCATGTTCCGTCTTCGGAGGGGGAGCTACGTAGCTACGCGACAGCGCGCTGAAGTTGTACTATTAGTACTATCACGATGATTATTGATCTCGCGGTGAAGGCAACGGCTACTGTGCAAAAAAAAGATATTACAAATGAATTTGGTTACTGTCTTGAAGATAGGAAGCCTATTGTCTTCCATAAAGGCTTTGCATCGCTACTACGGTTGCTTGTGTTCATTTGTTTACCATTACGTTTTCGGTCGCGCCTTTGTCTTCTTACTGAACAGCTCACCAAGCTTTCTCGCTAACGTAATGTGTTACGTTCGGCATGAGTTCCTCGAATTCGCGGGTCAACGTGTTGTCAATTTCACGTACACAACATCCCTGAGCAATCGTATTTAATTCCATAATTCCAGTCTTGTCAAGTAGGCGACTCTGAACATATCACACCAGAGCAAAGTGCTTACGTCATGTTCTTGTTTTTCGTGAAGTTTGAATTGTTGAAGGAAATTCTAAAATCGAACCGCTGAACTCCTACGATATTTTCGTGATACGGGTTGATGGTTAGAGATCCTTTTACTAATATATGCCACCTTTCTGCTGTTATCAGTAAGCTCGTACGTACGATACACCATGGTGGAATTAGGTTGCTCAAGATGGCAGTTCCTTTGATGCGATCCATCCCTGACTGTAAAAATTTTGGTTAACTGTCCTGTTTATCACGCCCTTCGTGATTTTTGGAACAATAGGGCTCGTAACAGGCTTCCGCGTCATTTTCTGCATACCATGTTATTATTTTCACCTTTGATCACATCGTTTTCCTCCCTGGAAGCGGAACACGAGAAGTCCCGAGAAACACTCTAATGAATAAACGATCGTTAAGTATGGTTTGCAGCGCATAGAGAAAGATAATGTGCCAGTACGCTGTTAGCAAGCATTCTATATTCGTGTTCCGTCGTTGCCAAAATCGAACAGGAAGCTTGCTGTAAAGAGTGCATGCAAAATGAACCGCTAATGGTTGCCATAAATATTCAGTGAGTAGATGGATGCAAATGGAAATGAGGATGGAGGTTCGAACGTGTTGCCTTCCTTATTTTACGTCATCAATGGGCAGTTTTGCCAAATGGTTAGAAGTCGTAAAGTTAAGATTTGTCGTTTCCAAGCTTTTGCAGGAAGGCACCGACGGTTAGGCAATAAATAATGGAAAGGACTTTGACCTGTCGTCGGTAGGGCTGGCCAGCATTGTGCTCCGCGCGATTGACCAGCTGACGAAGCTGGCGGTTGTCAAAAAGAATTAACAATTGCCAATTGGAGGTCCCAACGTTCTGTCTATCTGTTGTGTTTCGAAAAGAGGAAAGAAAATGGGCAAGGTCGCCAAAGCTTTGTCACGAACAATGGTCGTTCGCGCGGACGGAATGCCTTGCCAAAATAAGGTGAATAAGTCGCCCCTTTGCGAAGTGCAAATGGAGCAGTTGGAATGGACAAGTTGCAAAAGGTGGGCTGCTTCGCCTTGCGGCGATCAACGGAAAAAGAGTTGGGCAAAAATAAAACTGCATTAAAACGCCTTTTTTAAAAATTTTCCAACTGGCAGCTGTCAAGCACCGTCCATGAACATTCGGCGGCCGCCGACTTGACGTGCGCATATTTCCAACAGACGTGCCAGACAACGTTTCCGCTAAATCGTGTTCATACTTCTTCAGATGCACTACTTTTGGTGTGCAAATCGCATTTACAATCTTCGCCTTCACAGATCTCTTTTGCCCAAGTGTTGGCTCGGTTTTTCGAGCGCTCCTCTTGAGCATCTGTTCAGCATTCCTAACTTTTTCCCTTACGCCAACCCACACGAGCAGGGCAACTCTTACAGACCATATTGAAATGTGTCCATTCACTTGTCCAACGTTTATTCGTTGGGACAACGCGCACCCTCAGCAGTTGCAATTTGATTTCGCTCTTAACTTGTGCGGCTGTGAGAAATTGGCGGATATGTGCTAGTGTTGAGCACACAAATCTACATCTCCACGCATGCCACGCGGCATCATTTGTGCACAATGTCGCTGCAACAGTTTGCCCAACGACACACCGTTCATTAGTGGAAAAAATAATTGAAGAACAGCGCACGTCGCGCCTGCCTGTACTATTTATTAAAGGGGCCATTCGAAGTGGCCGAGCCTACGCAAAACAAAGGGACATATCAATGGGCCGCCAAGAGAGAAGAGATCATGATAGGCGAACAGGCTATCCATTGTTTAGTTTGTAATGCAATTCCATTGACTCCCATTTCAGCTTCGAGGGCAAACAATCATTAACGCAAGTAGGCGGAAATCGGTTGGACAGATTGATTTCAGGGGCGCAGCAGAGGTTACCTTTTGAACCGCCTTTGGCGGAGCAATGTAGGCGCCTTGTTCATGACAGCAAAACAGTTGTCACTTTTGGGAGATAAACACGATTACGCCAAGTTTGCACGACGAACAGGTTTCGGCGGCGAAATGGAAACGAAACGAAACGGTGCTGAAGATTAGGCTCGTGAACGCGTGGTACGGCGACGCCGACTCCAATTGATCAACGTGCTCTCATTCACTTGCGCGTCGCCCCCTACGTGGTGGTCTTCCATTATTGAATGATCGCATTCTTCAATCAACATGCGTATGGGAAAAAATATTTGCCCAGCAATTTTGAGTCGCCGCCCGCTGGGCGCCAACCATCCTATTAGGGGGCGAGAAACGGAAAGCGTTTCGCCAACGGCAACACTGTGGCGCCCTTTAGCGGTTTCGCAGGTTGACCGGTTGGAAATGGGACTTACTGGTGAACGACAATCGAAGCGACCGTTAGATTGATGCGCACCGATTTTCGCAAAGCAAAACTGACACATCAACTAAGTAATTACCCCATTAATCTGGCGCGTCATGTCAGCAGCGGGTGAACAACAACGACGGGGCGCGGAAACCGAGAGGAAGGGTCCTATCGCAGCAATACACGTTGCACGGTTGAACGCGTCCCGATTTGGCCGGGTCACCGGTCTCCCGCAAAGCTATTCGCAATGGCCAAAGGCGGACAAGCCGACCAGGCATTGGTCAACAACCTTGGGCGTTCGACCGACGAGCAAATACGGTTTTGAGAACAGCTGCCCGTCCATTCCACACTGCAAGGTCGTTTGCCATCCGACCACGGCAAATTGAAGACGGCCCACGTAATTGGGATAGCCCTAATAGGCCATTGAAAGCCTCGGCTTGGCATTTGTTCCGTCCAAACGAAGGAAACGACTTGTTCAGGCCACTTCCGGTCGAATAGGACCAAGGAGCCATCTTGCCGGCGGCTTATCGTTGGCGTCCGGCAATGCGCCTCCCTTTTTACGGAGCATACATGGCGGAGGGCAATCCTTGGAGAGAAAGTCCAATCGGCAGTTGATTACAAGCGAACAAAGGCGCGCACAGAGAAAACCGTCAATACCCGTGGGCAGATGGCGGCAGCCATTTGCCAAGTATCATCTGGTGCTGAAACGACGAACCTCCCCAGGCGTGCGCAAGCGGCATTGAACAGAAGTGGACTTTGCATACTTAGCGTTTATCAAATGAAACCGCACTGGGCTTCCGCTGACGGGCCGAGACCTCACGTAGCCAAAACGGTGGTGCGCCAGGCAGGCTCCATTCAAAAGTAATTTCAATTCCAAGAAATGGACCTTTCGAAACCGCCTTGTTCCGTCTTTGGCTTTAAGAAGCAAGGCCGTTCCGAGAGCTTCGCTTCTTGGAATTGAGTCGCACGGAGAGTACCTCCGTATCTGCAACGGATAAGCCCCAAGACTTGCCGCGGACTGGCGAACGCGTTTGCACTAATGAATCTTCCCGCGCGTCCAACCACGCCTACGATAGCTTGGTGTTTATGAATTAGGCACCGCAGGAGGGAGTGGCAATTAATAATAGTAGAGAGCGGGGAGCGACGACGATGGCGTGTAACGAAATTACTTGAAGCGGAATTCCACGAAATCACGCCTGCGCGGTCAGACGAAATGAATTAAAGCGACGGAACGTTTGGTCACTACTAAGTTACGCATGCCGTTGCCCATCAATGGCAAGTCCCCTTTGAGTTGCCAGGTACACGTCGGTGTCGCATCTGAGGCTGCCGTTAACGTTTAGTGAGCTGCTTGAAGGAAAAATCTGCGATGCGCCAATGGCCAACGTTGGGAAACACAGTTGATTCATGTCCGTGGAAGGAGGCAGCGCAACTTCAAACTTAACAATTGCTCGCTTCAGAAGATTTCACTGCGACATTTCCGGAGCACTTCTGATAGCAGATATGGCATTGTTGCTGTACTTTTATTGTTCACCACTGCCCGTGCTGCTGTTAAGGTGCTGGAATTGTCACCATGCCAGCGTGCGCACGGAGCTGAGCCGGATGTTGCCCCTCTGAGCTAGTTGGAAGGAAAGTGCGAGAAGTTGGGCTGCACCGCCTCGGCATGGCAGGCAAGCGCGCCACTTGCTTTGGCAGCAATCAAATCGAACGTTGCTCGTTGTGCTGATAATGAATTACGGAACTGCTGGAGAGCAAACAGCCCTTCGCCCTATTCGGTCTGCTTCTCTTGAATTGTCGCTTGCAAATCACGTCGCGATCCTCTTACGTCCCCCTTTTGCAAGCACGAACACAATGCTGCCAATGAGTTGGGCAAACGGCAAGTATGCCAGACGAGTCGAACATGAACTAACGCGTTTGTTTGCACTGGCTTTGATGGGAGGGGGGGAAATAGAGAGTGCGCACCGCGGATTGGCTTCAAGTCCATTCGACCGGCAACAGGCGCGCGCACGCGCGGTCAACAAGTGACCTCCGAAACTGGCTGGCACTCAAGCGAACACGCCCCTCTCCAACCTTTAGGTATTATCCAACCAGTTGGGGGTCCAAGGATGCCAGCAGCTTCCGGCACAGGAAAAGAGTCTGGCGGCGTCTCGTTGCACAGGGACACGTCGGGAGCTACCGGCTTGACCCAGTGAGCACATCTTGCCTTGTTTACCGACAGGACAAGTGGTCAACTAAATTAAGCAACCCGCAATAGCAATTATACCAGGCATAGAATTTCGACGGAACCGGTTCGCAATGCCAAATGCTTCTTCAACCGCCGCCTTAGGATACACGCGCCCCATTGCACTGTTTCAAGGCTCTACGCCGTGGGAGTTGAACGAAGGGTGAACGAGCACCCGTTCATTGGTCGTTGGTTAGGCAAAGCCGCGCACTTTCAATCGGTTCGAGCCTGCGTCCACTTGGGCGCAGGAGAGATTCCATTTGCCGCTGCCCCGAAGGGAGTATCACTTAACGTGCGCTCTTGGATTTTGCGGAATAGCGCCCAATTGGCGAGCCAACGCCGAATAGGTCAGATGAGAAAGATTACGAGCGGATGATAAATTTCCGCAATCGGCAAGGGAAAATAGTGTCACGTTCGATCCACATCTGCCATGGCCAATAATGTCTAACTTGCCGAGCAAGCGGTCAACCGCGAGCGCTGCTGAATTCCCGCCAACCGGACAAAGTCATCTGTCCTTGTCTTTGGCTTTCACGGTTGGAGGAGCCGAGGAAGCCAAGCGAGCGGTCAGTTTCGCAAGTACAAGTATGGACGGGATATATTTCCCGTCGCGACAGTTGGGAGAAAAATTTTCGCGCTCCCATTAGGTAAACCCAATTTTCACGACCAATGCTTTTCCAGCGAAACCGGTCACGGTCGGGATGGAATACGCCGATCTTCTCATTTAATCTACTAGGCCGAGTATGCCTTTGGAGAGCACAAAGCCGCGGCGAGAGTATCGTTCGAGCGGTCTCGTGTTTCAACATCCAACTTTTCTTTTGCCAATCGACTGCCGCGCGATGACCATAAACGGTCCGTAGCGTTGAAAACCGCTGGCAAATGTTTCGAACCATCAGAATGTAAAGGCAACAGCTGCTGCACCCAACGAACAACGCAAACCAGCCGCGTCGCTAATTCACACGCCTTCAGTTTCGGCGGAAGCCAATGCAGGAATGGCGACCAATCGCTGCCCAAAGCGGATGAGGCTGATAATAATAGTAATTCGCAAATTTTATATGAGGAAAACCTCACAATCGCCTGTGCAGGTTCATAAACGAAGGCGAACGAGAGCGGAAGGAAACGCGGAGCAAACTCTCAACCAATCAAAGAACGTCAACGTAATTTTCAAACAAGTATACACCGTCTCTCTTCTGCGGTAGTGCAGCGACAGAAGCAATTGTCAATGGAATTCCCTTCTTTTTCTCTTCCCTTGTCTCATGCCAATGCATGTATGTCACTGGATGGACAAAGGAAAGGCGACAATGACCAAAAGGAGAAAGAAAGAAACAGCGAGCTATTATAACGCGCGACGGTCGCGTGACAACGACAGGAGGCGCGTTCTGACAGGCTTTGACGGAGTGGGCAGCAGGATAACAAACGATAAAAGGGAAGGCTAGCGTCAACCAGTTTCAGAATGGGCGAACGATTGCACATTAAAAAGAACAGAAGTGCAACGGAAAATGCGTACACTCTCAATCGCGTACACCCTTAATTGGTTACCAGCAACAACGGAGTAGGTGACGGAAGATGAGGAGGAGGAGACAAAGTGAAACGGCTGCTATTTGCGAAAGGAAAAGAAAATGGAATATACCAGGTGTGGGGAACCTCCGTCCCGCGAGACCATTCCATCCGCACGCTGATGCAAACGGAGGTAGACGCGGAATTTAGTGATCTATGACTGTTAGAGCTTATTTTTCATTATGCAGTAAACTTAGTGGATATGAATCGCAGTAATGGCGTAAATGTTGCGTAACAAGCAGAGAGCGTCAGGCTGCTGTCGACAAACCGACGTCGTTAATAACCGCAGACAAGCAGTAGTGCACGCGTTGGTAGCGTGGACCATTTGTCGCATATCGACACATTCACTGTTCTTATCTCGTTCTCTATAGTTGGGATTAGGTTCATGACAAGTTTGTTTCATAATTGTGTCAAAATTCTGTTTTTTAGCTCGCAGTCGGTCATAAAGTGGCACTGAAAGCTTAGGTTTCGTGACGCTTATCGCAAGGTAGAGTTCGCGCGCTCACCCAACGCCACAAAATGGCCAATTCAACGAAAAGAAGAAAAGCTTTTCCGTTTCGTTTCTGCGTAGCTGTGTCCCCCCTCGTAGTTCGTAGTTTGGATAGCAATAAACAATTCGGGTTACCATGCTGCAGAACATGCACAGAACTTGCGTATAAACAAACAAACAACGGCTATGTTTTTCAAAGAGTATTGTTTACGGCCCGCGAATGATCTTATATGCGTCCAAACGGCCCGCGGCAGCAAAAAGGTTCCCCACCCCTGGAATATACGATGACATGACGCCTCAAGGGAAAAAACGAGGACAAGGAAAAAGGGGATAGCATGCTGCTAAGGAGGCTAAGGGGCGGGCGGGAGTGCGGCCGCTGAAGTCGCCCTGCTCCTCGCTCTCTTTTTCTCTCTCTCTCTTTGTCACTGCTTCTCCAGGGGAGATCGAACGGATCGCAGCAGACCGCCAACTCCACCGGGACCGGCGGCCGCCGTGCTAAGCACGCTACCTTCGTGCTGCAGCCGCCTCATCATTTCGTTGTGCTGCATGGCGACTTGCTGCTGGGCGCTCATCAGCCGGTCCCTTTCCAGGAGCACCTGCTGCTGGAGTTGCTGCAGGTGCATCTGCCACGAAAATGAGGTTAATGCAATGGCTGGCCGGCCCGATTGAACGCCTACCTGCTGAAGGCGTTCCACGGCAAGTGGGTCGAAAACAGCCCCGGCTGGCAGGTTCAAGCTGGCAGGAGGGATACCTGGCATCGAAGCGGCGGCTGCTGCAGCGGCCGTGGCCATCAACGTTGCCGGGTTAATGTTCATACCGTTATCCAAGCAGGACAGTCCGGCGGCAGCGGCGCCAGGAATGACCGGTGGACGGAAAAGGGCCGGATATTGCTGCATCAGTTGTTCCGCTGCTGCGACGGGAATACTTGGAGGCCATATTGGCTGCTGTTGCTGCTGGGATTGTTGCTGCTGCTGTAGCTGCTGATGATGATGCGACGGAGCTATGCTAGTAGTGGGCGTCGACTCCTGAGTCGACGTACTAGCCGAAGAAGGGTGAATGTGTAAATGAGTGTGTGAATGAGTATGGCTATGCGTATGGTGCTGCGTGGCAATAGCCGACAAAGCGGCGGTCAGTCGGTCAATCTCCAAACGAAGCAAAGGATTGCTTGGGTAAAGAGCAGCCAGACGTTCCAACTGCATGCGCTCAGCCACCAAACGATCGGTGTGCATCCGCTCCCAGGTAGCTTGGTCAACGCCAAACGGTAGCCCGGACGAGGGAGCACCCCCGCCAGGGGTACCAGCGGCGGCAAAATTGGCTACCGGTGTCGAGTTCACGGGCGAATAATGACCGGGAAATCCCAATACCTGCCGCGAATCGGTTAGCGCTGCTGCATTGGGCACCCCGGCCGCGCCCATCAAGTTCAGGCTGCCACCAGAATTGTGCTGCAAACCGCCGCCGTTACCCGACAAAGAGTACAATGGCTTTGAGGCCAACTCGAGTTCCCGCTTCAACATGTCGACGGACGTCTGCCTGTCCCTCAACTCCTGCTCCAATCTGAAAGCAACGTTTTTGGTCATTTGCCAATATGTGCAAAACTTCCGCTTACCGCTCCTTTTCAACAGGTCCGTACAGTCCGTTCAAAATACGATGCTGCAGCACTGGATCATGAAGGGCCGCTTGATAGAAGGAGGGCGTGCCAGGATTATAGGCTCCTGCGGCAGCAGCCGCCGCCGCAGCTGCCGATGCGTACTCCTTGAGCCGTTGTAGCGCCGGCAGATCGTGCACCGAGTTGAAATTCTGCATGTTGCCGAGCATGTTGAACTGGGGATGAATATTGGCCGAGCCGAACGTGGTCGGCGAACGAAGACCCATGGAAGCACCCATCGCAGCGGCCGCTGGGTTGGTCGAGCCGGCCGACGTGGCGTTGTTGATGAGCACCGACGGAGTTGTAACGGTCAATCCAGCGGAGAATGGCGACAGGAAGGGAACCTTGGATGGAATGGAGGACGGTCGCTCGCGCTGCAACTAGCGCAATGGGCCCATTTTGGTTAACGCCTTAATTGTTTGCCTTACCTTTTCCTCTTTGATGTCCGTTTGCCGTTTGATGGAGTCACGTTGCCTCTTCTTGGCCAACGGCGAATCGGGCACAGCCAAAAAGACAAGATCCGTTCGAGAACAACTGTTAGAAGGCCCTCTGTACCAGTGACGCCGAAATCTGCGTAGACATAGCAATGACGAGCAAAGAAAATGGGCGCGCAAATGTTTCTTACATGGCATTTTTGCTCCTGTGACACTCCGTGCCGTCATCAATTTTCGGTTCAGGTTCCTTGACGGCGGGCAAAATCCCACCATCGCCAGCGGCGGTCAACTCGTCGTCGTTGCTTTCGCTGTCGCTTTCTACCCTTTTCGTGCCCACGCCATCGCAATATACGGACAGCAGCTCCTCCTTGACCTTTACGTTCTCCTTGATGACGCTACAAACGGTCGCCGTAACCGCAGGGGTCGTGGAGGCGCCAACGATAGCACCACAGCTAGTGGTGGTCCTTGAGGCCGTGGTCGACCCGTTCGCGCTTTGGTAAATGGACGTTGCCGTCACGGTCGGACTGGTCAGCAGACCGGACAGTACGGCCGACGTGTCCTTAAGCAAGTGGATACCGCCGTTGGCCAGTTCGCCGCCAACAGCAGGAAGGGACGACGGAAATTCGCCCCTTTCGATCCGTTCTGATTCGCCTCCTATTTGGGACACCGCCGACGGAGGGCAGTTCGCTTCCACCATTGCTGTTGTCAATTTGTCGGCTCCATCTCCATTGGCAATCAAACTTTCACGAACAACCGACGCTATTGACTCCTCTATGGAGGTGTCCATTTTCCTGACTGTCGACGATGTTTCCGCCGGCGCGTTGTCCGCTTGGAAGGCGGTCGCAGGCTCAGCTACCTCGGGAGGTTTCGCGCTTGACTCGGACCCACCGCCGGCGGATGCTTTCTTTGCCGACCGCTTGCCGGCCGGTGGCTGAGGTAGCGCCTCGTTGTGACTTCCCGACGAACTGGTGCTACCCTGACTAGTCGACGATTCCTTTTCGCCGCGACGTCGTTTCCCTTTGCCGCGAGGCGTCTTCTGTAGAGAGCACCCATTTGGCAATAAGGAAAGGTAAAAAAGAAAATTCAACGCACCTTTTCCACATCGGGTACGCTGCCGGCGCTGCTGCTCGACGCGCTACTGGGACTTTTCGGTTCGGCCTTGTCGTCTGCGGCGAAGTTGGGTCCCCCACCATTTCTGGGAGCCACGGGAGCACGTGCTCCCGCTGCTGGTGCTGTACTTCCGGCAACGGCCTTGTCGGTGTCCGTCCAAGGAACGGCGGCGCGTCGTTTGCCTCCCTCCTTGCCGCTACGACGAGTTCGAATTCCAGAAGAGTTTACATCGTCGGCATCCTCCTTGACCGGCTTGAACAGCGCCGGGGGCGGCGTGCTCGGCCTTTCCACAGGTCTCAATTCACCGTACTTCTTAAAGTGGACCCGACAATCGACGCAAAGCAGCGTCCGATCCTTGCCCGCGTGATGCCAATTCTTTGAAGCTGCAAAAGCGCCAAGTGACAGAGAGAGAAAAAGAGGAGGGACAAACTGCTTACTTGTCGTGTAGCAATGATGGCAAACGTACACCGACGACGCTACAGCCGACTCCTTGGAAGCGCCGGGAGCCGACTCGTCCGACTCGCATTCATTCTCGCTTGCCGAGCTCAGGTCGACTGGAAAAGGAAGAGCAAAAAGTTGAAAATGTGCGGGGGCGCCACATTCGTCGAAATGAGGGGAGCTTACGGAATTCGGAAGACGTAGGCCTGGAGGCGGCGCGATTGTTGCCGTTCGCCTTAGTTCGTCTCAGCACGTTCGACTGGACCCGACGGTGTCGCGGTCGAGGCCTTTGGTGATGAGCGGTCGGATACTTTTTCCACAGGTAGTAGAACTCGACCAATTCGCTCTGCAAAGCGGATTTTGGTAAGCGTGGCAAAAAGGCGAAATTGAAAAGGGAAGAAAGTTCGGCTGGCGCGCTCCCTCTTTCCCCGTCTCCCCATTGATCACGTCGACCAATGGTGACCGAGCGCCCATGGGAGAAAAGGGACGGCATCGGAAAAACGGGTCGTCGGCTGGCGTTCAGCTGTCAAGATAATGTCAAGAAAAGTTACAAGTTGGCGCAACACCAATGGCGCTGCTATTCATTTCGGCCGGCCGAGACAGCAGAATGCGCCGAGGCAAAACACGGAGAGCGAAAGACAGGGAGCGAAACAAATGACACTTCTGCTACCACTAACCATTTGCTTGTGAGACAGCAACTCCTTGTGAATGCGAAAAAAGTTCTTCCCATACTGCTTGAGACCCTTGACGAACTTTTTCTGCAATTTCGAAGAAAAGCAAAGTGACGCTGCCAATGGGCGCTGGACGAGCGGCATACCGTTTCGTCCTCCGACCACCGCTTCTCGATCGACAAAGGCAACGGGCTCTTCACCAACTCTTGCAACGCCTTACCCGTGTCGTAGTCGTTGCCGTGAAGCTGCAAGCGGCGCGTTTTCAACAAAACAAAACAAAACTCCAGCGTAACAGCGCTTACGGCGTCAAAGGCATTGATGGTGGTCTGGTCGCGCGCCGCGGCCACGCACATCTCGTCCGTCGAGCCGCTGTCGCACATGCCGGCAAAGGCCGCCATACTGCTGAAAAGGAATACGGTCGGGCTACGGTGGTGGGCAACGATGCTTCGGCCTTTACCGCGCCGCCTGAAGGAACATGACCAAGTCGGCATCGCTGATCCGCTCGGGCATCCAAAGCAGCGAGTCGGCGCGCGGTTCCACCGGGCACCGGTCGACGCTCAGTTCCGGCACTCGAGCTTGGTAGGACTGACCGACGCGTATTTCGCCCTGGATGCTCGCCAGCCTGTTGGTTTCCGGGTTGTAGCCAAGAATGTAGTAAAAGTGGTCCGGAAGTGGGTCGAACTCGCGCACCGACGACGTCTCCTTGTAGTGATGCACGTACGACTTTCCCCTGTGCAAAGGCAAAACCATCGATCAGGAAACAAGGGAAGCGAGGCAAGTACGTATAAGCATACACGTATATTTATATGACGCGTTTTACATATATATATATATATATATATATATATATAGCAACAAGCGAGTCGTCACTTATACTAATAAGCAGGTCTTTGATCCAACTGATCCGCCGCGCGGGAGTGCAATCACATACCGAAAGTAAGTCCGCTCTTTTATTCACCAGCCAAAACGCACCGCCGTCATATCCTGTCCGCCACTGTTCTCTCTCTCTCTCTCACACACACACTGTGCCCCCCAACGTGTCTATCGTACCCTACAAGCCTGACATCTTTTAACCTGCTTATCACCATCATCACTATATATATATATATATATATATATATATATATATATATATACACTTTTTAGCAGCGACAACTTGGCCGACTGCCAACCAACCGACGTCGCGTCATTTTTCAAACAAGCGAGCGTACAAACGCGTAGAAACGTTTTAGGAAAAAGAGCGATAAGTCAATTCAACGTCGTTTGGCGGACAATTATAACCGCCCTGCTTTGGCGCTGACGCGAACGTCCAAAGGCGACTGGCGATGCAAACGGAATGAGTACACGCGAGCAGATGCACAAGCGGTGTTCAACGGGCGGAATGATGGAATCGAGGGTGAACAGCCGCTCTCTCTCTCTCTTGATGACACAAACGAGCTGGCAGAGCGCAAAAGCAGACAAGTGACTCGCGTCAAGGAAAAAGAGAGAAAGGCACGGCTCCATGTCTACTCACACAGAGAGTGAGGCAAAAGCCGCTAAACAGTTACCCGGAACAGCAACTGCCGTTCACAAAGCGATTCACCGTTAAACATGGCTAATACACTTCCGCCCCCAAGGAAGCGTCAACGGCGACAAAGGTTAGACATCGCCCTGCGGAACGACGACCCAAGGGTCGAAAGGTCAAAGTCGACTACGGCAGGTGCTCCCCCACCTCCAACAGGGGCAAAGACCATCTGCGTCCAGGCGTGCGCATTCTTGCCAAGAGTTGGCCAAACAGAGAGAGACAGAGTGTGAGAGACGCACAGAGTACAGAGGGCGCTTTTCAAAGGCGAAGCCGCCGCGAAGGCAGGCGCGCAATCGATGCGCAAAACTGGACAACTGCAGCGACAGCGGCGGCGCAACGGACCACTGTGTTAAAAACAAAGACAACCAAAGTCAAAGTACAACAGTCAATCTCTCTCTCCTTCCAAACGACGACTGACTGGCAAGCGTTTTCAAAATAAAAAAGAACGAATTGTTCGACAACGCGAGTGAACAAGCATTGGCCAAAAGCATTGGGAGGAGAGAAATGGTCAACCTACCTGAGCGCCGAAACTGAATACGTGTCCACAGCGTCCGAGATGAACAGCTCGCGTTTCTCTCGCAGAGCGCTTTGAGCGTCGTCGGGCGGCAGATCTGCAATGAACAAAAGGGGAACACACGTGAGTATGGTCAATGCATAAAAAGGATTGAATTGTCGCCTGCGCATTCGGGGTGGTCCTTTCAGTGCAAGCGTATAGACGTACAAAGAAGAAGAAGGGAAGGGCGGGCGAGAGTCACAGCGCGCGATGACAATTACCATAATCGGTCAATCAGACCGATCGGCACGAGAGCGTGGCGGCGATAAGTGGCGACGGGGAAAACGGATCGATTACTGGCGAACGGCTCCTCCTCGGCTTCGGCGTAGCGGCAACGACGACGACGGAGCGCTAATCCAACTAAGCATACTCGTATGGACGAGTGGCGACGCCGAGCCGAACTCAATTTGGCAAAGCTAATCCGACGGAAAATCCGTTGTGCTCACGCCGAATCATTGCAGTAACAGAAGGCGACTGGACGGAACGGAAAGAGAGGCGACTCTGATTTCGAGAATGGCCGCCGCCCCACCACAGCCGCCGCCGAATCATCATCATCATCGGTTGTCGTCAACCAGACACGCACTATAGACGCGCCCGAGCGCACACGCATATAATGTCCCTCTTTTAAAAACCGGTCCCGATGGAGCCGACTGGCGGGTGGAGCGGAAGCAGTTGGCAAAAAGCCGAACGAACAAAAAAGAATGAGAGACAGAAAATACAACGAAGCGTCGAGAAGGCGCATGCCGTCAATGGGGCGGAAGAAAGGAAGGCGACAAAAAAACGAGGCAACAATACAACGACCGCCAAAGATGACGATAGCAAAGCCGAAACAGCGCAGCTCGTGTTTACAACTGGCCGCCAAAAACTGGTTGCGCGTTAATGATAGGCAGGCAGTTGTGAAGGGCATTTTAAAGTGAGCGGTGACAAGCTTGCGCAGGCGCGCTCAAAGCCAGCTTTTTGCGATATGCGAACCACTGAGAGGTGTACGAGCAGCTTGCGTTGTAGAGTCTATGTCTTTCTTACTCTCTCATTCTCTTCACAACGAAACAGAGAGAAAGGGGAGGAGGTGAACAACGACTGAGCGCGACAAGGCGCCAATCAATGTCCAACCGGAGTGGCAGTGCGTAGTGGTCGCGCTTCAATTAACCTCAATGCGGGCGCAATTATGGGCGCATCGCGGCAAAGGCCGCTACGGCCGCGTCGAAGGAACGACCGACCAACTAAAGGGTGGCACTTACAATGCTCCTCGCTGATGCGCTCCTGAAGCAACGAGTCGTAGACGAGTTCCGGCAGTTCGCACGGCCTGTAGTACCACTTGACCAGAACGTTCAGCTGATCGCGCTTCGTCTGCAACAGACACACACATACATACAAGCATAGTCAGTGAATCAATGGGTAACGAAACGCTCAAAAGGGGAAAAGAAAAGACGGAACAATGAAACGCTTAAATTAGGGGAGCAACACCGTCTACACCGGAAAACGTCGCCAACGGAAGGCAAATATGTGCTGACGAACGCGCGACAAAGCTGGCTGATGACCAACTTGGCACAAGCATACGCACGCTTACATGTACATAGACATTCACTACGAGAGCGCGTTAACACTGCGCGTCGACTCGACTGGGCGCGACACAACCACATCAATCAACACACAGATACACACACACACACACTGACAAAGAGAACGAATGAGAATAATCGGCCAGCAGTAGAGCGTCGTACACGCACGCGTGAATCGCGCACGCGTGTACCACTGCACCAACGCCGTGTCGTCCCAGTCGACAAGGGTCATTATCGTTCTTCGTAGCCGATTGTGCTGCCACCTGGAACATCAAGGCGATCGCCGCGGCGGCGGCGGCGAAAAGAGGAAGAGCGCGTACCTTGCCGCCGCCGCCGCCGCCGACCCGAGGATCGATGTGCATCGATCGCAACGGTGGTCGTCGTCTGAACGGAGGGCATACATAAGGAGCGCCGCGAAAGGGCAACAAGTCTCCTGGTTGGGACGCGGACGGCGCCGGCGACAAGCACTCTCCAGGCCTCTCTCCAGCGGCGATGACACTGCAATAAGTGGTGCGCGTTCCCGCAGGAGAGCCGCCCCTGCCGGCACGAGCGCGCCAACGGGTGGAAAGCAAAATCAATGGGCTTAACGAAACGTGAACCGGCGCGCGAGCTAACGAATCTTTTAGCCGGCTTCTTAAGGAGTAAATATGCACGCGCGTACACACACACACACACAAATAAATACATACATGCATCTATTCATGCGTACATCGTTGCGCGTCAGACGGGGGAGGGGAATAAGAAAGGGAGAAAGGAAAGGCATACCATTTTGAACGCCTGTATTGAGGCAACGTAGTAGGGTTGATCCGGTCGTTGGCTGTCCACGTAGACGCATTCTGCAAAAGAGGAAACGGCCGTATGTAGACGACAGCGACGACGACGACGACGACGCTTAGCCGCCGCGGAGCGCAGCGCGCGCGCGCGCGGCCGCCCGCTGCGCAATGCTAAAGAGCCGGCGGATCACATGATCGACCATGCGTGCGGCATGTGAACGCACGCACACGCTTTTGACGGACAGCGGCGGTGCGACCTCGCCGATGACCGCACCCCCGCGGGATGCCGCCATCAGCGCGACAACGGTCACCTATTCTCCACTCCCTTGTAAGGGCCATTGCTTTTAAACTTTGAACAAGGAGTCCCGCCGACACCGGCCGCGGGTTCACTTGGGCGGATCGACGCGAGGACAGGGCTAAACACAACGGAATGCTTACCGCCCGGCCCGTAGGCAATGCCGTCGTGGCTGACGAAGCAGACGTAGTCGGAAGTGATGGCATTCCTGTACAGCTGACCGTGATTGAGCCTCGGCTGGCCGGCTCCCGTGTGATGGGTGTTCGGATAGTGGACCGTTTCGACCTGGAGTACGCCGGCGGCCGTCAACTGTTCCGCCTCGGACGGCGTGCGGGCAACCACTTTGGACATTGCCTAGCCGAAACGCGATAGCATATAGGCGAGCGCTCTGTGGCCGACTGCGGAAGGCTGAAAGTGGCAAACGGAGATTCGAGAAACGACGAGGAGGAAAAGCGGACACGGCGGCGCTCCCGGCGCGTAGAGCGCCCGCCCTATGGAGCCAAGCGCGATGGCAAGAGCGCGCGCATTCCATTCACGCACAAACGCGAGAGCGCTTCGCAACAGTAATACGACAGAGGCGAATGAGTCAACAAGGAAGAACGAGCGCTCGTGGCGTAATACAGACGGTGCGCGGGAAAAGGGACGAGGCGAGTCAGAGGGAGAAGAAAAGTAAAACAAATCCGCCCGTATGCGTCGACACGCCGATATATAAACACAAATGCACATACACAAGCGCGCATGGAAGCTATGCAAACAGTTTGGCCGATCGCAGCGAAAGAAGTGAACACCGAATTGGATGATCGGTCGGTGGATTGAACCAAAAGAAAAAAAGGAGACAATACCGTCGCTGCTTCTTGCGGGCAATGCGCTACGGCCATAGAAATCGAGTGAAATGGCCAACTGGGACGGATGAAAGGGCAAGTGCTCGACGCAGCGCCATCTATTGAACGCGTAACGACCACGATCGCCGAGGGGCGCGGCGCGACGGCCTATGAGGACCGCGCGTTGGTGCCATCATCATAATCATCGTATCGGTGGATGAATGGATGGATTTTGGAGATAGAAGGGTGCGAAGGAAGAGAGGGATCATCGATGGAGCAGCAGCAGACGGCAGCATGAGCAACAGCACAAGCTGCAAATAGCAGCAGAACCGATTAACGAACGACCGATGCCGACCGGGAACCAGTTTCCACTGGCGACGGCGTCCAATCTCTGTCTTTGCATGTCACTATTTTTTGTCCAACACCGTTCGGCGCTCATAAAAAGCCTACTTTACGCCTACCGGATCGACTGAAGGCAAAGAGACATTGAGACGGAAGGACGCAACTGTTCTCCAGCGTGCGCACTTCAGTCTCATCGAAGCTTTGGGAAGAGGGGGTTACTTACTGCTCTTTCAACGTCATCCCGGCCGTCGCGAGGCTCAGCGCCCGCTGGCGCCGCGACCGTGGGAACGGCTGTCACTCTGCCTAAAGAGGGCGCTGCAATAGCGCAGTTGGCAATTGCAGCGCCGTTGCCGCCGCGCGGAGGGTGCCCCTTGAAGGGTGGAGGAGACAATTGAATTAGCACTCTTGACGCTCCTCGCTCGCGGGCCGACGACGCATTCTAGCTGGGCGCCGCCGGATCTTCGTTTCCGTCTCCGCCGAGGTCAAGCGCGCCGCGGGCGGAAAGCGGTAGCAGACCAGCAGCCGGCTTTCACCGGTCGCCACGGGCCACCGATAATGTAATCAAGCTGACCTTAATTAATAACAACCCCGGCGGGACACGACTGATTTGACAATCACAATTTAGCCGCAACCACAATCAATGAACCGAATGGACGTGTAATGACCAGCGTAATGGCGATTCAATTTCGACTCAACGGCCCAACGCGACGCAATGTTGCTGCGCACCAGGTTGGCTGAAAGCGAACCCTGTGGATCAATGGCCACCAAGGAACGTCTCCAACAGGAGAAGAGGAGATGGGCCACTTTGAGAAACGGGAAACAAAGGCAAGCACATAGAAAGAGAAGGACTGTGAGCGCGCTGTTAAAACGAATGAAAAACCGCCGTACGGCCGAATGAATAGTCAATGCGAAACGTTCTCTCTCTCTCTCTCTCTCTCCATCTATTGGACAAAACGTAAGCAGAACAAGTCGTCCTTCGCTATTCCGGCCACCGCAGGTGGCTGCCAACACGACAACGTGTGAACACGCTCAGCCGAGCATTATAATATAAGTGATTTAACAATTGGCGCACAGCCGGCGCTCGACAACGGGCGCAGCTCTTACCGCTGCTGCCGATGTCATCGGCGCTGGGTGACACGCGATCCACAGGAGAGCCAATGGTCCCGCGGAAGCAGTGTATGGGCGCCAGCCGACCGAACACCCAACCGCCGTGTCCTCAGCACGGCTGCGCGTTGCCGAATCGGGTCAAGTCGCCGCCAGCTGCGTTGTTGGACCGTTGGCGGACCTGACGGGCCAACAACCCTGCAATGCTACGAGCAAACGGAGAGGATATGTCAAAGAAAAAAAAGGAAGCACATTGATCGGGCGCCGGGCGAAGGCTGAGCTAACCGTCGGCACGCGAAGAACGCGGCGGCGCTCGGCTGGTCGTCGACGGTTTGCTTCGCTTGATCAGTAACACTCTTTTTTCTTATCGGAGCCCTATCAAAGCGCCTTGATGCAATTGTTGAATTTTGTTGAATCAAACGCGCTAGGCTATGGGCCAATCGATTGGGGTTCCGCGCCGTTGCCGCCGCCGGCGGCGGCCGTCCAAGTGCGACGCTCCGTCAATGGCCGTTAACGAGCCAACGAAAAAGGGAAGGCAAAACAAAAGGAAAAAGTTTCAACGTCCAAGCGGTCGGCAGCCCAAAGTGACAAAGTGTTCGCCCGCGAGCCGACGCTTAGCACGCGAGCGCCCTCGAGGGGCTACTGGGTCCACTTTTTGGCCGACCCACCGTTCCAAGCTGCGCCGCGGCGGCAGGGACCCGTTGGGCCAATATCGATGAACCTGTCGTAAAGACGGGCCACCGGCGGCGTCAAAGCGAGACGGGTGACAAGGAGGGCAGAGCATAAGGGCGCGCGTGATGTTCCCACCGAGCCGACTGTAGCGTCGGGACGAATCCCTCGCTGAAATTGGGCAACGCAGCGGCGGCGCCCCGACCAGCAACGACGCTTCAGGTAGCCTATCTTTCAGCAACCTATTTACCGACGATCGCCGTTCCCGGCCAGCATTGGTGTGAGATGGGTAAATAGGTTGTTTGAACTAGCGAAGGTAAATATTTTACGAGCTAAAACATGGCCATCGTCGGCGGCCGACAGTCCGCAATTTCGGCTTGACGCCGTTCCCGAACACTTGTGCGGCCGACTTCCGTTAACACGCGCGACAATTGGCGCAAAACCGCGGCGGCGAATCAAACCGACCACAAATCGCTGGGATCTTCAATGGCGGCCCAACGAGCTTGGGGCGAATCCAGGAGACAGCAGCGGTGGGATAGTGTCCGTTCCCTTGAACCGTAGCCACGTGCAACAGGCGCTCTTACTATCGTACAATCTAAGGAGTAGGCGACGACGGCGACGGCGGACGATGATCACACGATTTGGACAATGCGCAACTATCCCACAATGCCTTTGTCCCGGTATTCTTGCCGTCTCACTTTCTCTAGTTCTCTCTGGCGACAGGTTGCAGAACGCAATAATGCGAAGCACGTAGATCGATCAAATCATAGAACGACGTCCTCGACTTCATAGTGACGGAACGAGGCAGAGAGAGAGGGAAAGTGTAGGACGGCTGGTTGCGCTGAAGGTCTTTTCCACTTTGCGGCCTCATTCGGACCGTTTGCCACCGATCTTCGCCTTATCTGATCTTGCTTTGGTTGGCTACTTGGTAGCACCACCGCCCTCGCGCTCCTTCACTCACTCATCGACGGCAACAGCCAAATATCTGAAGGGCGCTCCTTGTAGATAGCAGCAGCTGGTGAGGTCACAATGGCGCAGTGTCACTTTCGCCCGTTGTGTCTTCGTTGACAATTGGGTCGTCGCATCCAACCCACTGACCTTTCCGCTCGTAACCGCTAGCCGAGAGGCTCGCTAATTGCCAACTCTTGGCCGAGCGACCCTTCGAGGGTCCCGCCGAGCACGCAAACCGGTCGGCACCACGGCCAATGGGCAGCGATGGGAGGCGAGAAAAATTCCTTCACTCACATTGCCGCAAAGGAGACTTCCCGCGGCTTTGCCGGCGCCGACGTTGGGGTCGGGTGGAATGGTTGCGCGCGACAGCATACCTGCGCGCACATGGGCGGTGCAACGCTACTGGCCGCGATCGTACTACTACTATTACTATGCGCGCTGTCAATGGAACAACGCTCGACCAAAACTGGTTACGTGCGTCAGCGTTGACCAATTGACCATAGGACACAATTGGGAGGCTGACCTAAGGCTTGCGTGGCGCAATTGGCGCGTTGATTTACGGACAGCTGATTGGCGGGCCGCCGCCAGTAAAGTGATCCCTCACGTGTGGGTGATTGATCTTCCGTTTCCGCAGGAGAACGCCGGATGGCCGGCGCGTCAGGTTAGAAGCAACACCGTGGCAATTATTTTTCCGCTAATGCCCTCTCCGCGGAAACCTGTCAACGGTCAACGCGTCGGCCAGTCAAGTGTTGTCCCGCTCTTGTAATATCCGCCGGCCTTCTGGCCGTAGGGCGCCAACGATGACCCGCACGGCGACCATCTGCTCTTGAGCTTCACTCCTGGCGGACAGCCGGGCGGCGATCCAGCGAACAACGGTCGACGTCGCAAAGCGACCACAGCTACGGACGGGGCTTCCCTTTGGGCGTTGGCGGCGGAGGACAGCGCGAGCACAACCGCCTTCTCCCTGCGGACGAGCCCTTCCATCTCAGCTACATGAAACTTTCATGTCGCCAATGAATAGACGCTTCACGTCGGCGCCATCGAGTGATTGGCCGCCGTCGCCGCGAGGGAGCGCACCCCAAAAGAGGGGGGGGGGGAGAGCTCAATTGGGCCAACGGTATTTTTGAGAGCCCATTCGAGCGCGGTCGCAACCGTCTATATTGCCCATTCGCCGAGAGAGGCGCTGCGAACGAGCGAAGTGTCATTATTCGACGATAAGCGCTTGGCGAAATATTTACTCCTGGCCTTTGCAAACATTTGCCTTCCATTCCTCTTGTACTCAGGTGCAAAGGATGTCTTCGAACAAGGAGAACTGGCGGCCAACCGCGACGTACCGTTTGCGAACGGAGCGATTCGGGGTAGAACCAATCGGTCGGCATGGTTCCCTTTT
Organism: Trichuris muris; assembly: GCA_000612645.2. Classification (NCBI taxonomy): domain Eukaryota; kingdom Metazoa; phylum Nematoda; class Enoplea; order Trichinellida; family Trichuridae; genus Trichuris; species Trichuris muris. The sequence goes on along the minus strand of CBXJ02000282.1, from coordinate 23,847,755 downwards.
TTCCCCTCAACGCAACCGTTCGGCTCCGCGGCCGTACCCTCTCGGCAAATCCGCTGACCGGCCGACCGGTTCCACTCGCCTGACACGGTTAGTGATAATACGGTTACTAATGGGCGGCCGTTTGGGGGTAAACAGGCCGCTCTTAGACGGAGGTCCACCCGTGGGACGATCATCCGTCCTATTGTTGACTGGTCGCTTCCCGCTTTGGCTTACAACGGTGGCGACCTCTGACAACGATATCGGCGCTGTTGCCAAAGAAGGCAAAAACGCGCAGGTGTCTCAAGGCGAACCGGCGCCCTGGGCGACCGTTTAACAAGGCCACCTCGAGGGCCAACGATAAGCAGATGGCCAACGGACCGCGCAGTGGCGATACGATCGGTCTCCTTTTTGTGCCCACGTCGCCGCGGGGAGTTGAACGATTAATGGAGGTGTACTGTTGCATCACAGGCGGGCGCTTCCATCGGCAAGGCGAATTTTTGGTTGCCCAACGAAGCTTCAGAAAGCCAAAGCCGATCGGCCTCGCCTTTCGTCTAGCAATCGAAGTATACATACAGCAAGCTGGAGGCGCTTGCGCGCCGGACCGTTGCCGACTCGCGTCCGCCGAAGGGCATTGCAATGCAGAGGAATTTTGGGAGCGTTCGCTTGAGAGGGCCGACGGAGCTCCGAATGACGCTACCGACCGGCACTTTTGCCCGTTGATTGTTCTCGCTGTGGCAACAACATCAAAAACGAGAACAAAAGCCAAATCGCTTTGGCGCCCAAGGAGAGCCGACTGGGTTGTTGGCCGCCCGTTTTGGGGTCGACCGTTCGAGCGGCGACGCCGGGGAGAGCTGAGCTAATATATGAAAGCTGGCGGTGCGAAAGAAGAGGATGGAAAAAGCCCAACGGTTTTTCGGGCGAACTTCATCGTCAGGGATGAACAACGCTGACGACGACCGTTTTGCCAAGCCGGTTTCCAAGGAAAGCTCAATGACGCCCAACGGACGACACGGCTAATTGGCCAGCGCGCAGGTAACGTTCGGCCTACTGGGACCTGTCGCCGGCATGCGGGACAACCAGCATTTGGCGGCCAGGTGAAAAATGAAGGACGACTGCGAAACCATTTCGCTGCTGACCGGTTGCCGCCGGTCGACCGCTGTTTGCATTTGGACATGGAGAAAGCAGGCGTTGACAGAGGAAGACGAAAATACCATTGCAAGAATGGACCACTTGCGTGCCATCTGTCGGAACGTTTCGACGCGGCGGCCGACCTTCTTGCTCCAATGGCACCGGTCGATTTCGCTGTTTGCTCGCAAATGGCCGTGGCGAGCGAATATCAAAAAGAAAAAGAGGAAGAAAGGAAAGAAATAGAGAAAGGAGCGAAATATCCATCTCTCTGCCCGTTACAGCAATTCAACCGTCGACGCTTTGCCGTCTTGCAAGAGGGAGAGTACACCTTTGCTATTGGCAGGAATGGAGGGGCGCCAGGTGGGATCGCTGCCGTTAGGCGTACTTTCACTGACCCGTCGTCGTTGGGTACCTTTCCGCCAAAGCAAGCAACCGTCCAGGCACCGCCAAGAATGGGGACGTCCCGTCGGGGATCGACTCGACTCTTAAGAGGGGATCCCGAGCGGGGCTTAAGCCCCAACCACCGGCGTACGTTAACTCCGAGTGGCCAATTAGTCAAAGTGTACTTTCGCCAACGATTGATCAAGCTGCGACATTGACGACGACGACGGTCGTCGTCAATGTCGCATCGTGTCAGTCATTCAGCCTGTTGTCCCTTCGTCTCGATTGCAAGGCAGCCCTTGAATGACGCGCCAAACCGCGTAGCTCCTACGCCACACTGTTCGTCCATTTCGACGGCCGCCACCGCCTGCGCCGCTGACGGGAATGCGGTTCGTTGTATCAGAGAAGAGCGGGCAAAAAAAGTTGCGTGGGAAAACGGTGGTCGTCGTCCTTCGGCAACCAAATGGAAGATGGAGAAAAGAAGGGACCAACGGACCGACATGCCAATAGATGTTGCCGACCCGAGGCGGACTGATTGAAATGCGCGTCCGCGGAAAAATTAGAATGTATTAATTAAGCAGCGGTGCAATATGAATAATAATAATAATAATAATGGATTGCCGTGTTGGGCGCCTTTTGAACGATTTGCCGGCTTGCAATCTGTTTGAATAATGGTGATCATTCGCTTTTAACATTTCTTTTTTGGGCGTAAGCAATCTCGCCAGCGCTTAACGTGGCCATGCGTTAAACGAGGCGCGTTTTGGCCCCTGAAGAATGGTCGGAAAAAATTCTCGCGAAGGCTTATCACGTGCCGCCCTATCGGAGCAGCTTCGATTTGCGGTCACAGTGGGAACGCGGAGACGGAGGGAGCGAAAAAACGTCATTCCAACGCTCCACTTAACATTACCTCGACGGCTAATCGAATGCACTTCGCTTTTTGCGCCCTTTGCGAGCGCGACTCTTTTGCACAACCGGTTAGAGCGTTTCTTTTGCCGACCCGGAAAAAAAGCTCATCTCCTTCCAACTGAACTCCTCAAGTGTGCCCCCCACTGTAACTGTGCGACCAAGCGAACCCCTCGGCCAGCCACTTGCCGCTGCGCACACTTTCCCTGCCTTGAGGCGAGCGGTTGCACATCGACAAGACAAAGCCAAAACCGTCCCTGGACGCGCCGTCGGCCTCGACCGCTGTGGCCATCTTGAAAACGCTCTCCCTCTCTCCGTGGGGCATTGTTCCTCCGACCACTGGGAGTCCGTTGAATCAGCTTGCCAACACCAATTTGGGCCCACCCGAATTGGGCCGCTGGAGCGACGTTGGCGCCTTCGAAAAGTTGGGCTACTCAAAGTCAATTTGCATATGCAAACGTTCCGCCTTTCGGGCGCCCCCTGCCCCCACCCCCTCCGCCTGGGCTCCGGCGGGCGAAACGCGGCAGCTGGAATCGTTGGCCCCGAGCAAGCGCCCTCCTGGACGATGGGGAGCCAAGACGGATCGAAGAAGCAACCATGCGCGAACCCGCAACTTAATCGGCTTTTCTCACCGCCCTGGCGCGCTTGAGCGCGGACAATCGGCAGCATCCGCTTTTCAGCGCGTTTCGAAAATGGCCGAGCGGCCATTCCCGGAAAAGAGCGACTTTACAATTCCGAAAGGGCGTTCCGCCTTGGGCAGCAATCCGCATCGCCAAAGAGTAGTATTGAACCATATGTTCAGCCTGGAAAGCTGGACATATGGTTATTTCCGCAGGGCAGTTAGCCGGTGGCGCCGTCCAGCAGTTTGACCGTATATCTTCCGCCCAAGTAATCCCTGCTTTGTCAAATACAAAATATAGCCGTAAAGCGCGATTACGCTGTATGCCCAAGAACCGTCCAATCTTTCAACCATGCGGGCATAGTTACGCCGAAAGCAAAGGTTGTAGTTCACGTTATTTGGCATCGCGCAATGTCAACGTAGAATTCCTGACTTCATAAAGGGTGCTTGACGATATATATACTTCGTCCTCTCGCCTTCGAGGTCTTAGGGACTATCCTTGTCCCGTCGGCGAAATCGCCTCCGTTCGGAGGACCAATGTACTATGGTGTTGTAGTTATCGATTATTGGCGTTATCGCTTGCCGTGCTTAACTTATAAATAAAACATTTACGTGTAGGCAAGTTCATTTTGCGCGTACGGCATTCGCTCGCATCCGCGGAAGGCCTTGGAAGGTAATCCCTAGCCCGATGGAAGCGCCCTCGCGATCTACAGGGCGTCCTTGTTGGACTTTTCAGTCGAACGCCTCCGCGGGGATATGCGTCACCCTTGGAAGGCGCTTCAGTGTTAGCCAAGCACGAAAGGTGCTCGACGCTTTGGATCCTCGGGAGGGCCTCTTATTGCCGCCCATTGAAACGGCCCAACGTTCTGCCCTCTTTGTGAGCGCTTTTCTCAAGGGCCATGCATGCCCGCCAGGCGAGGCATGCGGGGCAGGCACGTCCGTTGTTTGACTTGGCTTTTGCTGTTTGCCATTCAGCGACGGTCATTCGAAGGGATAGGCACCAACAATCCAAGCGACCTTGGATATTCGACCTGCTCGTCGTCGTCATTCATTGCACGCTGCGCGCACCTGACGCGGTTGGTCCGATCAAACGACAGAAGTGAGGCACTTGTCTCCAAAGGGGGAGCCATTCATTATGGTCGTTGATACAATCTGTAAGGTTGGTTGCGCCAGCTGGCCGGCCGAAAAGCCAAACTCGCTGCGGCGCTGATTAATGGGTGATCGGTTGGATGGGCGACCAACTTTTTTCCTTTTTATGCGTGCACTCCTATATGTTGACGGATGGGGGCGTACCGGCGAGCAGCTGTGAATTTGGCCGGTCGTGAACAAAAAGCAAAAGCGAAAACCGGTTGGCTCCTATCCGTCCGCGGCTGTCCGGCAGCCGTGGGGCCACCAGGACCGGTCTTGGTCGTCCCGTTTGTCCAAGCAATCAGGCCGTCGGATGGAAAAAGCGAACCGACCCTGGCGGCGCGCAGCTTGGGCGCTGCTCCACCATTGGGGCAGCCTTAAAGAATGGTGGTGAAATAAAAAAAACAACAACAGTTGTCCCAAGCAGGCGCGCACAACCGTCAATTATTTCCATTTATGGCTCATTTACAGGCATTGATTATGCGCGATAGGGGCAGCTGTTGGAAAAGGGGCAATTGTCAAACTTCACAACGTTGATTGCGCTACGCGGGTGACAGTGACATCGATGACGCATATACGCACCATGGAGCCCAGAAGAGAAGTGCCATGCAAACGGGAATTCCAAACTCCCCAGCGTCCTTTGCAAATTGTAATACGACCACACTGTTCGTCCATATTGCCGTCGCGCGTTCGGCGTGTTGTCGACTGGCAAATGAGGCTATCAACCCCGAAGCTTCCTGTATGCAGCACCGTCACCCGTAAATATTTATAATATTCAAATTAGCCTAGTCGCCGCAAATCGAATTGGCCCGAAAGCCTCGCCGGACGGTCGTTCCCATTCCTCGGCGCCATTTCCCTTTGGCAGGCCGCTTCCGCCCTTCGACCACCAAACGGCTCCCCGCTTTGATCACAGCTCAATTGAGATGCATTACATTTTTCTGCCCAACAACTTCTTCTATGCAAATGCGTTGGCGGCAAAGCCGGATCAGCCGCTGGTACTTTGGCTGAGCGCCGCCGAGGCCGGCTTGAAGCCTCGAAATAGGATTTGCAATTTTTCAAGGTGCTTGAATAGTTGCGCCTTCTTCTTTCTGCTTGGACCGACAGCTGCACCCGTCCCGTCCGATGGGCGCATTTCTTGTGGGCCTCCGCTTTTTTACTTTTTCTTTCTTTTTTTTTTAAGGAAGCAATCCCTTCTTCGGTCGATTCAGTCAACTCGGCTTTGCGGCGTCAATGAGAAATACGCTTGGGAACGGCAGCCGTCGCGCGTCGACAAATTCCAACGGTCGCCTGTGGGCCACGTTGAATGGACTTGATCCGAAAGGCCGTTTGACGAGACCGGTAGGGCGCCTGATGTCGCTCGAACGTTGCCACGGCGGCACACCGGCTTACCGGTCGCGTATGCCATTGTGCAAACAAAGACAATAGTGCAAATAGAGACGCGTTCTGTGCTCTCTCCCTCTTCTTAAGCACACGCACTCCCTTTCCATTCTCTTTGGACATTGCAAATTGGCTGACGAAGATACGCAACGATACACTGATGTTCTGCGAATTGTGATTATTTATGGCTACGCAAAAGTTTGTCCGAACTTCCGCATTGACCGAATTGTCCGCCAACTTTTTTTGTCGATGATTCAAGCGAACATCCCTTCGCCCCCGCAAAAATATTAATAGCCTCATTCATAACGTCACTGAAATGGCCGAATTACCCGTTGACGCAAAGCAATCTGTCGCAATGCGCTCAAAGCAGGGCCGAAGGATGGAAACGCTGTAGAGACGGAGCAACGTTCCTCCGAAACAGCTCGTATTCGTTCCTACGGCGTCCGTGACTTTATGATAGCGCCACCGAACCACACGTTGCCTACGATTTCGTCTGAAGCCATTGGGCGTTCACTTCGCTGCACCAAAGGGGGCCAATCGACCGTTTCAAAGACCTTACGAACACATTACTGCAAAATAACCATTGCGAGAAATCCCACTTGTCATCATTTTCCTTATTCGTTCGTTGGTTTGGCATTGCATTGTTTTACGACTGTACGTTCGGCAGCGGCGAAAGCCTCTCTTCCTAAGGCGTGTGCGATCAGCCGGGTTACGTCTCTTTTGGCATGCGCGTGAAAAGTGGCACCGCCGCTTAGGGCATGTCACCATTTCAACCCGAATCATCCGCCGGGGTCAAGGCACTCCACGGAGGGACTAAGTGCGAAGGGCTGCCGACCATGCGTTAAGAAAACTGCTTGGCAAAAGCGCAGGAACTGGCCAACGCCCTCAGCGTTAATTAATGCAACGAGGGTTGCCGACAAGGCGCAATCGGTGGGGAGAGGTTGGAAAGTTTCTCAAATGGGTGCAACAGCGCCCAACCGTTGACGCCACTGGCCAACTTTCAACTTTTGGGCAAATCAAGGAAGGGAAGGTTTGTCGGAGAAGCGAAATGTCGATCGTGCCTTTGACACAGCGAATTTTTCATCACGGCTGGGCCGCCTGTGCCTTTTCACGTCTTTTCGCGCTCGTTTATTTGTTGCGAAGAATTCGATGTAATCAACGAGACGCTGCGCAGTGGACGTTCGGCTTTTTTGATGCACACGGAAAGCTAGGCGTTTCCGAAAGCTTCGAGCATTGCCGCTCGCCGAAAATGCATTGTGCAAAATGTTTGCACAATGCAGAGCTTTCGGCGTAAAAAGCAGGCGAAATATGCGAACCCAAATGGGAGGCCATTTCTCGGCAACTTAAGCGCAGCCCCGTACGGCTGCGAGGACGAATAAAGCCTTTATGAAGGTGAGCCGGGGAAGTGCTACCGTACGCGCCATTAGACAACGAACTCATTGCAGTCGGTGCAGCCTTGGACGGAAGCCCAGGCGCTTTCAACGCTGCCAGCATTCAAGATGTTCAAATGTGCAGGCAGCGATGGAAACTATTTTGAAGAAAGAACGCGGTCGGAACCTATCCCGGGCGAATGTTAAAGTTATCCGGGCGGATATACGCACGACCTAAGCGGCGCAGGAGGTGGCTGCTGGGCGATCGCGGAGCATTGTGCTCCTCGCAGTGGGCAGTCTCCGTCGTTTCGAGTTATCGGTTGATCGCCTGGCCGTCCCGCGAGGGACAATGGCAACGGCCCACAATCGGCTTTGCAAATCTCGCCGCACTGTTGGCAAAGCCAATATTAATAAACCAAGGCCCGCCTTATCGTCAAATAATAACGGTATAGCGCGGCCAGCTTTGGCCATTGATTTTGTGCCACCTTGAGAAGGCAGTAAACTTCCACTACTTGAGCCCTTTGAATGGCCAAGCTCCCGTTGGACGACTCCTCAACAGTTCAACGCTTTCCGTTGCCGCGGCGACCGCCTCGACCTTGACCCACCGAGGCAATTGGAACGCCCAAATGGGGGTCGCGCAAAGAGCAAAAGCGAAATTGAATGACCGCGAGCGCCTTTGGAAATAGTGGGATTCCGCTTCCACCATTAATGAACTTGTTAGCGCATTTTATCGAAGCGACAATGGAGGCGAGGGCGACTGTTACGATGAGGCGGTGGTAAGGCGCGCTCAGACGGGATGCAATGAACGAGCAAACGTAAGAAGATACCAAATCCTCAATGACGACGTGTAGGCGTTTCGGCGATTGCCCAAACGGAAGTACGACGAGACGTTGATCAATGGGGTGCAGTGCACTTAGTCTTCTTTGTTTCCAAGTTAACAACAATCGCTGACGATCACCAATTGACGCACAGAAAAGCGCGACACAATCATGCTGCCCTTAATGATAAGCTTCCTTTAGCAGCCCAATCTCTTAGCCGTTAAGCAAATGTACCTACTTGCGGCAACGGTGTTGTCAAATATTAAATAGAGGAGTCGGCGCGATCCCAGAGGAGGAGTTGCTATTTGCCACCACCACCCATTGGCAACGATCCGTCCGGCGCTACTGGCCATTGTTGTCGTCGATGAGGGCCAGTAGGTCTCACGTAATGAAGCATCAGCTAGGAGGACGGGATGTCAATTAAAAAAAAAAAGAAAAGAGGAACAATTCCATCAATGCCAAAGCCGGCACTTCATGGAGATCGAACGCCCAACTTGACACTATTTGTTTGGCGCTTCGCCTGGGCAGTTGCAAATGCTCTTAGTGCATCCCTTCAGGGCGTCCGTTCCGGCTGGTCAGGTCGCTTTCACGATGGGCGCACGCAAACGCGTTGCATCGTCATTGAAAAACGCAAACACACTCGGCGACGCGTGAAACCTGGGCGAGCACCCATCTCCGAAAGGGTGGTGGAATTGCGCCACACTGTTCACGTGACCGCGCGCCACTGTTGTTTCGAAAACAAATTGCTCCTTGGAAAAGGTGTCAACTTGGACTTTTGGAACAATGCGCGCTGGCCAGAGGCATTTATTATCCCGGATGGCCCCCAATGCAGGCCAACAGATATAATTCCATAACGGGATCCCACCAAGGAATCGCTCCGTCCGGCCGCCAAGCCCTGCTAACGAATGTGACCAGCAGAGTCGATCGCTTTGCTTTGCCAAAAAAGAAATAGTAAGGCCATTTCGGCACTAATTGCATTCGCTGTCTTTTCGTTGTTTGTTCTAGCTCGGCTGGTGCGATTAGACGTGAGCGATCTATTATAATCTCCAACCGTTCTATCGGTCGCTCTCTCATAGAGTTCGGCTAAGACGAACTGCTCCTCAAATGCATAGTACCCTCGTGCATATGGCAAGTGAGAGATGCGCCTCGCTGCGGTCAGACGACGGGAAGGGATCACCTTTCTTCCGCAACGACTCGCCCTACGCAGGTAGCAAACAAAGCTGTGCTCCCCTGTATGTGCCGCTTCTTGAAGGCCTATCCAATTATAGATGGGATATAAATTAGATTTGGCTGAACAGTGCGGCATGTAACGTTCTAAGAATTCCCACCTCAAACAAACTCGTCGAAAGAGTAAAGGCGAACAGTCTGTCGGTAATGAATTGTGTAACACAAGGAAAACAATATACTGAACGGCAGCGATTTACAATTACGCCGAAGTACAAAAGAATCTGTAGACTTTGTTCTATGTGTACTGTTTGCGGTTGAACAAACAATGCTGTCGCAAATAAACGTTGCTCCGTTTCTCGTTCACTCTCCCTGGAAAGCTTCCCTCTATTGTTGAAGTGCGAAATGAATGTGTCACGACGATTTGGCAATTTCTTCTTCCTTCGCCTTCGCGGCGTTGTTCTCTCTCTCTCTCTCCGTAAAACAAACGACCATTTATGAGTTAACTTAATCGCAAATGTACACATCCAGAATTGGTCCTTTGTTGGCCAAAGACGCTTAACGCCTTGTTAAACTTCGTCGAGCGCAGCGTTTTCCCGCGCGTACGTCATTGTATCAGCATGGACATCGCGAAAGCGAATTGCGCCTTGAGGGTATGCCGAATGTGCTTCTCGACGATTTTGACGCATACCGTATTGAACATTGCTGGTTGGACGAACAATGGCTTAATATTGAATTGTCAACGTTGGCGGAATCTTGGGTCGTTCGCCTTCGCGTGAAAGGGCTTTCGCTAAATTGAGTTGCAACAATACTCTCTCACTCCTTTATCACCAATGAAGTATGCCGACTCGGTTTCGAACTGTTTAATTCGGAAAAGATGCAGCTGAAAATAAAAGAAAATGCAAAGAAGCAACAGCTGTACAAAAAAAGAGCAGTTTGCGGAGCAAATAAATAATTAAGAAATAAAAAAAGCAAACGAGCACAACCTGTACATACTGATCATTTGCGGAGCAGGTCAAAGGTGACGTCATTTTGTCGTCATCCTCAATGTGCATCGGCGGCTCTGTAGAACAACAGCAACAAGAACAACAAGGTAGCACGAAAAAGGCAGTGCGCTACGAAATGGTGGTGTCACGCACAATTGCTGTCCTCCAAGCCAATTGAATAGCTGCTGTCGGATTCCGAACCGGACAAAACAGAGATCTTCCGCTTCTTCAGCTTTTTCGCGTCGCCACTTTTGCGCTTCTTCTTGCCAGGGCTGCTCAACTTTGATCCAAGGCTGACGGCAAAAGCTGAAACGGGCGTCCTGGACGACCGCATCACGTCAGCGAACGTGTTCTCCGCCTTCTGAAAACGACCAACGTTGGATGAACGTAAACACGCGACCAGCCAAGCTAACTAACCTTATTGTCAACTCGATGGATGGTCAGGATTATCCTCTGCTGGGATGACGGGCCGCTCAAGTGGTCTTCAAATGAGGACATACACTTTGGATTCGAGTCTTCCTCCAACATGGGCGCCGTAGGTTCCTCACTGCTCGCGAACAGCGACTTTGACGTGTTGGACTCTTCGAACGTCGTGGACACGTCAAAAGACATCATCAGCTGCTTGAACTAAATTGTTCAAACAATTTTTCATTCTTCTGCAAACCGACCGAGCTCGATTACGTCAATGTAGAGCTTGCACAGCCAGTGCGAATCATAACCGGACGGCAGTTCACCCGAGTTCTCCTTATCCAAGTATTCAAGCGCGTACCGAGGTTGGAAGGCGCCCACGTTGCGCCTTGTCGAACTTTTGTCGTACTGCTTCGACGACTCGTTGGGCGAATATTCTTGCAATTTACTAAAGGAACAAGTGGATCGTTCAAACGAGCTTAGCAAAAGCATTTCGACTTCGCGCTTACGAGTCCGTGATGCCAAACGACTCCTTTAAATGCTGGTTGAGCATCAGGAGAACGACAATGCCCTGCGACGTATCAATGCACTCCTTCAACGCATGGGTGTCGGGCGGCAAGCGTTCTGCGACAACGTTAAAATGGCAAACCAAAAACTAAAAAATTTCACTCGCTCGTCCTACCCATCACCGATTCTATGCTCTCTTCCTCCTCTTCGTCGTTGCTTGCCGTCGGCAGGAGCAGCTGAAGAAGAACGTTCGTCTTCCATTTGCACAATGCGTTAATACAAGAACACTCATTACCGATTGAAAATTCTGCAACAACGTCGACCCGGTGACTGATATGATCAAATCAATGTTATGGATGATGAACAACGGCTCGTCAATTGTTTGATATGGAAAAGTTGCCAGGTTGTCGGCAATGTAAATTAGTTCATGTAGACTTGTTTTCTGCGCAAACACGGCTTACATTAGTGGCGGGAAACTTTTCGCAAGGAAATGCCAGAAACAACAAACAATTAATAATCAAGCTTACCCCCACTTCGTCGAAAAGTTGCAACAACGAACGAAGAAAGCAGCGACGATGCTGTTTGTTGTTCCGTATCACAGTGTAGAGGAGCGCATTGAGCGCTTGGTAAGCGCCGTTCGTTTCGGTAAAGCCGCGAACCGACTTTTTCGTTCGACCTTGAAGAACCGAATGCAACCGGTACGACTGGCGCATTCCTTCCATGGATTTCATCTAAGGCAATTCAAACGTGACTACAAAACGCGAGGAGCATTGATTTTTAAAAAATTCCGCTACCTGGACGAAGCCTGCATACTTGCTGTCAATTTCCTTCAGGATGTTCGAAGAGCTGGTGCATATTTTCTTCACTGGATCGGTGGTCATTGCAATTACGCAAGGCATGCACTGAAATAAAAACAGGCAAATATGAAATGCCGCCTTTTGTCGCACGGCTGACCGTCGCTTCAAGAAATAGAAAAGAGCATGCTCGGAAGTGTCTCCAACGAACGGAACTGCAAAACCCAATCGATCATAGAGACGATTACTTCACCGAATTGCTCCCCGAACAATTCCTACCGAGCAAAGCGCACTGTGTTAAGCTGTGCTAAAGCTTATCGCGCGCAGCTCGCTGCGTCGCCTTCCTTTTCAATCCGCTTTGATCTTGCGAAGTTGGAAACGCGGAGCGCCCATCCCAAAGGCACCATTGCGAGTGCCTCAGTACCGACGTAAAATTTAGGTTGTCACTTTCGACAAACGAAAACCAGCGAACTTTTCGGAGCAATAGCTTTGGGAAGCTCGGTAAGGCTGCTTTTAAAAATTCAAATCCAATTGCTTTTAAAAACTATGCACTCGAAATTACTGAAAGGACCCGTACCGTTTAAGGCGTAACTTGCGCCTAGACGTAGAAGTGTTCCGCTGGTCAAATCGAAATTGAGACGAACGAAACGAACAAAGAGCGTAATATTCTTGTTAAGTGTTTACGTACGCGAATAATGGGCTTGTAAGAGGATTTATGCCTCATTTTTTCGTTGATATGTACGGTCTTGATCCTGCTTGCTTTTATCCAAACAAAAACAAATCTTACGTATCTTTCGGAGCTAACGCGGTTCTTACAGAGCTATTCGTTTTGTTTGAATAAAGGCAAACCGAATCGATTCCGTACATATCATCAGGATAAAACGAGCCAACGAGAAACTTCACTCCGCCTCCTATGTGAAAATGCAGTGTTTTCATTTGAAGATTTGGAACCATAACTTGGCAACACGGTCTAAACTTGGATCATTCTTTTCCACTTTACTGTATTCTAAATTCCCTACGCCCAACGATGGCTATAACGTCATATGTCATCTTTTCCCGTCACATCCAAAGATGACCTATCATTGTAAAAGGTCAAGAGGCGAATTCGTAATAAAAGGAAAGGAAAGAATTGGATTAACTCGAAAGTACAAAAAGACGTTATAAAACAAAGAAGGCAAACACATAGTAATGGGTGATGAATGACACATCGTCAGATACAATCAGCCAAAGAGATTACACGAACAGGCGGCAATTCGATTCCCTCACCAACGCTCTCTCGAGTATCTTAACGCACGTGGGGACGCACTGTCCCTTCAATGGCAGAACCAACCCTTTCGGAAACTACTTTGCAAAGTAGGCAATTTATTAAGTCGCTCCCGAACGGTTCCCATCGGTGAGAGATAGCTACCTAATGCGCAGAACTTCTTACGCAACCGCTTGATGTCGACGCACGAATCAACGGTCAAGCGCACAGGAAAATGTGACTTCATTAACCTAATTGTACGCATCGACGAAAGATCCTGACAATGAACTAACTAGAAAATCAAAGTCCAAGCCATTTGCCCTGTTCAACGTACACGTTAGGGAAAACCCGGTTCACCTCTAACCGGACGCTTTTGAGACTGCTTCCCTTATCCCGCATTTGATGAACACATGGAACAGGAAGTAAGACGCACCGCCGCATTGTCGATATGGAAACGCATTAACAACGTGGAACTCAAAGTTAACGAGCACCGATGCAGTTATGGTTTGACACTTTTCAAAGATGCGTCTCTATTGACACACAATGACCGTCGTCAACGTGCTCACGCTTTGGGCGAACCGACGGTATATGGCACGGAGGACGGTAAATTGTAATCTGCGGGTTAAATGAACGAAGCAGTTCGCAAACTGAGCTTGCAAAACAGATATTATTCCTGTTTACCTGTTTTATAATTGAACTAATAAATAATCGAGAAAAAATACTCCGAAAGCAACAGTCTCAAAGCCTGCAGCGTTTAATCAAGATGATTTGCACAATATGCCTTTCTCTTTCATTGACCGCACGTATTACGATCGCTCCCAATGGCAATTCATCGCTGTCATATAGTGCAGCAACGTCTTCCGTCGTCAATATAACAGAATATACAGCGAATGGCATTTGGTTAATGAAGTAGCGGAATTGCATATTGACCAAACGGAAATCTCAAAGCTAAACTGCAAGTCGAGCAACGCCAAATTAGGTCTTTTAGCTGACTTTAATGTCCACTCGTGCAATGGCGTAATCGTAGGACAAAAGGGCAGAATTAATTTAATAACCACGCAATGAAAACTGCCACAATTGTAAAACCGACGTACAGATCAATACAAAACATTCAATGCGAGATTTTGCCCCTCATTCATGGTGTGCAAAACTGGTTTCCGTTTGTACGCGTACCCTTCCCGCAGCAATAAAAAATGGGCATTATCTTCGCTCCGTTTCAACTGTGCAAAAGTTGACAAAGTCACTTCCGCAATATATAAAAGGCAATTTAGCATACCCGCTGCGTAACATAATAATAATGCATGGATATGCACTGACGCTTTTCTGTGTTCGGCTAAGGACTGATCAACGAACATACCATGGAAAACAAAGATAAATGCAAATAATGATTAGGACACAATTGGTTGGAGCAATGGTGGCACGAAAATAGAAAAACTGCCCACCAAACGGCACGCATTTCCTTTTCTCTGTAATGGGTCACAAAAGTTATCCATTGCCGCATAAACGACGACGGCAACGGCATTCGCATTAACTTCCAGCCAAAGCGCAAGACCAACAGTGGTTGTAAAGAAAGAAGGATCGAAGACAATCTCAATTTACCGACGTGTGATTTATTCAATCAACTCGCCGTTCCCCAAAGTGGCATTTGACCAGAAAGGAGCCGTGCTGCAAATACGCCAAAAAAAGAAGTGCCCATTTTCCGTCCCATAAATCAAACCTACCACAGCGGCATTTGTGCGCAGATATTTGGAGAAAACATTGAACGGCAAAGCGCGTGCAGCGTCTGAAAAGCAACGTAGCGCTGTTCCGAGCTATATTGGCATTAAAGAAAATTGCTTCAATTTTACAAAGAAGTGCAAGACTCGGTTGAACAGCAGAGTTGGCAAAGAGTTTTTCCTTGCAAAGTGAAGAACTTCGGCTCCTCTCCGATTAGCCGACATTGAAAATAGCACTTCCTCTCGCAGCGACACCGCGGAAGCAGTGCGGTGACAAGCTGACTCACAAAGGGAGGAAGAATCGCCTTCCAAAAGTATCAGTAAACCAGAAGAGGATACAATAAGCAAGGAATACCAATTCAGAAGTAGGAAAACGTAACTCGCCGACTAGCAAACATTTATAACTAATGCACAAAAGAGCAAAGCACAATTAAGGCACTGCAGCGAAGGTCGACTATTTGGGGAATAAAGTTCTGTGACAAATAGGTAAACACAGAGCACACATAAATCTCAAGAATATTTGTTTAACTGAAAACAGAATTGCCAATGGTGGGGTCTCCCGTATTTGCAATCGCTCGATTTTCTTATAGGCATGCTGGTGGCCAACCCTTGTTTTGATAGCATGGAAACAGTGCGAAAACGTGGAATGCGCTAATGGTTCAGTCGTCAGCGGATCAGAATCACGACCACTGGACACTTAGGACGGAACCAGTTCGCTCCCAAAGTTACGCTTTCGTACAAAGTCGGTGCTCATACGGTTTACAACATTATAACAACGCTTTGCGATGAAGAAGGACCAACAGGACTACAACCAAATTGGGCAGCCACAAGTACAGGTAAATATTAACAAATAAATAAACACAGACATTGAACTTGTCAAGTCATGGTTTAGCACGGTCTTCCTTTGACGATTGTACATTGTTACTGCGTTCATCTGCAACCAACTTGCGTAGCTCTCGGGATTTCTCATCTCCAATTCTCGACAGCAAAACAATTTGATTACACGTTCACCGCGTTCTCATGTGGCTATAAACTGTTTCGCCTTTGACAGAAGTTCCGTAAGCTTCACGTATATAGCCCGTGATCGTAAAATAAAAGTTCGTTTCTAACGGTAAACAAAAATGATCAAACAATTTAGGCAAAATCCTACTGAACCTAAAATATTTAATCAACGGTTTTTACGGTACGGCAGATAGCACCTTCAGCTGTAGGCACTGGAGCTTCTTTACAAATTCCATTGCGTTCTTGTTGTATCTCTTGATTTCGACAAGCTGACGTCACATCAGATTCGTTACACACTGCATGCTCTTGCTGCTTGGGCGGATTGCGTACCAGCACTGTACATTTCCTACACCTATGTTCACTTTACCTAACGGATACGGGGATTTCAGTGCATATATATATATATATATATATATATATACAATGAAATCCCCGTATCCGAGATTTCTCCTCGTCACCCTCCCACGCAAGAACAAGGAAGGAAAAGTTCTGAAAAAGCATCAAATTGTCCCCTATTAGGCCACCATCAATAACTAACTCCAAGTCATCGCTTTGCTCAGTCGCTTCACGCTAGTCTGCACGTGTATCACTCAGATTTCTTTAGTCACTTGTGTGCACTACAGCGGTACGGTACCACCGTCAGCCTGTCACAGCCAACCTGTTGTACGCATGTCTTAGTAGGTTTCCACAACGCCCAAGTTTAAGCGTGAGGATCCAACGTGACTCCCCTAATGTCCGCCATTCTGATCTGTTGACAGGAAATGTTTCAAGTTAATGCGTGCACTGAAAGGTCGCTGAACAAAGTCATTGGTAGAACCTGTGAACAGCTTCCGCCACGCCGCAGGTGTATAATAAGATCGCCCAAATGAGGTTCTCCTGGTCTTTCATTTTGGCCACCGCATATAAACGAGGATAAACACCGAACGAACCAACAGCAGATTTAACTCTTGAAAGTTTATAATGCGAATAAACATTCATTCTGAAATAGGCAATAATTCTTGAAATAACAAAAACAAAAATTGCTACGCTTCAAATAAACTATTCGCAAAATAATGCTACCCATGGGGTCAAAAGGCGTTCGCTATTCTTCGCGGACAGCATTATCACTTGTGAGACGATATATATATATATATATATCGAACTTTTCTTCATTTTTTTCTTTTTTTCAACGGGGTAGTGCATTTCTGCTGATAAATTCTTAAACTCGGTATCCACCCGTTAGGTTAAAGCGTTTATTCCAAACGCAGAGCTTTCGGCTACTGCTCCTGTAGCCGTCATCAGTGCGATATAATATATGTCGACTGCCAGCCAGTCAACAGTTCAGCAAGCCCATCTGCTAGACCATTCGGGTTGGCGACATCTGGGTACAGGAGTAGTACCTGATAGCTGATGTCGCCAACCCGGATGGTCTAGCAGAGGGGCTTGCTGAACTGTTGACTGGCTGGCAGTCGACATATATTATATCGCACTGATGACGGCTACGGGAGCAGTAGCCGAAAGCTCTGCGTTTGGAATAAACGCTTTAACCTAACGGGTGGATACCGAGTTTAAGAATTTATCAGCAGATATATATATATATATATATATATATATATACAAGAGATATGTGTGTGTGTGCATGCATGTAAGTTTAAAAGGTAAAACAGCAAAGCAGACGTTTTGAACCGAATGTCTCGAAATGATTCTACTGCAGCGCGTTTTGATACGATAGGTCGTTTATGTATGTACAAGTTTCGCCTTGCATAACGCCAGAGTCCACTCCTATGATTAACAAATGTGGGAGACTAATGTAGACAAATGTTATTGAATAGGAAATATCTAATCATTAATCACGACATATACCACAATATAAGGGAAGCTTGTTCAAAACAAGAAAGCTTCTTTGCACCTTTCGCTCATTTTTATACAGGGTTTGCTTTCCAACGATTCGATCGTTTTAAAGCAACCAGTTTGAGGAAACATCCATGACCCTTCAGCTAAAAAGCGTTTGCCTAGCAAGGCATCGACAATGGAACACTTCGTAAGTTATAAAACAATCAAACTATTGCAAAAGGAAGAATAATGCATATTCATTAATGTATGCACACTGAACGGTAACAGTTAACGCACAAACTACCAAGATCGCACGTTGAAAGGGAATTCTACGGTGTCTGCGTCATAAAGTGAATTGTCAAAGTGGATGACCTTGGCTTGACCATCCAAAACAAATTCCCCTCCGGTGACAACGACGATGGTGCAGCTGCATACGGATGTTGACTTAAGAAAGGCTTGTCAACTTGCACTCGCTCGGGCTAAGGCCAAGTTGACTGCAAGCAGTCAGATGAAAAGGAAGAACACGTCAACTATTAGCGCATTAACAATGAACCTTTCCCTCCCTTTGCCGACCATTTCAACGCACACGTGGAGCTCGAGAGGTCGTCGTCAGTTATCTTTGTGAAAAAAGACACAAAATTCGATTAAAAAGCTTAAACTACGCCATAATTAAACGTAAGTTGCAGTTATTGGACGACGAAAGTTGCTGCTACCGCCAAACGGTGCGTGGGCGTGCAAAAGCGGCAATGTCACAGTTCCTTTGACCGACAGACTAAAAGCCTGATGGAATGCCGCGGACAGCGGCATCGGCCGTCGTTTTCGTGAATCTTAAGTGACAACAAGTTAAAAGTAGTTCAAGAAGTCACTTTTGCCAGCAGAGGTGGCTGCTGCTGCTTTGCAGCCACTATCCGTGGCCGCATCGTTAGTACAAATGACAGCGACGAGCAAAGGTATTTGCGCTCGAATGCTTTCACATCAACTACATGTAAGGATGCGCGTTAGGAGAAACGATGACAACGGTAACCGTTCGCCGCAAACGGTCGACGCTCCCAACGAAACTGGTAAATTGATCATCGTCGACTGCTAGACGAGCCAAGGCACTCACACGTTAAGTAATGCCAACAGCTCTGTGACTTCACGCAAAATAAAGTGCGGGAAAACAAAAGGCACGTTTTCATTTTGTAATAAAAAATGATGAACAGTTCCAAAGTCGACGTGCGTCGAACTATGGCACGACTGCGCTGCGCCGCTTCCGCTGGCAATATGGTTAAAGCGTAGGAATTCGTTGCCGGTGGCAACGACTTAAGACGGAAGGACGGAGAACTGATGCCATCTTTTGAGACGGCGCTGTCGCAACACGTCAAAGCGAACATTAAATTGAAACCCAATAACCGACGGAAAAGTGACGACATCGACAAAAACGGCACTGCCTAACTTAGACGCCGCGCCATCGAGATGGAGATAAGGGAAAATAAAGTACGTATCGGCGAAAGACAAGTAGCCGTACATGTGCATTCATCATCGTTGGTGAACGGAAGAACCCGGTCACCGTGCAGGATGCCCACAAGGGAAACATTGGCCTTGCATTAAGCAAATGATATTACGCTCGCCTGGAAAGGTTGAATGGAAGCAAATTAACAGGACTAAGAACAAATGGCGCCAACCGGTTAGAATTTGTACCGTTAGAGCCTTGGCGTGATAAAAAAGAAAACAATGGAAAAAATGCAAATTGACGACACACGCAGCAATGGCGACCAGGCGTTTATACGCTGTCGATGACGGGTTTGCTGAATTGTTAGCAAACCGGTTGCAGAATGAGAGAGAGAGTGAGAGAGAGAGGACGCCATCACTCGGAACCCTATCGTCACAATAGGCAGCTGAGAAACGATGTCACAAACAAATCTAGTGACCTACTATGCGACAAGTTGAGCGCCACCAACGCTATAGCCCCGCAAATACACCATGCTGCAGAAATAGAAAGTGACGACAGTCGCTTTTGCTGCGTTAATTGGCGCGCCAAGGTGGAGAGAGATAGAGAGAGCGGCAACGGCCGCGGTACGGACACCCGAAAGGCGGTATAATGGATACGGGCTACTTTTTCGACTTGCCCAACTCGATAAGGCACATATCGAAGAACAGGCTACTGTTGTACGGTTGGTTGATGATCGGCAATGGAGCGGTTGCATTGACCAACGCCTGCGTAGCCACTGCCCTTGAGGCGGTCAAGACCCACTTGCTCGTTCAGTACGTAAACACCCATTGGATTACGAGCGTATACCTGCTAACGGGAGCAAGTACAATGCTGGTGGAGAAGTTGCGCCTCAACTTCTTCCTTTACTTGGCCATTTGCATGAATTTGATTACAATGTTCGTTGCTGCCGGCGCCCTGCTGTTCGACATCTTCAACCTGGACGTGTTAAGCGAGCTCAGCTCGAGCAGCAACGTTTACCGTTGGATGAGCCGGCTGCCCCAGAAGGCCATCCTGGCCTACAACGTTGTAGACATTTGTACGGGCCTTCTCGCCCTGATCGTCGGCGTTGGCACGCTGCGTGAGTTATACAAAATTTCGCGTAGGTACTTTGCCGAATTGGATCACCTGAAGTGTTGCAGCCTGTTCGCCGCCGGACTGCTGCTAGCGCTGGCCGGCCTGCTAAAGGAAGTATTTTGGGTGATGGAAGTGAGGTGGCTGAAGGGGTTGGGCGACTCAGCTCGCTACATGTTCTTGAACTACACCACCGACGAACCCGTGTGGAACATGATCTACCTCCTGACCGGGGTGCTCGCCATGCACGCGGCAAGAACGGCAAGTCGGGTTGTTGCCTTTTGTGCATTGCCATTGCTCATCGTAACCGTATATCCAATGGTCCAATACCTTTGGGTGGATTATCGATGGCTGCTGACCGTTCAAGTGGCTGAGATGACTGCCACAGTGCTTCAACCGCACAAGCTGCTCTACTGCAACATTGCCGTTACGGTGTTCCATTTGTTCGCCGTTTTCTTTATTGTCGCCAAATTGACCAAAGCCTTTTCCCAGCTCACGTTACCTTGGTCTACTCTGCGCTTGGACTGTGATAAGAAATTGCGCTCGTACATCGTCTGCTTCGGGCTCAGTCTTATCCTGTGCGGCGCCCTCTTCTCAACAATCGACATTGTCAACGTGCATGCTGGCACGTTCCATCATGTCTTCTATCCAAGCGAGCACAAGCTACCCTTCTATTTGATTCCGGCGGGCGCGTTCGCCGTCGCGTCGATTCGACTGAAAAGGCGCAGCTTCTACTGCATACCGGTGGTGACCATTTTGTTGATTTTCAGCTTTCATGCCACTATGTTTCACGTGATTACCTATTTGTACTTGACCAAGAATGAGTACTTTGGATCGCAGCTGTGCGACCTGTTCTTCTATGGAAGGCACAAGTGCAACTATCGAGTCGAGCACGCCGGAAGCATTCTCCACTTTTTCGAGGCAACGCTGGCCATCGCCGTGCTCATTATGTCCATTTATGGGTCCTTCCTGTTCGGTCGCCTTTGCTCCCTTTACAGAATCGACGCAAGCGGCAGTCGCCTAAGTCTGAACGCTCAGGAGGCGCGCAGAATCGGAAACTGCCACAGAGTAGTCAGAGGGGCCGCCTGGGCCCAAATAATGATCGGCATACTTGTCTACTGCGTGTCAGTTGGTTTTCGTGACAATGGACCACTGCATGAACATCCCCTGTTCGTTATACACAACACAATTCATCGGACGACCCTTAGCTTTATGCTAACGATCTTTCCGGCTGCCCAGCTAATTCTATCAAAGGTTGTGCATCTGTCGCCCATGAAAGCTCTGGCCATTATAGGCATTGCGTGCTCGCGCGTTATAGACATTCTGATACAAATCGACTACAGAAATTTGGCCTACCTTGGCGTCGGCTGGGCGGCAATGACGGCCGCCGAAATTCTAACCCTATTTCTTCAATTTACCACAATGTGCGCCTGCGCGGTGCTGTTCGACTTCAGCATCAATAGTTATCCTCAGTTGGAATTGACGGATTACATGACCCCAGACATCCCGACGGCCACCGAGCAGCAAAACTGCAAGCAACAACCCGTCGAGCTTCTCTACAGCCTCCAAAAGGGAGATGCGGAGGACAACGCTTCGGCCAACGCCTAAGGGCGTTCGTTGCTCCCTGTTTCCTTACGTTTCCAAGCGATTGTTCAAATGTGCGCTTTAAAAAATTTCTCTCGAATGAAAAGGAGTAAAAGAAAACAGAAACCACACTCGGCTCGTTGCTACGTGACTCACACGCAAAGGATGCATTTTTTCCGAAGCAACCAATCTACCAGGTGAGTCACGCCAAGCCTACGTTGGAATGTGGTTTTACGGTTGATTTGTACGAAGAACAGCAGCAGCTGCTGCTGCGGCTACTGAAAGAATTTCTTAAGCAATAGTCCGCGCCCGTTGTTCTCGCAGCATTGCCTTTCGGATTTACCGCACAAACTGATGATTGATTACACAAACGATTTATCCCAACGCTACACTGGATTCCTGTCGGCATGCGGATTGAGGAAATCAATACTTGTCTCCCCTTCTTCTTGCTTCAATATGAAAGCGTCTTTATCTTAAACGAGAGCAGCGAACACTAGACAGCGTTGCCTTTCCTTTTCGCGGGAGGTCTCCTTAAGCTCTAACCGGTTTTTACTATAATATCACGGAGGAAAACCAAGGTTTTCCTTATTTAACCTTTGTTTCAAACTGCGCACTGCGTGCCCTCGGTGATTGCATGCACGTTTTGCGGCTGCTGTTCCACATTCGCGATTCACGAACCGCTTCCAACCATTCAACAGTCAACACTGCCTGCAATGTCAATTCACATTAATCACGGAATTGTTATTGCCTGCAGTGGGAATTGGCCGCACATCCAACTGGATCGTCGGCATAGTTGTTTTCGGTTAATGAAGACGCAATGCGGACATCTGCGAAAATGCTGGTAGTTTTATAACATAAAGAAAAAATAAACATGGCTTTGCTACATGTCTGTTATTTTTCTTTGTGGCATAATCATATTCTTTTTTTATTACGTCAATTTGTTTTATTCGAACAAATTGACATAAATAAAAAGAGTGGGAGTACACCGCATAAAGAATAACAGAAATGAAACAGAATTCTGGTATGAGTCCTGTCGTCGTAGCACGACTTGTTTCGTAACAGCATTTGCGAACGGAATGCAAACAATTGACCATGTATTCACTCCAACCAACCGGCAAATTAAGATTTGCTTTCCAATATTTGCTAACAAGCATAACGAATAGGCGTGAATCTAATTTTTAAGAAACGGCGTACGCGGGTTACTTGCTTGTAATACGAAAATAAAGTCATTCTGTGGGCATGACAGATAAGATAGTAAAATCTTTTCGCCATTTGCATGCCCTAGTATCATGCTTTGGGTGGAAGGAACTGACGGTCTTATTATGTTGGCAAGCTTGAATCCGTAGCTTTGTTCAGAGTCAACTTTATTCGTCGAAACAAGCACCGTTCGATAGTACATATTTTCGTGACCTAAGCTTCCATATTCGATAAACACAAAAGTTAGGACTTTTAGAGTTGGAAAACGGGAAAACTCAAAGATGACGTGGCAAAAGTTACGGAAAATCATATCGCTAAAAACTGTTTTGCAAATGGTTGAAAAATGATAATCTTCAGGCGGCAAATCAGCTGAGTAGGGTGAATGGGGTACAACTCCATGCCGTAATTCTTACAACTTATCTTTCGCGATTTTCTGTAACGCCCGACCATACTTCTCAAGTATTGCGTAGGATAGGAACTATGGAGATTATCATTGCATGTTACCATTGTTCAAGCTATCTCCAAGTGTTCATTTGTGATACAATTTTCCATAATTTGGACTACGTCAAATTTGTGTTCCGCAATTCTTTCAACTCTGAAGTTCTGATTTTTACGTTGACGGAACAAAGTTTCCATCAAAGTGGTCCTTTCGAACGGCGCTTTCTTGGACAAATAAAGTTGGTTCCGAGCCGAATGACGAATTTTCAAACGTACAAGCAAATAGTGCGGACGACGTGGTAATTTTTGGTCAGGGGATGGCGTTTGTTCCGTGAGTTATCGAAGCCTCGCTAGCAGCGAACGCACAATACTACCGCAGTTACGCGATTGCCTTTTCCTAATGAAGAAACGCGCACGTAAGTCCACTTAGAAGAATCGCGCTTCTATCGGCGGCGTGGTGCTTAATAAACTATTAATTAAAGAAACGAACGTATTGATATATTAGCTAGTCAAAGGCTAACGCGATTGAGCATTCGAGCATCGCATTACACTTAAAACGATTCGCTAACATAGTCCCGCATGCATGCGTTAATAGCCGGTATGTAGGATGCCATATCCAACAGGTTTGTAATCATACAAAAAGCGATTTGGCGCCTAGTGGGTTTGCTGCATGACAGCAGAATTACTGAACACCGAATCTCACAGACAAGTTATAATATATTCGACATGGAATTCCTTAACGAAACTGTTGTCATCGATATTTTATTCAATCAATGTTTTCATTGAGGCTTATTACGAATTCACAGCGCTGTTTCGAAAACTTTTATTTCTTTCGGGGATCCCGTGCCTCCTTCTTCAGCGGAATAATAAAGGCGCAATGTGTTCACAAGTGCGTAATGCTGGTCTAACGAATGATAGGGATCAATTCATTCGTTACAAAAGCATTATTCCCCTTCATTCGTTACACCAGCATAATTCACTTGTGACACATTACGCCTTTATTAATCCGCTGAAGAAGGGGACAGGGGATCCCCGAAAGTAATAAAAGTTTTCGAAACAACGCTGTGAATTCGCAATAAGCTTCAATGTTGAACCCCACCGTTAACAAAAGACACCTGATTTTCAATCAATGTTTTCGTGGCTTTCGGCACTTCGCATGTTCCGTCCTCAGTAGATCGAAAGAAATGACTTAACGCCGCATAGTAATTACTACATTGCTTCATCGTTTTCCCGCTGAAGACGGGATGCGCAAAGTACAGAAAGAAATAATCGAATAAAATATTCACAACAAGAGTGCCAAGTCGTTCCAGAAGATCTACGTATTCTGAAAGTGCAACTACATTGTTTCCAAACACTTATGATTCAGTCTGTAAGAAAATGGAGCAAAGAAATCACATACCCTCGTAGGACTAAATCATCAATACATTTACACCTTGACGACTAGTCAACATTAGTAGTAGTAGCGTAGAACGAATCAAGAAAATTAGGTTAACCGACTTCGCAATTTTAGCTGCAGATGTTTCTACCTTTGGCGATATAGTGTTCAAAGTTGGCCAAATAAAGACATGCTTTGAATATGGAAAGAAATGGCAACAGTTTGCACTAATTTCTAGTCAATGATGCTATCTATATATGCTAGGCCGTTGCTTAAAATAATAGACATTATAGGAAATTGTAAGTAAAATTAAGATGCTATGTACTATGAAAATGCTCACCTGTCCAGGATGAATCAGCCCCTGCTGAAGGGTACGAACAATTACTCCGCAAGCCGTTTTTCGAACTTCACAATCGACGCTGTAGAAACAGTCCAACACGGCTCGCAAGTAAGATTGAATCACCGTACTGCTGAGGCTGAAATCACAATGCGCATCAGTACGTCGCTGCGCAATTTCACCCTATAACCCGGATGTAGATTCGCCCATCTCCTTTAAATTCTCGCTTGCTCTGTTCTTTTCCCCTAAAACAATAACAAACAACTAAGATGCCAGTTAAGCACACATTGTGGCGAAGGTTACATTCCGCGTAGCTCTGCAACATCTTTTGCTCCTCTTCAATCAAAAACATTTCCAGGTTTTTCAAAACTTGAACGCGGAATTTGCCAATGCTATCCTTCGACGTGAGCACTTGAAGGTAAAAGTCGGTCAACTCCTTCTGCAACAAGCAGTTCGGATGGCCGACGCAGAAGGAACCTTGAATAAAGACGGTCTAACAAATGCTAACTATTCCTCAAAGGAGACTCATACCAAGGCCGGCAATGGCTCGCGCTCTAGCGTCATCGTCATCTCGACTGGCAAAAAAGAGAAGTTGACGGAACACTTGGTCCGTCCAAGAATTCTAAAATGCTAACGTGCGTTACAGGAAGCCATACTGTTAACAAGTTTCGCATGAACTAATGACAATTCTGAACGCATACGCACTTTTTATGCCGTTGAAATTTCATGCTCGAAGCTGTACTATTAACTAAGCATGCCCAAACATGGTATCCCACCAAGACTATTGATACTAATTGATCCTTGAAGCTAGTGGCGAGCTCAGAAAATCACGGAACAACGAAAGCACTTACCTTGGTGCTACTGTCGACGGGTAATAAGCAGTCAATGTCGAAATAACGGAAAATTAAACCAATTGTAAAAAGAGCGCGCAGTATGGTTGGTCGAAAGACGGGCGGACATCGTAGCATAAACGAATCTTCGTCGTCGCAATGACTTTGCACCTTTTCCAAAACATCTGAAAAGGGGAAGAAAAGTAGTTGAAAGATGCGACGTAGGAAACAAATATGCATACTTCGAAATTTGTTAAACAGTTCAACAACGATAACGTAGTCCTTGGTCAAAGGCACTATGACGGAAAGGCAGGAAACAGCAGCCTGCACAACATTGGCAGTTGACTTCGCTATTAAACTTCCAAGAGCCTCCTTATAAAAACAGCAGTTTAATTTTTAATACTTTCATGCAAAGTCGTTAAGGTTACCTCGATTTGCTCAAGGAAGGCAACATTGGGATGCTCAATGAGAGGCACGACCATTTCGACAATTTTCATCACTTGCATTAAAACGGAGTTCTCGCCAATATTCGTGCACTGCATGGATAAGTAAGGCTGCATTGTTTCTATGTAAGGAACCATCAGGCGTGCCTCCACTTTGCTGAACACGTAAACTGTGGACAGACAAAAGAGAAGGCGCTGATAGCTTTTGCTGTTGGTTGAATCGACCAGCCGCTCTTCAATAACCAAAACGTTTTCAACAAGACAGCTGACGATCTGCCTGGCCGCCAGCAAGGCGGATCCATCGACATCCTTTTTCAAAATGGTGCCAAAGATCACTTCGAGCGAGTCGAATGCAAAACCTTCCTTGCTCAAAATGGCAACAACGTCAATTATGGAGACCACTTTATTCATCAGCGCCTCCGAGTCGCGGTCGCGAGATGGAGTGAACCACAATGCATGAAAGGTGTCGGCCACCAATTTCACAATGCTCTCTTCGTCGCTGGCGCGTCGCAGGATGCGAGAGTAGATTTCAGATATTCGGTCAAAGTCCGGACGTCGCTCGCAAAATTCTTTCAAAATGCGTATCGCCCTTTTGCGAACACTGATGCCTGCATCCTGGCGGAGCAACATAAAAACTTAGACGAACACACTGGAAACGGACAAGCAAAATACGCAACGACATTTATGCACATCTGAATTACGCGGCCCCTTTATTACAGCAACACACTGTACATTGAATACAACATATACAAGAGGTCCAACAAAGTTTCCGCAATCGCCTGAACTGATTACTTCGCAAACCATATAGTTAACGCTTAAGGTAACATAAACAGTTTTTTGTGCTTATTGCAAAGTATACGATTGCGAACACTTTGTCAAGCCCGGAAACGAACAAACAAAGAAAAAATAAATAAAAAAATATACAATAAACTTAACATTGCACCGAGACTGGATGCTTATTTGGGGAACATCTTAAAACTCAAATTCTTAGCCTAAGTTCATGATTTTATCTCTCACACTTTGATAGTAAAACACCTTTTATAGTGGGAAAAGAAACACCCATTATTTTCTGATGCGTAAGTAGCGTCTGGTATTCTCTTTGATATTCCCTACTTTACTCAAACGAAGTGCCTAAGATAACTGCTATAACACAGGAGCCATTCCCGATGCTTTAGTCCATCTCCCAAGTAAGTGCTGTCATAGACGTTTAGTACTCTGTTAATCATGCTGTTGGTGATATCTACGAATACAGACTTTGGATAGTGCGAATTGTAACGCCGGTATCGAGTTAAATTGGTCGGCTTTCCATATACCGCATATTCTATGCAGGTAATTTTACCGAATGGGCTTTATAGCCATGAAAGGTGTTCATTGTTACCACATTTGCATTAATGTATTTTCTGTTAAAACGAACTGGCAAATTACCATAAAGATTGATAAGAAAAGACAGTCCTGTTGCATACGCTAGCTTCGCTTCGAAGGCGAAGCAAGCGTATATATATATATATATATATATATATATATATATATATATATATATATATATATATATATGCATGTAACCAGGAGCATCATTTAAGAGTACGTTCCATTTGTTAAACTTACCAATAGTCTGTCCATTAGCACCTGATAAAATATTTCCACAGTATTTGGTCGAACAGATAACAACTTTCCTATAAGCTCGACCGCCGCTTCTCGGACATTCGAACTTTGATCGTGAAATTTGGACATTATCTTGACCTGCAAGTTTCCCTACAGATAATTTCCAATTGGACAATCGATAGCTGAACGGAACACCTTGCCACTAACCGTAAATAAAACTTCTGGGTCCACTTCCACGGAAGAGCTCAAGCATTTCATCCCCTTCGTCCGAATAGCTACCACTGTATCCCCGAGCGTTCTCATTATCTGCAATAAAGATAAAATTCAGTTTCCATATTAATCGCTCGGCCATGCAGCAATTCAGGCAGCCAATTCTCGACCAACTGCGTTCGTGAATCTTTGAACGAAAAGACGACAAGCGGCGCCCAAGTACAATGAGAGCTGGAGAGAAAATTGCAACGAAGTTACAAGAGCCTTGCGCCTTGCCAACCGAAAGGTAGCTTAAGCTGTAGGCAATCAGCACCCTGACTGCAATAAGAGCAGTCATAATAACGAAGCCGTAAAAGTGCGCATGCACATTGTCAAGCGCTTCAGTGAAGCGAAAGAATCTGCCTCGTAGACAAAGACGCCCAAGAAACTAGGAACTGAAAATTGACTAAATTGACCAACGCGATTTACAGAACTGCACTGATTTAAGTAAACAAGGCACAACAGGCTACCTATTCAAAAGTACTAATAATTTAATTTCAAGGATGAAACTTGGGCACCTGACTTGTTCCGTCATCAACGTCTGTAGAAGGGAAAGGCGGAAATAAAATCCAGCGAGCTCAGCACAGCAAAATATAAGAGGATTTCGCAACGGCAACTAATCGAAGTTCAACGTTCATTACTTTCTTTAAAGACTTAACGTCATTGCTGTAATGAATGTTGTCTACTGCGCTGTCTACTTGAAATTCTTGGTACAATCCGGAGCTTTAGGATAACAAGAGAATGGTCAACGGCAATGTTACGGTTGAAAATCCTTTCAACAGCAGCTGATCTTGACAAACTTTTCTGCATTACTTAAACGTTAAGTTAACTTCGAATAGTTGGCAGCTTGCTATACTTCATCTAAATGAGATATGGACGCTTTATCTGAAGTCCAAAGTACGGGCTTGATTTACTTATTTCGGGAAATCAACCGCCGATTAAGTTGGACAGACGTCGATTACTGAATCGCTGGTGCGCTCATTGACAAAATGGTCCAAGAGTATAACCATTTCTGTTAATGGAATCTTTAGATCGGCCCACTTAACGTATGCAGCTTGGAAAATACCGTAGGCCAACTGCAATTTTGCGCTTGTTGTTTTCAAAATTTTCTTTAACTCGATTGAGTTGAAGAAAAAGAAAAGGAGGCAAACAACGAACCTGCCCAAGATAGTAGTCGAAGCTTTGCATCAATGGACGCCTGAGCGCCAGGTAGCGAACGATAACGTAAGCCTGTTGTTCCGTAAGAATGAAATCTTCACGCCTGAAACGCAATATTCAAACGTTGTCTCCTCTGCGAGATATCACTTAGCGTGTAACTCACCGTAACCTAACGTAAGCAAACACGTCCTCATCAATGTTGACAAGAGAGTGGAGATATTCTTTGGCAGCGGCTGCCTTTTGGAAAGCCTCCTTTAACTTCTTATTGTCATCCATGGCCTTGACGCCTGCATCTTCGACTGGAGAAGGGACATTGACGTACAATATGTAATTTCTTGTATTATGAACATTCTTGTAGCAGACGTCTCATTTTTTTAACGGAGGTGCAGCCCATTGATGCGAGCAAATCTTTATTTTGGACTGCAACTTACAGTCGGGTTACGCCATGTGTACCGAAAGCAAAGCTCCAAAATAAAGGCTTTGGCTTGTTTCAACAGGCTGCACGTGCTTTAAAAAATGAGACAAAGAAGTGACACACGAGGAACAAAATAAACGGAACGTGATAAGCATACAGCAATTACCGGTCGTATGCTGGTCCCGTTTTCCCACTGTTATCGTCTTCTCGAGGTCGTTGGTCACGTCGCGAAACCACTGAGCAATGTGAGACCTACGAGCAATCTGCAAACCATATTCATTCATTGATAATTAAAGGCAGTCACAGCAACCACCTCAATTGAATTGTTTCGATTGGACAAATTGGCCAGGTAGAAATTGAGCGCCTTTTGCAGAATCAGCAGCGTAACGGTGCTCTGAAATCAACGGACACACATTGGGCAAAAATGAGAGGATGACGTTCGTGCGGCGTCGAACCTCGTCGTCCACACCATCCGGTCGGACGAACACCTCGAAGGGATCAGCTGCCTTCTCTCGGCTCAACCGAGCGACCATTTCGTTCACCACCTTTGCATCATCCGAAGCGAGCATACTGTCACGACGTATTCTGGCGGCAATCATGCCCAAATAGTCCAGGCTGGCGACGCGCATGGTTATTTCATTCTGTTTGCTGGTAAAGTGCTTGACCAGGACGCCCGCCAGCAGCTTGAGCAGAATTTCAGCCGACGGCCACTCGGGTCGATTCAGTGCCTCAAGCAAATCCTTAATGAAGTCTTCGAACAATGGTCGATAATCTTCGTCCGACTTAGTCGTACACCTGTCGACGGTAAATCATTGAAAATTTGAAAATGAATGGCAATTAGTCACTTTTTCAAATAAACAGTTAAAAAACCGTGCGCTGTCGAAACGGCCGTCTCGTAGGACGAGAGAACGGCACTGCTTACATCCTCAGCGCTTTTCGGTTGCTCAGAGTCAATGTTGATCAGTCGATTTTCCAGCTCGTCGAAATAGTTTCTATCTTGCGTATTTAGTGCAACACAAATAACCGACTGAATAAGTTGCATAATTAAGGCGGTGACCATTTGAATGGACGTTTCGCCGGCCAACCTAAAGAAAACATCAAGCAACTAAGCGACGGCGACAAAAAACAACCAACCTATAGGTTCTTAAACCGCGTTTCATGGAGGGTAGCCTGTATACGGACGTTAGGATATCTTCCAGTATTAATTGCCGGTGACGTTCGTATTTGGCAAAGACGTTTGACAACAACCGCAGGGAGCTTAGCTGCAGATCGCCAAGGTTCTCCACGAAAAAGGCGCTAACGCCAAGAACGGATAACTAAAAAGTAAATATCACCTTTAAAATCAACCAAAAACTGGACCACTTACTTGAAGTATGCAAGTGTCCGTCAAAGTTTGAACATTTACCAGTTCACCCAAGTCAGAGATTGTCTCCGCAACTCGCGAGTATATGTGTAATACCACGCGGTCCTTCACGGCAGGCGCTTTCGTTCGTTTCACATTTTTCGCTTGACAACTAATGCCCTTCCCATCTACAAAATGCAAATGTAAAAAGAGATGAGACACACGTACATGCAGAACCCTCGTTAACGTTGTTGGACTCCCTCGCTGGTCGATATTGAGGATCAAATGTTGGATATATGACCGACTGAAGTATCGTCCTCGTAAAAGTTGTCACCGTCTCGATTGTGTCCTCAACGTAGATCTGTTTTGGCATAAATGCGCTGCTCATAAGAATGGTGACCGCATGCGCAGCGTCGCAGGATCTTTGCACGTGATCATCGATGACTTCACGGTTAATATGATCGCCATGTTCTATAGCCTGATTAAACAAACGATAGATTTGGCGTTTCGAAAAAAGATTACGACAATCCAGACACGTACTATCCAAAGGTCGGGCGCAAATTTGATACCATCCCTAACGTTCCTGTCCAAAATGGCTACCAATTTGCACAGCCGATCGACAGGAATCCGATGCAGCGCGTCTATTGCTTTCAGTTTGGCCATTTCTGAGCAAAGGTCACTGAGCAGAAGACGAGATATGAGGCATTCAGTTGGCAGATCCTCGCTGGATGCTAAACGTGCGACAATCGAATGAATTTAAAACTGAACAATAGGACAGTGAAATGACTCGAACCTGCTTCAGCTCCCAATTCAATGTCCTCAAATAGTTCGAATACTCTATCCATTAAGGCAAGAAATCTTTTGTAAGATTCGTTCTCCGCCAATTCTGAAACAATGTTTCCTGTCGTAAAATATAAATCTGAACAATTGCTTCTACTATACGTTGTGCACTGAAAAGTTGGATCAATCAACATGACAGATAACTGGAAAACAATATTGCAGTGTCCTAGGTAAGTGGTCGTTCATGTTTGTCTCCAAAAATTAGTAATTCTCTATCCATATTTGGACCAATAGAAATAATTCACTAAGCCCGTTCGGTACGCAGGTATTTAAAATCTTCAAAGACGGCAGCGATTTCGGTGGCTCGGAAGTACTGATGATAATACTGCCGTAGTACGATGGTTCAGGCGCACGTCAAATTGACTAGCTTTACATTTGCATACTGTAATAATTTGTAGATAAGTTTTGTGCCCTACTTTTGCACTTAGAAATTCAATTTTCAGAGTGAAGACGAAAAACCACTTTTCTAGGTATAGTAGAGAAAAAACACGTAAAACTCATTACGGTACGACTGGTCAAATGAAAGAGAAAATCAAACTGGTAATCCACGAATTGAGCACTTCAAGGATACGATAAGTTGTAATCCGTAAGGGCTCACAATCTGTCAAACAGTATGGAATAGGATAATAATGAACTATTGAAAAGAAAGGGCCGTAAACCATGTGCTTTTAGTCGAAAGAAACCTCGACCATGTTTTTTATGAAATTTTAATCCTACTCATCAAAAGTTTGCAATGAGATAAGATTATTCAGCTAATCACGAAAAAAGTAGATTAGGCGAACGGCTGATAAAGTGGAAATGAAGATAATTAGACCCGCAGCAGCTCGTTAACAAAAATGTTGACCGTTCTTTCACGTTCATAAATTGACCCACTACCAACGTTATACGATGGAATAAAGCAGAAATCTGCTATAGAATTCAGCAATAGGCTGTTTAAAAGAGCGTGCGCGCCAAAGACGGTCAATCAATTGATATAAGACGAAAAACTTGTAAAGCAGAACAATTTAAGCACCGTGTATAATACGCTCTTCGTATAACTGATGGAGTGCATCTGCTACACTTAATTAACGAATCTACTCACTATCATCACGGCATGCCGACAGAACGGCAAAATGCACAAACGCGGAGAAAGAAAATAAATGGCAAAAACACTATTGAGTTCTTTTTAAATGCCTACACAGAGGAACAACGGCTACTTGTTACATTTGCATGCACACCTGGAAATGTCGGTAGAAGTTACACGCTGTAGTAGGAAAGATTCTCAAGTCGATTAACATTCTAATGTTTGAAATAACTGAGATTCAAAGAAAACGAACTGGTTGCATAATTGAAATTCCAGAAAGTTAAACCGGAAGGAATCGACGGCGCCCTAAGAAAACTGCACCAATAGCATCCAGTAGAACTATCCAACCTCGACTGCCGGACGTAAGCAAACGCAGATGGTTTTCCCAATCAAACCACGAGAAAATGAACAAAAATTAATCGGAAATTGAACGTGTCTTTTCAGTTATCTCAGAAACAAAAAACGACCACTAGTTTTCGAAACAATGAACTATACACAACATGCTAATCCAGAGAAGGGAGTCTCAGAAAGCTAGCTCAGACAATGAGCATGGATTGAGTTACAATGGGACAAGTTTAGTGCTGATTTTCTAAATGTCAATTAAACAATTTATTAAAGATGCCTCACTCAGTGCGCTATTGAAAATAACGATAAGTCGATGCTCCATTCATTAATCCCCCTACTATTGGCTGCTGTATTGATTCGTTGTGAAATTGTATGTCTGACATCGTTGTGAAATTAACAGAATCATCTTGAACATGGTCATTTTAAAGGGACAAGTTGCTTTCAAGGAGTGGAAGACCGAACGAACAAAATTAGCAGCCCGATACACTACAAAGTAATAATTACTTCCTTTGGCAATACGGCACGCACCTATGCCTCTGTCATTTTATGAGCGAGATAAGCACACAACGTTTAGTAACCATTAACTACTGCTAGTGTACCTTTCATAAAGGCATGTTGATAACCACTGTGTTTGAAAACTACAATGAAAATATAAATATATACAGTCAAGGAAACTTAATGGACAATAATTTGCATAAGTGAAACAACTCGTACCATCGAGCAATGCAATTCGAATGAGCACTAACGCTAATTATTGCATAAGATTACATACAGTAAATGAAGTAATTTAAACCAACTTACATATATAGTCAACACATTCTGTAAGGTTTAAGGTTACATGGTGGATGCCTGAGTTAATGCCACTGCATAGTTCGCAGAATACCTAATCACATAAAAGTACAGTCATAACAATATCGAACCGCACATCTGACTAGCTTTTCGTAAATAATGTGTCACAGTAATGATTCACGTCATTAAGCGAAGAAGAAAGGCAGGCAACAGAATGCCAACTTTGATGAAGCAGCGCTCCGCACCTGAACCAACAATCGGATTCATTAAACTGAACTAAAGAATCACACAAACACTCCATCACGCGAAATAATTGAACGATTTAAATCACGCCATTTCGGGGAACTTATCCATTCTCAGGCGCAGCAGTAATGCTACCAATGTTTCAAACAGTAGCCGAACAGTCGCTACTGCTATTTAGAAAATGCACTTAATATGCACAAACACAAAACAACAACGAAAAGCAAGATCTCCATAAACAATTCCAACAATCTGGTTAGCCCCACTATGACAAAGTTCAAAAATTACCGTAAAAAGAAATCAAGTAAAACAGACATACGGTAAGTTTAAATAAGTGCCCTAATCCTACTAATCGCTTCAACAGCAATAAAACGATTATGAAGAACTTGTTCCAGAGGTACTTAGCAGCCGATTTATTTGCGAACATTTTTAATGATTACGAAAATACACGGTGGTCATTGATTACGCCGAAGCATTACTCCCCAACGTTTACATTCCGGACAGTCGAGGCTTATGCATACTGTATTTGAATAATACCTGAACATCACCTTCTGATTTGAAATGGCGGTGCACTCCCAAGCACTGTTGTTATGCAGACGTGAGTTCCCGTACGTATTTGATTTGGCGCGGGTGTACACAAGTATATTTTGTACCTTATGGACCCCTAGCTTAAAACGACGAGTCCACACGCACACATTATATTTAACTAATGATCTCCATAGTGAGTAACGCTGTTACATTTGTTCACAGCTAATTTTAAGTGCAATGTTCTGTTTGAATGTATTACCTAATTATTAAACGGTAAACTTTTCAGTGCATAACTTGCAACGTCAAAAATTATTTTCCAACAACAGAAAGAGTGAGCGAAAAGACGGTCGGATAATGGACCTTCCAGCTTTAAAAAATCGTCAATATTAAAAGGGCCAGCGTGATTGAACGATGTTTCCTCGTTATGAAATTGATAACGTTCCTATTTCTTACATATTGAATAATCTGCAAGAACTACTAGATTCCGACATAACAGCTACAGGAGGCACAAAGCTAAACCAATTTCAGGTTGTAAAGCTTATTTTCTTTCGTATGCAAGAGGATGAGCACTTCAGGTTCCAGAACAATTTTTTCTTGCAGAGAAACGGTGCCCCTAAACGAAGTCTGCTATCTCGTTTATTGGCAGAAACATTTATGGAATGCTTAGGAGAAAAGCTTTCGTCAATATAGACAACTCGAACGCTCCAGGATTCTACGCAAAAAGTATAGATGATATTTTTGCAGTCATCGAGGCAAGAAAGGAAGAAACATTCCTACAACATCTCTACAACCTGTTGTCGAGCAATATTCATTTGACGATGGAAAAAGAAGAAACCAAACGGCTTCCCTTCTTCAACATTAGCTTTTCAAAAGTAGGGCAAAAATTAAAAACCACGGTGGATAGGAAGCCTGCGCTCTGTGACCGATACCTACACTTCACGCTTTCAATTAGAGAACAGGCAAACATACCGCCCAATCACGATGGCCATAATTTGTCCCTTTACAAGGCATCCAATATTCGACTTTCAAATGATAATATACAATTACATTAATGACCTAACTTGAGGGTTAATAAATGAAAAGCTATCGAAAGTGCTTTACCGTAAGCATAGAAGAACAAAGCTTACCGATGACATCTATTGCAGCTTTTCCAGTACCTCGAAGACGAAGCTTCTCCTTTTTGCGCCTCAACATTTCGCTCCATTCCCGCTCGCGTTCCTCAATCACTAGAATCAAGTCTATTATTTATGTTCGGATAATGTACGGATAGCGAAATGATAATTTTGGAACGAAGCAACTTTTTGAAAGTGACGTAAAGATTTCTCGAACCTTCCGGAGGCGTTAAAGGTCGTTCTTCAACAGTCGGGACATCTACATCCCTGTCTTCTTTAGGTTTAATTAAAGTGGATGGCGAGCTAACTTCGAGCGACTGTGGTAAAAGGTCGTCATCAATATCCGAGTCGTACTGATCGTAGACAACCTAACCAAACGGTAAGCTGCGAAATTCAGGCATATAACCCCTGTGGACCCACCATTTGAGGCAAATCCTCCTCACTGTATGATTTTGG
This sequence comes from Trichuris muris, assembly GCA_000612645.2. Lineage (NCBI taxonomy): Eukaryota > Metazoa > Nematoda > Enoplea > Trichinellida > Trichuridae > Trichuris > Trichuris muris. The sequence continues at coordinate 23,811,536 of CBXJ02000282.1, read as the reverse complement.
AGCCGCTCGACGTCTTCGAGAACCTTCGACAAAATACTGGGATTCAGGGGTGAGCGAATCGAATAACTCCGACACTAAATCCTTTTTCTTTCGCACACAAGCCTTCGGCTGCTTTCCTATGGAGACGATTCGTTTTCGAACCGCCTCTTCCATGACTGCAGATGGGTTGTAATCCAGATAGAAGTTCTCCCGCTTTCCCAGAGGAGTAGATATGGTTGGAGAAGCGGGCCGTAACGGCTCCTGCTGTTCAGGCTTAAGAACTTTGGATCAACAGATGATAAATTTGATAATGCAAAAGCGACTTACAGATGAAACGGAGGGTATTCTTCCCAAAGGATGCAATGCCGCCTTCGAGATGGCCGGCACATCAGTTTTGTCATTAGGAATTCGCTTGTCAATCGCCCCTCGGTCATCCTGCAGCTAACGGTCAATTAGCCATAGTCAACTTAAGCATTTGGCCTTCAAGCAACCAACCGTACGACCTGATTACTTAACCAATACGCAAATTTCAGTAACAAGGCTATATTAATACGAATTTTTACCATTCTTCGTACATTTATCATGCGCCAAGAGGTGCACTGCAAGCAGACGGACAATCATTAATGAGCGCAACAAGTCGTCTTCATTGGGGAATGTTAAATACTTAAATGACCTTACTCAGGGGTACCGCAAAACTTGAGCAAACCTTGCTATTCACTGCTTTCAACATATTTATTTTCAAGTAGCTATTTAACTGCCGGAGGTGTAAGAACCTCACATCGCCATTTGGTCGCCAGGAAATGTAAGTTTATTCCCTATCCTGCTTTACGTATATTTTAAAATGTCAGCCAAATTTTGTTTACATTGTATGACAAATTGTAGTGATGGAGAAATTGGTAAGATCGGTTAAATGAGGTCAAATAGGCACTGCCCGCACTTACGTGATTAGTAATAGAACGGATGACAAAGTAGGATATTTTTGTTTTATAAGAGATTTCGTCAAGCTCACTATCAACTTTCTACACTACAGGCAAGTTCATTCATAACTGGCATTCAGAGAGACGACTGTACACATTTCATTCCTTACCGTTATTCCTCTGTGCACGTTTCAATGCTGCTGTACAGTGCATGCGTAGTGCATGTTTGGGGAAAAAGGAACAATCCTACACCAAACAAAACGCAACCACAAAGTTTACTCCACAGTAAATCCTGGTCGAAAGACGTAGTGGTTTTTAATTCGCTTCCCCGAAATTAAACAGAACGACAACGAACGTGCAAGAACGGCAAAAATTAGTACCACAACCGAGCAAGTGTCCGAGCGGTGCACAACAGCAGACTTCTCATAACAAACCTGAGATAGCAAGCCGACCGCAGTGGAGGAGTCAAAAATTGAAGGACTTAGTTCCTTAATAGCACTGTACAACTGGTCGGTCTCCATAGTTCCTCCAAGTATCCTCCAAACGTTCTTTGGAGAACGCGGTTTGAGATGCACCCTAAAAAGTAATCCGCTTGCCGATAAGTCGTACACGATCATTTTAGCGCACATTCTGTCTGTATTAACTTTGCTCAACGCCTGAACAAGCATTACGGCAAGCTGGGGCGGAGCAACCGTTTCCAATTGACAGGCGGTATCGTACACCACGGGATGGAACAGCAAAGTCTTCCAACTGTTTGGTGACGAATCATCCAGCGCCACTCGCGGAAGTATGCTTGCCATCACTGAAAAGGGTGCTGAAGTGAAGTCGAACGGGACCGTCAAGAGGCAGCTTACCCTGGTCGCTTACTGGGACGCTCATCAGAGAGTTTCCGGGAACCAAATAGCGCCCCGACGGTTTATTCATTGTTAGGATACCATCACGCCTAAGGATCAGCTGATCGTGTTGAGGAAAAACATCGTCTCAATTTCTCGGTATTGACAGTATGAAGTGACAATTTGCAAGCAATTAGCCTACTGTAAACGCAGGTACTACCATAAATAAAAGCAATTTTTTACCTTCAGCTCGGCTTAACGGACCGAAGTGGCCATTTAAGCAGACATTGTGGGTCTTATAAAATGGCTGGACACTAACTTGGTCATCATTTATAACAAAGCCCCGCTTACATCATCCTTTGTTGCAGTAGTGGAACAAAGGCGATAGATCACGCGTGATCTTTGCGCATGTTACATGCAACACGTGAGATTTGCACAACGCATTTGCTCATGCGAAATAATTTCAATCGACAGGCTAAAGCCAGCGTTTTTACTAACTCAGCAATCAGAACCTCCTGAGCAACGTGCTCATCACGAGCCCATGGAAGGGGCCGGCCCCTGTGCCTCCTCCCTCCCATATCCGGTCGCCACACGCTCAGGTCGCGTGCCTCACCGAACCATGGGATTTTACGACCAGCGTTACACCATGCGGTCGTGAAATCCGCGTGGGAAATGAGCGACCGGCTGTTGGTTAGCTAAACCAAAGATTAAAATCTCGGCAATCTGCTAATGAACCTACTCAATTGTCTCGACAACGCCGCGAAGACATGGCGAGTACTTGCGAACTATACGTCGTACTGTAGCACTGAGTTTATGATAGCAGGCGTTAGCGTGGCTTAGTGAGAAGCGTGAGGCACAATAGGTTAAGTAACTGCGCCGTCCACACGGCTGTGCGCGTTGTTTGGGCGGTCATGGGTAATAGAACCCTCAGATAGAAAATTAGCGAAAACCTAACTTTACGTTGCTGAACCTCTGGCAACCTAGAAAGGTTTATGTGAAGCACTTACTTAATATTTCTGCAGCTTTCACACCAAGCCGTTGATTTCCGTTTTACTACCGTAAATTGCTTGAAGATCACATAAGCCTATACAGTAGTCTATTAGAACCTCACTAGCGTTCTTTTAGGAAAATTTGTCTGTGAATTCCGTTTGTGTGCCCAGGAGTTATGCGTCTTGAAAAGTGTTACTTTTGCTCATCAACAATCTACCCGGGTCACGGTATCTGCTTTGTACGAAATGATTGTAGGGTATGGTTTGTGCACCACTTGTTTACTCGCAGTGCATCTATCCGTTTGGCAGATATTTCGCTTTTGCCGGAGCAAATGTCACAAGAACTTCAAGCTAAAGCGTAATCCAAGAAAGGTGAGGTGGACGAAGGCTAGCAGGAAGTTCCGTGGCAAGGAATTGACCGACGATCCCACATTTGAATTCGAGAAGAAGCGAAACCAAATGGTTCGTTACGATCGAAACCTGTGGAATCAAGAAAGTAGGCGTTTTTCTAGTCGTGATCGCGTCTACTTGGCGCACTTTTTAGTTGATGCAATGAAACGAGTGCTTGAATTGCGGCAAAAGAGAGAAAATTTGTTCATCAAGAATCGGTCTGCTTGCCGCTATTTTTGTGGCGATTAAGTTTGGTCCGTTTGCTGCTTGTAGGCTGAAGAAAGGAGTTCAACTGAGAAAGAGTGCCGCAATCGAAAATGTACATAAGAACATTGCGCTGCTGAAATCTCCGGCTGCTGGCTTGGTTACCATGAAGGAAGAAGTAATGGATACAGAGCCCATCAAGGTTGAGGAAGAAGTTACAGAGTTGAATTAGCTTTCATGCTCGAATTTGTGATTCGCTAAAGCAGTGTTTCTCGACCTTTCCTGCGTCATCGCCCCCATGGTTTTTGCTGTCATCCCCTATCGCCCACCTTGACACCGGAATCGCCCCTGCTCTAATTGGTTCATTAATGACCAACGGAAAGCTAGCAGGTTATTCCTGTGCACTTTATTTCCCTGCTATGGCGCTGTTCGTATACAAGAAATTCGTTTAATGAAGGATGAGTGCAAATTCAGGACCTTACTTTATGCATATGCAATTTCGTATGATCTTTAGGAACAATTAGTGAGAAGCCTGACATTGTCGAAGCGAAATTAGTTTCTGGACGTTGGGATGAAACCTGGTCAGTCGCAACTGCAGGTCACCACGTTTCGCTATTGTAGCCTGCTTCTCTTCTTCATCAGAAGATCTCTTACCACGCTAAACCCTCTTTCGACTAAATACGATGAGGTAAATGCAATAAGCAACTTCTTTACAGCAGTCCATAGGCAAGCATATAAGTTAGGTATTTGTGGTTGAAGCCAGAAGGGTTGGTACCCATTTTCAAATGTATGCTTTAAGTCTTCATTTGTTTGCAACTCGATCAATTCCTCTTGTATGTCGACTGCTGCATTCTCAGCTCAAGAAAACGGCTGTATCACCAAGCTTGAGACTTCCATACATAGAATATTGTCAAACCGTATGCATAATTCCTAACTTAGCCTGTTTAAGCTGTCACAGTAGACATCAGTGTCTGGATCATGAATTTTTGCATTCGCTTTCGTTTCACAGAGATTTGGAAACTGGTGAAACATGCTAGGTTACGTTCAAACATATGCGACTTTTGAATGAATGCGCCTATGACACTTCTTGTACTGATCAAATTCAGACCGTGTCCTTGCAAAGGTAGATTTAGTTCATTGAACATGAAATATAAGTCAGCTAGGTAAGCAATGTTGTCTTGAAATATTTTGAAGCATTAATGTAAACACACTTCACGCGAAGAGCATGAAGTGTGCCTCTATGAAAGTATTGTCGCATGATTCGCATTGTTGTTTAGCCTGAGGGGATGACTCCAGCTGCTGGCAGCATATATGACTGAATGGTAAACATGAAAGTGGTATTTGCATTTCAAATAACTACGAATTACTGAATCTTTTCAACCCGTTGATGGAAAGCTCTCCGAAGCAAGCTACCTCTTGCTTCTCTCTTAAATGCACTACAGCTATTTAGTCGCCCCCTTGAATTTTCTATTGTCCCCCTTTAAACTTCTATTGCCCCCTTTAATTCTCTATCGCTCCTCTCGGTCCTCTATCGCCCCTCAGCCTCCATCGCCCTCCTAAAATTTCATATCGCCTCTCAGATACACTACTTTACGGTAAGCAATTGCAGTTGCTCGTTTCTTCGCATGTAATCTGCTCGCTAAAATAAAGTTATCCACTTTTCAACTGCGAATCGTCGTGGAAAGTTAAACATCTTCGTCCGAATATTTCTGTTTGTCTTTTTCGCAGTGTTCGAAGCAGTGTTCAATTTATTTCCGTTACATAAGAAGTTACTTTCAAACGGACAGACATCAGCACAATGTCTAGTTACCTTTTCGAATTTTATAAACAAGTTTGTTTAATCGCTGAATTGATGAAATGTCTTATATATGCCTATTTGTAGTTTCTCAAAGAATGGGCATACTAAGTAACTGTTAGGAGTTACGGATGAACTTACTAAAAGTTGATTGAGTCGGCATTTTCTAGTGCTTTGTGGTTCCGTATGCACGATTTCACTACTAGAGGGAGTGTTCCAGCCAGAACGGGCAGTCAAGAACCTGACACTCATTTATGCTTGACGATCTGAGAGACTACTGTGGCACGACTGTCGCACACTGTTTATTCGTAAACTAACAACCGATCACTCTCCGACGCACCGCACACACACCATCACCCCTACCGTACCCCCTCTCCTCAGGTCCCCCTACCTGGCAACGCTATTGCGCTTACGTATTTCGCACAGCCCCGTCGCTACTGCTACACTACTCCGGGGTTCCCAAGAGCTCGTCCTCGAGCTCATACGAATTCGTTCATCCATCGCGGTCTTCGTCTTTGTCTGTTCGATCTCCTGAGGCCAGTACCCTCGGGTGTCACTGACGTTTCTTCCGACAGCGGGTTGGGCGCTTCATCTTGCTGGATGACGGTTGTTGGGTACCATTGCGCCGTGGGCGTCGGGCGACCATGGTGTGCTATTCGAAGACGATTGACGTGGACCGTCTTTTTTCTGCCGTCGTCATGACGAATTGAGACGGTAGTGGGACCGTTGAGTTCTTCCACTGTCCATCCAATTTCCCATCTGGGCGCTAACTTACCTTGCTTCGGAATTTGTAAGAGTACGGCATCTTGTACCTGCAATGGTTCCCTGGCGTCCGCTGTCATGTCGTAGGCCTGTTTCTGGCGGGACTGAGCGCTTGTCATGTGAGCATCTACGAATCTCTTTACGCGGGCCATTCTTTCCATGCATTCATTCAGATGGTCGCGTGGCTGCAAATGGAACTCCGGCTGGACGTTATACAAGGGCAACGGCTGTGCCTCTCTGCCAAACATGAGCAAATACGGTGAGACGCCTGTCCCGGCATGGCGACTTGTGCGGTACGCGTACAGCAGCATTGGGAGACCATCTTCCCAATCGTGATGGCGGTCGACATAAGTGCTTAGCATTTGAATTATTGTTCTATTGCCCCGTTCGACGAGACCATTTCCTTGCGGGTGGTACGATGTTGTCCGCGTTTTTTTTACCCCGAAGGCCTGTAAGACCTCCTTTATAATCGTACTTTCAAAATTTGGTCCTTGGTCTGAGTGGACTACCTTTGGAAAACCGAACCGACTGAATGCGTCGATTAACTTTGAGACCACTGTCTTCGCCGTCTGGTCCTTCATAGCGTATGCTTCAATCCATTTAGTGTAATAGTCTTGTAAGACTAGCAAATACTTGTTACCCAGTTTCGATTCTGGCAGTTGGAGTACGTCGATACCAATCGTATGCCACGTGTCACCGACTTTCATGTTGACCAACGGAACTGGTGGGTGCGTCTTCGATTTATGCTCTTGACATTTCGTGCATGTTCTGCAATACTCACTTACATCGTGGGCCATTTGGACCCAATAAGCAAACTTGCGCAACCTGTCGAGCATCTTGTCAGTACCCAGGTGAGCGCCCGCTGGGCTATCGTGCGCTAACTCCAACCAACGATTCTTTAGTGATTCAGGTACGACGGGCACCTTACATGACGTATCGCTTGGCATTATGCGCACGATTCTGTATAATATGCCGTTACACAACGACAAGCTGTCGTGGATCTGGGCATACCGTAAAAAGGGGCTTTGTTTCCATTTACTGGAAAGTCTTTCGAAGGGCCGCGCTCTATATTCCAATTCCTGTATGACTTCACTAAGGATGGGGTCGTTCCTTTGGGCCGTTCGCAGTTCGTCATCCGTGATCGCTGATTGTACTCTCGTGACCGCGCATTTTGGTGGCGGTGCGTTCGTTTCATGCCCTCGAGAGATGGGGTCAGCCCTGTTAGCTCTTCCGGGGCAATAACTGACTGAAAAGTCGAACTCCTGGAGCGCCAAAGCCCATCGCGCTATTTTACCTTCCATCTTCTGTTCCTGTAGCCACTGCAATGGCCGATGGTCCGTGTGAATCGTAAAGGTAGAGCCCAGTAAGTAATGTCTGAATTGCTTTACCGCGAAGATGATTGCCAGGCATTCTTTCTCGGTAACACTATAGTTTCGTTCCGCAGGGCGTAGAACCCTACTCGCGTAAGCGATCACGCGGTTCCGCTGCTCTAACACTGCGCCGAGTCCATGCTGACTCGCGTCAGTGAATAAGTCGAACTGCATCGTGAAATCGGGTAGCGCCAGGATTGGTTCACAGGACAGTGCTTCCTTCAAGGCGTTAAAAGAGTTCTGACATTTTTCACCCCAAACGAACGGTTCGTTCTTTCCCGTCAACTTGTGAAGGGGTGCCGCTATGTCAGCGAAGTGCTTGATAAATCTTCGATAATATGATGCTAGTCCGATGAAGCGTCGTACTTCATCCGCACTCATTGGCCGCGGCCACTCTCTCACGCACCGAATTTTTGTTCATGTCTGGCTGCATCCCCCTTGAGGAGAATACGTGACCTAAATATGACACTTCATTAACACCGATACGGCATTTGTGACCCCGCAGGGTTAGGCCTGCTGCTGAGATTCTTTCCAGTACTGCCGCGAGGTGTTTTATGTGGTCGCTTTCATCTTTTGAGAATACCAGTATGTCATCCATATATACCATAGCGAATTCGATTCCTTCTAGCACAACATCCATCAGTCTCTGGAACGAACTTGGTCCATTGGTCAATCCAAAGGGCATAGTTACGAATTCGAACATCCCCATTCCAGGCCCTGGGGAAAAGGCAGTTTTCTCGATGTCCTCTTCTCTTATTGGTAACTGCCAAAACCCGCACTGTAAGTCAAGGACTGAAAATGTGCTTGCTCCTTTTAGCCTACCCTGTACCTCATCGGGTAGTGGTAAGGGGTAACAGTCTCTGCGAGTGCATTTGTTTAGTTGACGGTAGTCAACACACAACCGCAACGACCCATCTTTCTTGCGGGTGAATACCGCTGGAGCGAGCCATGGGCTTTGACTGCGCCGGATGATACCCTCATCCAGCATCTTGTGGATCTGCTCCTGAACCGCGTCCCGGAATTGTTCTGGAATACGTCTTGGGGGCAGGCGGACCGGATTTCCTGTCGTGATTATGGCATGCTTCGCCAGGTTGGTCCTCCCTGGCCTCGTTGCGAACAACGATCGGAAAGTGCTTAGCACCCTGTTGTATGTTATTGGAGCCGCTGGCAATTCACATGTCGCTGTCCTTCCAACCCAGGGAACTTCACACTCTGCGGCCTCATCGTTTTCGTCACTTCCAGCGCCTCCCTCCGGGAACCACTGTACACTTGACGCGTGAACATGGCATGAACTGCCGGGCCATTCTGACTTTCGGTCCCATGATTTTAGGCTGACGACCCCAATGCGTGGTGAACTGATATTTCCCATTTTCAGATTGACGTTGACCTCATTTTCTAGGAGGAAATCCATTCCAAGGATTGCCTCCGCGACGAGATTTTCTACCGCGACGAACTTAACCGGCTGACTCAACTCACCAACGGTTACTCGCAGGACGATTGTTCCCTTTACGTCTACTGGCTGGCCGGAGGCATTCAAAAGATGCATTGAAGGAACACTTCCAATTTCTGCGTTTCTCCTCAACCTCTGTACGAAAGTAGTTGACAGCATGCTCACTGACGAACCCGTGTCTATCATAATATCACAACGCTGGTTCTCAATACACGCTGCGATCAGGCAAATATTGCCTGGGCTGCTGACTCTTACATATTGATCGACCGTCGTCGAAGCCAGATACCGATTTGGCACAGTAGCTCGTTGTGTTCCGCAAGTCGCTCGGCGAACAATTACACTGGGGTCTGCCGGTTGAGCGTTTTGGCCTGGACTCAACTCCGTTCTGCCATTCGGCGCGTTCTCAACTGTTCCGACGTTTCTTCTCTCCCTACAGTTTCTGGCTATGTGCCCCATACACCCACAAGCGTAGCATCGCGTATCTTCTGGCCGCCGCCGCCGCGGGCGTGTTGTCAAGGTTGTTATCTGTTGGCTTAGTTCGTCGATTCTTCGCTCCATCCGTCGCCAACGCTCCTCTTCGTCCATACTTTTTCTCTGACGCGTCGCGGGGGCAGACGAAGTGACGGCCGCTGCCTGTGCAGATGGCGTGTCTTCGAATGACAATAGCATCTGTGTCTTCTGAATCGCCTGTTCGACAGAAACAATTTCTCCTTGTAGTAGCAGCTGGCGCCGATAGTGATCTGGCAGCGCAGACAGAAAGCGTTGTAGAAGGAAACGATCCCTGCTGTGAACGTCCAGTCCTGGAAGGGCGAGATCGAGCGCTTGGGTCAGCCGGTGCACAAAGGCGCGCACACTTTCTCCACTTCTCAGACGCATGCTTTCGAACTGCACGAACGCCGTTCGAGCGCAGCCTACAGGCCGCAAGCTACTCTTCAGTTCAGCGACTAACGAACGGTAATCACCACGGACGCTGCCTGGCAGGCGTTGATAAGCCAAAAATGATTCACCTTCTAACAGTGTCGGTAACCGTCGTGCTTTCGTTTCATCGTTCCATCTATTAGCGCTACTGCAGATCTCGAACCGCAAGAGCCACTCTTCAAAATTCCCTTCGTCAAACGGCCGGGGTAGACTAACGCAATTGATTCCACTTGAGGGCCCGGTTTCATTGACATTCTCGCTCGCCATTCCAGTGGCCCAACGGAAGCACTCCTGGAAGTAATAGATGAACGGACAAACCACGCTCTGCTACCAAAATGTGGCACGACTGTCGCACACTGTTTATTCGTAAACTAACAACCGATCACTCTCCGACGCACCGCACACACACCATCACCCCTACCGTACCCCCTCTCCTCAGGTCCCTCTACCTGGCAACGCTATTGCGCTTACGTATTTCGCACAGCCCCGTCGCTACTGCTACACTACTGTTTCGATGTAGATGTGTGTACGCGTGTGCTTGTGAATAAACGGGAACGGTTGCTCTGAGAGTTTCTGTTCAACTTTGTAAGTGGCGTTTGCATTGGGAGACGCCACAACAGGGAGCAACGGTAAAAGGTGCTAATGTAAAAACGAAAAATGGAGAAGACGCCTACCCAAAAGCGCATTATGGTTGCTGATTTGTAGCAGAAATGTGTAGATAGATTCCCATCACCATTGTGCATTCATAAGTGCTGAAGTTCATTTGTGCGCATCATCTGGTGCACATGAAGTAACGCATTGTGGGCTTTCATTTCCGTATATCTTATACTCGCGTTGGAGGCACGTTTGCAACAGTAATGAAGAGGGCAAGAATTTAAAAAATGTGCAAACGTATAACTGTTCCACGGGCTAAACTACAGCGAAATACCTGCATATCACAATTATTCACGCACTTTTTTCGTCTCCCAAAAAACTATGGTACGTAACTGTACTTGCGGGCACTTTTAAATAGTAGCGGTAAAGTCCGTTGTAAAGTAGCACGGGACGGTTGTTTCATCGCTAATCCTACTTGTGCATTGTTGTTCGCTGTACAACTTGCGGTTCAGTGACTGACATTGCGGACTGACGAAGTGCGTAAGTTGTGCTTGTCATTGTCCGAACTGTATGGCTCTGTTTAGTTTTTCCCAGTCATACGATAGTTGAATGGTTTTTTCCTTCTGTTTTTCCTTTTGGTTATGATTGAAAAATGAGCCAAACAGTGCAGATTAGAGCTAACAACTCGAAAAGTTCGAAACACCCGTATTAGCCTCTGTTCACATAGTTGTTCGATACGGAAAACCCGTTTGACGGTTTGAGCAGCGTACGAAGCTTTCGGAACAAGCACATTCCGTCGTCAGCGTTTCAGGTGGTAAAAAGGAGATAACAATGGCAAGATTCGGTTTAAATAGTGTTTCAACGAAAGGGTCAAGGAGCTATGGTGCCGGAGCCGGTTCTAGTAATTAGGTCCGTCCATACTTCGCTAACCTCAACAGCTTTGACCCTATTGATGGAGCAGAGATTAGATCTGATATAAAGAGCCTCTTTGATCGTTCAAATTGAGAATATTCTTTCGCGAGCGATGATCTGTGTTGTTAGGTCGTGTGAGCGTTGAGAGGAATGGCCCACGATCGCTGAGCCTTTTATGGTGTCTTCCATTATCTTGCTGGGGTCTAATGTTTGCGGATGATGCCTGTCTTGTGTTCTTTAAACCTGTAAAGTGTTGCCTGTTTCTCCTATGCAGGAGGCGTGGCAATCAATTAAACGGTCAAACGGGTTTTCCGTATTGAACAGGTATGAAAACGTATCGCCCCGTTACAAAACTACTAACGCTCAGAACCCTCTGTTCAGTGCATAGATCATTGCGCATCTCAGCGTTAGAGGTTAAACTCTGGTTTGCGTGTATTGGAGAATGGGAGTCGACAACAACTGAAAGGAAGAAAAGCGTGGGCATCATAGCGTACGTGTGTTATCCTATTCAACAAATAACCTGAGCACATTGTTACGGTGGTTAAGAGCTTTTCGAAATTGTTCTGTTTTGCGCACGCTATTGCTTCGCGTATTAACATTGTTGTTCGGGTTACAGATCCATTGTCATGGGTAACATACTTGGGCGCGAGAAAATGGACACGCTGATCCACGAACAGGTTAGCTCGCCGATGTTTCCCGTTCTGCTGTTATTGGGCCCTTTCAGATTATCCACGATCCAGTTGTTGTGTACTCCAAGTCTACTTGCGTCAACTGCACGAACGCCAAGCGTCTTTTGAAGAGCATGCAAATTCCCTACGCCTGCTACGAGTTGAACAAGATTAGCGGTGGTATTCAGCTTTCCAAAGCGCTGAAGGAGAAGACTGGCTGCAGTACGGTGCCGCAGATTTTTATCTGTGGCCATTTTATCGGAGGTTTGTAACTTTTCCTTCTTTCGCCGAGTTTAGTTGAAAACTGTAACTCCACGCAGCTCCCTTCAATGCGTAGATGTTGAGTTTTTGTCAATTCATCACCCTGCTTCGTTCGGTGCTTGGGTAAACATATATTTGACTCCGTGTTTTTAACAACTTTATGTGTTACACCATAGTAGTTTCAACTGTCGTTGCACTTTTTTGACTTTGTACGCGCAAGTTGCTTTGCGGATTTATATGCCTCTGAGTTAGTTCAGCCTCCATCGCTTGAAGGAATACGCTTAGCTTGCAATAGCTGTTATTTCGCGCGCCACACTGAAAATTTTTTGTGTAAACAGCGTTTCTTATATCCATTAAAAGTAATTTAGTGTTTTAAAAATACACTACTATGAGATATGACCGGACTGATTTTTTAGGCTACAATGAATTATATACTCTAACCTGCCGTGGTTTGCTGATTCCCATGGTTAGTGAATGTGCAAAGATTCGAGTTCGCCGCAGCCCCGAAGGTTGCGTTCCCGTTTGAACTTCCTTTTCGGGGGTTCGCTGTTAAATCTCGGTTCTATACGTAATCACGTGGCATCTCTTCGCTGCTGTTGTCTTGAAATTTTCTTTTAAACAGTAAGGTTTTCATTATGATGACCTAATGAATGATAATGTCATAGACCGCATCTTTCAACGTCAGAATTTTAATAAAGAAACGGAAACAATGCTTTGCCTTGATTGGAATTGAGCTTCTTGAAAAAGTTGAGATACCGAACAGGGTCCACTTTGCACTAGATCGGAGGAAGCGACCATGTCGATCACAATTCCTGCTTGCTCGTTTCCGCCGTTTTGACGCTGCCATCGTCAATGTTGTCCAGGACATCTTTTCCAACTATTTCCAATTTCAGCAACACTTCTTTCATTGACTTGATAACTAAACACAGTTGCATTAAGCGATTGCGGCAAGGTATCCGTTATGAAATGTAAATCTAATGTTTTACTCATCTCATTTTCATGCGAAATGAATATAAACCTTTGCAACTACGCCTGCTAGAGATATTTTAAAGCGAGAGCAACTGTTCGCAACGTTCGTAGAACTGCTGCGTTCCCTTTGTTGACCAGAGCTACTCCTTTCAACGTCAGCCACCCTCCTACACGACCAGCGTGATGAACTGGCAGGTATTCGAAGTAAAAGTTCTACAGTTTCTCTACGTTGCCAACTTCCCTGCCTCCGTTTACGATTTGTGACCAATGCGCAACGCACTGGCTCCTACAGAGTTTAAGTTTCAGGCGGACCACTCACTTGGTGTTGGAGTAGGGTAATAGTACATGTATTGTCCCGAATTGCTTGACGGGTTCTTCATGTCCGTCATGACGGTGCCCTCCTTGCCTGAAAACGAAGAGCGCGTGCAGGTGCTTAGCTGCTGCTTCGATATACGATCAGTAGGAACGATGGTAATTCAAAAAATGGTACCCAAAAAGAGAATCCGGGGTATGTAAGCTCCGTCCGGTTTGTATACTTCTTCCCACGGCTCCTCGTCGTCCTAAAAGTAAGCCACTTTTCACTGACGTCATGCATGCTCTTTATTGAAGTTTCATTGAGTAATATATACGCTTAAAAAGTTTGCAAACTTGTCGGCAGTAATTGTCGGAAGTATCCTTTACAAATTAAGTAATAGTGTGGCAGCGACGTGAAGTGGGTTGTCTTGATGCACTTTGACTTCATCCGGCCACTGCGACTGTGTCTTAGCGCCAAGTGAACAGCTAATTTGTTCATTTGTTCTATAGGCTATTGAGCGTTCAGTTCGTTCATCGCAACTATGAATAGCGGCATTTCTATTCGTTCACATCAGAGGCTATCCAACTGTCACGTCGTTTGGAATTTAAAGACGGCTACGCAGGAATTCCTTCTCAGTTCTGACTGCAGCGCTGCCATTGGACTTGTGAACGTTCAAGCATGCAATGCTAATCCTATTTATTTAAATGTACGGCAGATAACACGCTGAGAAATAATTTGTTTCCAAAAGATCGGAATTTTAGGATAAGGTGAGTCTCGAAAACTTCCTGTTTTGGAAATGAATTACTTCTTAACAGGCTATTTGCCATATTTTTACATAAAAGAGATTCCGCCCCCTTATCAGTAAGTAGCTCACGAACGAAAGTGTTGGTTGCCTTTGAAAAGTATGAGTAGTAGCTAGAGATGAAGGTTTGTGCGTAAGTAGTTTTCGTTCTTGTTCGAAATTGCGCGCATTAATATTTTGAGTAATTAATGGTTTGATACTGGAAAGAGAGGAACAATGTTCTAAATATTGTATTTCTTGTTTGGGATACGCGGTCGCTTCGCGGTAGGCTTTGTTGGTTTGCTTACCTGAGCATTGACCATGACAAAGTATTTGCTCAAGTCGACGATCTGCTTCGCCTTTGTGAATTTCGGCTTAAGGGCTTGGCATGCTGGGCACCACGACTTGTGAATCAACAGGAACATTGGGCGTTTTCTAAATCGGCCAATCGAGTCGATCGGTAGCAAGGCAAAAATTGGTCTCTTACTGTTCTTTGACTATTTTCAGACCATCTTCGAAGGACACCCAAGTAATATCGTCTCCCCATCCTGCAACAGGGCGCAGTAGTAGGGTGCCACGGTCTGCCGGTCACTATGGATTCCAACCTCTGGCTAGCGGATTCCCTGGAGTGCTTTCCGTTGACTCTTCCGTTCCCTTGCCTTCCGCGTAGGCCAGTTGAAGCAAAAAACAGGAAAGCAGAATCCGTACGGCGCAAGACATTTTGAAACCGACCGTCCCAGTGTTGAGTTGGCAGTGTTAAAACGCGAACTGGAACGTCGAACAAGCCCTTTGGTTTGGCCCAGTTTCTTTATACTATTCTTACCGCCGTCGTCCTGCGCTGCGACAGGCTCGGTCGATGACCCATCGTGTCGTAATACTCGTAAGATTTGACAGAAAGGGTCCTTTCACCCGGGTGCCAAAATTCGCTGACAATTCAAACGACGTCTTTAAATGTTTTCTTCGCGGCTATAGCGAATCCCTGTCTACTTAAAAGGATAACCTTTTTTGGGAAAACTGGTTTTCTTAATTAATCAGTTGACAGATGGGTTGCAAAAGATGCTGTTTTTCTTTTCTTCAGATACTTAGCCGTCGGGCGTCCGATGGAATGTTCAGATTTGCTTTAGCGTCCTTATTTGCTCCGCAAGGGGCTCTGCCAGGCCTCGTTTGCTATCAATGGAGCGTCGATGTTTTGTCCCAACGTCTTAGTTTAGCCCCGAATGCTATCATTTCAAGAGGAATGCTGTTACGACGTGATAGTCCACGGGTTAGTCATTAAAGTGAGTTAAGACTCACGTTATTGGCTTCACAATGAGGTTGATTAGTTATTGCCTCCGAAGACAGGTTAAGAGATGTACTGGAAGCTTCAGTTTTGAAATATACAAAGAATAACAATGGAAGCAGCCATCAAAGAACAACTAATGTATAACTACGCCCATAGCAAGAATCCCATGTTCAAGCAACTTTGGCATACGTTGAATTCTCTTTCCATACAACGTCAGAAGTGGCCGCACACTGATGCGGAGATCAGGAAAAATTAAAAACCAAGCCTAACGGTTTTGCAGAATGTTTATTTTGTTTTCCTAAGTTTTGCACGTTGTTAACCCTGCTTGCTTTATTAGAAATCGTTTAGCAGAGCAGCTCCGTTGTCAACGTTCAATGAGTAAGCGGTCTTATCACTGCGAATCATCACAAATCACTCACTCACTCTACGCTGACGACGGCACGGGTTTGCTCCGAAAGATCTGCATTGTTGAATAATTTCTGATGAAGCACCAAGGATTAGTACCGAGAAAAAGATTTTAGCAAAATGAAACAACATCCCGTTACACGTCAAAACTGAAGTGCTCACGATACGCGTATGTTGCAAATAATTGAATATTCTTGAACTGGAACTAGCAAAGGTTATCTACCCTTTTGCTTCATTTCGATCATTGATGCGATCCGGTTTCCGCCGGTTGATGTACATCAAAGCTGCAAGGCGCTTGCGAGAAGCCGTAAACGCCGAAAGAAGCCGTTGAATAGCATTTGTCGAGAAATCGTCTGAAAACGGAGTAACGTCGTCAGGTTTGCTGCTGCCGAGCCAAGTTGGAAAATCAATCGGTTCTTCTGGCGAAAGAAGGGTGACGTTGCGTGACTGTTGCTCTGGTGAGCAGCAGGAGCTTAAGGATGTTCAAGTATTCCTGCAAACTACTACATTGTTGAAAATTGGATTACTTGTAACGGGCACTCGCATGATGGAATTGCCCTTCCGGAACGGATTGTATCTCGTTGATGTGATGCACTAACTGCGTCAATGATTCCAAAAGATGAGCCTAACCAGTGAGTGGTTGTAACGTTTCTTTATTGGTAGACGCAAACAGTGGGGATCGAAGCTTTCGGAACAGCCTTCCCCTATTGCTGACGACGGAGCTAGGCTGTTCCGAAAACTTCGATCCTCACTGTGTTTGCGTTTACCAATAAAAAAACGTTACAATCAGTCACTGGTTAGGTTCATTTTTTAGAATCATTCATGCAGATAGTACACAACATCAACGAGCTACAATCCGTTTCGGAAGGACAATTCCAAGCTAATGTGTTAGCAAAATAAGCATACTGGATGGATGATTCTTGCTTTCATTTTCAACGTTAGACGGCGAGCGAAAGCAGCAATCAGCTGTAGCAAAGGCCGAAAAATTTCGTTTTCGGTTTTTTGCATTTGGTGCCGACCAACGGCATTCCCTCCTCTGCTAATGCTTTAGTTTTTCTCGGACGTAATGCGTTCTTCTTGCATCTATCGATGGCGAATTACAAAGCTGCTCAATGCTTGTTTTTGGCCTTCATTGGATTTGGTGCGCTGATACGAAGTCGCAGCGTTTTGGGGTATTGCATTGATTATCGCAGGAGTTGTCTTCCTGTTCGTTCGTTTGTCTTTCCTTGCAGGTTGGAACCCACGGTAGAGCATCGCAATTCGGCAAACCTATGCTTGCTGCGATAAAGTTGACAGTCGAACTTGTCGGCCGAAGGAGTCATCACCGTAAGAGCAGGTACATGGCTGTCTCTTTTATCATTCGTGTCGGCGTTTAGCAAGGTGGTTGAACAGCTGTCAGTAGTGAGCTGTCGCAAATGTTCATGATATACGTCGTAGTCGTAATCAGCAGCTTGGCCTGACGGCAGACCTCCAAAGCTGCGGAATTTAGCGCGTTGCTATGGTGGCACAATTTTCAATTTGCCGTTTTCTCTAGTCCAATTAACATATGAGCTCCTTTGTTGGGCCAAAACATTCTTTGGTTGAAGCACAGTTTAAAGTAGGAAACCGCTTCTGTCTTACGAGCACGGTTAGAGGCGCAGCAATGCTGTGGATGAAGTTGTGGCTTTGTTTGCGATCTGCAAAATGATCAAATATGGACTTTGCTTATTACCTGAGTTATCATAAGTTAAATATGTAACATTATAAATTCCGTTGGTTAGTTGGGTGGTCCATCGCTCATCACAGCTTTCATGCCTTTTAAATATCTGTATTCCCCAGCTGCTGATACATAATGAATTTGGGGCATTTGATGACGTTGGCATTCATTCGAAGCAAGGCAGTACATTATTTTTTTCGCATTCCTTGTTTCAAAGAGCACGTCACTCGATGTGGACTAAGCAAGCGGGACGTCTTTGCACTTCGTAGTTTGGCATCGGAACAAGCTAAGAAATGCTTGAATTTGAGAATGAGTCATTCTAATTCCACATTTAACCGTTGCAGTCGCTCGGAGTATCGAGAAGCGCAAGGCGTGCATTTTATCTCCTTGGTGACTAATTCGCCTTTTTAAACAAATCCTCATTTGTGTCATAGGACGGCAGGGCACCCGTTCATAAATGCTTAATTTGCAACGCGTAGCTTTCGGGACCTCCCCTTGTCCCGTCTTCAGCGCAGAAAAAGTAACCAACCGTTCACGTGAGTGAAACAGTTCCACTCACGTGAACGGTTGGTTACTTTTTTCGCGCTGAAGACGGGACCAGGGGAGGTCCCGAAAGCTACGCGTTGCAAATTAAGCATTTATGAACGGGTGCCCTGCCGTCCTGTGACACGATGAAACCGAAACCCGTTAGGAATCCTATATTAAAATCCTCATTTGGTGAATAAGGCGTGCTTCAGTTTAGCACTTTGATTTTTTGCATAGGTTGATAGGTGCGCTTTCGAACGTAGAATACGTGAGTACGAATGTTTCCGCTTGTGAATTAATTTCGATGAGTACTGGAGCCTCCCATTGTCTATTGATAAAAGGATAGGGCAAGTTAAGTCGGCGACAGTATTGACGTCGTAACGCTGTTGTACATTTTCAACTTTCCCAGTCAAGTTGCCCTAGGAAAGTAGTTGCTGTTATTAGTTCAGTACAGCGTTAGCTGCATCTCACATGCAGACATATTCATGCGAATCTTTAGAGTATGATCTAACAGAGTCTCAAAGTAATAACACGTCGTAGCTGCATTTTCAATTAGATTGATGACTGCACGATCTGGCGATCGGATGTGGGCGTGCGCAGCGCTTTTCAGGCGAGCGAACTTTCGAGGTAAGTGCATGGGCAAACCTGTCATTAGAGGCTCAAGAGCACCCAATCTCAAACGCTCATTGCTTTTTCATTCATGCGAATTAGCCGAGAAAAGCAGCTCGTCCATATTTCCCATCCTTTCTTCTAATTGTCCTCTTGTTGTTTCAATAATAATCTTTTGATCGATTTTGCTTCGGATTGTTTTGACTTCGCTTATCCTCATTTTTGATTCATTGTATCCTGCTTTTATGTATGCGTCAACTATTTCTGGCGTAGACTTAAAATTCCGACCGTAAAGCACTCATGAAGTACCTGCTGTAGTTGTCGCAAAACTTACTATTAGCTAACCTGCATATAAAACGTTGTTAAAAGACAATACACTCATGTTCCGGCCGGCCTAAGGAACTGCAATTGATAATAAGTGTTTCCCAGGAAACCCGGTAAGCACTGTAGACTAGGACCCGTTCGTCATTCTGGTCATTCACTAGTCTGATTGGTTTTCCGGGTAAAGCATACGACGTGATCTTCCAGTCGGTTACTCGTTTTGGTTACCAACGGTTCATCCCACCAGGCAATCGCGAGAAAATTGCGTGTCACTTTGTGCTGGTTATTAATATTTCTTATTAATTATTTGCAGTAGTATTTCTTGTTTACAATATTGCTTTTCGTCCTGGCTGTACTACTTTCATTTCGTGCGACTATCTACAATCTTGAGAGACGAAGGATCGATCCACCATTTGGTGCGTGTATGCATTCGAGTAATTTGAAGCAGTGCATGTCTCGATGATGTAATTTCGGGATGCTGAAACGCTAGCCTCCCTGCGGATGGTCTTAGTTTTTTCATTTGTTCTTTTCATACGAGGCTGGCGCATGATGTGGCCCTAAGATTAAGAAAGTAGGAATGCCTGGATTAGCAGTTAGTTTCTCATTGATGTGGCAGATTTCTTTTTGATTGTTGCGAGCAACACGTTTATGGGATCAGGAGACTGCACCTGCAGGGTAGGCCTTGAGAGCGACAGATCTAGAGCATTCAACGAAAACAACCGCCAGATGTCGCCTGGCCTGCCAGCTGACGCTTGAACCTCGGCTGGGATAAGAAAGATATAAGGAGCACGCACGGAGATTTGGCGGTGTGAGATTTCGTGGTGACGACTCGCTTGTTTCTGTCGAATAAATCGTTGATTATCTCTCTGTCGCTTTCGCGCTACCTGTCGAACCAACGTTCTACATTGATTTGGATGTTTTCTAGGATACGCGAAATAAGAACAGCTGAATAGCAGATGCTTAAGGTAGCCCGTTTAGTGGCGCTTTGTTGGTTATGGATTGAACTTGTTTTCCGAACTATATCGCGGCAGATCTCTCAGAATTTCTTACCGATTTTATTTTGTCTTGGTAACGTTCATAGATGTTTTTTTATGTTTTACTTACGCTTTAAATTTGGCAAAAGGATTCCATCTCATGTAGACTTATTTTTCTTCCATTTTTACATTTTTAATGAATGCTTCTCAAGCAATATCGCACTCACGTGTCAACCTGTTTCATGCCCATCCTGACTTTATCCTAACCTGTTCCAAGTGGCTTGTACGCCGTTCTCATCCAGTAAGATGAGTTCAGTTGAAGATATCCGATATGAACTTTGCTCCAGGAAAAGTGTTACGCTCCATCATGCTTCTGCTTGTTGGCCAATTACTCTTAGTCACGTAATCGTGGGAACTGTTATTGTTTTACGCTTGCTATTGCTATGTTGTTTTTATTTCCATTTCACCCATCACCATACCTTATTACTATGGTATAATTTAATGAATACTGGACGTTTTGTTACTGGCTTCATGTCTAATTGTTGGTGGTATTCCGGCTTTCCCGTTTTGATGAATCCGCCAGTCGTTCATCAAAACAGGAAAGCCGGAATGCCACCAAAAATCAGGTATATTTTGATTTCCGTATTTCAAACTAGCAAGCAGCAGCGTCAGTTATTGCAGTAGAAATAGAATTCTAAATGAAATATGCTCGCCATTCGTTGTTTTGAAGTGTTTACCTTGCCTTTACGCGTTACCTGCTCACCCTTATCAGAGTTGAAGATTAGATTTGCCGAGTTGACAAGCGTTGCTGCACTTATTAGTAATTGGCACTTTCATCCAATATGAATGCAAGATAGCCTTGTCAGCATTTGGACTCATATAGGAAATTAACCAGCAATTTTCGTAGTTTTAGAACCAATTGTATTGGAGAGATGCCTATGGAAGAACGTGTAACCGAAGCTGCGTAAGAATGATTAATCAGACTACGTAGAGGAGGTGAATTTACCCATGCAGAGGTATTGCCGTTACCTCGTGTATTTATTGGCCTTTGATGTAATATTATTTTCTTTGCCAGTCATCACCAAACATGTGCAGCTTAATGAATCACGTAAAGCTTGAAAATGATTTGATAACGGAAGTGTCAAATATAAATGGCGGTTTAAAATTGATTGCGATGACGTTGTCCGGTTGATTAGTTCGATGTATTGTTCGCTGGTAAGTGGAGTTATTCACTCTGACCGAACAATCACTTGCAGTGAGGAAATGAAATGCCGAACATGTTAGAGAAAAGTTCGTCTCCAGTTCACTTCGGCGTTATCTCAGCTTCGCTTTACGAACTTTCGCAGTCAGCATGACAGGTGACCTTTCATTCTCTTCTCCAATTGCGCAAATTGTCGAATTTTGGGCATATGCGCCATTTCACAGTGCACCAATTGTTACCATGAATAATTGGTCGCGCCGAGAGCCTTATTTTTGCAAAACGTCTTGTTTTGCGGAAAATTTCAATTCCATTAGCAGTTTTCGTTATGTTTGTCTCACTTCACTTGCTGATCGCTACTCTTACCGATTTCATGACGTTTGCCCGTAGCGAATTCTTTTACATCGCGGGAAGCTTCTTTGATTGGACCTGCCCAAGCATGGAGGTCTTCGATTGGATTGGCGTTTTACCGTTCGCGAAACGCCAATCCAATCGTGAATTTTTCATTTGCATAATGGTGGTTTGCGCGAAGTTGTACCACTTTCCCCGAAGCTGTAACTTTAGCTGGAAGGTTACCAGGTAACAGTAGTTGTGAACATGCATCTTACCTCTTATACGTTATAGGGGTAATGGAAGTTAAATCTTAATCTACGTAGTCACATCGTTGTGTTCGCTGCTGATGCGTACTGAGTGACCGCTGGTGCTGTTTTACGGAGCTTCCTGTTTTGTTTCCATTTCGTGAAAACATCCTTAACCGTGTGTTAAAGATTGGAGCTTTTTAACGGTGGAAGTCGTACCATCAAGACTCATGACTTAACCGTGTGTTAATGTGTTTCTAGGGTTTGAATTCCAGATTAGGGTCTTGGCTAAGAAGACCTGCAAGTCTTCTTTTCCACCTTGAGAGTGTCAGTGAAAAGTTAATACAACTTTATTCGAATGTGCTTCCAACGAACGGCAAGGTTGAGCTCTGTAATCGAAAAGTATGAGAACAAGATTTCTTCAGATACAAATTCGTTTTTACGAAATCGAAAGTGGTCCTTGCGTTGCACATGTTGTTGAGGCAGTAGGCCAGGGTATTAATATCAACACTTAGGTCGTAGATTTGAAAAATGCACAACAATGTTGACCTGATCGCAAAATCCGATGCCTTATTTCAATGGTGAAATTGCACGCAGGGGCAAATCATAAAAGTTGGACACCGTAAAAATTACGTAGCACTATAAGATCGTCAACGACGGTTGACTTCGTTGCTAGGAGTCTTTAGAATGCATGTCCCACTCCTATGCGTCACAAAAGCCTTTTTCTCGTTTGGAAAAATGATACGCGGTGTAAGATATATGTAGATATATGCAGAAGCTTATACCGATGGTTCACTGAGGTTTCGACTAGTCTGATCAATCGAGGTAGATTACTCGGAGCTGGAAACAATAGGATAGGTTATATGTTGAGTCAAATATCCACATTTGGCGAAATTGTCTTTTCCCAATTAATTTGGATAGTTGAAATGTCCAATGAGCACTTTAATTTCGCCGCCTCCACGACGTTGGCGTTTTTTCGCTTTCATTTGTACATTGAGGACGAATCTAGAAGAATCTGAAGGTTCCATTGCTTCAACATACTCGGTGGCTCACAAGTTTGTGCATCTGCCGAAATGGCCCGCAATGCGTACTGTGGTCAACCGCGATGCTTTAACATGTACTGCTTTTTACCTTTGTCCTGCCCGTAATTCTGTGTTTTGGAGCTTTTCAGAACAGAATGCGCACTTCACTTACGTTTGCATAAAGTTCACATGTTGACTTTTGACCATTGTTTCGTTTCCATTTGCAGCACAGTTGACTATGTTGCTGATTGTGATTTCGTTGTGCTAAAATTCGTGAGCTTCATCGAAAGCACGGCCGTCAATGAGACGGGAATTATAAATGAAGCTTTGCGTTCAAACATCATCATTAGTTCATGCATCATCATTAGTCATTTGGTCATCATTAGCCCACGCGTAACGCTTCCCTTTCTTGAGCACCTGGGAATGGGTGCAAAAGTGGTAAATCTCGTTGTTGCGTTTTCCTGTTGCACCGAGCGGAGCGATTGCGCAATTTTCAAGCTGCTTTCCAATTCGGTTGCATCCGGTTTGCGTTCGATGTTTGGCCAATCGTGAAACTTGAAAATTTAGGGTTATTTGCTTTGTAGTGAAAGTAACGCAAAGTCCAACGCAACTGCTCTTCTTGTTGGTGTTTGCTTTCACTTTTAGCTATGCGCAGTGTCATGGTACTTATCGATTGGTAACGCATTTCTGTTTATCGGCTTGGTCTTTAATGTTCGTTTTGCTCAAGCGAAAAGTTTTCGTTGTTCAGAAGCATTATTAATGGCTTAAGATTGGTTATCAATTGGTGCCATGCTATCCACAAAAATTAACCATTTATGGCATCTTAATTTTGCCTATTGCACGTAACGGAGGATGTTGAAGTGCGCTTCAAACTTCAAACTTCAAACTTTGACATTTTAGCGCTTTGTGTACACATTGGGGAATTGCGCCAAGCGCGTTTGCGCTGCGGGTCTGAAGGAATTATTGGATTTCAGTGATATGCGCTTTTTCTTTGAGGTCAGAAGCCGATCTGAGGAGACTTGCAAGGAGCTTTTGCACGTTTCTATTTGTCACATTCTGTACTACGAGCCAACGGTGACGAGTGGTCCATATTGTGCAATGCGCAATCCTCCAGACAGCAAAAAGGCAATAATTATTAATATTATTAATCTTGAAGACAAGTGACTTCGTAGCGGGCACGTAAGCTTTCACACCTTTCTCCGTCACGTGAACGGTGATAGCACCATTTATCCTTGTCTACATATCACGCTTTTATCGCTGAAGACGGGGAAAGAAAATTCTCGGAAGTTTTGGCAATAAGATTGAATTCTACAAACAGGCATTCCCATAGCGAATAGAGGTATGAGATATTAGCAACACTAATATCCTTGTCAATCCTTTTAATGTCCTTCCAACATAATATTATTAATGGTAATTGATGCTTAAGTAATTTTACGTAACCGATGGAATTAGGAGCGGTTCGAGTTACATTTGCCTGCCTTTCTTGTTAACGTTTTGCTTTGCAATGTTTGCTTTCAAACTGGGGCGACTGTTTCTAATGTGCCGAAGCATTTTTCGGAATAGCGGACGCGGATGATCTCCCAATGCGGCATTCTATGCATGAACGTTGATCGCAGCGGCAAAAACTGTTGCGCATTTGTTAGCGATGCATGTAACATCTCCATTACTTGTTCTTCGCGATCAGAATGGAGACGGAAACTTGCCGAAGTGGTAATTCTGGTTCCAACTGTAGTTTATTTGCCACTCGCTGGTTTATTTGGCCCAAAAATGTTGCCCGTATGTCCAGGTCGCGAGACTGTAGAAGCGTCGTCCTTTCGTTGCACGTGAGCTTTTGTTTAACTTGAAAGAAACTCTATTTGGCCTTTTGTTTCGTTCTTTGAAACGTTGGATGGCGATGTAGGGTTTTGCGTTTCCTCGAAGGCGATCAGTTTGCAAACTCTATTTTTATGCCTGCCCTTTTCAGAATATTCTTTTCCAATGGTGAATTACGGCAAATTGTTCTGCGACGTTGGCGTTGAATTGAAATTTAAGCTGTCATCTCAAGTCGGAAGTAACGGCTCCTTTTGATATCGTTTGCTGGACACGTCAACGTGGAATTAAAACACGAGAGGAACTTCTTTAGATGTGAAATGCACGAGTTAATTTGAGAAAGTGCTCACTTTTTCTTTAACGTCCATTCAACGACCATTGCTGCCGCGCGCCGCATACGTGCGTGCATCGTCAGAAAGTAGATATGTTATCAGTATTTGAGCATTATTTATTAGTTGATGAGATATTTGATGAGATAGGAAATCTCTAAATATCGATGGTGGTTATTAATCTATAACCTGTACCTTATGCGTGTTGTTAATCGTCTTATCAACAATACTTGTGTTTTTATTCCTGCGTGAAAGTGGCAACTTTCACGGGGCAGTTTCTCCATAATTCAATGGGTAAGCTTTCAGTGTATTTTTGTTCCGCAGTCGGGAGTGTTAGTCAATTGTGTGCAAAAGAACGTGGCTCTTGTACGGGCTTGCAGTTTCGAATGCTCGGTTGCTCCTTCTCGTGAATCATGGGCTATAAAAGCTGCTCCATTTTTCCCAGTTTGTAATTATTCGTAAACTGGATTTTCTGGGTGAAAAACTTTGGCCAGCCAAATTAAACTACCCCGGATTCCCGTGGCAGCACGCTTTTGACGGTCAGCGCAACTCGAGTATCCGTTGTATGAAAACGAAAGGTGTTGGTATAAAATGAACAATCGCAGTTGTCGATCCAGTTTTCGAAATATCGAGTCACGTAAATTTCTTTACTACTTTTTAAGGTTAATTGAAGTTCATGATTTACTACGTGCATTCTAATGGAAACTTTTTTGCTAGGATCCAGTACGAACAATTTCTCTTCTCAACTGTGCTTCATCCGTCAGTGGTCACTGTTCAACGCTGCGTGCAAGCGGTAAGCTATTTTTCTTTCTGTCGACGCTCGTTCGCACTGCTCATTTGCAAATATTATTAATAATTTTGTTATACCATTGTCGACTCAGCTCCAGAGTAATGGGGGACTTTCAATTATGGGGGTCTCATCGTCCGTTCAAAATGAATCAAATCCTGTTCAATAGCATTTGGTCATTCAAGCGTACTACAACCTCCAATTTTTCGCATTGGGTAATTATGTAAGTATAACTTTTTGTTGAATGAGCTGCTCAGGAGGTAACGCCTTGGCTGTTGCGCGTCCAGCATATTAGGGCGTGCCTGAGTGCGCATATTCTTGGTTTGTGTGAGCGCTTCAGGTTTGGTGGGCTTAATTTAGATTTTCCTTATGCGTATATTGCTTGAATCATATGCATGACAATTTAAAATCGATGAACGCAACTGATGCAATGCCTGTTGTTGGCGATTCGCCTCTTATTGGTAGAAACTGCCAATGCGGCGATATCTGGGGTTGCCATCAGCTTGAGCCGTTATGTTAGTAGTTAGTATGGTGTTTAGAAATTGATTCTTTACAACAACATTTCCTCACTTGTTTTGTGACTTAGTTGTTTAGCATTTGTGAAGTTATTTCCATTAACCTTATGGCTTTATTGAAAGGTGGCATCAGTTCACAGACATTGTTTCACTATGCCTATTCTGAACAAACTAATATTGGACTGCTCCATTCATTGGCAAGCCAGAAGAGCTTGGCTTGGAATTTACATTCGGCTTAAATTGCGTAGCCACCTGACAATCAAAACTCTAGTTGCACCTGCTCCTATGGGGGCTAAGGCTCGCACCTTAATTTTACTGCTGCATAGGTTGCTTCCATCTACGATCGTGCTGGCCTTTGATCTTTTTGCTTCTGCTGGAAATCTTTTGATGTTCATAAGGATAAAAAACTTCTTTCATAAGGATATTCGCAAAGCGTTTGCAGATTGCCTCTCCAATATCTTATTGATTGCAGTAAAGGAACCCAATGCTGTAACTGTCGGCTCAGCGTGCCGCTGGGCAATTCTGCCGGCGGCTGATGGTGTAAGATTGCGGGAGTTGGCCAGTCGCGGACGGTTAGTAGTTCATGTAGTAAATGTTTGCCGAGTGATTGCGGCGCCAACCAGCTTGCAGTATGTCGGAGAGAGACTGGGACAAATAAGCGCGTGAAGTGGTCATTGTTCAAACTTTAGCTAGAATTTCAAGCCCTTGTTATCGGCTTCCCAAGTTGTTTAAGCAGGAGGAATTTACAACGACAATTTGTTGTTTCAGGAAGGGTTAAAAGACAACAAGGTGAAACGGGAACAACCGTCAATCGTTCTCTCACTACCGTCGTCCGTCAATTTCAACATTGCTAATGGAGTACCCAATGGAAGCGTTTTGCAATGGCCCATTCAGAGTGAGTGGTTCATCAAATCATTTCTGCAAATTTTTCATTAGGCAGTGACGATCAATTTCCATGTTGTTTTAAAAACTGTTTGTTGTTACATGTTTTGAATTATTTTATTTTGTTGACTCAGTGAGCAGCCCACTTGTACCGTTCCTTACGGCACGCTATCGGCATGCAGTGGTCGTCCATGAATTAATGTATTTTCCGAAAGGGCTCGAAAGGTGTATTCAGGTCTACTGGACCCATTTGAGAATGTCTTTATCTCTGAATTGCAGGTTAGTTGCTAATTTGCCATGCCTATGTATGATGAAATAGTACAACATTTTAAGAAAATAAGAACTTGGTGGATTATGCCATTCTAATGTTTACGTAGTAACTTGTGCGCCCATGTGCATATTCTTTCACCTGTGCTAGCTTAGGTAGGTGCATAGACGTCCAAACAGTTGTGTTGAATAACTGAAGTGGATTTGTAGCTTTTTTCTCTCGCGAAGTGCGTGTAGTACACTGTTTGTTCAGATGGAAAAGCAAGTACGCAGAATTTCGCTGTTTTTCGAACAGCAGTTTTTCTGCAGTTCCGCCATAGACTTAGTTCAAGTGAAATGACTTTGATACTTTGCACCTATCCGATAATCAAATACAAGCGAGGAAAAAGCATTTGCCCCAGATTTTGACGTCTGAAAATACTTTAATCGATGTTGAAGTAAACCTACAAGATTTAGTCTATTGTTGTTTGCGAAGCTTGCTCAAGGGTTCAGTGACTGCGGGCTCTGCTACTGCGGAGGTTCTGCGCTGCCATCGCTTTCATAAAATTGCATTAATATTGGTCCCGTACTCTGAGCAGCGTTTTTCATTCTGTCATCATACATTTGGCTATGGGATATCCGTGTTGTAGCATTCCCTTAGACATTTTCCTTGCCGGGAGAAAATCGTGCCGAACAGTATAGCTTTCGAAATCTATATAATGAGATTTTTCTTACTATTAACATTACGTTTACCTGTTTCGTTTGAGTATTTTATAAATATGGCACTGTTGTTCCACAATTACGCTATCCGCAGGCGATACGTTTTAAGCTTTTTGCTTAAGTCACTTAAGTCGCTGTCCTTGCCGTAATTGAATGGACGGTTACGTAGTGAGTAACTGGACCAACGCTTTTGAATAGACTTAAACACTATTGTATTCCCGATAATAATTCTGAGTAGGCAATGCATTTTCTATGCTGTTAGAATAGTAATATGTGGAGATAGGTAGAATATCAAGGCGATGCTTGCCCGCTGATGGCGGTCAGTTGTTTCTGGGTATTGGTTTTGTACACTACAAAGCAGTAGAATTGTCCGTACATATCATTAATTCAAGTAAGAAAAATTATGCATAACAGAAATAAATGGATTTAAATGTATTAAGCTGTTAGAAGCTAAAAGCCGCTCATGGGATGTTTCGCTTCTCGCGTGTTCCTAGAGTTTAATTATGTCTTACGATTGGTTCACTTAAACACTGCTATTCTTGTTTATTGCTTTACGCTTTTGTTGAACGTTTAAATGCCTGAATTTAACTGATTAAAAAAGTTCATTGTATGCCTGCGCATTGCAAAATAGTGCCTCTTTTATTTTTTCGAATGAAACACATGACAATAAATTTTTTATTCAGAGACTATTGCTTTGCGTCGGTAGGTTGATCTCGCGCTGTGTGGTTTGCAGGAACTGTTAAACTTGCACACTAGTCGATTGCATAAGCTTGCACACAGTGCATGCTTGGGATGTAACTTTGACAGTTGCGCGTTTCAGGTTCTGGATCCGGTGGCCAATTCAAGTCTACCTCAGGTGAATCAGTGCTTTCAATATACAGTGCTGTGTTGGATTCCAGTAATCTTCCTCTTCATCTGTTCACCATACCAGCTGTACGTGATTTCCAAATCTCGTAGGCATCCTCTCCCCTTAAGGCCATTGCTCATTGGCAAGTTGGTACGTGATTGTTTTTCCGAAGTGATAAGTATATAATAGGTCTGTAATGGCCTTTTCAGACTGTCGGCGTATTATTAGTAATGGCCACTACTGTGCTCTGGATACTTTTGTTGACTTACAAGTTGAGCGGCGACTCGACCATCAGTGACTCGAGATTTGTTGCTGCTCTTCTGTTATTTCTTGGCATGGTGAGTTTGTTACCTGCATTGCGTATCAACGCCAGTACTACATTTTTAGGTCGACCTTTTGGTGCTGCAGGTGCTGTGCCGTCGGCGAGGAATCATAACATCCGGCACAATCTTTCTCTCGCTTTTGCTTTTCTCCCTCTGCGGGGTGGTTGAATTTGCATATAAAATTGGCTCTTACAATGAAGTAACGTTCACCAGTGTTCACTTTGAATTGACCCTACGCTTTTCGCGGTTTAGAACCTGCACCCAGGAACCATTTGCTTCTTCGTATACTATGGCCTTGTGCTGTTGCAAACTTTTCTATGGTGTTGGGCCGACTCTTACGAGTACTTTGAATGCATTGACAAAGATCACGTATGCTAACACGTCTTAGTTGATTGATTCGGTTAATTGATAGTGTTTCAGCCGCCGTCGCCTGAAAATTTTGCGTCATTTCTAAGCCAAATATTGTTCAGCTGGTTCACTGGGTACGTTGTAATACGCGTTTCCTTGCTCGATCTTTTTCAAACGATAAGAAATCACTGACAAAGAAAAGACAGTTTAGAATTAACTTTCGAAAAAGTTTAGCATTACCTGCTAAATTGTTGGGCAGCGAATGTTAATGCTTATATGTCGTTCCGTAAATTTTTATTCGAGCTGGTGGCGCATAGCTTTGCGTAACAATTAACCTTTTCGCGCCTTTAGCGCAAATGCAATGCTTTACTTAATACGCAAATTTAGCGGAGCAAAGCTAGGACTGTGGATATGGAACGCTACGCGAGAGTATTTGTCTCTATTCCTCTTTTTAATTTTAAGAAAGGCCATACTCAGTTGGCGCCGACCACTGGTCTACAGCGACCTGTGGGCTCTGAGGGACGAATATCTGTCCGCCACGATTGTGCCACTATGGCAGTCCATGTGGAATGTGTTGGCGCATGACTACTTTGAAAAGAAGTTGGCTGCAACGGAGAGAATGTACGGCGTAAGTTTTAAAGACCAACAAGTGCGCGTTGTGTCCAAGTCGGAAAGCGTCAGAATGCCGAAGAAGCCGTCGCTCGTATCCGTATTGTTCTGCCATTGGAGGTGGTCGACAATCTATGGAACTTCTCTCAAGGTAGTGGCGGATATCCTGCAATTTGTGAATCCTCAAATCCTTAGGTAATTGAACTTTTCCTTTTCGCAGCGCTGCAAGGCAGTGATTGCTTTGCTTGCAATCAGCATTGCTCAACATTGCGCTGCTTACTTGCGGTGCGGCGGAGCGCGTGATGACACGGTGAGCAAGGTGTCGGGAATTGTCAAATTACCACCAGTACTAGTGCGAGTGACTTTTCTGCTTTAATGGTTTCCCATTTAGCTTGCTGATAACATACGTTGAGAGTCCTGATCAGCCAGTATGGAATGGTTTATTCTACGCCGTACTAATGTTCATAGTGTCCACGCTTTTCACGATATTAACCCATCTCAATTTTGATCACATGATGAAACTTGGTATGAAAGTTCGAGCTGCCTTGACATCAGCTGTCTTCACCAAGGTGAGCTTACAACCTTTGCATATACAATACTTGGTTCCCTTTTGAGAACGCTGCTTGTTCATGTATCACTCTCTCTTAGACAGTAATCGCAAAAGAAAGAAAGTAATTCAGTTTTGTACTAATGAGCTTGCGATACGTTTCAGTGTCTCCGGCTGTCCAATGACGCGCGGCGTGAATCGACGCTTGGCGAAATGGTGAATTTGATGGCGGTGGACATACAACGGATTACAGAAGTTTACGGATATTTTTCAATGATCATTTCGTCGCCTGTTCAGGTAGGTCCCTTTGACCTTGTTTGACCGTAATATAGGGTAATCCCAACTGCAATATGCATGCATAGTCTTGTTCGTTCTTATGTTCCATTCGTTAGAGTTATTTCATGATATACTGGCATAAACGGAGCTCTTCCTAGTACAGCATATTCTTTGTGTACTGATGTTATGCAAGGTAGTGGTGCTCGCTTTGGACGATTTCCAACTGGAAGAAATTAGTCGAGGAAGTTACGATAAAAGTTTGGGTTGAATACACGAGTACGTACTATTACTATGAACAACGTGCATATTAAGCATTTTTTATTAGCGCGGGAATACAATTCTATCCCATTTAAGTAATTCTGTTTTTCCCCGTTAGGTCGTTTTGGCAGTATATTTTTTGTACAACGTCGTGGGCCCCTCCGTCTTCTCAGCGGTTATTTTCCTGCTGCTGCTGATTCCGCTCAACTATTGGATCACCAGTCTTCAGAGGAAGATTCAGGTGCGTCCTGGCGTTTGCAATTTGTTTTTAATAAGGTCGCTCGCTGCAAATAGATGAAGCAAATGAAGCTCAAGGATGATCGCATGAAGCTGGTGACCGAAATTTTGAACGGCATCAAAGTTTTGAAACTGTACGCGTGGGAAACGTCGTTCGAAAAGCAAATAAAGAAGATCCGAAGCGACGAGATTAAGCTACTGAAGCGTTTGGCCTACTTGAGAGCGTTCGTCTCGTTCCTTTGGACATGCGCCCCTTTTCTGGTACGAACGCCCGTGGGCTTCATTTCTGCCAAGAATTTCACTTCAAGTTGACCGCATTGTTTAAGTGTCAGAACGTTAGCCTGTCATTAATATTTCTTGCCTTGCCAAATTAAAGTAACTTCAGCTGAAGGCAAAATGTCAGTTAAAGTTTGAGCTTTTATTTAAAGTAGATATTCTTTTAGGTTGTTGTGGTAGTATTCGCTACTTACGTTTTGTCTGATCCGAACAACATTTTGGATCCCCAAACAGCGTTTGTTGCGCTTGCCCTCATGAATCTGCTACGTTTCCCGATGTCTATCATACCAATGTTCTTGTCGTTCATGGTTCAGGTAAGACGAACATTCAGTGTATTTCTATGTTTCATAATTTTAAGTCTCCATTTTGCCGCCCTGTTCTTAGACTGTATTGAAATCCACATTGCAATGCACCATTTTTAATGTGCGCAATTTAACCTTCAGATGCAGTTTACTACTAATATAATAATTTATCATTACTATATGGATAGCTGAGAACCTGCTTTGAAATAGTTGGGAACATAAGCATTGCAATGGCGTATCGTCTGAACTCTGATACAATGTTTAAACGTCATCGGCGTTAGTGATTGCGTCAGTCCTTTCGCCATCGCTGACAAAGGAACCAGGGCGTTCCAAAAGCTGCGATGAGAGTTCTGACCTGTGACATCACTAATAATCGCCCATCCATCCGCTGGTAGGGCATTTGCAGTTCTATTACAAGTATCACCAAAAAACGGGGAAGCCGCAGTTCCACCAAAAAAATCAGACATGAAACCCGTTACAAAGCATCCTCTATATATATATATATATATATATATATATATATATATACAGTAGAACCTCTATAAGTTGACCACTCAAGGGCGGTAAGAAATTGGTCAACTTATAGAGGTGGTCAACATATAGAGGTAACTCTCCTATGCTTCACAATGGCGGGTGGGCCAAACAAACCAAAAAAGTGCGGTCAACATATGGAGGTGGTCAACTTATAGAGGTGGTCAACTTTGGAGGTTCCACTGTATATATATATATATATATATATATATATATATATATATATATATATATATTATATACAGTAGAACCTCTATAAGTTGACCACTCAAGGGCGGTAAGAAATTGGTCAACTTATAGAGGTGGTCAACATATAGAGGTAACTCTCCTATGCTTCACAATGGCGGGTGGCCAAACAAACCAAAAAAGTGCGGTCAACATATGGAGGTGGTCAACTTATAGAGGTGGTCAACTTTGGAGGTTCCACTGTATATATATATATATATATATATATATATATATATATATATATGGTTTCATGTCTGATTTTTTGGTCCAACTGCGGCTTCCCAGTTTTTTGTTGATACTTGTAATATAACTGCAAATGCCCTACCAGCGATTAATGTTTTAAAATTTGAACTGAGCACGTGAAACTGCGAATTATGAAAATATACTGATCCTTTACTTAGGCTAATGTGTCGTGCTCCCGCGTTGAAAAGTTTTTGCTGTCTGAAGAATTCAAGCCGAACTTAGTGAACCGAAACCCAAACCAAGGTAAGCTGCGCTTCGACTATGTTTTTTTCCTGTCGTGAATGACACGTTTTAATCCTTTTGAGATAAATAGGTACCGTGATATTTTCGCCACGTCCATTTATAAGCGTACTACGGTCAAACGAGCTCAGACGCGAGAAATTTTAGATTGGAAATGAATCGTCTCATCCTTCCAATGGTTTCTGTTTCCATGCAGTAAAAACTCGGAAAGCAGCGTTGCCTTTATTGAAGGCATATTAGCTCACATGCGTCTTGCTACGCTTGGTTGGGAGGAACGATTTAAACTGTCTTGACCACTCAGCGAATTGTTTCGCGTCGGTGAATTTGTTTGCATTCAGAGCATCTGTTGCGCATTTACGACTTCAATATATTCTTCCGTAGCTCACATCTACGACGCACAGTGAAACTACCCATTTTCTCTAAATGGTATCGGAAGTTATTAATTCATATTGTTTAAAAGCTTTTGCTTCTTCTGCTGGCAGAATAAAATTTTAAGTTTTCGTGACATGGACAAGTATGGCTATTCTACCTAGGTCTCTTATGGTTATTGCACTTCTGGCTTAACGGCGACTTTTTGATTAACTCCCTCACAAGACCGATTGTTTGAAAACTGTTGTTTGGTTTTAGTTGCTGCTGTAAAAGTTTACAAGGGAAATTTCGCGTGGTCGTCGAACGCAGAGGAGCCAATCTTACATGACATTAACGTGTCCGTGAACCCAGGAGAATTGGTTGCCGTTGTTGGTCAAGTTGGCTGTGGAAAGACGTCTTTTCTGTCGGCAATTCTCGGAGAGATGGAAAAAATGAGCGGAGAGGTATCCGTGAAGGTAAGTATCCGATTTACATAATCCTGGAATAGCAGTTTCAGTGGTCGTTGTTCAGGTTGTCCTACTTCGTTTAGCTATCGAAATACTATTAGCGATATCTAGTTTTGAGGGGCCTGAAATCGTACAACTGAGGGGAACGTAACTTATTGTCCGCTGCGATGCTCTGAAGCATGAAGTATCTATCTATGGCGCTTATTTGTAGGGAACGATGGCATACGTACCTCAGCAAGCATGGATTCAGAATATGACTATCAAAAACAATATACTCTTTGGCAAACCGTTCCAGCAATACCTTTACAGGAGGGTGGTGAACGGCTGTGCCCTTATGGAGGATTTAAAACTTTTCTCCGCCGGCGATGATACAGAAATTGGTGAAAAGGTACGTAGCATATTTGTGATTATAGATGAGCAAAAATAAATATTATAGGGGGCCAATCTAAGCGGAGGCCAGCGGCAAAGGATCAGTCTTGCTCGAGCTGTCTTCCAAAACACGGATATATATTTGTTAGACGATCCTCTGTCTGCCGTTGACAGTCACGTTGGGCAGCATATATTTGAAGGTGTCATAAGCAACGAAGGATTGCTGAAAAACAAAGTGATGAATAGTTCTGGTTGTTCTGAAGTTCTACTATTGTCTATTCAGACGCGCATCTTTGTAACCCACGGTCTTGGCTATTTAAAAAAAGTTGATAGAATACTGGTAATCAGGGATGGAAGAATCTCTGAGACTGGTTCTTACCCGGAGCTTTTGGTGCGCAAAGGGGCTTTCGCTGAGCTGATTGAAACTTACATAAAAGATGCAGTAGAAGGAGGAGAAGAGCTCACAGGTGACGTTGCCCTTCCTGCGCACCTTTCAATGCTCTCTAGCGTTGTGCATTTTTCAGACGATTCTGTTCTGGAGGAAGTTCTGGGCGACATCGAAGTGGTTAATCCAAATTTGTTTAGACGGTACGATTTTAAGTCCGTTGAATTTTCATCAATTTCACGTACTTTAAAAGTCGAAAGTCTAGGACTACCATTTAACGCGCTTGATTTCCATCTTAAGGCTAAGTTCAATTCGCTCGACAACGTCGTCGGAGAAATCGTCGCCCCTTCGGAAACACTCTTCAGTGCCCAAAATGCAAAGTCACGAAAGCTTTCCTGCCGACGACGTTTACGCAAATCATTTGCCAAACGTTAAGAGATCCATGTCCATAGTGGAAGGCGAAGAGCACGTTGAGGAGGCGAAACCGGATGGAAGGTTGGTTGAAGAAGAAGTTACAGCTACCGGTGGAGTACGCTTTGTTGAATATTCTTGTTCGTGTGTCGACTGAAATGTTTTAATGAGTATTCCGCGCCTTGTAGGTCAAACTGAAAGTCTACATGAGCTACTTTAAAGCTATTGGCTTGACGACAACGTTTCTGATTCTGTTCCTCTATGTTGGTAGCAGTAGTTTCAACATTGGTTCAAGCTTCTGGTTGGCCGAGTGGTCCAATGAAGGTTTGTCTCCTGAAACTGCTCAGTCCATTGACGTCCGCCTTGGCGTTTACGCTGGACTTGGATTAGCGCAAGGTTGGTGATGAGCTTTAAAGATTGCACAGTTGCTCTATGTTTTACCTTTAATTTACCTTTAGAGGTACGGTCGTTTGTAGGTTTTGCAATGTCACATTTTGCTTCATTTTAATGGCTACCGTCTCAGTTTGTCCTTTACTTTGTTAAGTTGCAAGCCGCGGTGGGCAATACGAAAGAAGGACACTTTAATTTAATTTTTTAATTTAATTTTTTAAATAACTGCTCTTTGATCCCTTTAATTTTTGTGCATCTTTACTTGGAGGTTTTCTGTGTGCCACTCGTTAACTTCGTTGAAAGGTTCGTCGAACAATGTAAGAGCCTCCTTTGCATAGTGTATTTATTTTTTGCTCAATCCGGGTTTTATTTTAATGTTTTACTCTCTCAGCACGAAGTTCCACTTACGGTTTACAATGAAATAATATGTTGCTTATTAGGCTATTATATGGCTTGATGTAAAAGTTCGTTGCTAATACACGTATTCTTCGTTTCGACTTAACTATCTATGATCGCCGTTAAGCGTTTTTGTTCTCTAGAGAGCTTTGTGAGGAAGATCATGTTAAACAGATCATCCGAACTGTCCATTTGCAATAGTTAATAGTATGAATGATAATAAGGTGAGGAGGTAAAGCAGCAAATGTAACCGCGTTGCCACATGTACGCTTAATCTGGTTTAATTTTTTATTGAGTTAAAATTCTAGTGGTTGTTACCATTTGATGGAGCTTATGTTGACATACGCAACCACACCTTATGGGGATCTGGCGAAGTATAACGAAGATTTTCCAATTAGCCTTTGAGAGTAGTTGCCGCTCTGTTTCGCTCCTATGGCTTTGTAGATTTAGTAACTTCTTTATGCGTATGTTCACTTCAGGCTTGTTCATCCTGCTTGCAACGCTGCTTTTATCATACTCGTTGGTAATTGCTGGTTTACGTATGCACGAAATATTGGTTCACAACGTCCTGCGTTCTCCGATGAGCTTTTTTGATGTCACTCCTATTGGTCGAATTGTAAATCGAATTGGCAAAGATGTGGACGTGGTGGACAATACACTGCCTATTACCATGCGATTGTGGATAATCTCGGTACTAAATGTGATTTCCGTGCTTCTGGTCATTCTAATCAGCACTCCTCTGTTTGCCGCGGTGTTCGTTCCCGTCTTGGTGCTCTATTACGCCGTGCAAGTAAGTTGCTCAGCATTCCATGAAAACCTTTGAATGATTCCCTCCCTTGAACTTATGCACGACCGATGAACTAAGTGATTACCATTTTACACTGAAAATGGGGTTTCTGATAACGGGGCGTGATTTCATACTTAGGTATAAACACGGCGAACCTCCCGTTTAGCAATTCTTTTTTATTTCTTCGGAACTTTCGGCGTCCTACCTTGACACCGTCATCAGCGGATGAGCAATAACGATGAGTATTGTCAAACTAAAGCTCGAGTTTAAATCACAAGTTTTTTGTCTCCCACAATTCCTAGGTTTCGTTAGTAGTAAAGTTCCGAAACAATACAGTTGACCAAATGCCATTTACACCAACGCCTTCGTCTCTATTTATGCATACGTTATGTTGGATATATATTGCTTCTTTCAATTTCCGTAACCTGAAATCTCTCTCTGTTTCAAGTCTAATCACACTCAAATTCTCTTCCGGGTGAGAGCATATAGCAACATTCTCTACTACCGCCGAGGCCTTCAAACACTGTTCCATAATGGACGCGGGATTGTTCTTTGGGGGTCGGCCTCTCCTGTTTGTGGTTTCACCGCTGTTTCTTTTTTCCGCGTTTTTGTATCTCTTCACAAGAGCCACATGTTGTTTAAATCTGTGTTCAATGGTGTTTCCTGTCTCACCAATGTAAACGCTTCCGCACCCACATTGGATTTTATAAACCGCTCCCGGGATTTCTTCTTGTGCAATCCTTTGTATGTCGGATCGCAGTAGGGCCCTTAGGTTAAGTTGATTCTTAAAGCATACATTGACTCCCATTGATCTTGTGGTTCTTTGTATCGTTTCGCTGAGTCCAGGGTAGTAAGGTAAGACTAGCCGTTTTTTTGTGTTTTCTTGCTGCTTAATTATTGTGCCATCTTTCATCCAAGTATCTATCCTATTTCTAATACACTGCGATGAAAATTGTATAGGATAGTTATTGAGCCTGAGAGTCCTCTGAACGTGTTCAATTTCCTCCTGTAGGTATTCAGGGCTGCAAATCCTGAAAGCCCTATCAACCATACCTGTGATGATTGCTCTCTTAACTTTGAGTGAGTGGCTGGAATTGAAGTCCAGGTATTTGTCAGAATGTGTAGGCTTTCTGTAGATCTTCGTTGTTAAATGTTTCCCTTCCCTCATTACTAGGACATCCAGGAAGGGTAGTTGTCTTTGTACTTCTTTTTCCGCCGTTAGGTAGGACGCCGAAAGCTCCAGAGAAATAAAAAAGAATTGCTAAACGGGAGGTTTGCCGTGTTTATACCTAAATACCATTTTACACTTTCTAAAAGCCAATTCAATGTATACCACTTCACGCGTTATGCTGTAACAAAAATAATCCAGCCCGCCAAATGCATTATACGATGTCAGATTATTAACAGCTAGCAAGCCATCGGTTAAACGCGTAACGGCGCTCGTAAGGGGTGGAGGTGGTGGTTGTATGTTCCAATTCGGAAATGAAATATTTGGTTGGTCGATTCCAAAAATATGCTTTTCAAAAACTTTTCCAATATGGGCACGTGCAGATAGGTAGTATATGTGCTAACACTTTTACTATTTGTCTTCGCCAATGGCTTCCTATTGCACATATGTATAGCTGAAGGTGAACATTTGCTTTTCCGCTTAATCCATTGTTTGTTACTACGTTTCGCCGAACTCTTGTTGTGTTCTTTTGCTAATTTATTTCCATACTTTCCCGGAAAATTTAGTTCCGCCCTGTCTGTAGTAATTGCGCTACTTTTGCATGCACGTTGCTCTAATAGGCAGCTGGAAAATGCTATTTACAAAATATGACGGTTCAAGAAGCCAGTTCAGCTTTTCTATGGCAAATTGATATGATTTTGATGTTGGAAAAGCATTGATGTTCTTTTGTGATTTTCTTGCATGAACAACTTGACTGGTCTGCTCATAATAACAGCTTAAGGGCCATTTTTGGTTATCGATAATTTTATGCCGTCTTTTTCTTTGTAGAGGATTTACATACTGACTTCGCGGCAGTTGAAGCGCATTGAATCTGTTACGAGATCTCCGGTGTACAGCCACTTTCAAGAGACCCTGACTGGCGCAGCGGTGATTCGCGCCTATCAGGCAGAGGAAAGGTTTATTCGAGAGTCTGAACGACTGCTTGACGATAACCAGACGCCTTATTATGAAAACGTTGTTTCTAATAGGTACTTCTTGCGCGCGGCTTTGCCATTTCGTAGCAGCGGTTTTCCATTCTAGATGGCTAGCAGTGAGACTGGAAACTTTGGGCAATATTCTGGTTCTTGCAGCTTCCCTGTTTGCCATTCTCGGTCGGGACAGCGGTGTTTCTCCAGGAGTTGTTGGCTTGTCGATTTCGTATGCATTGCAGGTTCAGTTCCCACATTGCCAACGTGGTCTGAATGAGCATCGCATGTACATTTATTTTTAGCTTACTCAAACGCTCAATCACTCTGTTCGCATTACCAGCGACGTGGAGACGAACATTGTGTCCATTGAAAGAGTTAACGAGTACAGCGGTACACCGAAGGAGGTAGGTGCACATTACTTGCGTGCACGAAAAGCTACCGCCGGTTTTCCTTTCCAAAAAGGCTCCATGGGAAAACGACAACAAACCGTCCAAGGAGTGGCCCGAAAAGGGAGACGTGCAATTTGATAATTACAAGTTGCGCTATCGCGAAGGTTTGGAGCTGTGCCTAAAGGACATAACCTGCTTTATTGCCGGCGGCGAAAAGATTGGCATTGTTGGCCGAACGGGCGCCGGCAAGAGCTCGCTTACTCAGGCGATATTCCGAATTGTTGAGCCTGCCGGGGGATCCATTCGGATCGACAACGTTGACATCACCATTCTTGGATTGCACACGTTGCGTTCTCGTTTGACGATCATTCCTCAGGTTTGAGTCCAATTGCCCCAAGCAAGCTCTTCGCGTTGACGGTGTGTTGTTTATTGCAATTTCAGGAACCGGTGTTGTTTTGCGGGTCAATTCGAATGAACTTGGATCCCTACGATGTCTACTCTGACGAACAAGTTTGGAATGCCTTGGAAAGTGCTCATCTGAAGGACTACGTATCCAGCCTGCCGGCCAAGCTGCAGCACGAAGTTCTTGAAGGGGGAGAAAACTTCAGGTAAACCGACAAAACCTTATTTTGTTGTTTTTTGCATTGCTCTTCATTGACCAGCGTTGGACAGCGGCAGCTTATATGCCTAACAAGGGCTATATTACGCAAGACGAGGGTGCTTGTGCTCGACGAAGCAACTGCAGCAGTGGACCTCGAAACCGATGATCTAATTCAACGGACCATCCGAAGCTATTTCGCTGACTGTACCATTCTAACGATAGCGCATCGCCTTAACACAATTATGGACAGCAATCGGTAATTACTTTTTCGCTTGGAAAGATTGGTCGCCTTCCTAAATTCTCTATTCAGTGTAATGGTACTTGACGCTGGTCGCATTGCCGAGTTTGACACTCCTGCAAATCTACTTAGCAATCCTGGCGGTATTTTCTACAGTATGGCGAAAGATGCTGGTTTGATTTGACGTATTGTCCAGCTCGCAGTCCTCTGTTACTGTGGAAGCGATGGTCCGCATATTATGTTCCCACATCCTGCGAATTCGGCAGCGTGGAGGGTGAAAGGTCAGTTATCCATGTACATAAGACGTATCTTTATGACGGCAACGTTAATTGCATCATATCTGTGCAACGCTAATTTATTGTTATTGATAATAATAAATGAGATTGTTCTTTTAATCTCAATTGCGTTTGGGAAACTTCCATGGCGCAAGCCTTTGTGCGTATTCGTTGTTGCCGACAAAAAGGCTCAAACGTCTGCTGCTGACCATTTATCGCAAATGGAGAACAAATTGTTGCAGAACGGAAATGATCAAAGATTGATTCAACGATCCACTATTCCAGCTGATAACTTCTTAAACACGGTATCCACCCGTTTGGTTAAAGCGTTTATTCTAAACGCAGAGCTTTCGGCTACTGCTCCTGTAGCCGTCATCAGTGCGATACAAAATATGTCGACTGCCCAGCCAGTCAACAGTTCAGCAAGACCCTCTGCTAGACCATCCGGACTGGCGACATCAACTATCAGGTACTACTCCTGTACCCGTCAAGCGTCTGTCGCCCGCCCAGTCAGTCCTGCAGAGAGCGAGCATCCCCGTCGACCGACCAGGACAGTGACAAAACCATCCACTATTCCAATTGTAAAAAATGTCCTTGGCACTGAGGCGTGACAAATAAAGGGGATTGCTAACGCTTAAAGTACGGATCATACGGCTAATAAGCACTGGGTGTTTTGTAACAGGCTTGTTCATATTCGGATATCTTTTTTCGGCTGTCAACCCGTTTGATGGTATCTGTAATAGGTCTGAAACACGCCCTACCAGCGGATGGATGGGCATTTATTAGAAAATATCACAGATAGAACGCTTATCGAATCAGAGCTTTCGGCACTCTCTGGTGCCGTCGTCATTGATGGGAAGGAGGGAGAGCTTATTGCGCTGTGGGAATTTATAGTCACGCAATGGGGGTCAACGAGGGCAGGTCGGCTTGGTATGGTGCAGCATCTGGTTTTATTAATAGCTGCAGTCCATACTTTGCTGATCTCCACACCTTGGTCGCGATTAATGATGCGATTGAGTCTAATGAATAAAGCTTCCTTAATCCGCCTTATGTGTAGTAGGCTTTCCCGGCAGATTAAGTTCAGTCGCGGGTCAAGAGAGCAGTGGATGGCGTGCTCTGCGACCGCCAAAGCTTTGATGGCCTCCTCCACGATCTTTCTCGGAGCGCCACGGCGTACGGTATGTGACCCGTTCAGTCTTTGTTCCGCATTCTTGTAACGGGTCACGTACGACATGTGTTCACGAAATCTGTGGGTTAAAGTGTTGCCCGTTTCTCCAATATAGGAGGCGTGGCAACCGCACATGATTTCGTAAACTACGCCCGGTCTGCTGTCAAATGGGACCATGTTCTTGTCAGTTTTAACGATCGCACGAATGTTGCTGGAAGATGTGAAGTGGACTGTGAAGTTTAGAGAACGACCTAAGCGTTTTAATCTTTCACCCACTCCACTAA
The DNA here is from genome assembly GCA_000612645.2 of Trichuris muris. Taxonomy (NCBI): domain Eukaryota; kingdom Metazoa; phylum Nematoda; class Enoplea; order Trichinellida; family Trichuridae; genus Trichuris; species Trichuris muris. The sequence goes on along the minus strand of CBXJ02000282.1, from coordinate 23,769,642 downwards.
AACACGAGAGAACTATAATAAAATGGGTTGCTGCGAAATACCGGTAGTGCGTGTTTAGGTCCTTTTATTAGTGAAACACTGTTTAGTGATATTATTAACGAAACTACCAGGATACCCATTATTGATTAAAGTTCTTTTTATGTGTTTTAATTCAGAATCTAGATACTGCAAATCGCATATTTTAACGGCTCGATCGATCATGCCTTTTACTATAGCTCTTTTAACTGAAATCGGATGGTGGTATGAAAATGCAAATATCTATCAGAATGCGTCGCCTTTCTATATACTGTGGTCTGTAAGGTACCTCCATCCCTAATTACCATAGCATCTAGAAAGGGGAGCTTCCTGTTGGTCTCTTTTTCTATTGTCAACTTAATGGAAGGAAAGAGTCGTTTAAATGTCTCAGAAGGGCTTCTCCCTTTCCCAATTGCATGATGGCAAAAATATCGTCAGCATACAGTAGAACCTCTATAAGTTGACCACTCAAGGGCGGTAAGAAATTGGTCAACTTATAGAGGTGGTCAACATATAGAGGTAACTCTCCTATGCTTCACAATGGCGGGTGGGCCAAACAAACCACAAAAGTGCGGTCAACATATGGAGGTGGTCAACTTATAGAGGTGGTCAACTTTGGAGGTTCCACTGTATGTCGGAAGATTGTAGGTTGAAAATCAGATTCATGATTGTAGGTTTATCTTTTTAAAGTCAGTGTGAAAATCAATACAGTTTGTGACTTGAGAAGTCCTTTTACCTATTAATGGCTTAATCATGTCTTGTTGAAGACTGGGTTCATTGTAATGAATGAATGCTGATAATATCTTTTACGTATTTACATAGCCTCAATATTACACTGTTTACACTATATACCACTGGTATTAAGGGGAATTCCGGTTTGTGGATTTTGGGGAGTCCATAGAGTTCTGGACATTTGGTATTGTTGGTGTAAAACTAAGTTCTCCTAATGTGTGACAGTTCCTGGTCACCGGTCTCTTGGGATAGCATATCTAGTGTTCTCATCAATTCTTTCCGAACAGTTGGAGTGGGATCAAACTCCATGGGACGGTAGACCTTGTTTTGTAGTAGTTCTCGAACCTTGCATTTATAAGATGCCCTTTCTAGTATCACGACTACATTACCCTTGTCAGCTTTAGTTATGGTAATACTGTCGTTAGATCTAAGTCCTTTTAGTATGTTGAATTCCCCTCTGCCTAATTTAGCCTGCAAGGGTCTGCCGGGGTGTAGTAGGGGTTTGCAATTGCTCTTTTAATCTCAGCTGCCCTAACCGCATCCATACGGGAGAGACTGTTTTCTACTGAAGCAATAATGTCTAGAAAGGGAGGTCTCTTGGGAGTTGACACAAAGTTCAAACCTCTGCATAGTACATTCATTTCAGAATTATCTAAGGTTGTCGAGCTTAAGTTCACGATCATACTTTTAATATTACCTGTCGTGTTCGGTTATTCGCTACGTTGGTATACTGTATGGGTTGTATATATAGGCATTTGTAGAAAATAAAGCTGAGGAGCTTTGTGACGCATGGTAGCATTTACAGTATGTCATGACCACGCACAAATAGAAATAATTACTCACCTCTATTTGTTACCCGTAGACGTCGAGCAATAGTACCAGCCTCTACGCTTGAAGCAATAAAAGAGAACATTTAGTAACCTTATGACGGTGTATAAGTGATCAGGCTACGTTAAGTAGGTTAACAAAAAGCCTTTGCGCAGAACATTACTAAAATTGGTTTGCCGATAAGGGAAAAAGTGACGGATGTTCGTATAAACTTTTACCTTGAGCAACGTTGGAAATAAGGAATAGCACTCTGCATTGAACTTAGCGGAGTAACTTTCAATGAACATTAGAATCTGATTATACATACCAACAGGGGTGCAACACAACTTTTTTTAAAACATAGGCTTAATTGACTTAACCATCTGTACATCGGGTACAGGACATTTGGCTGCCAGGGCACTTGGCCGCCGCCGCAGAACTTATTGTCCCTCATATTACGGGTTCTACTCCTGTTTACGAGGCATAACTTGCACTTGTGATTCTATTGGTGAAAAGATTTGATCCAATTGCAGGGTCATTGTCCAAAAATTGCGGTGCACTACTACTGCCTGCGAGGCTATGCTCGAAGCCTTGTTCCCAGTTGCGTGTCTATAGTTCAAGTTACGAGGCATTGGCTCAAATCCGACTCTTTGGGATCATATCTTGTTCTGCCTTCAGCGAATGGTAATGTTGAGGTTTATTCCGAGATTGGGTTCAGTTTATTCCAAGATTTGATTCCGAGACTAAGGGCTGAGGAGAGGGGTCAGGTTGTATGGCGCAAGATTTGGTTTTACTGATGAGCGCATTCCATATGTCGCTGACCTCCACTCCTCCGTCACGATTCATGCAGTTGTTATTGCAAACGAAGAGGGCTACCTTTATTTGCGCACGCGACAAATTAGTTTTGGCTTCAGGTCGTGTGGGTACTGAGAGGAATGCTCCACGACCGCAGAGTCTTCTATGGCCTGTAGGGACACGACTGGGAGACCAAACGTTTATTGAAATACCACCGCAACCGCTATAAGACAGGCAAAACCGCCAACGAGGAATTCACACTCTCAGACCATATACAAGGAGCAACAACAACATTCGCAGCTTTGCGTTCAACGCAAATCTTTTTTCAAATGGGAGCAATACCTCAATGTTGGACAGCGTAGAATCACAAATGGAAGCTATGCCTCATAAACAGGAGAAGAACCCGTAATATGAGGGATAATAAGTCGATATGTAGGCAGCGGTGGCGGCCAAATGCCCCTGGCGGCCAAACGGCATCAGCCAAAAGGCCGTGTTCGCTGTATACCTGTCTTGCAATATTTAACTTACTGTAGCACCTGGGACCAATACCTGCATACTCTTCTTTACGACCCCTCGCAGACGTGACCAGACCTAGTCTGTCGCGCGACCTATCCCTTTTCTTTCCTTAGTCTCGCATTTTAACTGTGTATTTATTATAGCCCTCTTCTAATAATGAAAGATATGGTGTCCTTGTTCAAGCCCAGTTTGGGCTTTACTCAGTTTAACTGAGTAAAGCCCAGTTTCGGTTTTGCGACAATGTTGTAACGCCTCAGCGAAACCAAGACACACAGGGTACCAGGTTTACTCGGACATGTACACACACCAGCGCTAACCACGCAACACCCCCTTCGGCTCCTACAGCCCTCTTACCGTATTCCCCCGTTCTTGCGGTTCATTCTCCGTCGTTACAATATCATATGCTTGAAAATCGGAATGTGTGCGTGTTATCCGGTAGCAACGCTCAAAACGATACAGCTGCAGACCTGAACACTTTACTCAGTCGTACGTCAATCTCGCAAGCACCACACACTCTTTCTCGTCCCTCCCTTCTTATATATCCGTGGCCAACGGCCCTGCTCTAGATATATTGGCGACAAAAAGGATGCATGGCGAACGAATAACATTAATTATCCCCCACGCAGATAAATATTATTCACTACACCCGCTGATTTGCAAATCACAAGTCAGGGTAGGTTCGTCTTGTACGGCTGGTGCACAGTATCGGCGGTTCTCCTGGTCCACTGAACTTTCCGCTGACGCGCAACCAGGGAGTCTGCATCTTCGTTGTTGGCGTATCCTGGTTGAACACTGCGCAACTGCGGCTGTGCTGACCTTCTCGTTCGGGTTGCGTGGACTGCGGGTCCCATATGATCGGAATTCTGATCAATCCGCTTCCGCTATCTTGGTCAATGGGATCAGCGGACGCCAAAAGGCAAAACGTGACGGTCCGCAGTCAACCATGGTCAAGTAAGGGTCCTTTCCACAGTGGGTAATATCGATGCTCACTGTGGAAAGGATTGACCCTTTGCCCTATCCGAGAGACTTCCATTACCCCATGTAGGGGTAATGGAAGTCTCTGTTCACGACAGCAAACTGCCTCGTTTCTGCGTGAGCACACAACAACACACAACCGTTTTCATTCGAAGAAGCTACCACGAGTGTTCAGGAAACTATCACGATCGCAACGTGGTCGTGATGACCAATAGGAAACGAGCACGACAATTCCTTATGACAGTAATACTGTTGCTCAGGTTCAATGCCAGGAGCTTCGCAATTGTCCGGAACAATCACATTCACTCACTACACGGTTTACCTCTCTCTTCGATACTGTCGGATCACGGCGGTGAACAAAATACAGCGTCCGTCGCACACCCGGATGGCCCGCCTGGTGATGTACCATAGCAATTAAGTTTGCGGCCGACTGCTCATCGGTCGCAGCAGCGGCGCATGCTTGTGCTCCAAGAATCTGTGGGGGGGGGGGGCTATCCACCGGCTTGGCACGCGGGTCAGTTTGTCAGCTTTATTGTCCGCCGACCGCACCAGTGTAACGGTCAATGCTAGCTTGTATTCCCGAATCAGTGCCAGCCAGTACTGTCTCTACTCGTCGCCTAATCAGCATCTCTTTGGCTGCTTTCATCTTCAGACGTGCTTTGCCTGATAGACCGTCTTCGATCCACCGGCGGACCGTTGCTGAGTCTGTCATGGGTTACACTGTCTTCATTTTCCATGTTAAGGCAAAGTTAAGCCCTTTGATCACCGCGTCCAACTCAGCCATATTAATGTGGCGCGCCTCATCAGGCCGCAGCCATGTCCCGTCTTCAACAATTACGCCGTTTACCTCTAGTGCAACTCCCAGAGCCAGCGTGATGGCATCCACCGATATTCTGGCTTCCGTGCCGGAGATATCCCAGCGCCCCTGAACAGGGTCGTGCTCCTTCAGTTGGCGGGCCATTTCGTCCACGTGCCGCGGTATTTGGTCTCCGTGGATGGTGTACACGATCCTTAGGATGTTCACGTGAATCGTTTTACTGATCGAACCGCCAAGTCTCTAACTACGACACTCGCCACTGAACGCGCTCACACACACCAAACGAACTGAGTATATACAGTACAACCTCCCTAATCCGGACGCGTCGTGGCGGAGGGTAGTACGGATTACGGAAAAATTCGGTTTATGGAAATGCTACAGTAGGTCACTGAAAAGCAGGTAATGCTGGTTTAGATGTAGGTTCCTGTCGTCCACACCGCGATGTCGGTCTCTGCAAGCGGGGAGTTAGCTTACGAGGGCGGCGTAGTTCGTCTGATCATGATGTTTTTCGCCCTACATGGCAAACGAATAACATTAATTATCCCTCAGGGGTAAATATTGTTAACTATTGATACAATAATCGTTGTCATTCACTACAGATGAACTACCAGCGCGAAGAGGAGTTACGGTAGGAGAGACAGAGACAGAGATTTTCCTATGTGTGTGCGTGTGTATGACTGTCGGTTCCTGAATCAAGTAAAAGCTTACAGTCTGCACTTATGTACAGTCTGTTCTCACATAATGCGTTCTCGTGTAACGCGAGGTTTTCCACGAACTAACTTTCGCATTATATGAGAAGAGATTGTAGTTTTATCGGGAAAACCTAGGCCTCGAGGTGCCTTGCTGCAGTCACTTTATTGGTCGAGACTGGCTCGGCAGAGCCGTGGTTGGTCTGCGCTTGTGCTAACGTATACCGAAAGGACCGCTCGCTGCTTTTTTCCTGCTCATATCGTCGCTGCCGCCAAGTGAATGTCCGTTTCGCACAGATAGCCTAATTATCTTTAACGTATACGGTCGTTCTATTGTTCTCTTCTTCGATCCGGATTAGAGAGGGTCCGGATTAGGGAGGTTGCACTGTATATATATATATATATTCCAGGGATGTCTTTTAACGGGAGCATGGATCTTCATGATGTTGAGTTTTCACGGATTTTCCCGTTGCTTTGTACGTGGATGGATCTGTAAGTAAACTGACACGGTCTCCCTACCATCGCATGGATGAGAGTAGTTATTAGAAGACACGGTCAGAGAATAACGTACGGTTTAATCTAGAATATTTCGGAACGCTCGAGTTCCGTCCTCAGCGAGAAAGAGGACGGAGGACGGAACCGCATACGCAACCCTAAGATATCCGCCCCCCCCGTCGATACCCTAAGATACCTCCATCCGTCGATACCCTTGGTATCTTAGGGTATCGACTGGGGGGACGGATATCTTAGTGTTGGACATGGCGCTATCCAGCGGTCGCAGCAAACAAAAGGGGCCCGCCGCGGGAAGCAGGTCAAGAGCGAGTAGCGGTGACAGTGATGGATGACCAAGGATTAGAGTGCAGCTCATCCTTGGTTGAACTGTAGGTCATGCCGCAGAGGCCGTGGGAGTGCCATTGACGAGACGCACCTATATAATAGGCGTTTTCTCTTTTTTTCGTCTGTGTTGTTCCCTCCTGCTTTCTTTTTGCCTCGTGCTGAACACTTCGTTGTGAACCTTGTATTTTCTACCTTGTAACCGTCATTAAAGCTATACCCACTACATCTGGTTTTTTGGCCGTTCAAGTGCAAGTATCCAACACTTAGGGTTGCGTATGCGGTTCCGTCCTCCGTCCTCTTTCCGGATGGAGGTACCTTAGGGTATCGTCGATACCCTATTTTCACTATTTCCCAGTACTTGAAGTAATACTGATATTACAGGCCACCAATATACCCCACCTTCATGCTTATCTGTGCTGCAAAAACCTATCCAGTGTCTGCTGCTGTGCATGCCTTTTCTTCCTTTTTGTATATCGACGCGAATGATAAGCGGTTTGCATACGCGGACAGCGAATGGGGCACGGAATGACTACGCAGGAATATGGGCGCGTCCAAGTTATAGCGAACACTTAACCGGAAGAGGAGGCTATCTGTCAGCAACCTCGATGCCCCCTCGTCAAACTTTGCCAGAGGGCCTCACTGAATAGGCGCAGACCAGGCGCATCATCCATCATACCCTGGTGGGTGCTGGGCAGTCGCATCATCCATCATAACGATCCTATTCGTTTCAAACTCACAGGTGACCTCTACTGCTGGTCAGAGTTACACTAGCCAAATGGGCGAACCTGCCAATCTTTGTGTGTACTGTATTCCTTCGCCCGTTCACGAGCGATGTTATAGCGAAACGACGCTAAGTGAAGTGACGTTAACCGAGGATCCCCTGTACTCGGCGCGACATTCAGCTCGAATCCCAACCGGGTGAGGCAGTACCTGCGGCCATGGAGCATCACTGTTTGGTATGGCCAAAGCGACTCCTCGACACGGATCTGCAGGTATGCTTTTCGTAGATCTAACAGCGACACGTTCGTGCCTCGACGGCGCCATTCCCGAAGCTTGTCGGCGCATACGTCGCTGTTGGCAGTGTACGTTATGGCCGTTGAGTTCCCGGAAGTCGAAAACTGGACGCACTTTACCCTTTGTGCGCTGGATGACGGCCATTAGAGCAATTAGTGCTCTGGCTGGCCCGAACCTCTGCTGGTCATACGGGACCACCCACCCGTTTTGGACCCATGACTGTAATTCTTTCTCGTATGCGGCTCTGGTCGCGGCGGCAGGTGGATATTGTTCTTTGGTGTTGTGCAGTATATCCGGGGCACAGCCGTTGGTCCATTTCCACGCTGCCGTCCATGATCGTAAAGTGGGTTCATACGTCGTGATGAACTCCGCTCCTTCAACGCGGATTTCTGCCTCCGCAGCTGCGCGGATGGAACCGTGGAGTGGGCCTAGTTGTACGCCTCCGCGGCGATCCAGAAACATTCCTCCGAGGCACCGTATTGCGTGGATTCTAAGCACAAGGTCGAAACCGAGCGGCCTTCCCTCACTCACTATGACATCCATCACTGCTGCTTGCCCTTCCTGCGGCTCTAGTTTTGCTTTGCCACCTTATGCCTATTTGTAGCGACAAAACCAGGAGCGCACACGTTCATTCAAATGTAACCCCAACCGCTATGATACACCCAAAGCCGCCAACGAGGAACTCGGCCTCTCAAACCACGCACACGGAGCAACGACCCCGCTCGAAGCCTTAAGCGTCGCTTATATTGAGCTTCGCCCACGTTCGATAGTGCGCATTAATTGCAGACATCTGCGCTGCTGCCGGTGGGACCCCCGCGGGATGTACCCAGAAAAAGTCGCTCCGCGTTTTTCTACTTCCACACTCGCGTGATTAGTGGGGGCGTAAACGATGTTCGCCGGGTGCTCATTCAGAGCACACGGCGTACATCGTTTATGCCCCCGCTAATCTGCTTTTTCAGAGGCTGCCTCTTACACTATTTATACACGTTGATAGCTCTTGCTCGTTGCTGTTCTACTCTCAAGTCTCGTTTAGGAAGGATCAACATGCCGGGTATTGATACGTTGGTTGCAGGTGAAGCAACAAACATTCGGTTTCTACAAGACAAGGCTGTGCTCCATCGGCATAGACTTTGCGTGTGCCTAGAGCGCATGTCTCTAACGGTGAACAGCGCCCGATCTCCGAGGTGGAGATTTCCCAATGATGCATGCATGAAGGATATCGCACTAAGCTCGGGAACGTGGCTGGAAGGTAGCGATGATGGAATGATGAATGTTTCTGAATTTTAATCCATGGTTCATAGGATCGAAGCTCAGTTTCAGACAGGTCGTGAAATACATGTTCGGCTGGAGCCAGTAGTTCAATACGATCACCTACTGCGCAAGCCATGTGGGCACTGGCAAAAGCGCAGCCATCGAATGGTGCCGCGCCGTGAAGGAGGTGATTGTTCAGAAGTACCGCGCCAGTCCTGTCAGGATAGGAGACCCTGGGATGACAGTCGAGATCGACGAAAGCCTCTTTTCAAAGAGGAAGTACAACAGGGACCGTGTGTACCCACAACAATGGGTCTTTGGAGGTGTGTGCCGTGAAACTGGCGAGTGCTTCCTCGTGCCCGTTGATGACCGTAGTAGCCAGACGCTGATACCGCTGATACAGCGGTTTGTACGACCTGGCACTACGGTCATTTCAGACGAGTGGAGAGGGTACCACAGTCTGTCGAACCACGGTTACACGCACCTGTGTGTCAACCATTCCGCCAACTTCGTGGACCTAGTGACAGGTGGCCACATACAGACTGTGGAATCCCTCTGGGCACGAGCGAAGCGCTCTATGAGATCCCAGTGCGGCACATACCGAAGCAGGCTGGATTCGCGACTTTGCGAATTCATGTGGCGGAAAGGGGTCGCCCCAGCGAGAGCGCCTTCGACAAAATCCTTGCGGAAATCGCCGCGCTTTGGCCGCTGCAATAAGAGTGTAACGGTGCCCTTTGTTATCGCTGTATTTCTTGTTTGAAAATTGTGTATTAAAGCAGTGTTGTCGTTTGTTGCTGTTAATCTCGCAGCGCACATGAAACTACGTAAACCGCATTAAATATGGGCAATCAGGACCCTATCGCAATCTTAACCCGATATAGTAAGCAATAACAAAACAAAACGATGTATACCGTCACATGGAGCTTGATCCCACTCCAACTGTTAGGAAAGAATTGATGAGAATACTAGATATGCTCTCCGAAGAGACCGGCGACCTGGAACTGTCACACATTAGGAGATCTTTGTTTTATACCAACAATGCCAAATGTCCAGAACTCCATGGACTCCCCAAAATCCACAATCCGGGTTTCCCCTTAAGACATATAAGTGGTCTCTAGTGTAAACAGCGTAACATCGAAGCTATGTAGATACTTAAAAGATATTATTAAACCATTAATAGGTAAAAGGATTTCTCATGTCAAAAACTGCATTGATTTTCGCACTGACATCAAAAAGATAAACCTACAATCTTCTGACATATTAGTAAGCTATGATGTAAAAGACTTATTCACGAATATTCCGGTCCATCTAACATTAAACGTGCTACAAAATCTTCTCGACCAAGATTTAACGTTACACAATAGAACGAAGCTAAACCTACACATATAATTAAACTAGTTTCCTTTTGCATGCAGGAGGGGAATTATTTCAGGTTCCAGAAGAGCTTCTTCTCACAAAAAGAGGGGGTTCCGATGGGGAGTCCACTATCTCCCGTTTTAGCAGAGGTATTCATGGAACATCTAGAAGAATGGGCCTTTACTACATTAGACATACAATACCATCCATCTTTCTTTAAAAGATATGTTGACGATATTTTTGCCACCGTGCCATTGGGAAAGGAAGAAACCCTTCTGGAACATTTAAATGACCTCTTTCCTTCCATTAAGATAACCATAGAAAAAGAGAACAGCGGGAAACTCCCCTTTCTAGATGTTATGGTAATTAGGGATGGAGGTACCTTACAGACCACAGTATATAGAAAGGCGACGCATTCTGATAGATATCTGCATTTTTCATACCACCATCCGATTTCAGTTAAAAAAGGAGTACAGTTAAAGGCATGATCGATCGAGCCGTTAAAATATGCGATTCGCAGTATCTAGATTCTGAATTAAAACACATAAAAAGAACTTTAATCAATAATGGGTATCCTAGTAGTTTCGTTAATAATATCACTAAACAGTGTTTCACTAATAAAAGGACCTAAACACGCACTACCGGTATTTCGCAGCAACCCATTTTAGTTCTCTCGTGTTTTAGTGGAGTGGGTGAAAGATTAAAACGCTTAGGTCGTTCTCTAAACTTCACAGTCCACTTCACATCTTCCAGCAACATTCGTGCGATCGTTAGAACTGAAAAGAACGTGGTCCCATTTGACAGCAGACCGGGCGTAGTTTACGAAAGCATGTGCGGTTGCCATGCCTCCTATATTGGAGAAACGGGCAACACTTTATCCCACAGGTTTCGTGAACATATGGCGTGCGTGACCCGTTACAAGAATGTTGAGGGAAGACTGAACGGATCACATACCATACGCCGTCGCCGACCACAAACCCGCGCTCCGAAGAAGATCGTGGAGGAGGCCATCAAAGCTTTGGCGGTCGCAGAGCACGCCATCCACTGCTCTCTTGACCCGCGACTGAACTTAATCTGCCGGGAAAGCCTACTACACCAAAGGCCGATTAAGGAAGCTTTATTCATTAGACACAATCGCACCATTAATCTCGACCAAGGTGTGGAGATCAGCGAAGTATGGACTGCAGCTATTAATAAAACCAGATGGTGCACTACACCAAGCCGACTCCCCTCCTTGACCCCCATTGCGTGACTGTAAATTCCCACAGCGCAATAAACTTTCCCTCTTTCCCATCACTGACGACGGCACCAGAGAGTGCCGAAAGCTCTGATTCGATAAGTGTTCTATCTGTGATACTCTCTAATAACTGCCCGTCCATCCGCTGGTAGGGCGTGTGTTCAGACTATTAGATATACCAGCAAAACGGGACAACAGCCGAAACAGATATCCTGCTACTAAACACATATTATTATGAAAAGGTAGTTCTGCGAGGCATCCATAGTAAGGGAAAGTGCAAACAAGACCATCCGATTAATTCCCAGCTCAGTCAATACTACAGGCGATTCACAAGCTTCTCCTTTCGGTCAAAAGTTCCTCTTGAAAGTACACTGTTTGAAAAGCAAGTTCAAGAAAAGTCAACTTCTGAAATCTTCTCGTCAACTTTCCCGTTGACGAACGATACGCTTTCTACGTGATTTATAAGCCAACTTTCAAGCGTTGGATTCATCACGCCGCCATAACTTATAAAGGTGGAAATAACTGAATAACCGCTTAGCAAAGCACGGTGGTTGTGCATTTCTATGCAAATAATGAAACAAGAACAACCTAGACAGCACCGCTGTTGCTTCTCTCAAATCAAATACCAAAATGACCAACAGCTTCCAGCTGCGTTGAATCTGCAAAATGTGAGTTTTAAAATTTCCCTTCACTTGATCGCATAAGGATGAAGTTGACTAGACATGACAGCGCAAAACATTACCAATGCAGGTCGTCTCAAATTTGCATGCAAAATATGAAACGCTGCCTATGTACACGATCGATAGTGCGAATTACGTATACGGCTATAATTTTTTTGATTACAGGCTGCAACGTTTTTCTGTTTGGCGTTTCAATAAGGTAGCTTCCGGGACCCACCATGTTGTGTCGACAACGTTTCGGAAGATATGACAAACCTCAAATTCCCCTTTTACGCGCCGCTGGTGGGACGAGCAACGCAGCCAACTTTGATAAGTCAAACAAGGCAACCTGGTGGAACTCAGCGATCGACGTCACATCGTGTACCCAATTTTTATTTGCAACAAAATTGAGTAAACGAAAAACAAGCATAATGCAAATGTACTGGACATACGAGGAAACACAATCTTATTACACGAGGTTATCACGCCCAGTTTTCAATTTAGAAAAGTAAAGTTACCACCAAAGGACCACAAACAGATGCCGGCCTCCTGATTCTCCTGTTGTACGCACTTCAAGAAAACTCCGTCACTCCTTTACTGGCGGTGAAACTTGTAATGATTATGCGTTGACACCTAACGTACGACACAGTACAACGGGGTGATAACAAAGCATGTCGCTCGTGAGATAACTACTAAAACGAGACACTGCAGATAGCGTGGCCATCTCTTTACTCCAAAGTTCTTCCAAGTGCAACAGGTGCAGAGTAGGTATTGCAGCGGAAGGCACTTTGCCAAGGAAAAGATGGTAGGCTCTGTGCAAAGCCTGTGTGCAACGTTGGAAGCGTTCGTCAATCTTTCTGCTCAAACGAAGAAGTTCACGTTTACAGTTACTCAAATTGGCATGCCAATGGATACTCAGCGAGAGCTCCCAAAGTAGCTTCGAAGACAGGCATGAGAGCTAGGTAAAACCATGCGAAATGGCATACTTTACTTGAAATTTCTGCCGCCGTGCAGTTTGCAGCCCTGCTCGTCTTCTTCAATGTTATCAAAGACTACCTTAACTGAAAAGCACATGAATTATACAACTTTATTTGACATTCTGATACTATCTACTATTCCTTGATAGTAAGGAAGGGACAGTATTAGGTGGTGTGAGCCCTTCATATGAGGTGTCGCATCGGTAAATTATATTTGTTCGTACCTGCTTCCTCAATCAAGATATTGAGAAAACACCACCATGAGTTGAGATTATGCAAACGCGATTCCAATCTAAGACCAACGCCAATGACCGAATGCTACGTCTTATGTTGTATTTTCTTTGTTCGTAACCTTGTTTCAACTAGCTCTTCCTTAGCATTGAAGAAGATCAGCAGGGCTTCACGGACTGCACAATTAAAATAGGAGAAATACCGCTGCTACTAAGTCTACCGTCGGTGATATAGTAATACTTTCGCTGTTTGGAAATTTTACAAAGGCACTTACATTAGCTAAGCGGACTTCGTCCAATAATGCCAACATTTTACATGCACCTTTATGTTTAGCTTCTTTTTTAGAACGACCACATCCTTTAAAATATAAGCAACAATAACGTCGACAGACCACAATGAATGCAACCGGTACCTATGCGTTCCAGATTGTCCACCTTAACAGCAATGTAAAACATTCTCATGTGAGGCAATCCTTCCTCTCCCACTTCTTCGTAACGCGGCGGCGACATCTTGTTTCTAGCGCACTTATCTTGCAACGTTGAAATTGCGTTCACACCAAATTCAAAATTGAATCCCAGCTACAATGCAAAGCTTTGCTCAAGTTTTAAAGGATCCTTTGCTTTAGACACCTTTCTAGGTGACGTAGAGTACAGGCGCATACCATGGTGCTCATCGGATTTAAGTTGGTCGAGAATGCCAATGGCCGCATTTACCATAGCTTCGCTCACAGTTTCGCCAGTACCTATGGTGGATCTTAGATTAGCCGATATTTAGCATACTTGGCTTTACCTAACGTGCGTACTGGTCCGATTGTGACCTGGACGGTGAGTAAAGTTATAGAAGACTCTTCGAATTTTTCAATAAGTTTAAATAAAGGCAGGGGCCAACACTTTTCGGTGCACATGTCATATAATGACTCAACTGATGAGAGGGAAGGCACCACAGTATTAGTTACTTCGGCTATGATGAACGTGCGTTAGAAGATTGCGATGAAATGCTAGCACCTTACCAGTAGACGAGCAGGGAGATGTAGACGCTGTGCAGGAACTATGGTAACTGGATGACCAAGTGTCCCTCAAAATGAAAACATAAATTGAAACAAACATCGCCTACGTAGCAAAAACGCGTTAGGCAAGAACGCTGGCGAAGAAGGCCACATGTGCCCACACCTCGTGAAGCGAAGATCACTTACAGTAAAGCCATGGCTTCCGATTCCTTCATCGGCAACCCCCAGCGTGCCGCCATGCCTTTACGCACGGCAGCTCTGAAAAACTCCAAAACCGCAAGTTGCTTAGCCAACTGCTTGGACGAGCCGGAAGAGGTTACTGAGATTCCATCCGCCATTACACTCACGGTGAACATCGGCTCGTGTGGCTAAAACTCAATTTCTGCTAAGTTTATCGCGAAAGTGCAAACCGGCGAACGCAACTGCTCCGCTCTCGCACAGTAGTTGAAATTCCGCAGTCGCCTTCAATATTGCGCATTTCTCGTTGAACAGGCCAAGAGGAGTGGCCATAGGTTCGATGCAACCGTCAATTCGCAAACGCCTAGACAGAAATCAGCAAACCGAGCAGAAAGGCACCCTCCGTAGGCTTCCACAAGAGGTGTGAACTTTAAAACGCTAACAAGCAAAGTATAACGACCAGATTACGTTACTTAAATTTAAATAAGAAGAAAACTACGTACCGCCCTTAAACAACCTGAAAACATTTACAGCCATTAAAATTGATTTGCAGGTAATAATCATTTAATGAGGCTGGCGAACGGCAGGGTGTGCTGCACCTTACGCGCTTCGGAAGCGCAGCGTACTGACTGTGAAATGAAGCCTTTTATAATTGAAAATTCCGAAGCATCTTTCGCATTTCAACGGCTGACAGTCTGTTTGGGTATCGCCGTAAGTACGCAAAACAGCTGCACCGAGGAAGCGAGCAGTGTCAACAGGAACAGCATGCTTGCGATGGCAGTTTAGATGGTCTAGTTTGCTGTTTGACTTTGCTGATCGTTGCGCCGAAATAAAGTAAATCTTTGACGGCACGGGCGACTGCTGCAATCATGACATATCGTGAAAGAGAATTACTACAGCTAGAATAATAATAGTAATAACAATAATAATAATAATAATAATAATAATAATAAGAGTCGTTGTTCCCTGTTCATACGATCCGACCCTACCATTAACAGAGACCACGGAGTTGAGGTCAGTCAAGTGTGGACCTGTCTACTACATCAGAGGGGTTGTTGCAAAAATCCTCACTTGACATCTCAGCCACGCTGAATTGTCCTTGAGAATGTGCAGGTAAGAGAGCAGCTATCCTAAAAGACCCGAGTTGCCCACTCCTATTTATACCCTTTCGCCAAAATACACCGGGCCTTTCCCATCGCTGATGACGGAACTAGGCTGTTCGGAAAGCTTCGATATTTACTGTGTGTGTGTTCACCATTAAAGATCTTTCAACCAGTCGCTGGTTAGGTTCAATTTGGAATCACTCACCCAGTCTCTATATCACACAACGAGCTACAATCCGTTTCGGTAGGACAACTCCAATAATAGGATGCTACATATTTTAATTAATTTGACCACTGTTACGGCGGCATTCTTCTACACTTCGTATTTTGCGTCCAGCAGTGGTGGAGATAAAACACATCTCTGTAAGTTGTTACCTGCATATACATGAACTGTGGATTAAGGTGTTCGAGCACCATTGAATTGAACGAATCGAAATGTTGACCCATAGCCGAGTAAGCTCTTTTGTAATGTCTGAAATAATTATCTGTGATATTTTCTAATAACTGTTCTATATCTGTGGTGGTGGTGGAGATAAAACACATCTCTGCAAGTTGTTACCTGCATATACATGAACTGTGGATTAAGGTGTTCGAGCACCATTGAATTGAACGAATCGAAATGTTGACCCATAGTCGAGTAAGCTCTTTTGTAATGTCTGAAATAATTATCTGTGATATTTTCTAATAACCGTTCTATATCTGTGATATTTTCTAATAACTGCCCATCCATCCGCTGGTAGGGCGTGTGTTCAGATCTATTACAGATACCACCAAACGGGTCGACAGCCGAACAAAGATATCCAAATGTCTGAAATAATGTTCGAACTATAAACGTCATGATTAGCACGTCGTAGAGGCTGCGAATGCGTAAACTTGAATAGGTGTCGTTTTGACTTGCAGAGCGTCGAACCCTTTTATTGTACAATGAGAACTGCTAACTGCTATGTGTACCCGTAAGTTATGTGCAGCATATGTTTTTAGCATTTCTTGTGCGGCTTTTATAAGTTCTAAATGTCTTTGCTCGCCTTCGTTATGTCAGTGAATGACCAAGGTGGAAGTTACGTTCTCGACCTTACGCTTAAAGTTTTCTGCCTGTATGTTGAATAATACATTTGGAATTTTTTGAAATTTTATTGAATCGAGCGCATTTATAAATTCCCCGTGTCAATGAGCGCGATTATTTCGATCCTTAAAGGTAAGTAAGGGAAATATTTTCGTCTTCCATAGCCAGTGTATTTCGACAGTCTTCTGACGGTATGTTCAGCCATATCCTAGCTGAAAACCTTGTGATTTCCTAATATGTGCATGCCTAATAAAAGGAAAACCCGCTTAACGAAGTCAATAAGCGCTTGCGAATTGTTGTACTTATACATGCATATAGGAATAGGTTGCTGCTGATGCCAATCCTTTGTCAGCATTGGAAAGAACATTGGAATCTCCTGACACATCGTTAACCGATAATGACATCAAAGACTGCACCAGTAGTTGTTGCTATGCGCTTCTTTCTTTCTTTCCATCCTTTAGAGTAGTCTTTTAAGGAAAACTGTTATCGCTGTTGAGCTAGTACTTCGATTGTCATTGTGCACCGCAAACTGGGATCCCTCTGTTATCGAAGCACTTTGCAAGACCCGAGCAGTTGAATATTTACACAAGTTTGCAAGTTTTGCATTCTTGCAAAGTTGTCAGAACTGTGGTTTCGATGTGGATGTAGATGTGGTTAAAAGTTTGAATATCCATCTTGACGCGGAAATGTCCAATTGGTTAGGAGCGGTGCTTGTTCCTTCATAGCAGCCATGCCATAGCGGTTTCGCGTTGCGCGAACGGGAGCCAAGTAGCGTGTTTCCACGCAACTTCATGGTAACTGCCGATTCATTGCTAATGAAAGTTGGTCTGCGCGACTATCTATACATCCTGCACGGACTGGATCAAACAAATTTGGTAACTTAACTTTACTGAGTAGCTTATTATTGCTGCAATTTCTCGTCTTTGCAGTCAAACCGATTATTATATACTTCAGTGTTCAATGACGCTGACAAGGACAACGCCGTTTCAAGTAAGTCGCGACTTATTCGCACATTTCGTTATTCTTCGTTGCGTAATCATTTTTGCGCTACTGGGAGTGTTGTTGGTTTCATTGTTTGACTGGCACGGTTTATCCCCTTTGAATGCAAACAGTTTATTGCCCGAAGTTTACAGAATCTGACTATTCCTTCGTGAACGTTCGGCCACATCCTCTAAGGTGGCATGAAATTGTCGGAACTATTTTATAAGGCGACTGAACGCGATCATTAATTTATTATAAATTTTTCAAATAAACACCCTATGTTCAGAATAGTCATCCTAAATTCAATGAAAGAAACTGCAATGGCCATTATCAATCAGTCGGTGCTTAAATTCCTTTGCTAATCACGTCGGTATTATATATGATGAATATGTAGTGGTAATGTGAGTTCTCATTTTTTCTTATAGATCAGCCTGTTTTTAGGGGACCGATTTCTGCAAAATGAAATTTCGTTTACAGAGCTCTCAGAACCTGCGTTGCCCTTCCATTAGCATATTAAAAATGAAAAATCGATAAATCGACTAAGTGATTTCAGAAGGTTGGCATGAATGTCCCGTATATCATATTTCGTTGTTACTCTAATAGGACAGATGGGAACCCCCCTGCTCCCGTGATACTGTCTGAAAATCAATGCTTGGAAATTCTGTAAACCTGCGCTGCTCCTTTATATAAAACGTCCATTCACCAACTCTTATTGCAACTAGATACGTCAAGTTCACTTTAACACCTTGGTTCATTCTGTCTTTTTATCGCTTTCTCGCTTTTAATACGCTAATGAGCAGACAAAGCACGTCCAAAAAGCTGAGTAAATAACGTTTAAAGGAGTGAAAATTGGTCCACGAAGAATTGGTTGATTCTCAACACTGGAAAATGCCTACATTGACTTATCTGTTTGATGTTTTTGAAGGCGATATTTTTTCGTGGCATGATTTAGTAAATCTTAAATGTCTTACTGGAATTGGCGATTGCGCATAAGTACAGCAGGGTTGCATGAAAAGTGTGTACTGTTGAAGGGATTCTTGGAGAGTTCAAACGTTGCTCTTACTGACGTGCAACGTAAAATTCTTTATTTATCGCTTTGGCGTAATGGATAGTTTGGCCTTCAAAGCGAAGTGTTCGGTGCTCATAAAATGGGATTGAAACTGCATATCCTCCAAAGAAGCTCTCTGTTTTGCATTCATATTTGAAGTGACATATTTATTCAACGGCAGAACCAGAAAGGTCATTGCGCAGATTGCCGACGTCAAGCGCTATAGAGCTGCTTCAACATTATTAAGTCTTTCAACAAACAAGCACTGTTGTTGAAAAATTCTATTTCATGTTCTTTCACGAAGATTTGGAATAGCTAAACAATAGTCAATGCGCAACATTTTCAAAGCGATCGCAATTTTTCAAACAAATTTAATGTTATTGAAATGCACGAACTTTATCTATTCGTGTTATTAGTAAGATGTTCCTACAACTACCGATCTGTTTAAACGAATTCAAGAATTGATAGTATGAAATGCTTTGAGGAGAATAAGGATAGCTTAATCTTCGTACCGTCCTTGTCCTAATACCAATGTGCACCTACTTGGAGCACATTGAAATAAGCACAGAGCTAATTCAGCTACGTTGATAAGTTTGTATAGACGTAAACTGCTTCTGAACAAGTAGTTTCACAAGTCATACGCTCTGTTAACGTTAACTCATTAATCCATTTATCATTGATAAACGTTGACGTGATCTGTTCTGAAAGAGGTGAGTCTTTCAATGAAGATTATTGCTCAAATGGTGTTCTGCGATACTAGTCGTTCGAATAACCTGTAATTTTGTGTTAGTTGTGCTTCGAAAATTTTCTCGGTTCTTGCTGCCGTTGCGATGTGTTAATCATTGCAATCCAGTTGGCTTTCACTTTCTAGGAGTATGCGGATTCGTTCTCGGTAGATTGTCCTTTAGCTTTATAGGAAAGTGGGTAGCAGGCGCATTTTTGTCTGAAAGTTAAGACGCTTTAGACACTTTTGTTTACTAAAGCCATAATTCGTTTGAAAGTAAACATGTGCTTGTTGCAGCAGAAAGACGTGGGACCGTAAAGCTGGATAGGCCGAAAAATTGCTTTTGTGGTAAACAGCAAGAGATAGTAAGTGATCGTTTATTACTGTTGCTATTATTTGCGCCATATTTGTATCGTTATTCTTTGGCCATTATTTTTTACATTCTTCTTTCGTTGTGCAGTGTGCAATTTTTATACCTTTCTTGAATGCGTCTAATCGTAATTTTAAGTTTCAGACGAGTATAGGCATTGTCATTTTCAACTTTTGTAGTGTACTTTCGCCAAGCAGTATCTTCGCCACAATGTACGCCATTGTGGCGAAGATACTGCTTGGCCAAAGTCATAGAATCTTTTACAGTCGTTTGCGCTTTAGCGCTTCCCGTTGATGCCCGAAGACGTTGTCAACCTTAAGCTTTGCCATCTTTTCGGCCAGCATATAACTTGCCTTCCTGCAAGATTTAGGGAATGTTGCCCGTTGCAGTTTTGAGGTGATTGATATGCGTACATTTTGACTACCGCAGTTTAAGTTTTTTTTCTGCCATGAATTCCATTCGTGCTTGCTATTCCTTTCCAGCTAAGTTGCGCAAATGCAATTTATCTTCTTGCTGGCTGCAATGTTGGATCAAAGTGATTCACTCAAGTTTAGGGTGATGTTAAAGTAAATTAATCAACTAAGTTTTATCAGCTAAGAATGCAACGTATTCAGATATTGCAAGAGCGGACCTATTGGTAGGACTTTACCGTTGGTACTGTAAGCCATGGTTTGCCAGGCATATCCTATGGATATACTCCAAGGAACTCAAAAGTTTGCCGACTCGCACACTGACTACAATATCCTGAGCTAACTAATTTCTTGCAAACAGTATGCTTAATGTTTAAGGTATGCTGCGTAAATTGTTTTCCTGTGAGTATTGTATGCTTGAGAGTTAGGAAACCTTTCGAAACCGCTATAGATGTTCAGGTATTGTAAGTATGGAAGCAATTTTTACCCAAGCAGATAGGCAACGGCGCACGGTAAAGTCGTGCCAATCTAATATCTGGTTGATATTCATTGTTGAGGTATTTGGCACTTGTCCTGCCCCGTTCCGGAACGATGTAGCTTTAAAATGTAAGCATCGGCAAGCTTGCTGAAAAATTGGAGAGTGCAAGTTCAGATCCGCTTTGGAGTCACCAATGGAGAGCCTGATTTCTGCTTTTGTACCATGTGCAAATTGTGTGAAAGAAGTAGGCTCAATTGTAGAGGACCTCGGAGCAGTTATTGCCAAAGGAAATGCAGAAGCCGTATTTTCAAATCGTTCGGTTAATTCGTGTATAAATAATCAGCAAACGCACACTTCTACGATTCCTTATTATGAAGTGTAAAGAAAAACCGGAGCTTAGAAAGCTGATGATTGGCTTACAACTTATGAACTGACGCGGCAATTGTGGACAACCGTTTCTTTATATAGGTTGCGTTAGTCAACTCTGCTCCTTCAATGTTAATTGAACGCATTGCATTTTGCATAACTGTAGTGCAGGGGTGGGGAACCTTTTTGCTGCCGCGGGCCGTTTGGACGCATATAAGACCATTCGCGGGCCCGATGGTCTTATATGCGTCCAAACGGATGGAATGACCTGGCGGGCCGGATGGAATGGTCTCGCGGGCCGGAGGTTCCCCATCCCTGCTGTAGTAAGTGACACTGTTATTGCTGTTAGTGAGCTGATTGTTCAGTGTCGTAATTTGTTCAACAATAGTGTATTGATATTGAAATAATAGTGATTAAGGAAAGTCGTCGAGTAGAGCAGGGTCTTAGAGGCTGTCTTTCGCCATCAAAGATTAACGCCCTTCATCTTAACGTAAACACTTCGGAACTCCGTTTCCTGCAATAATAGGTTATTTCCGTGCTATTGGCTCCTGCGTACAGCGCAGTAAGATACGTGGATAGGGTTTTTTCTCCGAAGAAACGTCGATGCAAGTAGGAACCTTTCACAGACGAGCTGTTCGCAGCAGGATACGTTTACACATTGCTGTTGAGTCAGTGTGACGAACAGTAGTGGCTGCGGCATCAAGAACATAAGGTACATTGAAGTTGATCAATCAATCGCTCCCTTAATAGGAAAAGTGACAACCAACGGCAGAAGGTGACTTCTGTACCGGTTCGAAACGAGGCGACGATCATGCATGAATTGGCCGTTTTATGATTGACCTCCGATTTGCGCGAAAGAAATACGCGGGCTGCTATTTTTCTCTTTCTTTCTCTCTCTCCAGGTGACCAACCAATTTATAGCTATTCAGTCCAGTTCGCCATTGAGCGGGAAATTTATTTTAAAAAACCCCCGCATAATGGCACCGGATCAATGTCCCATTTTAGGAATTGCGTGATGCTCCATTATCGGCTACATTGCGTGCCGCATTCAGTTTTGCACACTTTGTTGTTAATCCTATCGTATCCATTGTAGTGCATTGTCATGATATTCGCCGTCCATTTCAATTAGGCAGCTTTTCAATTTTGAAGAGCAAAAGTCCATTTTTCCGTTCGCTCAGCTTCAACGCTAACTTTTTAATTTCCCTCCCTCTTTCCATGAACGAGGCAAGCAGGGGTAACCTCGCGAACCTCTTGAGCTTATTAAATCGTTTATCTTTATTATCCGTTGCCACATAAACACTGTTTTGTAGCTGCTCCGCTTAGGAGGTATTGACAACTCCAAGTTAGATACTTGAGTTTCAACTTTACGTGAAAACCTAATGAAGCCACGTCAATTAATTTATGCACGTCGGATGCTTAGCACTTCGCCAAGCCCGCGGTTGGTACAAACTTGTCTTGGCGTAAGCGTTAATTGCTTGCTTATTAAAATGTTTACCTATTTGACGCTTTGACGTTTGGGTTTGCAAGCTTGCTGCGCTGCTCGTAAAATCCCTTCTTATTCCTTAGTCAATTCTTCAAAAGAACAGGAGGGGTCTATTGAAAATTTGTGCCTATTAGAAATGAGATGTTTGTGCTTCTGAAAAATGAATGTCCCTTTGTTTGCCGCTTACGTTTGTGTGAACATCAAGTGCGTGATGGGGTCCTTAAGAAAAATGTTGTTTTGCCAAAGTGTGGCCTACTTTATAACGATAACCGCGAAATACAATGGATACTCTTTTTGTGTTGTTTAGTAGTAGTCATCCGCGAGCGCAAATCTCGGAAGTTAGCCAGTGCCTCACGACCTCTGCCCTACTCTTTCATTCCACGGCTGCGAAACGATTAGTTATCTTTGGATATACACTGCTTAGCGATTACATTTGTCTTTGGTGAGGAAGTTAACTTGGTTGTCAGATGCGTTATTCCGCTTGTTGATAATCCATCCGAATATCAACAAATCAGTAGGACGCTCCTGTAACTGCTATGCCGTTAGTCCCTACTCACATGTGACGTAAATGGAAAATGATGATGACATTGATTACTTGGAGATAAGTTTTCTGCTGAATGATGAGCAGCGATCTGCTTTTGACATTGTTACTCAAGAAGACAGTGTTGTTGCAGGGTGACTTCGATTTAGGAATTGCGACAGAAGTGGTTCAACGTGCAGGGTGACATGAGCTTGATTATAGCGGTAGTAGTGTGGGAACTGCAGGTTGAGTTCGTTTCGGAACTACCAAATAGGATAAATAGGAACGATGTCCCTTGCTGTTAGTTAACGTTAAGTTAACAATGTCCCCTAACTAACGACGGAACACGTTAGTTCCGAAAGCTTCGCCAATTAAAGCTCATTGAACAAGGATACTGTATCATTCTTAGTTATGAAACGCCTTGTTACTAATATCTCTTGCTTCAAAATAGGAACGACCTGAAATGGTTTTACCTGAAGATCGCACGGTGATCTCCAGTGAATTTGCTTATTGGATGATTCTGTGACGAATGGAATTCATTTAGCGCGATCCTTATAATTTTCCTCAATGGTTCCACGCTAAGAGGCAGCCACTTTTCGTACAATTCTTTTATGGTAAATGTAATAATTCCCACCTTTCCTGTCATTTGTGGAACGCATTACAAATTGACCTTACGTCTCATGGCGAGGGCAGTGTTGGATCACTTGCGATTTTAGAAACATTTCGCTACCGCCGCATGAAATTTCCCACGCAATCTCCCGCTAATTAAAGCCTTTGTTCTTCGTTACAGCAATTCGGCAATCAACCATCGTCCGTAATGTTGTTTCTTTCATATTGCCAAAACCATATTTACTTAACGTAGCCGTAACGATGGAGATGCTAATAATATTATACATTAACGATAGTTTAGTGCTCCCCTACTGCGCGTCATCTCGGAATAATAAAGTTTGTGATTTAACGTTGGCTCTGTAGTACAGGTGGCCTTAATATTTGATGTCCTTGCTTCGTTATGAAACCGCGTTCAACAGGGAATGAAGGAATGGCATACTGTACAGGTGATCCCTCCGACATACCGAAGCGATGACTGGGCAAATTGTGCTTCCAGCTCTTCCATTTCGCTTTCACGGCTCCATATGCTTGAGTTGGTGTTTACTAAAGTCCATTTGCTATCACTGCCTTTTCCCATTCTCATTTCGAACATAAGCTGAGCATTTCCATTTCTTTCGGATTATGGTTGTTACTTTTCTATTTTTGGCCAAAATTCAGCCAGCACAGCGACAGGTCGAGGTTGCTTGAACTGAGCGTGTGTCCCTTTCGCAGACCATCGCTGGAAGTCATGCTTATACGTCCGGGTCTACCCCCTGAATGCCTCCCGCCTTGTCGATATGTATACGGGGGAACGGAGTTCCACACAGCTGCCTGCCTTGACCCAAGGTTCCTCCTTCTCAAATGTGCGCCGCAAAAGGCAATGAGGTCAGTAGACTCACAAGCGGTGATCTCTATGCGGTTGCTCATTTTCCGTTAACGAAATGCCTGTGGCGTTAGGTGTTCGTCATCATTATGCCAGTGCGAAATGCATTAGACGGGGACGTGCTCCTTTACGAGAGCCACCGTTGCCATTGTTCATATTGAACAATATTTATTTTTCCTTTTCGTTGCTTACAGGGCAGTTTATTAAAATAAATTGCAGAAATGCTTAATGCTCATTTGGCAAAACCGGTATGTTTCGCATAGTTTGGGCAATTTCTATTCGCCCTTCCTTGCCCTGTTTTACCTTCGTTACCCCAACTAATTAGCATTACTATACGAGCGGTGTGTTCCCACGGATCTTCATAGCTTTGCGGGCCGTTCGCGTGAACAATGCATGGCACTTAAACCTGACCTTATGGGCTCGCGATAATTGATTTCGCGTTTTATTGTTATTCGTTATTTCGGATAAGTGAGCAGTTATTGCCAGGACCCCAACGTAAGACCGCCGTGCATGGGTAAGCGAAATTAGCTGCGAATGCGCTGATCGTTGGGCCTAAATGGGAATAAACATTCGTCGTGCTCGATCGCTGACAGCTCGGGTACGAAGTGGGTTTTAAAAGTTAAATGCCATTGGTCAATTAAAGCGTTTTGACCGTTTTATTGCGCAACTGATTTCGCGCCAAGCTGACGGCCAAGTTGTTCTCATTGATCTTGCGTCAATTGACAATGGAGCAGTTCTGTGTAATTCGGTCGGTCCGCAAAGAAGCGAGACGCGGAGCTTTAGATCAGTCCATTATGGCGTTTTTAAGGTGCCCCTATATAATCGTTGTTTCAGGATCACGGAAAGCGGCGAACAGTCAACTGCCGGCGGCTGCGTCCCTCAAATAAAAATAAATAACTTTCATTAATGTCCAAGTTTTGTGAAAGCTGTGCGTACAATAGGCTATTCCTTTGCTCAGATAAAATTAGCTTCTCACATTCACCTGAAGCTTGTGTTTGATCATTCATTTTTGGGTGGTGACTGAACTTCGACAGCTTTTATGAGCGCTAGACGTTTATTCCCTGAGCGGAAGCCGTATCTTTCATTGTGCTTTTGTCGGGCGTTCACCTCTACACTCGAAGGGACGTTGCTACGCGTTGATAATAACCACGAGTAGCAGCGGATACATGTTGGTCTTAATCGTTCTTTCATTGATAAGTTTTGGTGAGTAAACGCGGGCCGTTCTCCGTTGCCCGCAATTGTGTCATTCATTTAAAGAGTTCACTTTTCAGCTGTTGCCCAAGTTTGCCGTGTAGCAGAAAAATTATACTTCCGCTTCATTACTTTTGCGGGCCAAAGTGATTAGGAGTAGTCGTTGTTAAACGTTTCTTTAATTTACCTGACACATGGTCCGCCAGAAGGTGACGGCAGTGTGTTTCCAGCGTTTGGACTTGCCAAAGTGGCGACGGCTGCGCCATTTTTTTCTCAGCATTAATATGGCATAATTGGCAAAATCAAGAGATGCTTTCGTTTACGCTTGAGAATTGTACGGGCTGTAATATGCAATAAATGTTCCATTGTTGCTGTCGTGCTTTGAATAACGTTGCAAGATTTAATGAGCACGGGATTCCGCTGGTAAATGCCCCGTTGCAACGACGAGCGCGGCCGCAACTTAACCGATGCCGTAAAACTGCCGCTTTATTAAGCAAGCGAATGGAGCAAGTCCGACGAGTAAGTGTACAGACCTTTCAGTTCGCAGGTTGGATCGCGCGAATCGTAAAACTGTTTAGAACTTTTAATTAGCCAATCAGAACCTATGAACGGAAGTTTCCGACGACCAATAAGCTTGTCATTGTTGTTCCATGAAGAGCAACCGACGAAGACAAAACGTGGCGAAATAGTAGCTAAACAACTTTGTTAATCCTTGCCTCGGCTCTTAAGAGCAGAACAATACTGGTTTGTTGCTCATTCCAAATGCTCGACTGTCCACCAGCGCTTCTGCCGACGCTGACTTCGATGCTTCAGAATTGAGGCCACTATCTGTCGGGGTACTGTATGAACGATGTCTGGTCGCTTCGAGATCACCGAGCCGGTGCACCAAATCCAGCGTTCGGCTGTTAGAAATAAGAGCTCCGACTTCTCCATCGAGTCCTTAGTTGGACCAGTCAAGGAGGAGAGCTTCGTGGGCGCCCCGAGTCAAGGCGAATGCCAAACCGCCGGAATGCCGGAAGTTGACGACTTGTCAATGAACAAATTCTCGGCAAACGTTAGTGCCCGTGGCAGCGATAGCGACAGTAGCAACGTGTCTGATTTGCAGCCAACATGGGGACCCGACGCGCTAAACTATTGGAGTCAACTGGCAGGCATGTCGCCCCGCTTACAGCCCTTCCTACTGCCAGCTGATTCGCATGGCTGCTATTTTGTGTCGGCGGACTACCCGTCCTTCGGCGGTCAGATGGAAGGTGCCAACGCCCAACTGCTTTTCACCAACGACGTAGAAACGAACGCTATTCCCGCGCGCGTTTGGGCTCGGCAGTGCTTCCAAATTTTGAAGCAAGTCAATCCTTTTCTTCTACGCCAGCAAGGTACGCCGTTTGCTTATTATTGTTGCCGTTCCACTCGAGCGCGGCGGTACGTTCAGCCTATGGTACACGTCCCTTAAAATGTTTGCTTCAACGCTGGGGCTCAGGGTGAACTTCCGCTTTTGAAAAGTTGATTCGCATCACGAATCGCTTCTGCAAGCCGAGAAAGGCGGCACTGCCGAACCGTTGGGCTGCTCCTTCTTTGAACCCTATGTTTTCTACTTATTTAGAGGTTCCACTCCCGTGTGTATGGCTTTAGAATTAGGCAACAAAAGAAGGCGCATTGTTTGCACGCAATGGTGCCATTAGTATGTTATTAGTGTTCAGTGCGGTAGAATGCATTGATTATCCATCTTTCAGCTGACCGCGAGG
Source organism: Trichuris muris (assembly GCA_000612645.2). NCBI lineage: Eukaryota > Metazoa > Nematoda > Enoplea > Trichinellida > Trichuridae > Trichuris > Trichuris muris. The sequence goes on along the minus strand of CBXJ02000282.1, from coordinate 23,742,601 downwards.
GTCAACTTTCCGAAGGTATTTGTCTAACTGACTTGAATGTGTATAGTTTCAGTCTGATAGTTTGCTTTCTCGTCGACTTGCATTGCTGTCCTCCATTCTTAACCCTTCTTCGCGTGTTGACAGGGAGCATTGAAAGAAGGGGGTGATGCATTCTCTTCACGGATGTATTGAGGCTACTGAAGTTATACGCTTATGTAGCGACTTGCGCAACTTGCTTGCTTCCACGCGAAGGTCAGCTAAGTCAGAGGAAGGACTTTGAGGTAGCATTGTTTGAGCATCTATTTCATGCACCTTGGTTAGATTAGGGGGTGGGAAAATGGCATGGACTGTCCACAGCAGACAGGTTAGGGTTACCTTTGATGAATACATTGTTCAGGTGGCTTCCGTTGGGCACGTGTGCCAGGTCATGCATTGATCTTATCGGCTGGCATTGCTCGATGGAGGCGTTAGTTGCGGCTGTTCAATAAAAGCGTATAAAAAGGATACAGTTGCATTTAGGGATTCCTTTCAAAGTATCACCTCAATTTTCGTAAAACCAACCGACCTAATGGCCGCCAGGCGAAACAGTGGAACGTTTTTGACGCTTTCATTTAATCGACTGCTCTTTAAGCAGTAATAATAGGCCCGGCTGATATGTTACGACGGTTGATTTGATGGCCAAGGCCGGTGAAGCGATGCTCTCGTGAAAGTTTTACTCTCTAACTTTATGGCTTTTCGTCGACCGATGGAGCACCGTTTAGCATTTTAATTGAGCCTAACGGCCTGGTTGTCTGTCGTCAAAAGTCACTGATTGAACCGCGGCCACTGTCCTTCAGAGTAGCTTGTCTTCAAGGCAAAGGGGTTAGCAAAACTGGTTGCCCATCAATAGGTTGCTATTTTACGACTAACTGGTCACCTGATTGCAACGATCGCTTTGCGGCATTTCAACCACGCCAGACTATGTTTTATGGAAGCGGACTAAAATCAGGAAGTGAACGTACACCTCTTTTCATTGCACTCCTTCATCTTGGGCAAATGGCCCGCGCACGGTAGGGGAGTTTTGGCGCTTAGCCAAACAAGGGTAGGCGGGAAGTGCCTTACGCTTATGAGCTGATCAGTTCCATTTAAGTTTGACTTGCAGGCTATCGAACTGTCACACATTCTGTCTTACCTTGAATGAATCAGCACGACCGCCGCAATAGATCTAATGGAAATCGCATATATATATATATATATATATATATATATATATATATATATTGTTTTTTCACCTGCTCAACTTGACCAGGCATCAAAGAATTTTTGCTAGTCTTGTCAAAGTAGCTGCGCGTGCAGGAACGCGTGAAAACCTGTCTCTTATTGGGGTTGAGAAAGTGTATATCCGGCCGAGTGATTGGTAAACACATTTCCCCTTAAAACTGTCAACTTACAAGCGACTTAGTTTGGTTTAACATTATTTAGCGTGCGCCAAAGCCATTGGGCAAACAATGGCGAATACTGGTCGCACGCCCTTTGGGCGGTGTAGATCCGGATTTCGCCACTGGTGTTTGCCTCCCTCCGATAGGGTTTGCAAGTTGCGACGACGTTGGCCGTAGTTTCTCGCGTCCCAGCCGCTTTATCCCCGAAAACTTGATTGCCCGAATGGCTCCGACAATGTTGGCCACTTAGCGGCCTGTCCGTGGTGTCCCAATGAATGATCCAATTTGCTAGGCGGGCACTTGGCCGATAAGTGGAATTTGAAGAAGAAACTGTACTTTTCTTTGCCTATGGAAATGGGAATTGCAGTTTTGGCCGAAGCACCGTTGAAGCAATTTCGCTTATGCGTTTCAGTTGCGCATTTCGATCTGGCAGATATCATAAGCACCTTTTTCGGCAGGGTCGACCCGAATTGGAGCTTGCCGGAAGCTCTTTCAAATGAGAGCACCTGCTGTCGCCCTCAATAATAAGGCATTTCATTGTTAAAGGGCGTTTTGCATAATTTATGCTGTTTACAATGCGTGTGTTTTTGTTTTCTAAATTCAGATGGGTGCTTCTGATTAACCGTAGACGGCAATAAGTGCATAGCCGAGAAAAAGCGTTTCTGAATGCACGAAAGCCTTGCGCATTGAAGCATTTGGCATTATTCCCCTTTCTTGGCAGCCTGTTTGCGTTTTGTACTTTGAATTACGCAATATATTTATTTGTCAATTCCAACAGAATTGGGCCTATTTGGCGCGACATTGTTGTTTCATTAATGAGCCCTGAAAGTTGGACAGCTAAACTATTGCTATTCAGTCGATGTAAACGGAGCCATTGCCTCTTTGGTTTGAGTACCGCAATGAGCTCTTCAAAACGTACGTTGCATAATTTCACGGTGGGCATTGGAAATGAAGTGTGCTATAGTTTTAACAGCGCGATTGAAAACGCATTTCAGCGTTGACCGATCCTTGCGTTCGGTCGCAAAAATGCTAACTTGCATGCGCATGTGAACAAAGGTTGATTTTTGTTGTCACGTTAAGCATCATTGCTTTGAAATTACGTTCTGCGTATGATAAAGAAAACATTTTCCCTGTGGGCCCATTAGCAGCACATTGCGTTGCTAAACGTCGCCTATGCTGAGCTCTCTAGACCGTCGTAGGTCAAGGTTTTTATGTCCAAAACGAGCCGAAAGAGGAGACTCAGCTTTCCGTGAACAGTTCAGCGAAGCAACACAAAATAATTCCGGGATAGGGCAGATTTACCGAAAGAAGCATTAGTTTGTGAGACTACGTCATGGAACCTTGTATGGTGAATTTCATTCAGCAGGCCATTGCCGATGCGTTTCGCCAATCCGCTTTGCCTTGACGGTGGAACGAGCATAAACAATAGAATTGGGAAAGCTGCCAGATGGCAGCAACGTTGTGCGGCAATGAAGTGACCACTTTTTAAGCAATTCAAGAAAATGCTTGTTGAGTAAACGTTTTTTCCAGCCGTTAGCAGCGTTGGAAAAAGGGAAAATGCTGCTGCTTTAGCTGCTTGGATTGCAACGCTAGTTTTCGTTTAGTCTGCTAGAAAATCAGCCTGAATGAGTAGGAAAGCTTTTGTATCGTATTGTTTGCGTATGTTTTCAAAGGGCAACGCCAACAGTGGTAGTGATTCATGAAATGCTCGAACTGCACATCAGATCTAGTGTGCATCCGTGACGGGCGAACGAAGCTCTAAACGCGTGACCGGATTTTATTAATGGTTTGGCATCCTTTTCTACTTGAGCACTGGCTTTTGCGCCGGCAGGCTTACCGCCTTGAAAATTGTTTGATTTGGTTTCAACTTATGGCAGTTGACAAACCATGGTCATTTCATTATCTTATTTTGCATATACAGATATTATTAAAATTGCACTTGAACTTTATATATTGAAGTTTCAGAAGTACCTCTTATCGTAGCATTGAAACAGTATTGCGTTCCGCATTCCTGACCATATATATATATATATTGAATAATGGATGTCTAACGGGTTTCGGTTTCACTGTGTTGAGGGACGGCAAAAACCCGTTCCAGAATAAAATCTTTATTGCAAATGCGGAGCTTTCTGGACCTATCTTGGTCCCATCTTCAGCGCCGCGCTTCAGGCTTTGGCGCTGAAGACGGGACCAAGATAGTTCCCGAAAGCTCCGCATTTGCAATAAAGATTTTATTCTGGAACGGTTTCTTTCCGTGCCTCAACACTATATATATATATATATATACGTTGTTGTGGCATGTAGTAATATTAATATAAGGAAAATATTTTGTACAATCGACTATGAAGTTGCACTGAAAGTTTCTGTACAAAAAGTTGCTGAATACACTCATTCGGTGACTATATCTGAAAGTGACAGCTACCTTGTGTTTCAGAAAATTTGATAATAGTATTTTGTACTGCCCCTTCGTAGTCCTACGTGGGTTGAGGGGCATGTTAATGCATTCGTAAGTAACAAATTGGCCAAGGCTTTCGAAACAATAATGTTCCATCCTCAGTGACATATCCAGTGTCTGAGAGCGTTGACATTTCTCTATTAAATAGATAGATCGTCATAATTTGTCTTGTCGTACAAGAATCAGTAGCTATTTTAGCTACGTTGCCACGTTGATGTGGCACCCAAATGTACTCGTAACCGTGCAGTGCGAATTGTATACTGAAGCAGACTACAGCAGGTAGTTGGGATTTTGCGTATTGTCGCGTGAAGAGTTAGCGCGTCGCGTTTTCTAGTGTTTGCGTAACAACGTCGGTTTAATGTTTAGAGGAGGATGTCGATATTAGCAACACGATTCTGCTACAGCCATTCCCGAAACCAAAACGGAACAGAACGGCGTTCTCGCCGTTTCAGCTCGTTGAGCTGGAACGTGCCTTCGATTCAAGCCACTACGTGATCGGCAACGAACGACGTGATCTGGCTAGCCGCCTCCAGCTTTCGGAAACGCAGGTAGGCTTTTTGGCTTGGTCAACCGCGATCCCAAAGCGCCAGTCCTATCCCTCGATCCGATTTCCGCTTCTTTTCCATACGACCTGTATTGGTTATGCAAATTAGCGCTTGCTTCATTGAGCAAAGCTTCCCCAGGGAACGCACTTCTCCGACTTTCTCTACCTATCCAAGTTTCCGCAATTAGCTTGTTTGCTGAACGCTTTTACGAAGTGGCATATCAACTGTCAGTTCTGTTTGCAATACTAGCCAGCCATTGTACGGGCATCGGTTATGTCTTGTTTGACTATTGAATGATTTTGTCGATGTAAATATTGTAGGAACAGATCAAAGTACTGCCACAACGTAGTTCTTGCGAAATGCAAATTGCTTGCCTCTATAGGCGTATATCATATTTACGATGACAAAGCAGAAGTAAGTAGATCTGGTAGTAATCGTGTGCTTGAAAACATTCATGCTCATTTTAACCTGAAGGTAATTGAACCACATTGATTGAACTACACTTCTGTTACTTCCGAAAGATAGGTGGAGTGCATCCACTGTAATCTACGTGAGCTTTTCTTGTAAACATCACTTATTGTTTAACACTCAAACTTTGCCCGTTTCTCTCCGTAGCTTTTAATACTTACTTTTTTCACCAATGGCATCCTCTTGGGAAAAGTTGGGTCCCGAATGCTGTGGACGAAAAGACTAGGTTTTGAGCGTTGAAAACAAGTTGAATTCGTAGCTGGAACTTCATCTGGCATTTGCCTGTCCATTACGAAAAACTCTGCTTTTAATGCGTTGCATGTAGTAAGTTGGAGTATGTTTGCAATGCTTAAGCGGTTTTTTGTCGAGTGGATTTCAATGTTTGCATTGTATCTTTGCTCTTCAATCAACCTTTAAGTGAAGCGCACTTTTCCTAAGGACCAGGGGAAATGAAACTGTAAACGTAATTCAATATTTGTACTTTACCATTAACGTAAAGTCAGTTATGTGAAAGAGCCAGTTGTTCGTTCGCTAATGATCCGGCAGTTCTCGCTTCATTACTGTCAGTGCTTCTTCAGGTGGATATTACAGAAGTTTAGATTTCGTAATTTGTAGAGATCACCTAGTCATGTGCGAGATGCGGCCAGTGTTTAACATGTCTTGCTAAACTTCACGAGGTTACAGTGTAGCTAATAAAGGATTTTAAGGTGAAAGTATGGTTCCAAAATCGACGCACGAAACACAAGCGGGGCAGACCGGAGAAGCCAACCTTGCATGCAGTGAAAGGTACGGCCTCAAGCGGTGACCAAAGGCGAATTGTTTGCCCCGTTTCCTCCGTTGATGAAGAAGCTTGCGTGGTCAGACAAGTTAGCTATGTCCAGAGACCGCGCACCTAAGAACATGAATGAGTCATGCTCTGAAGTAGCAAAATTAACGTTTACTATTAATACAACGTGTGTACCTTAAAAGTGGTTACACGGAATTCAATTCTGATAATGTTTCTGAAGCGTTGCTATTGCTCGAAGGTAATTTCGCTTTACCAATAAGTTGTTTCGATATTTGATATTTTCTTCAGCGCAGAAAGCAAGCGGCAATAGTGGGCATTTATGAAGGACTGACTTTCATATTAAGTCGGAGTACAATGCTTTTGAAACGTCTTCATTGTGGTCTCAATTAATTATCCAACCACACGTGAATACAATGTCCATAAGTTTTTAAACAATCATGCGCTTCCATTTCTTGCGTAAGTCATCCTTTTGTTGTTATATTCACAACTGGCGTGAATTCTATATGTTTTAAGATTAACTCATTCTTTTACAGTGGAACGAGGATGTTCCGAAGATTTTGATCGTTTAAGAACAGCTCATTCTTTTGTCACTTTATCGCGGTAACAGGAGTAATGCAGCCTGAATGACGGCTGCGCAGGGGGCGAATGTGGAAGAGCTATCGTAAGGACTGCATTCTATGAAAGGCTTTACTGTAATCGATGAAACTTCTCTTACGGGGTGTTTGCACATATGCGATCATTAGTAACATGAAATTGTCCCCGTTTATTGAAACCTTTTTATTCCAAAAAGGCAATCTTCAGAGCTTTCGGGCGCGTACCTTGCGCCCGTCATCAGTGATAAACTACTTCATCGACTGCCCAGCCAGTCAACGGTTCAGCGAGCCCCTCTGCTAGACCATCCGGGCTGGCGACATCCACTATCAGGTCTAAACCCTTGACCCGTCAAGCATCAGTCGCCCGCCCAGTCAGTCAAGCAGCGGAGCGAGCATCCCCGGCCGACCGGGACAGCGTCACGAATCGAAAACGGGGACAATTCCGTGTTATTAATGATCGCATATGTGCAAACACCCCGTAAGAGAAGTTTTTTCGATGAACGGAAAATTGTTTAAATACGGTATGGCATGGTGTTCTCATGAGTATCAAACTATATGGCCAGGAAATGGCAAACCTAGACGAACCTGCGGACGCACAGAGAGAGAGAGAGAGAGAGAGAGAGAGAAACGGTGTCCATGCGTCTGACGATGTATCCTTTTCTTTTGTTTAATCTTTCCCAGAGATTGCAAAACTGTTATTTTCATATTACTTTTCACCGTTTCTCAGGTAAGTACGTAAACATTCGGGCAGTATTCGCAGAACTACGGCGCTCGTTGTTTTCAGATAATGCTTTGAAGACTTTCCTTAATTAGCGGTTCAGGAAACGCGGTTCATGTTTTCTTAAATCTACAACAGTAGTTAATTTAGAAAGTAATTTGTATTAAAGAAACATTTTGTCTACTTTTACAATATTCTTTATCTTTCATTCAAAATGGTTGATAAATTAATTAAATAAATCTTATATATATATATATATAGTGGAACAAAGGAATTCTGACGGGTTTAAGTTTCATTATGTCAAAATACGGCAGACACCCGTTGACAAAGTTTTTACTCTTTGCGAAGCTTTTGGGACTGTTCTTTGTCCCGTCCTCAGCGCATGTGTCTATCCCAAGTGAAATTATCGACAAAACATGTTTTGTTTGGAGCAGAGTGGCGTAAAGATTATGTTGTTACTATGAAATGAGGAAGGGTGCATGTCTGATAAATTCAGAATCGATAGCAAATTGTATGCGTAAAATTGCCTCCATGCAACTCAAAGGCCATAGCAAGCTTTACTGCGAACCATCTCCTGAGTAATGTACGTAGATGTGTATTATTGGCTATGTTATTTATATTACTAGTTCATGTTTTCACCTGCCTGAAGTGACAGCCATCACTTCAGGCAAAGTACATGGTGTTGCGGATATTGTCGTGCACGGTAATGGCGTTCGTCAACTTCTCACGGCTTCGCTTGGCCTCTTCGCCTGGAGTCACCGTTAGTTCCTTGCTTTCTCTGCAAATGCATTAAATGTAGGATTGTACATTCAGTAGGGAGCTGAGGCGAAAAACTTTACAAGTAGTATTCCAAATGCTGTTTAGCCCGCTCGCAAGCCAGATAAGAAAAATGCGCTGGCGCGGGCACTGTGATCGAACGCGTAGTGCACCCGCCCAGGTAACACAGGTAGTAGGAGATGAGCTGCATTACATCTGGGCCCAGCTTGTTCTCGTCGTATAGTACGTGGTACTTTGTGAACTGACCTGACTCCTGCAAAGCGAGGCGAAGTAAAGAACGTATGAATTCGCAATTTCAAAATTCCTGCCTGCGCATCAGCACTACTGCAGATGTAGTAGTCGTAACCATCTGCGGAAGTAATCCGCCTGTCTACTACGGTGCCAACTGGTACTTTTGTTACACCTCTTTCGGTCATCGTTTTGTCATAGACCGCAAAATGAACCGTGTGGTTCATTATGACGGCCACTATGGTCACGTTGGGGCGTTTGCCATTGCCTATGGAACGCCAGGCTGCTAGCAAGGCCTCCATCTTGCGTTGTATTTCCTAATAATGGGGGGTTAAAAGAATTCTGGATGTTCTCTGAAATTTTCTACCTGCTGGAACATCTTTTCCGGAACATTAACAACGAACAGGATGACCTGAGCGGGATATTTTCCGGCAGAGCTTCGATAGCTCATAAAACATTCCCGAAATTGTTGCTCCAACGAGACGGCTGCCTCTTCGGGACAAAGTTCCACTTTAACAGAAGCCTCGTACTTTACGCAGTTAGTATCCGTATTGCCGACCATAGATCTGACTAGTGGTGACTTTTTGTCATTTGGATCAACGCGCATTGTGTAAACGCCCAAAACTTGGGTATATTTTTCGACCAAGTAAGTTTTCGCATCGTTGTCTTTTGCAATGCGCGTGTTAATTCCACCCATATTGAGGTTCACTGTCAAGCCCACTTTTGTTGCCGTTACAGCGCAATGCTTGTGTACAACATTACTTAAAACGTCCTGCATAAAGCAGTACGTTGCAACTCCATATTTAACGTCAGCTAGATATTTCGCTGCTGAATACTGGTGTATGCAATTGACTGCTACAAAAATAAGATTACACTTCAAGCCGCGCTGCTTATATACATTCGTAATGAGATCCAACGCCCAATCAAGGTCGTTGGCAGTGGCCACCGGTATCAACATGTCCGCTTTGGTCGAAATGCGCATGCCCATATTGTTGCTGGCAATTGCGACGGTTCTGCAAAATTGAGCAACCTTGTTCAGCCGATTTCGTCGCAGAAACGAAACGATACAGTAGTTTGAGCACGCGGCTGCTTCTACTAGTTGTTCGCCACCAATCTCCCAGGTTCCATTGACGGGACGAATCAACGCTGGTCGCTTCTTGCGTTTGTACTCCATGACAGGAGCTGGCAGCAGGCGACCGGGCACCTGGACAAAATGGTCAGATAGATCAATACCAAAGCTGTTCAGGAATGGGTCTTTGTGGAAATCCAACGTGTGCATCAAATCCATGCAATGTAGCAGACGAATACTCGTGTCGACCTGACGGCACTGGTTCAACAGCTTCCTCTGAACGTCTGAAAGTTTTGCCGCGTCATAGCGCTGTCTTTCAGGGATGAGGCAATTTTCCACGGGCAGGTAGACGCTCTGTGATTTGCTTCCCACTTGGAGTGCCGGCATAAACGGATATTGAAGCGGCCTGTTGCCTTCTGAGAAGCATTCAGAAATCTCCGTACTGTGCCTATCGCACGTACGGAGCATTTGTTCGGCAGCTCTACGTACTGCACCAACTACAGAATAGTGCGAATTTCCGTCTCTGTGCATTGCGTTCACATGCAAACCTATCAATGCGTTCTCCACAATTTTCCATTCGCTGGCAGTAAGAGCTGTGTGAGACTGAATGTGCTCGGTCATGTAACGTTGCTTCTGCTGATGGCTGTTTAACACATCGCAAATGTATTGTAACACCGTCTGCTGACGGTAAAATGTCTCGTACAATAGATCTACGTTGACCAATGGTCTATGGTCCTCAGCAACTACTGCTTTCGTGTACAGACCTCGCCGTGCTTCAACGCCAAAGTTCAAAGCAACTGCCTTTTTCGAGGCAACTTCAAAGACGATCCCATCAATTGTGCAAAATTTTTCTGCATTTTCCGTCAGCGGGCACACTTGGCTCTGCGAGAGGATCACATTCACCATTTCAATTGGCTTATGGCATTTCTCCGCTGACAAGGTTTGGTAAAGGGGTTTCTTAAAAGCCAGCTTGGTCAGGCCAACTTGTCTAATTTCAACTTCTACTTTAGCTAGTACATTCGTGCTGAACAAGCGGATGCACACTTCGCCTTTCAATACGTCGAACTGTCTGTTTGTCGAGTTCTCTTTGATAAGCATTACCGACTCACCATTGAAGGCCAGACTATTTGTATCTTTGAAGATGTTTGGACTTCGTTGGACGAAATCCCAGAAGGCATTCTGTTTGTCTTCCACCATTAGCTCCGGCGCTTTGCTCGTTATTTTCACCTCGTACTCCCATATAAGTACATCTGACGTTGCAGCTTTTCTCAGCTCAACAAAGTTCGTCGCGAGGTCTATGGTGTCACCTATGTTTCCATATCCAGGACGTGGGATTGTGGCAACTATGTTGCACCCACTGCGCACTGGCGACTGGCTGCGCAACCTTGCATCCATTGGTACATCCATGGGCTGTGAGCAGTGCACGAAACCTATTTCTAGAGAGTTGTGTCAACCGTCGTCAAGGATGAGTGACTGATTCGCGCAGCCATGCACGCAGGTAGGTCTTCATATTTTAAAGTGTTTTTCTTTAAACAGTCGTCTGTGGCACTCGTGTAGGGTGCGTTAGTTGTAAGCATTTAGCGTACAAGTACCGGCTTTTACCTAAAGTCGCGGCCGATAGTCTCTTAGCGGACATTAATAGCTTGTTCCTACAAAAGGGCACTTTCAAGGGTTATGTTGCCTATCTTAGAGTGACTAATGGTAGCAACAATAAGATTTGTTGCGCCCTATAGGTGCATCAAGGACTTGTAAACTTAATCAACAATTAATAAAGGCACATTTAAGCTCTGACGGCGGAGCTAGTTTGTATTCAAAAATTTGGACGCTTTTTCTTCGCTGATAACATGGGCGCTTTTATTATTAGCAAGTCGATTAGCATTTGAACAATAACGTATTAGAAACTGTACTTATATAAGTAAGAAATGTCCCTCTTACGAGTAGGAAGGAGATATCCTGTTAGTACCAAATGGCCAATGGTTCGCCACTGAGTTTTAGTATTGTTCCTTCGGCTGGAAACAGGGACTGAGAATCCCTGACTAATATTGAAAGGCAAAAAGAATGATGCTGGTTGTCAAAAATTAGCGATGTATTCCACCAAGTTATCGAAATGCAATTCTTTAATGGCAAATGCTGGCTGTTTCAGCACGTGGTTCAATAATTTCCGAATTCACCAAGGCAGTTGTTGGCGGCCAGTTTGCAAGGCAAATCTCGCTTTAGGGAAGAGCGCTGCCTTATAAAGCACTTCGTTGAATCCTATACCTGTTTCATTGCCGGAAAGCAAAATCGTAGATTGCTTTAATTTTCTACGCCTTTTAGGAGATTTATCGAGATTTGCTAAGTTAAATCAGTAACCCCAACGCGTTAACATCTCTTGCACAACTTTGAAAACCTAGCACTTAATATAATTTTCTTCTGCTCTCCAAAGATGCAAGATGACTGACTATCCGTCTTCACATGTGACTTCATGGATTCCGCTAAATGTGAAATTCAGTGATATAGGTTTGCTAGTTTAAGTGAGAAATTCGTTGGAATAAAGTAATCTTGGGTCGTTGCAATCTGTGGATGTACAAACTTGGCGCATTGTTCTGTTAGTGTATGGGAGCGAGCACGAGTAGTGCGTACAATGCAGAGCACAAAACTTAATACTAATTAAAGTCGCACTTTCATGTCCCTACTTTCAGTTCAGCAACAGCTGATGAGTTGAACTTGGCCCTACGAAAGTAATATGAAAATAACAGTTTTGCAATCTCCGGGAAAGATTAAACAAAAGAAAAGGATACATCGTCAGACGCATGGACACCGTTTCTCTCTCTCTCTCTGTGCGTCCGCACGTTCGTCTTGGTTTGCCGTTTCCTGGCCATATAGTTTGATGTTCATGAGAACACCATGTCATACCGTATTTAAGCAATTTTCCGTTCATCGACAAAAAACTTCTCTTACGGGGTGTTTGCACATATGCGATGATTAGTAATACGGAATTGTCCCCGTTTTCGATTCGTGACGCTGTCCCGGTCGGTCGGGGGATGCTCGCTCCGCTGCTTGACTGACTGGGCGGGCGACTGACGCTTGAAGGGTCAAGGATTTAGACCTGATAGTGGATGTCGCCAGCCCGGATGGTCGATCGGAGGGTCTTGCTGAACCGTTGACCGGCTGGGCAGTTGATGAAGTGGTTTTTCACTGATGACGGGCGCAAGGTACGCGCCCGAAAGCTCTGAGGATTGCCTTTTTGTAATAAAAAGGTTTCAATAAACGGGGACAATTCCGTGTTACTAATGATCGCATAAAGGCTTTACTGCTGGAAAGCAGGAACGGGTACACATGATAGATGGCGTCCGTGTATACAACAACCAGCCTGAATGGATGCTGCATATTTGAGAGAGTCAAAAGCTGTGTGTCCTCATCGTTTGGTACGTTAGACGTTTGGTGTACATTCGCAAGCGTAGGTTAAATATATGTTGCTGAATGTAATGACAAAAGTGCTTCTCAGAATAAGTTAAGTGCCGTTTAAGCTGCGCCAAATGCAGATGATAAGTAGTAGAATCTCCTTATAATATTACCGTAATAGTTTTGCTGGTTCGCTGTATTTATTTTGAATTTTACGTTTCAAGAACTTGTGAGGATCAGGTCGCCACGTTAAAATGAATTTTCGTTACTCAGGTGTTGTTGTCATTATTATGACAAAAAGACATTGTACAGCGAAAGAAGTACGTTTGCGCACACAAAGTTAGTGATACAGTCAGTCAGTGTGCTGTGACGCTTTACAGGTCTTTGCAATACGACATTTGACTGAGCCGCTGTCTAGCAATCTTATTTTGGCCAACTTCTATGTGTGTTATGTCTCCTTAACCGAGCTAGTGATTCGAAAGTCCCGGGAAAATTCCATTTCAGTCAACGTGACAGCAACATAGAAATGAGCTTGTTACACTACTGCTTGGCAAAGGGCACTTTGATTTAACAGGAAACTGGCAGGCTGGCTTCATGAAGAAGAGATGCCTTGTAGCAGTTCTAGCATGGTTTTGCGCTTCTGGCGTTTCCTGATTTTTCAAGAGCTGCTTCTCTCTTCGTTTTCAGAAATCTTATTATCTCTCCTTCGGAAAGAGTTTAGCTTTTTGTTGCCAGAGTGATTTCAAAATTTAGTTAACTCAGCTGTTTCTTCTTTTCTAGAAAACTTTATCCATAACGCAGAATTGTTGGCAGTCACAGTGGGATGCATACTGGTGTGCATGTCACATTGAATATTGCTGGCAATCACAAGTGAATGACGTTACGTTCATTCACTTAAGCAAATTGCCCTATTTGCGGTTAATTCTTTAATTGATTCATTCCTTCTTTCCTTTCAAGTATTTTCCAATGGTTTATTATTGGTATGATCCTTTTGGATGTTGAAAATGGGGTGTTTTGTAACTGGTCTTCTATGTGGCATGATGGAAAGTTCGGCTAGTTCCCACTGGAAGTAGAAATACGTCTGAAATATTAATGTATAGGAAACAACGCCCTACCAGCGAATGGCTGGGCAGTTATTAGAGCAATGTCTCAGAAAAATTTAACTTTCGTAGCTTTCGGAACTGCTATTACCATTCACTGAGGACAGAACAAAGTAGTTCTGAAAGTGACGATGGTTACAGTGTTCTGAGACATTTCCCTAATAACTGCCCATCCATTCGCTTGTAGGGCGTTGTTTTCGATATATTTCAGACACATTTCTATTTCCAACGGGAACAAGCCATACGTTCCATGATGCCAGATTCTTTTGAATGCTGTATTGCTTGCAACTGGTTCTGACATAATAAAATTGTCCTTCCAGGATGGATTGTAGCTCGTTGGTGTGATGTGTGGAGTCTGTAAGTACTTCCGAAAAAGAACCTACTCAGTGACTGGTTGGGAAGGTTTTATTGGTAAAAACAGACACAGTAGCGTACGGATCAGACCCTTCGGAACATCCTAGTTCCGTCGTCAGCGATAAGAGAAGGCCAATATAATAAAATAATCCAGTGAGTGTTTGGAGAGGGCATTGCAGGAGTTTATCGCTCTGCGAAGCAAATGTAATTTTTTTACAATGTATGCATTCTTAATACGATAACATACTTGTAGCGTCAAAGCGTTTTCTTCATTCTGATAGCTAGTATTTTTCTAATTCTATGTTGCCATCGGGTGATTATGTTAGTGAAACTATTAAGAGCTGATTACGGACCATGTGAGGTCCGAAAGCTTCGTTTTATAAACGAGCAGAAAATAAAAGCTTTTATATGAACGGGGAATCTGTGACTATACTTGATGGTGAAAAATCTATCTAGTTACGGAGAATAACCTAGGATGAATATTTTATGTGAATTTCTGATAGCTATTACATATAAAGCGCATGTGCTGGAATATCTTTTAAAACATTTCCTTGCTCAGTTTTGTATGCCTATGTTTCACAACGTATTAATAGTTTCAGTGCTTGTCGCCGCAGGTTACGTGGAATAATGTCAGACAACGTTTCTATTGTATGGATAGGTATTGTACAAAGGGCTTCAAGGACATATTGTAGTCATTTGTTAATACGACGCCATAGTGTTGCTGTCGCTTTAAATGCAGCACTGACCATTTCTTAGCGCCATGCTACAAAGAATCGAGCGGTTTATTGTCAGTTATGCTCTTTGCAGGATGTATGTATTTTACAAAGTGAATGATAACTTTTTCAAAATATTACCATATGAAAAGGAATAAATCCAAAAGCACAGTCTTATTTGCCTGATAAAATGCAAGCTTACCTATGGCCACTTTTAAAAGATTCGCTGTACTTACTCTTCAAAAGGCGAAACTACTAACAAAGTGCGTTGATATGTGGAGAAGGTATCAAAAGAAATGATGCACTCTTTCATAAAAGCAGATAGCTCTCAACCTTTGGTAAATTCTCCTACATGATTTTCAAGAGTAATTTGAATAGCCATGAATGTTGTTCTCTTTGAAAATCTGTGTGCATTTTCAGACAGGACGGTATGCGTGCTCCTGTTAGCTGCCATAACAGGTTGTGTATAGGTGCTTTGCCTTTTTATGTGCTTCGTCAAGAAACTACTTTGCCAAGAATTAAATAGCGTTCTCTGGGAAGCAATTTTCCTTAAACAGCGTACGTATATCTCTGATCAGTAAACGGCATATGTTGGGTTTTGTCCATTAGTTTTCTGCTAATGTTTGATATTTCCTTTTAATTGGCGATGCTCCTATGTCCCACGATATTGGTGGCTGCGAAAGTTCGGTTCGAGGCAGCAACGAATCTGATGGCCACGTTTTATTCATTGCATATCGTGAATACTTTTATTAAAGTATAATCCGCCAATTAGTCATCATCTGGCAGGGACAAAGAGAGTGGGTCATTCTTTTCTAAAGTATCGATCGGACTTGGACACTTGTGATAAATTCGTACCGGCGGCGGGGATGGAAACTGAAATATAATGTTTTCATTGATTCAGTATGAAAAGATACGTACATCTTCCGGTATTGGAGGTGGTGGCCCAATGACTACTTTCCGCAGAAAATCAGGTGAAATCGACTGACCCGAATGGGAGTGGTGTTTCTGTAATATGTTGTCAGTTAATTCGAAGATGCTTCAAGGGATCGCCGCACCCTTTTTTTGCGATGCTTGAATGCGCAAAGCGGAGTGATTACAAGTGACGCAATCCCTAAGCAAAGCCCGCCAATTTTAAATGCGTTGTACGTTTCATCCATCTCTGAAAAGGACAGCGCTTTCGCATTGTAAAAGCTGCGATTGTTGAAAATGTTCAGGTCGAGCGATCGCTCCATTTATGTTCGGAACGTATCTTTGGCTTTGAGCACATACGAACTTATTCTGCGGGTCTAATCAGTGCGCCTTGTACATTTTTATTTTCATTCATTATGACTGTTCGCAACTAGCACTATTTCATTCAGCATTTAAATTGATGTTCAAAGCTTATTACAGGGAAACGTTCAGATGCATCGATTCCCAGCTAAGTCTTAGATATAAGTCTGTCCACTCGCCATTGAAAAATGTGGTACTATTTTTAAAAATGATTAACTATTCTGGCCTGACGTATAATAACTTTGTGAACTGTATAGCAGTCCACATCCTTCATACGTCGAAAAATATTGTATTTTCTGGCGGTCGATATTTATCACGTAGTCGCCGTATTTTCGCAAAAGGTCTAATGTTGAAGTACTTCCAGCTTAGTTGCTTAACGTGGCTTTTTTCATTTATTGTGGACGTCAATACGTTCAAGCGCATTCAAAGCTAGCTGTTGTAAATCAATACACTAAATTTAAAATTCCGTAGAAATATAACGTTATACGCATTGAGATTTTATTCTTTTATGTAAATTTTGCGTTTCAGTGAAACTTTAGAGATGATTCGAACAAATAATACGTTGTTACGCGGAAGCAGATCTTCCTCATAATGGCATAATTTCTTATCGTGTATTAGCATGGGCATGTTGAGAATTCTATTCTGCCATCGAGTGATTATGTAAGTAAAACTGTGCCTGTCGACTAATCGCTCTGTATTAATGGTAATTTTTTGTCTTCGTCCTGTACGCGTTTAGTGCTTTGTCTGTTACTGTGTTTAAAAGATTGGATTTCTGATAACAGATTGAGAAATTAGCAATAGGATTTCTAAGCACGGGATATGACCTTATTTGTTTATTTCAAAAGACGGCTTCATTCCCGTTAAATGTAAAGCGATGACGCGCCGAGCTTTCTGGAACTGACCCTCGTTCCGTTTCAGATAAACGCTGAAGACGGAATAAGGTCAGTTCCCGAAAGCTCCATGTGTCATTGCTTTACATTTAACGGGATTTGAGCCATATTTTGGAATAAACATAACAGATGAGATATATTGTGGATAAATTCAGGTAACTGTCCGTTCAGAATCGACCATTTCAGCCAGGAACCTTTCAGGACCTGAATTGTTCCTTCTTCAGCATATAACGTGAATGAGGGAACCAATTCGCTTAACGTCTAGGTTAACGGAATCATGTTTTTATATTTTTCATTTAGCATCTATATATATATATATTCATGATATTTTGGTTTATATTCTTCTTGATGTATTTGCATATATATATATATATATCAGAATATTTCAGGCTTCCCGTTTAAATCTAACTTAAATTCAAGGACATGCTTTCATGACCCGATTTTACATAAAAGAACCGTATATATATATATATATATATATATATATATATTTTGATGGTTGTCACGGATTTTTCCCGTTTTTTAAGTATCTGTAAGTATACTGAAGCGATCTCCCTACCAGCAGATGGATGAGAGTGGTTATTAGAAAGAACGCAAACAGTTATTAGAAACGCTCGAGTTCCGAGATATACGGTTACATGCGGTTGCGTACGTGTGCTGTTTGCGTTCTTTCTAATAACCACTCTCATCCATCTGCTGGTAGGGAGATCGCTTCAGTGTACTTACAGATACTTAAAAAACGGGAAAAATCCGTGACAACCATCAATGAAGATCCACATACCCGTTACAAGACATCCAGTCTTCACAAAAAAAAAAATATATATATATATATATATATACGGTTCTTTTATGCCAAATCGGGTCTTGAAAGCATGTCCTTGAATTTAAGTTAGATTTAAACGGGTAGCCTGAAATATTCCGATATTAATGCATTACCGTGGTTGTGAAATGAATAGGATTGGAAAGAGTTTAGAAATGGAAGCTGTAAAATGAACATAAGTTAAGTCAAAGTTAAGAAACTAGGTTAACAAACTTTTAGGACTGCTGATCACTGCTCCGTATGTCGCCACTTCCATCTAAAAGTCATGTTAAAGATTTAAATGTCTTGGATTGTAGTTTACCAAAAGAATGATCAGCAATCCTTGAGAAATGTATCCTCTTGACATAGCGGTTAGCGTGTTTGATCTTTCCCTCGCAGTGTCGCTGTTCCGTAGAGTTTCGGCTAAATAAAATGAGAATATTAAATAAAATGCAACCGGCGTTATTAGACTTTAAAGTAGTCCTTATGAAATATTTGCGCTGTTAGTAACATATTGACTAATTTGAAACAATAACGGACCTATGGTTATTCATAATGGCTCAGCTAACGGTTCTAGGACCAGCTAAGGTTGTTCAGCCCCTGTAATCACAACGAACAAATTATTCACATCGATAGTGATTGGAATATTCATTTGTTAGAAAGCGATGCAAGAATAGGTTCAAAAATATTTGAAGCTTTCAGAACTGATTTGCACCACAGTTAGTGATTGTTAGCCTTGTCATAACCATGTCGGCAATTGTGTTACAATCATTGACAACTGAACATATTGGCTTCAGGCGCTTAGTTTGTTTCGTTTTAATCCGTAAACGTCCTAACTGTCGTTTGGTTAGACCAGTTTGTTAATTGCGATTGCAGACCGAACAACTTCAATCGGTGCTGGAATTATTTTCCGCTAAGTTATGAACGTTCATTGAATGACTTTTCTCAATGAAATGGTTTGTTGTCCATCATAGGTACTTATTCAGTCTGTAATCGACGAAAGAGTTCTGTCAACTTGTGCATGAAAAATGTATTAGGCACATTCAATCTGGAATCCTGACTCGGTGAATAAGAAACCAGGGAGTTCCATACGTAAGTTCGCCAAAACTCATTATGTATGAGCATTGTTGCATCTTCTTCCCAATGCCCAAATGGTTTAACAGCCGGAGGACATGTCTTATGTGTGGACTTGTGAATATTTATAATCGAATTCGAGCCACATCATAGAAGAAAGCGAATGCAATCCAATTTCCTTTCGAAAAATTCCACGCTTAATCGCTCTTTTGTTGTGAAAATTGGAATTAATATTAATAATTCCTCCTCGTTTATGCGTGATGTTGAACTGTTGTAGCCGCCTTTGCGGTTAGAGGAATCAAAGTCTTGACTTCACGCAAAAGTAATGAACGCGATTACGTTTCTTTAACCTGAAGTGTGCACTGCACCATCCGAAGAATTCATTTTTAATTCCACACACTTGGAAATCTTCCAAATGCACTTATTAATCATGTAAAAATGCATTCTATGATTGCAACCTTGTACAGGTTGCAATTGTGTACTTAATTTTTTTGCTGTGACAAAAATGTGTTTTTGTAAAAGGAATAACCCGCGAAACGTCATACCTGTGGTTCAGATGAAGAGGATGCTGTCCATCAGGGTTATTCCAGTAAATAATTGATGAGGTCAGAAAATGGACGCTTCGATGTGCTCAGTCTAACTCAGTCGTGCTAAACCATTATATTATTGCTTATTAAAACCGACAGTAGTTTATACTTTAAAGGAATTGAAGCAGTGGGTGTTTTTAAGTGAAGTTGTTTTTGCTTTTGAAGAAACTGCATCATTACTTTTTGTGCTTAGGAAGTATAGCACTGATGTCTTCCACCTTTTCACGGCAATATAAATTTTCTGTGATGTGCCAATCAAAAAGAATGCCCAAGAACAAAGGTTTTTGTGTGTTTATTAAATCTGTGTTGAGCCATCATTGTCCATCAGCATCCGCTGGGTAACAGTGAGATTTCCCTCAGTCAAATATACATTGTGAGCTGCGGAGTGTACAGTGTAGTCACCGGTGGTCAGTTTGCTTGGCGATTCAACTTCGTTCGAAGTGAGCGCTGTGCTGGCTTCTTCGGTTTCCGCTTTGGAACTAAATTTTTTCATTAGACAAATATTAGCACAACCGATTAGGTTAACGATAAAACAGCTTACCTGGTTACATCATACAAAGATCTAGAACCACCGTGACTCACAGACGTTCGCTTAGCTGTGTGACTTTGCTTTCTTATTTTCTTCTTCTGTATGTGAGGATTTTCAACATACATGTTTGTCAACTTGAACATGCGCAGCTGCGTATATACCCTTTTTAGCTCAGCCTTAAATGGGCAACACAGAACTGGTTAACCAGCTCGTAGGTATTACGGGCGTGTGGCTTACGCGAATATCTTCAGGATTCATGTCTGAAATGGGCAATTCGGCGAAGTCGAGGGTTCCATTCAGAATGCGGTCTCGAAGTTTTGCTAAAGAAGATTGGTTCCGCTTTGAGCCGGATAACTTGTCGTTCTCGTTGTTTGAACTGCCCAATTTCCCGTAATAATGCTTAAAAAAGTTCGCTCGAATTTCACGTAGGTTCAATTGCATCAATACCTTCGATAGAAGAATTACCGTAATAAGCGTTACCGTTAGGTGCACTTGAACAAAACTGACAATAATTGTCAGGTTTGGATCGAATGTAGGCCAGAATTTGTACCTGAAGTTGTTTTGGCACCATAAATGCAACGCCGTATGCTCATTTCGCTTACCGGACGCTGTTGACTACGGTAGTTACGACGAGTTCAATAATAATGGCCACTAGAAACCGGTTGCGTTTGGTAGAAAATGAACTTCTGCTTTTGAAGCAAAGGTACATCCCATAAAATAGCAAACAAATTTCAACTGAAAAATGGCAACGTTAATTTACATAGCAGCTACTTTCCTGTCTATTCATACTGGCATGCCAGAAAAAGTGCCACTTGAATAGCGTACATGTGTTCGGTGTTATCTGATTGACAAACTGGACACCAGGTAGAAATCCATTATCATTTGATATGTACAAATATTTTGAAAAGTCGCTGAATTCGTAAATCGCCATAGTCCATGCGATTAGACCCGTTGTAGTGAAAGCTATCATGTAGGATATATCTCTCAGGAGCACCTTGTTAAGGCTTCCAGTTTGGTTGGTACGTCTCGGCCGACGATCTACCAAGTTACTAGAAAGCAAATATTTTATCGGTAATCATAATTCCAGCAACAGCATTTTAAATTTGTGTACCTAATTTGCTGCAAGGTCAAGCGCAAGTGTTTTGTATAATTGTATGTGGGTTGTGATGTGCGGCACAGTGTTCACATGTAGCCTTTATGGTAACTTTTTTATGCACAGCTGAACAAGTGCATACTTTGTGCATATCGGCAATAATATGGAACGCAAAAATGCTTATTGTTTCACAACCATATGTTGGTAGACGCCTTTTATCCCTTATGCCCAAAGTGTGCACGTCAGTATTACGCAGTAAACTACTGATACTAAGTATTAATAGACAGACAAGTCGACGACAATTGCGTTTGTGAATGGAATGCCTATTAAATTCTATGAACGACGGGGTTAGTTACCTGTAAATCATAAGTATCAGTGCTCCGTAAAAGACCGTAAAGCCAAGCTGACGGCACCAAGTAATTAAGCAACAAGTTATCGGCTGTGGGGGGAAAAATTCGAGAATCATCTAAAATGATTCGGTGAAATACATGAGATGCCTTCTTGACATTAGCGCAGTTGCTCACCTTGGAGTACATTAGAATTGCTCCAAACAAGCCGAACTCCATTAGCGCTCCTTTCGACGTATTTGCCTCCTGGGAAAGTGATGAGCATGTGTATTCACAGATGAAAAATGGGCGCGCCTTTAACCAACCTGAAATTTTTTCTGGCTGGCCAAAAAGAAGATTAGAGCACTTGCTGCTAAAATGCTAAACACGTTTATAGCCAGGAACACTTTGGCCATCATGGACGGATTGCCATCAACTGTTATGGTCTCAGTTGACGCGGTGCACAGCTGGGAGAGAAGTTCGAGCAGAGAACGCAAGCTTCTGCCGTCAGCTGTGTTGTTAATGCAAAGTTCATTGGCTTCAAATCCGCAGCAGCATTTCAGCGCACCGGCGCTGTACCCATCGTGCGGGAGTAGATGACACTGCGAGAAAGGCGAAAAGTTAGGAAACGTTTAGATCACGGTGTTTGAGTAAAAGTTCCTTACTGCAATGGTTTTTGTCCATTCATAAAGGGTTGAACTATTGCGATTAATAATTTGCTGTCGTAGGGCAAACAGAAGTCTTCTTTCAAGCGGTACAAGACTGATTACGTATGCAAAGTATTCTAAGGAAGCTCATTGTTTTTACAGCGCAAGTAAAACGTGAAAAACTGCGTAGGGTGTAATATAAGAAATTAAGTTTGCCCACAGAGCGCCCCTGGGACATGGACGATTAATTAAAAAGAATAAGGAACTTACTCGTGATTGAAGGTAGTTGCATCCAGGCCGTGAAATGTCACCACGTGAACTCTTGCTGCAGAAGTTCACATTGACAGAGCTCAATGGAATGGCAGCATAAAAGGCGTAGACGCCTGACTTGTCGTGGCACTTTCTGAAGTGAGCAACGATGAAGTGAACACTCTAGATTGACACTAATACAATCCTGAGTTATCAGACGCAATATGCTTTGAACTTTCGCTTTGTGGGAGCATTATAGCCCTCAAGGTAAACAATTTGCTTTTACAACGAACTATCAACGCTTAATAGATCATCAATTCAAGATGATATGGTGCACGTTGCGTGTGAACGTAGAATAAAACACAAATTAGTTTTAGCTAAGCTGCGGTTGTTTGGCTTAATAATTTATTGAAGAACTACTTTGATCACTTCCTGGCTGTATATTACGCGTTGTAATGGTAAATGCAAACTTGTTCACTTGACGAGCACAAAGCAGGACAAGCGTTGACGCATAGCGCTAGTCTATCCGTAGGTAGACGGGCTGCTAATAAAACTCAAAACATTTGCCATCTCATTGGCGTCCTATGCTTTCAATTCTGAATTGCAGTGCTTTGAGCACAGAGAGGTCTTGAAAACAGAACTGTATTTAAGTTCCGTCCATTTATATCCGCGTGTTATCACTACTACCAAAAAACGCGCCGGAAAAAAGATGGCCTATTCAATTACGACTGGGTTAATGAGGTACTTTAACAGCTTCTGTAAATGATCCTTCCAATTTTGTCAGCAACTTTTGCGCAGTGCAAACAGAAGTGCGCCAGCTTGGACTTGCTCTGTAGTATGCACGTATTCTGATTAATGCTAATGTAGTTACGAAGTTCATTGGACAACGGCATGCATTGTTCGCATTTGTAAATGCTAACAATTGTCAAGGCGGCAGAGTCTGGTAAAGAAAAGCATCATTTGATGGCCAGAATGCGCGCTTTATTGATTAGTGGTTTTGCGAAGCTTTTGGAACCAATCTCCTTCCGTCGTTTGCGTGGAAGTCAGAAGACTGAACGAAGATAGTTCCGGAAGCAGACGATGACGTTTGATCAATAAGAAATGCTCTTTTAACATCAAGTAATGCTTCTCATCGCTGAACTTAGTATTAATGCTCATTGTAATTGTGAGTCTGAAGTTCTCTTGTAGGAAAACCTGATTTTAAAAGGGATTGGAACCCATTAAGTTATCTACTCTACAACCGCCAGTTGTTCACATCCTAAGTGCTACCGTAGGCGTTAAGAAGGAATATAGTATTCCCGTTGTTCTTGAATAATGGATTTGAATAATGGATTTCTGACGGTTTCGGTTTCATTGTGTCAAAGGACGGCAGAATAACCCGTTCATGAAAGATTCTTTATTCGATAGCGGAGCTTTCGGAACCTACCTAGTCCCGTCGTCAGCGCCTCGTTAGCGTCCCGTTGTTCTTATTAATATGCGAGCTGCTCGATACTCTTAAAAGTTGTGCACTTTTTGTTCTTGGAACAAGCTCAGCCGCTTACTTATTCAGTTTATGCCACAGTATGCCCATGGTCCATACCTGACTGCTTCTGCTTTATCATCAGCCAAAACAGCGGTGCGTTAATAGGTATCAGTTCATGATATTGCGTTGCCAAAACAAAGCGGTGATTCAAACACTGAACAATATGTTTAGAAGTGGACCGACTTTAGATGTGTTGCAGTGAAGAATCTAACTATCAAACACGCATTGGCTTCCTTTGACGATTAAGATGAATCTCATCGTTATGTTGAAAGGGCTGTGGTAAAAATTTCGTTGGGCATACTGAGTGAACTTCCAGCTGCGCATTATTAGGTAAATGAACACTGCTGAACATACTGATTGATTCCCAGAAATTTTGGAATCAACCAACTCAGTCAAACAGCACTACTCTGCTGACGATGGACTAAGTTGGTTCTGAAATTTTTGGGAACAAACGTGCGTGCTCAGCAATTTTCATTCTTGCCGACTTAGCAGCACCTTAGTGGTTGCACAACCGTTTCTGCGTAAGAATAATGCGTTTGTATCAGAGCACACGCTTTGATGCCTGCAAACTGTGTAACTGTAACATTTTTCCTGAATCTCGCATAGCTTTGCACTTCTGTACCTTATTCCCTGTATTGTCACAAACCTTTGAACTTAGTACGGATTACTGGATAAGTTTCCTATTTTACGTCAACAAGTCAACAGGTATGCATTAGCGATAGTGCAGTAAATTTGTTCTGCTGACGCAAAAGTGTCCTTGCTTAGTTTGACAGATCATGTAGACCTATCCCGAAAGCACATCGCTCAGCCGCGCAGTACAAATGCATTCCATCCTATTTTGACTTGTTTGAAACAGTCACAGGGGCGCCGTACTTTCCTGGATATACTATAGAGGCAGCAGTGTAAGAACAGCGTAAGTACAGTATGCTCTCCGCAGTTCCATCTTTTCAAAATTAAGACTGTACGCTTCGAAACGTCGATCTGATTTTTGTGGGTGGAAACAAGATGGAACGTCGTCACTGAGCGCAATTCTTTGGCTGCTATTTGCCATAACGAAAGAATTCCAACATTTCCCGTCTCACCAAAGCTGTTGACGGAGCAACAGCTTGTGACAGCTTGATTGCTTCTGAAACACACGCAACCATTCGGCCCTGAATTACGGTCATTGGACTACGTTGAGCAAATCATTAGCGACGGAATTGTACTCAGTGAAGTTGGAGCTTAAGGAGGAAAGTTCTGGGACGAATTTTGTATATTGACTTTGGGCGGAAAGTTGGCAACGCATTTTGGTAATAGGAAAAAACGATCATTTTTCCCTGCATGCACATGTTCAGTGCACTTATTTGGTCGTCTGATTTGCGTACTGCTACCCCTGTTTAACCTCATTTGGAAAGTAAATGTGGACG
Source organism: Trichuris muris (assembly GCA_000612645.2). Lineage (NCBI taxonomy): Eukaryota > Metazoa > Nematoda > Enoplea > Trichinellida > Trichuridae > Trichuris > Trichuris muris. The sequence continues at coordinate 23,717,622 of CBXJ02000282.1, read as the reverse complement.
TGAATAGAGGGAAGTCAATTGAGTATAGCGACTTGCAAATGGTGAATTATTTTATTTGCCGCAAGGCCTTTGCGGAGGCTGATTATTCAGGATCTTATTAGGCGGTGGCCACTGCTTTGCTAGTGGCATGCCAATCAATTCATCAAATGAAGCATGCCAAGTTGAACGTCATCTCATTGGTCATTATTAGTTTTATTGCATTCCGCCTGCCGCCTGCGGTCGGATGCGTCTTGAAGCTTTGTTTTAATTAAAAAAGCAATTCAGCCGCATACCGCCGACATGTCATCGACCGAGCAAAACCTTTTCTACGCCTAAACAACTTTGGCAGTTTCCTGAATGCCACCAGCTCGTTGCAGTTCATTTCCCCTTAAGATGTGATCCTACGTTAAAGTACAGTGAAGCCCTTTTCTCTGCAGCACAACCGATGGCCAGAAATAATTAGCACGTGGTCTACTAATGTATGCTAAAAGAAAATTTTGTTCATCCTGCATACTGCTACCAGATATTAATAGCATGTGAACCGACAGTGACGGTTGCATTATTGATTAGGCAGGCGGCTAAGGAAAATTCGATATTCAACTACCGAACCATGATTTCTCGAGGAAGCTACTGCAAAAGGTAATCATATTTATGAGGATTTCTATTATCTCTAGTTGAAGCTAAGTTGCGCTCAATCGAAGACCTTCTCTACACTAATCACTGCTGGAAGTGATAAGCCTTCTTCGCGAATGCACTTAGCCTGACTGTTGGATGGCAGTGACCGTGACACGTATGCCCACGAAAGCACCTTCAAGTGTCGCTGTGCCATGAGCACTAAGAAGCACAGAACAAATGTCTACTGCTATGAAAGCAGGAGCAGTTCCAGAAGTTTTGTTTCCGAAGTTGATGATTAAAAAGCCGCTCTCCTTCGGCTTTGAATACTTCAAGCATACTGTTTTTCAAGCCTTTCGTTTCAATCTCCTCCTTAAGCTCATGTTCAACCTATTTATTTTTACGGGCAGTTTTGTGGACCTGAATTAAGGTAGCAACTGGTCAGCTTCCAGAATCAACGTTGCTTCGGGCATGGCGTAAATTAGACACCACTATATGCTAGCATGTGGAACAACTTAAAACGCAGACAGGTCATAATGAAGTCCACTTGTGGGGCCATAAACTTTCTCAGCATTTACGAGCAGTTGCGCTGTCCTTGAACGAGGCTGCCATCTGACTGCAGAGCATTTCGCGCATTGCCTACGCCACACTTATTCCGGGAGTCACTGAAGAGTAGTAAAGGTGTTCCGCGAGTTCCGGTGAGTGTTCAAAGTTTATGAACCTTTTTTTGTTTGGCGCGCAGTTTGCAACTGAACTCAACTAAAGCGTAGCGGCAGATCCTCTCAACGGACTGCAAGGCCGGCTACGATCATTTACGGTTCTGAGAATTTTCCGAAGGAATCCGCGGTACTTTCCGTTCATTGAATACCATCTGGTAGCTACCTCGTAAGCCTAACAAGGGTGCTTGAAGTTAATCGCACGCTCTCAGATGACTTCTAGACATTCGCTAAATTTTCATTGCCATATGCGAAGAAGAAATAAAACTTCACTAATAGCTGTTCTTGGTAATGAGCCCATGGTGAGAATAAGCAATGAGAAATCACTGCCGAGAAAGCACTGTGCATGGAATTGAAACGGCCCAGCGTTTTTCTCTTACTAAACGTCACCCGCGTTTCTTCGTAATGTGGGATTACGCAATGCGTTTCTTCGTAATGCGCTGCTTACTGTGGCACGTCCATGGGAAATACAGGGTTTAATGAGGCATATCCGCTTTCTGTTGCGCGGCTACTACCGTCAAGCTACGCGCACTCGTACTAATACTACTCGTCGCTGACGCGATAGAAGCTGAAAGTGGACGTAGTACATGCACGGCAACGCTAGTTGTACGCAACCCTTCAAAGGACGAGTTCTTCAGAAGATTAATCGAATGATTTAGCGAAACCTGCTCTTCCACACGGAACATTGAAGTTGTCCACAAGGTAGACCATAGGTCAGTTACCATACGAAAAGAAAATCTGCTTGGAGGTGACCACTCGGCGGATGTACCTTTGCAACGCGAAAATTCACTTAGCGATTTTCGTCGTTGGGCCCCTTTCCGTAGGCAAACGGATAAACTTTTGTTCACCCCACATAAGAGTGTCCAACGCACCGTCTCCCGAGGCGGTTAATCAAGATTGGTACTATCTTGAACAATACCTTGGCGACGGACATTACCAGCTTCTCAGCTTAAGCATGCTTAAAGGTGGACTAAGCAGATCTGGGGAATAAGCTGTTCGCGATCCGAGACGACAGCAGGGTCTGACTTTACAGATGGGTATCATTTGTCGCGGTCGCATCAAAATTGACCGCCGTCACGCTTCCGTTTTCATGGATTGTTAGGGTGGGTCTACTTCGAGTTAAGCACTGCGCAACAAGTCAGAAAATTCCATTGAAAGCCGTTATGAAAGTACGCCATCCCACTTTTCCCTGTGTTATGCCGTTGTCCCACTTCGACAGAAGTGCCAATAACTCTTTTCCAGTAGAATAGATAGTGCATGCTGAATATTTGAAACCATTTAAAGCATGTATTGTTTTCCTGCTTATAGCTTGCTAAAACTGCGTGATTTTATTTCATATATATATATATATATATATATTTATATTTATTTATTTATTTATATGCAGGGGTGAGATATGAGGAATTATATTAGACGGAGAAAAGAAAACTACTCAGGTTAGCTGCAAGGTTAATTTGCTATTTCCTGACTTACAAATGAAAATTTAGTCTCTAGGAGAAGCCGTTAGGTCATGAATCAATCCGAGCTAAGGGATTTTAGGTTGTGGCTTTAAGCTAGCTGTAAACAAGGACGCAAAGCTCATTTTAAATTACACTAAGGCAACCACTGGACTAGTGACTACCTGAACAAGACGCAAGCTTCCCAACGAAGGGGTACTTATCCTTAAGATGTCCACCCCTTAACGGATTCATTTTGTTCCGAAGAGAAAGGGAGGCGAACTGGTACGATGGCCCCGGCTTGATCATCGTTGATAAGTTGCTCAGTGCAGCTCAACGACGTTCCAACAAGTTCCCGCTTTTGCCTCACCGACGAACGCCATAATAAGTTAATTTCTAATTTAGCAAATCACAAGACATTTGTCTGGTGCCCGTTGAGCAACCCAGGGGGCATGTCAAAGCGTCCCTCGAAATTCTCAATCAGCGGTTGTCCGTCCGCAGTTTTACTATTTCCTTTCCAATCTAATTTCCATGCCGACGTTTTGGGTGTGTAAAGCTTCGCTGACGTTGGTGCTAACGTGTTTTTGCTAGAACTGACGAGGCTTTTGAAAGCACTCGGAATATAACCGGTGATGAATTAATTAAGTTATTCACGCTGCTGGCCATTTTCAGCCAGCATGGAAATGTTTGCCTATTGAAACATTTGTTCCAACGCATTAGCGACTCTTTTGAATGGCTGCTGAAACAAAACTGGCAAGGCACATTTTCAAACTGGGTCCCGACACCCTCGCGCTAATGCACGCATAACTCTCCCTTTGAATTGCAAGCAAAACGAACTTCTGGCGAGCCACCGCTGACGTAATATTCACATTAACGCATGGGCGCACTCCGGATGTTTAAAATTGCGCACAGCTCCTCGTATAGCTCCACTGCGCAGAGAAAACGGTGGCTAAGCCAAGACTGATTTTAAAAAACGCTAGCTGGAGAAACTGTTGCTCATGAATACTTGCGCATTGACCACCAGTCTTATTCTGACTGCCATCTACGCAGACTATGCGGCAGCAAATGCGCAGCCGAAGATCACATAACCTAAGGATGTGCAGGGCAGGAACCCACTGTCCAAAAATAAAGTATCATTAATACCTGGACGGGCCGGGGTCGCTGGTCGAGTTGAAAAGGGCGACGATCTGCCAAGCGGACGTATCATCAGCATCGCACACCGTGTACCACAGATAGGTAACACGAAAGGCGCCAATTATGTTGGCTCCAGCTTGCGCGGATGGGTGCTTGGCCAAAAGCTGGGACAGACTCCGCGTAAGGGAGTCTGAGAGGTGCCGTTCACTTCCAGCGGCGCTTGAACTGCGGTAATCCGACATTACGGTGACCCAAGAGCCGTCTTCACTGGTTAATCCTATCTGAGTAACGTCCGAACTCATGCGCAGCAAACTGGACAAGAATATATCCTTGGCGGTGGACTGTCGGCTAGTCATCACGGAAGACATTTGGCCAGCGCACCACATGGACACGAGGGAAGTGAACGCGGAGAGTTCACCGCCCAACCGATTGGTCACCAAGTTGTGCATCAGTCGTTGACTGATCGTGGAACCGTTGATCACTTCACCACAGCGTCTGAACGGCTGGATATATTCGGCAAAGGCTGTTGATAGAAGGTGAGAGCTCATTTGGCGGCTGTCCGGCAAAATTTGCTCAGGAGCACCGCCTTTGCTCATGGTAATTCCAAGGCCACATTTCATGTTCATTAAAACAGCCAGGGTGAATTGCCACAGGTGAACGTCACTCAAATGCATTGGTCAGCCGGGACGCGTTCCGCGGTACTCTCTCTCAGCCAAAAGCGACGATCAAGCTGGCTCGTTCAGCAGTTATTGCAATTTTGACTGGACCACCCAGGCGGTTTACCACCACTGGTTTACTGTTTACAGAATGGATATTGGTGAGCCGATGGCCGGCATGGAGATGCGAATAGGGAATTAAATTTGCTGACCATTGCAGAATGAATGACGCGTCGTCTCACCTAAAAAGGTGGGGATCAATAAATAACTCGTCACAATGCGCCAAACCTAGCGCGCGCATTTTCAATGGAACAACTTGCAGCCTATTAACGCAAATGAATTCGAACACGTGTGGAGTCGAGAACTCCACTCACATCTGAAGAACTCTTGCGGCGCACGAAGAATTAGTGGCCACTTCACCAAAAATGCAGCTCGCTTTGCCCGACGGTAAAACTGATTGCAGGAAATGATTCGCAGCGCCCGTCAGAAGCTTTGCTGCCAGCTGTGCTCGCTTGCATATCAGGTGGTCAGTCATATACCAATGCCTACTGCTGAGTTCAGCTATTTAGCCTTAGATTTTCAAGTAAGCCTTCCAGAAGGAGCTATTGACCCGTGAAACTGGCCTGACGCCTATAGCCACCGTTGCTGGAATGCTCATCCATTCCAACGGTGGGAAATGGTGCGCGCAGCAAATTAGGCTCACTTGTACGTTAGAATGGATAAAGTTGAAGGATGGGCGAAGAAATAAACAAATTGGTTGGCTGAGGGCACTTACTCTTTCATTGTTGGCAGACAACCAACTCTGGATTAACTAAAACCCTCTGCGGCTTAGCCATTTTTCTTGCATAACGGCCAGCCTGATTTCCTTTGATCATTTCCCATCTTCTGTTGCTCGCTGGCAGTTCGAATATTCCGCTTCGGTTAAGTCAATAATTTCCTAATCAACTTCCGCTAATCAAACAAAAGGGGAAGCTCAGAGCAGCCGCAGCGTTAGGTGAACTCGGCGGGAGGGCCACCGGCCGAGATCCCACAGTGAACTACTGCTATGCGCTGCTTGTAAGAAATTCCCCAACTTACTCCAACATCTCGAACTTCGGAAAGGCATTGCGAAAGTCCTGCACGGATCGCTGAGTCGGCTCAAAGGGAATATTGATCTCTGACCGACCAGTCCCTGGAAAATGTCCAAGAAGTTAGCCGGCAATGATCTGATTTGTGCAAGGCTGTGGGAAGCAATTTGCTCCTTTAAGCCTAAGAAGAATGTCGGGGTGAAACGCTTTGCCTGGCGACGAGGCTATCCATCTAGAGCAGCGATAATGCCGTTACCGAACGGTCATATCGCTGCAGCCCTGCGCTGCAGACCGTGGAAGACGTTTACCGTCCGCGCGATTTCACCATCGCAATTCGCAACCTCCCTTGGGATGGTAATCCTCAAAATTACTAATGATCAAATGGGATGTCTACGTGTTGCAAAGTGGTGGGTATTTGATTAACAAGTTTATTCTAATAAACTATACATCCACATATATGCTTACGGCGAGAGAGATATGCCGGCTTGTTGTCTTCGCTCTGCTGGATTCGTGCAGCTGTTATACAATAGTTCAACAGACCGTGATGAAACTTGTCATACCAGATTTATACGAGTGACACCGTTTAATTAATCATCACAGAAACTCGGAGCTTTCGGGGTCGCTCACACCCCGTCATCCGTGATGAAACTTATGAAATAGGCATCCATGAAGATACATACATACGTTTGCTAACTTTGCTTCCCAGGAAACGCGTACAACTCCTCAGAGCTTCGCAAATACTGTTTCGCTCAGCCTGTGAGGACTAGTTCAAATCGAAATTTCACCAGCCGACTGAAATCAGATCACTTCGCCTGGCCTGGAGCGTTAGACAAGTGCTGATAAATTTTTTAAAAATTCCTTACGCTAGTGAATCGCTTTACTTTCCTTAGATATCATTTAACAGTACGATGCTCTAGGAGCAAAGCTGCCACGTCATCAGCTTACAAGCGCGAATAATATTGGTGAGCAGTCACTGCTGCCTGCGCCGAGAGCTCCACGTTGCTAAATGATTTCTGATGCAGCCGAGTGGATTGGCGCCGTGAAAAATTTGAAAAAGCAATTCGGAACCCGTTTTGCAAAACATGTATTCGCGCGGCCCGCTAACTTCTGCAAACCAAACAAGATGCAGAGCTTGGCTTAGGGGAACTATAAAATGCAAGGAGGTTGCATTGGCAAACCCACCGTTTGTCACCCTATTGGTGTGCATTCTGATAACACCTTAAGGGAAAAGCATTGTCAAGGCAAAGAATAGCTGTCAACCAGGAGAGTACAGCCGGTTCGCTTGACATTGTTATGCAAGAGCTATGGCCGTTGCGGACTTGGTAAAATAAATAGGCCTGTACGGCAGGTCGTACGTTTATTCAACTATGCAAATGCCAAGAAATTGGCAGCAAGTTTACCTTTGGCTGCCGACGAGCTGCCTTCATGAAGCGATGTTTACCACTTCAGAGAAATCCCGCACACATTTGCTCGATTCATTTTTCGTTTCTACACTGAACCAAAACAGTTAGCATTCGATTAACCGAGTCTTAGCTCCCAACTCAGTCAGGGCAAGCACAGCGAACCAAAAGCAGTAACGTTGGGAACAGTGGTGGCAGGTCGGATAGCACGAACACCCGCAATGCTTAAGCAGCAAGGAGCCAATTCAATCTTGGAACGAATAGGCAGCGCTAAAATCCTTGAGCTGGTTGACATAGCAGACCTACTGCAAACGAGCAGCGTCGCGTCAAAGGTCCTTCGCACGTCTTATAATGCTGCGCAGAACGCCAAAGGCATCCCATTTAAAATGCGGGAAACTGGACGGGTTACGCTGGCTGTCAACGCTGGCGCTAAGATCAGGGTTCGCTTCTGTCCGATGTGGCAACGAACGCTCTCCGCGAGTGGTCACAGGAAAAACGATACAGGAAGCTGACATACCAGAACGCGTCCGGAAGAGATCAACTTTGCGGTAAGGAGATGAGAGCGTCCATTCAGCGGTCGCCGTCCCCGACTGAGCAGGGGAAATTCAACTTTACAGTTCCAACTGCACCTCAGCTCTCGGCTCACTTGAGTTGCAGACACGGGCGAGGCTTGATTGAGTGAAGCAGCTGAAATATTGATTCCATGAATGACTCTATCATTGGTAAAGTTGCTGCCGCAACCAGTATTGCCTAAGCGGGCCGAAAGTGGACCGCGCCGGAAAGTTTGCTCAGTTGCCACTGTAAAAGGCGTGGCAACGTCGCTTACTCAGCCGACACTACTTCACCATCGATGATATGGGAAAGTTTTTTCGCGAAGCAAAAAATCCGTCATCTCGAAAAGCCAAAGCAAAACCTTTTGTGCTAACAGCGTTGTGCGTATAGTAAACAGTTAGCATGATGCAAGAGCCGAATGGCACGCAAGACGCAATGTATACTTTGCAAAGTATGGGTGAAAGTATCCATCAATGGGGACTGCCGGTACAAACAGCATTGATAGCAGTCATTTTCGCTTTTTACGTAATTTCACGCAGTAGCGCCTGTGGCTAAGGAATCAGTCGCATTGTGTTAATCCAGCGTCGATGCTTTATGCTCACCTTCACGTCTCTTTGTCAGGAGGGCTTTTTGCGAGCGGAACCTATGCTGACGCTTCACGGCAAAAGGCGCACTGCCGCGTTGCCAGCGTTGTGCTAATCAGCAGGAATTGTGTTCTGAGTGGTCGCTAGGGAACCAATGTTTTTCATGCACCGAACCGCTAACCAAGTCGGTGAAAGCTTTGCTGACACCACCTTGGCCTGCATAGTCAACATCTTCGAGAAGGGATAACGGCGCGACACGGCTTACGCAATGAGTGGTGGAAACGGTCCACGCATTTGTCATTCAAACTATCACGGGCTGAACTGCAACCCATTGGGCGCCTACTCCCGACGCAACGTATGCCCACAGGAAATGCAGCTCGAGCATACGGAGCATTTGCATAAAATCGTAAGAGCCTCCACTCATGTTCACTGACACGCGAGCGCAAGGCGATAGCTTCAGGGCTTGAGGAAGGGGAATGGGAACTGAATATGTCATCAGGTTCGCCTATAACACCATCGTGGAGGGCAAGCTGCATTGAAGTTTGGAAAAGACGCTTGGAATTAGATGTGACATTTGATTTATCCTTTCAGAATGCACGGAAGGGCGAAACAGTGCGCTTTAGTTGCTGCGTTGGTAGTACGTTTGATTGCTCGAACGCCGGAAAGATTAATGGGCGCAGGATCGTTTTAATTTAATAAGGTTTAATAAAGAGTCCATTTATTCCATTATTCAACCGACTACCTGCTGGGGCCGCCGGCGCAGCAAACGCTGGGGCTTGCAACGGAATAAGCGCACTTTGGCAAAGCTGCTGAATCTTTGTTACACCTTCACGCTAGTCAACTTGAGCTGTGGAATTTAAGAGAAGCGGGCGCTGCTTGCGGTGGAGCGCCGATGCCTTACAACCGGTGTGCCTTCACGCCTGGGAGCGCCTAACCTTCCTGCATCCTGTGGGCTTAAGCTTTTAGCTCGGCAAGCTCTTAGCCAACGAGAGGCTGATGAAGTGCGCATATGGACGAGAAGTCACGTAAACTGAGGAGGCGTTTACTCCAAACTTGCACAGTGTGTCATCAGTGTGCATCCGCGGGAATCCCAAAACTTCGGGATGCCCCCTAGCTGAACCTAAAAGTGTCGAACTTGAAGTTTTCAGTTCAGAGGCGTTAGCTGCGGCCTGTCATTTCATTTTTACAATATGGGATTCATTTATCGTCCTTTAACTGACAAAGTTATCCGCAGTATAAGGTTCAGCATTTTTGCATGAGCCTCTCTGGCTGATTGAAGTGAAGATTGAATAATTGGACAGGTAGCTTTTAAGCAAGGTGACATGGCAAACCTATGCAAAGAGGAACTTCAGCCTATGCGCTGTGAAACACGCGGAAAGGCAGTGCAACATTTGGCTTCCGTTGGAGGCCGTACAAAGTTGAACGACCAAAGGAGCTTAGCAAAAAAAGTTTTATCGTCGTGTCGAAACTTTCATGTTTGATTCCAAACTTCGGTGCGGCTGCGCTCGCAACGACGGAAGCGCGGATAATGGGCGAATGGCCGGAGGCAAACCTTGGCGGGCAGTGGCATTGATGGCTAGTTAAAATTTGCTGAAGAGAAGCAAAATGCGATTTTGAAAGTTACCCAATGGAGGCGTGGCCGTGCTGGCGCTTCAATCTGAATCAATAATGCCTGAGCGCGGAGCAAGGCCATCAGAAAACGCTTGACTTCTTCGCTAGGCGATGAATTGTGGTAAACAACAATTTAGCATGTGTTTCAACTGCAGATGCATTACATAAAGTCATTTGCTCTACCCACAATGAACGCCCAATTGGTTGGATAAACATTTCTCCCGCGTACAGCAGCACATCCAAAGGATTCTGCGACTTTTCAACGAGCTGCCGTTAATGTTTGCCCCAAGTGGAACCAGCAAAGCGAGGAGAAGCTCACTTAGCCTCCCCGGCGAGGCCACGACGTTCAACTGCCATGGACGGGCGGTGGTTTCCTTGAGAGCACATGCTGTTAAGTTTCAAGTTCCACTAAACTTAATTCGCGCCCTAACTTTGTCGCACAGTTTACTGGCCAACAAAATAATGGATTATTATTCCTATCCTCATAGCTCGGAGGCAACAGTTGCCATGCTGCTAGCGGTGTGCATGAAAATTTCTTCTTCTGACTGAGTGAACTATCGACTGGATAACATGTCAATGTAGTTATCAATTAGATGCCGTCCTTAACCCGGAAAGTTATTTATTGCCCTTGGTGCACAAGAGCCAAAGCTCAAGCGATTTCAGCGTATTGAAGCAACGGCACAGAGACCTCGGGAGTCTTTTCAAGGGACCTAATATCTAGGTGTTGACTTGTTATTCCGGCTAAGGGAGTTATTCGTAATTTGGCTCGGTCATGGTGAACGCTGATTCGTGTCTTCAGTTGTCTGCGGTCACATTAACAGACCACCAAGCTCTGTGTGCAGGTAGACAACAGGCTTGAGCGAGCATATTGGCCAAGGCGATGAATGAAAATGCGCACTCGCATTTTATCCAAAAGCGAAGGACCGGGTGACGAGCAAGCTAGCAACCTTCGTACGCCATAAAATGCGTTTGCGAGCTACTTCCATGTCTCCGGAAAGCGAGCACCCTAGAGGGAATACAATGGAGGCTTTGAAACGGCGGAACTCGTGAACAACGATTTCTTAGAGCTTTTGAATGGAACGATGAATCGCGTACACATAGTGCGGATCTTTATGTGCATTCAGTGCTCCAGTTATGCATTAATATGTAAATGCCAAACCATGGACCACCTTAATTTGGGAATGTTCGAGACAGGGACAGAGCTTGGTGGTGGGTGCACTGCCACTGGATCTGTTGCCCTCAGATGAAAGTAGCGTGAGGATCAATAAGCGAAATTTTTAAATCGATGAACCTCTGAATTCCGCCCATTAATCACAAAGGCCAATTGTTAATAGGCAAATAGTAGAGGCACTACGCCCAAGGAGAGGGTGGACTGATCTAGCTAACCATAGACGAAGGACTTGAAAGGTTAAGGGCCGGTTCCTTCGGCCAGCGGCCATCTGGAGCATGAAGTGAAATGAAAATTCTCATTTTGGCCCTAATCTATTTCGACGTAGTAGACCGTCCAGAATGTACGCATAAAAGCACTTATTCAAAATAAAATAAAACATATATGGATAGTGCTCCGACGAGTGTCGATTTCAGCCGGTTCTGCAAGTGACTATGATTACGATCGATTGCTAACTCTTCTCCCTCTCTTCCTCTCTCCGTTCCCCCACTTGCGCTGCCATTGGAAGGAAGGAACCGGTAGCTCGATATTGATATCCATCATTTCCTGGTAACGAATGTTTGCTAGAAGTTCAACGGGATAACGGAGACAAATGGCACTGCATCAGCTGAACATGGCGACGCTTAGCCACTATCGGAATATCACAAAGCGCATTATACGCCTTTACAACTTTTGGAAAATGTGACTTCTTACACGCTCGTTTAACTTCATGCTTTCTTTCTTCTTTACGTATTGCCTGTGCATGTTTACAACTTTTCTGACTACGTTATCATCATTAGGCGTAAGCCTTGACCGTTACGACCAAGTTAACATGGGCTACTGGCATATCGCGAGGACGCAGCACTTGCTGGGGGCCGTTTAGCTTAAGCCAACGGAAGGCAGACAGAGAGGACGAAATCGCCTGCTCCTTTAATAATCCGACAATCTAGGCAACAGCTCCCTTATGAAGCGACATCCCAGTCACAGTCGTCAGAAAGAGCGAACAATGGTTTGCACTTTTCGAATAGCAGCTCTTGGAGGCGTCCACTGCTTGTATACGGAAAAGTAACAAAGGATGGACAATGAAAGCAAGCAAGCGGCAACCCTCTGCAATGGGAAACCACTGCGAGGGGGAGGACGCAACTCCACGCGCAGTTCCATATGGTGGCCAAACGAAATTGAGGAGGGTTACCTCACGCGGCGAAGGAAAATGCGAGATCACTTTAAGAAGAACTTACATTAGTATCCTTCCGGGTTGAAGACATGCTGGACCAGAAGTGGGCTCTGTGAATGCGCGCAGCTTTGCCGATCAGTCCAGAGTGACTAACGGCTGCTCAGGAAAATCGGTCAATATAGCTAGAGTAAAGAGAATTATTAGAAATGGATTAGTGAAGACTAAATGATCGGCAGCGGGCACTTGACTTGGCTCAACAGCTGTCGTTTGACCTTCTAAACAAAGTTTTCCGCCAGCCTATTACAATGCCTAATACAATGGCTGGCAACAAAGTTTCACCGCCATCTCGAGGTCGAAGCCGTTGCAATACCCTGATGAAGCTGAACGTTGCGGATGAGCGATTCGACGGCTCTTCGGATGTCCAGCCAAGGGAAGACATATAGGGATCCTAGCTAGACTGACCGAAAGACCGGTCGAGTGGACCTGGCATGCAAACACTGTTGTAAAGTGCTGCTGTCACCGTTGGATGGATATTCAATGAAAGTTGTAATTTACTACAGTGAGTCGTTGGGGACCTCGCCTTCGTTGGTGTTAAGCTTTTTGTGGACAGAGAGCAGGACGCTCCAGTTAACCAGTACTAACTGTCTACCATACGAAAAAATTGCGACAACTGAAGATGGAGCCTCATCACTGGCACCCGTCCAAGTTGGAATGGGACAGCACGGGGAAGTGTGGCTCTGATGTCGATTTTCGGGAAACGGTCCCCGAAACGATAGTCAAGAGCGACCGGCGAAATTACTGCTGCACTGGGATCTGTTGATCGCATAACTAATGGAATTGGGTGGACACTTATTCCCTGGAAATGTGCTCACTTCCACCGTGGTTAATGACTTGCACGATTATTACCATGTCGGTCAGTTAATGCTGGCATGATAACGAGATTCGGTGTTGGCTGACTTGAACTGACCATCAACATTCCAGAAACATACGCACGTACGCACACGCATTATTCCAGCACTTGTTGCAAAATAAGGTTACGGTAGATCGATGGAGTGAATTTGCCATTAGCTCAGCCTTCCTGCTTAATTAGAGATTAAGTAGCGTTGTACACACCTGTTAGTGGGAACGTTTGAGATGGCCAACGTTTCGCGGTTTGCAACTGTTCAAGGGATTGAGCTCTCCGGGACTTCGGTCGAGTCATTGACAGTTAAACATTAATGAAAGGTTGTCGCCTTGAACAGTCGAACCAGCGGACCTTGAACGTGCTCCTTGCAAGTGTCAGTCTCTTCCACCCGTTGGACAAAACGGAAAATTCTTGCACGTCCTCGCGGGACTGTCTGCTGGCAGTGAGCAAAACGACAACGGGCATAGACGCTTCATCACGTGCCCAGTATTTTTATCGAAAGCTAAATGTGCTAATCATCATTTCAAGACGGCATCCATAGACTGTCATTATTAATTGAATAAGCGTCAGCGCTGACATGGGCTCTTTCGTCCAGACGTTGAGACATTGTCAAGGAAAACTGATGCTCAAGAGGGAAGCGTCTGGAGGGTAAGCTTTCAAGGCCTCATTATTGCCAGCCGACGAGGCCGACAACTCGTCAGTCCGTTGTAGGCACCCAGAAGGCGCCTTTAAAAGACAAGACTGCTTGAATACCCGTCGCTAATTTTGGTCACTCAGGCTACACCAATTTCCATTGATTTCCCTGAAGATTTACGTAAAGCCACTAGCTGCAGACTCGTAATAAGTCTATCCATTTAGCGCAAGGGTGAGACGACCGCCATGGCTTGTAGGTGACCCAACAGATCTTATCCAGCACTTCAAAGCGGCCTTAATCTAAGCAGTTGGTCATCCCTTTTGGTTGGAACCGAAACCAGCCCTTAGTGCTTGATCTGTTGAGAGCACATACTCCAGGCATGATGAGTTATGCAGTAATTATGTGGATATTCTCCACTGCACAAGGTGCTGCCAAGACCAGTTCCGATACGGATCTGCTCCGCTCAGCCTACTGCTCAGCTCCAACGAGAACAGTTGATGCTAAATTTTTTGAGAAAGTAATTAATCAACATCATGATTTGAAAGCCAGGAACGCCGCTGTTTCTGCCTGAACTAGCTTCGGCTGGATGACAACTACAGCGCGCTCGGTCTGCTGAAATGGCCGTTTTAATAATTTATGCGTTTATGCATATGCGCTGCACCATTCGACAGTGAGAAAACCGCTTTGTATTCACACATGCCGTTGGCCACCGTAAGATAAATTTTTCCGCAGTCCGTCCCTTACGTGTTAGGCAAATCTTTTAACGAAAGGTGAGAAACTGTTGGGCTACTTCAAGAGCCAGCACTTCCATTACTCATTTTAAAGAAACGTATCGAACCACGGAAGTGTGCTACGAACTTTGCGTGGAATGGGCAGCTCTGCTAATGAGACACGAAGCCGCTTGGGTTCTTCATTTTTTGCTGACCAGCCGTGGTCAGAAAGCAACATATACGCGCACGGAATTGAAAACTCACGCGCGACTATTGTTGCAATGTATTCGTGGTTATGCAGTTTTGCGTTGGGCATATCTTTTTAGATTACGCACTCTTTCGATACGAAAACTTACTCTCATGCATTGATGTTACGTCAGTCGTCTAAAAGCTGCATTCGCTCGTGCGACTTTAATAACACCTCAGCTGGAAATAATGAGCTAGCAATCTCTTCGATCGGAACGAAAATAAAAAGGGATATTTTACTGGGAAACAACCCATGCGCATTTAAAAATGGGTTCCATAACGACGGAGCTCTAAAAAAGATTAGGTCCTATCGTTTGCATAAAATACGCAAAATACCGCTCTGCTTGCCCTGCTTCGTTGTGAGCATTTTCTGAATAGGACGATATCTACTCTACTTACCGTATGGGATTCACTGGTCAATATTTCTTCAATGGCGTTTATCTGCATTTAGTGAATGAATACGGAAGACCATCCTCGACTATCCTTGAAGCAATTCACGTTTATGTATACCTAGTAACGGTAAATTAAGTGTTTCTAATAGTATCGCTGAAAAAACGGCATACATTCAACAGGGAGGAAATGCTTTGCCGTTCGAAGAATGAAACCCGTGTCAAGCAGCTGATATCCAATGCTGAATAGTAACACTTATTTGCAAGTTATGCACAAGCTGCTTCGGAAGGTGGTATACTTGAGCAATGATTAGTGCTGATGCACTTATGTTGGGCTTCTCACTGAAGATCAGTGAGAAGCCCAACATACGCAAATGCCAGTTTCTTCTCAAATCCACGACTACAACTGATTGCGAAACGTAATACTAGGTATGTGTCTACTTCGAACGGCTGCAAAGCCAGTAAGAGACAGAATTTCAATCTTCAGTTGAATAGTGTCAATAAGCCAATCTCAGTAGCCATTTATTAATACTTAGCAGACATTGGGTGGTACTAGTTGACCTGAAAAGTACGCTGGAGCGGAAGACCCTTTACCCTCACCGCCTGATGAACATAAATTACAAAGCGGAAGCGCACCGTCGCTCGAACTTTCAGTTAGCGAACCATGGGCATGCCATGTTCGACAACACGAACAAACTTTCGGAACGGAATTTCACAGCCGTTAAGCCACGTGATTTTCTGTTTTGTTGGCTAATTTTTCTCAACTTTATTGCAAGACACTATTGATCTTGTCACGCTGAAAGTCGCAGATTCGTGGAGTGAGATTCAAGCAAGCCATTTGAGCTAAACAAACAGTACCTAGCTTTCTTTGTACTGACCACCAATCAGGGACGTCGAACACCCTGCAACTCCCAGTAGCGACGTACGGGATAAAATCTACATTTTGACGTATGTGCATGTAAGGCCTGTTGATACAACCCCTTGGCGAAGCGATCAATAGAAATGCCGCGATTTAAATAAAATGTTGAGAGTAATCGCAGTCTGCAACTGCATCGTATGGGGAGGAAGTTTAGTCTCACAGTGTCAAAACCAATGCACTGGCCCGATTCTAAGTTAAGTGGCGGAATGTTCCAATGCAATTTAAGGAATAACAGAACTAGCGGCCAAATTTACGAACTAACGACGACATTGGGATTGGACAGCGTTCCGTCCTGATAAAACTCCTACTTGATACCCCTGACTAAGCTGTCAATCCATCTGATGACGTATTGGTGGTATTTCGCTGGACGTTTGACTCAGCTGCCTGACAGAATCATTTTGGATTAGTCGCCAGTTCGGAAGAGAATTAATGATAAGAGATAGTGTCAATCTGCATGAGATCAAGCATTCCAGCGGGAATGCTCACCTAATGGGATCAAGCAGACTGAACAACTTTTCCTCTTTCCTGCAGAAGTTCTGCCAATTACGACATGTTGGTTATCGGTGAAAATACCAGTGCCCTCAAAGTTAAAAACAAATATGCCACGTCAAATATTAATGGAATTAATGAGTTCCTATCAGAGACAAGACTGGTTGGAATGTTCAATACACCTGGGCATTATTCTAGCGACGCTTTGGTAAGAAAACATGCTGAAGCTTCCACACATATATGATCTGGGTCAAGTCGCGTCATTTATTGCGTTGCATTGCCACGTAATTTAGCTTGAGACGCAGTAACCAATAATTAGGATGGCATTTTCATATCAGCAGTTGTATATCGTCAAGAGATAAATACTACACCGTGTTTCTAGCTTTCAGTTTGAAAGCGTTGCCACCAGCTGATTCAAAATAGTATAATGATGTAGTCAGACAAAAACTAAATGCCTAGGAACCCTCAGCCGGCAACCGCAGCAGTTACTGTATCACAAGATTAGAATCTCAAAACTGACGGATACTAATAATGTTTGGCTTCAATAGCTATCAACAAACCTTGAAATGAACTACTTGTTTTACTTTTCGCAAAAGCAGTCAGCCTGTTTGTTCACAGCGTTGGCACAGGATTTGCCATACCGTAGCTTAGTAATCCGAACTTACCCTCTGAAGCTGTTACTCCGCGGTCGGTAATTTCATCTTGCAGTTGACAAACCAGGGAAGCGACAATGATGACGTCAAATGGAGCTCTTGGCAGAAAGCTTCGCAATTCAAAGATTGCTCACGTCAATGTTTTGCTCAAGCTTGCCTTGTCCGCCTGAAAGGTTTTCACAGACAACGTTTGGAAGAGAACATGATGAAGAAGAATAAATAAATAAACACAGTGGAACCTCCAAAGTTGACCAACTCTATATGTTGACCATCGTCTACATGTTGACCACCCTCCATATGTTGACCGCACATGTTTTGTTATAGGAGAGTTACCTCTATATGTTGAGCGCCTCCGTATGTTGTACCTTGACCACTGCCTATCAATTACTACATGTTTTGACCTCCTTCAGTTGACTACCAAAGTGTCGTAAATATTACAAACTGAAGTTTGCTTGTGTTATCAGTGTGCGCGCATCTTTCATGATTGTGAGCGTGTTCCCATATATGAGCATGTGTCATCACGGCATCATGTAGAACAGAAATCATTAACATGTGGAAATCATTAGCATGTCTGTATTATCAATGTGAGGGTAGTATCATGACTGCTTCTGCCATGGCAGCGCGCATCTGTTGCGACCGTTCGCATTTGTGCCCCCTTTACAGATTGGCAAAAGCAGCACTTGCCCTCTGCTAATTCACGAACGCTTGCCTGATTTAGAAGAAGAAAGCGATAGGGATACAGAGGTCGAAAGGACACTAACAGCCGACGACGTTCGCCATTCACTACATCAGCTGAAGTGATTTGCTGCTGAAAAGTGCCCCGATATGTTTAATGCAATAGTCAACGCTGACTTTGCTTTCACCACTTACGACTGCACCATGAAAGCAAAGCAGACAACGATAGACCTTTCTTTAGATGTGCAACGATCAGGCCATAAAATGCACTGATTGTAATGCTGTTTTACTACTGTTTTATTTTCATTGTCTGAATACTAATTCAGTTTTTATTCTTTTACTTCCGTACTGTTTCTTCATATAGATTACTACGTTTCTTCTTCAATAAAATGCTTGGAAGGAGTTATGGCGTGTTTGCCACTGAATGCAAGGGGTATTTCTGTATGTTAACCAATTTCTTACCGCCCTTGAGTGATCAACTTATAGAGGTTCCACTATATATATATATATATATATATATATATATATATATATATATATATATATATATATATATATATATATATATATATTATATATATATATATATATATATATATATATATATATGCTTAGTAGTATAAAACTTTGGAACATTAAGTAGCAAGGTAGTCAGCGTGTACTGAACATCGTGGATAAGTGTAATTTGAGAGATACAAAGCGTTGCCTGTCAAATAAATACCCAGTGGCGTATTTCACATCCTAAACGTAGCTTACTTTGATTTATGCAATTTGTGCAGCAAAGCTTTTCGATAAGCAATCCTGGAGTTTCCTTGAAGCCTGGCTATCAGGGCGTTCGGGCGGCAATTCGCAGAATGTTTGTTTCTGAGGCGGAATACAAGTAGAGAATGAACCAGCATCAATAGCATTTGTTAGTGAAATTGATAGGTTTCTATGAGCCACAAACTGCTGCTATTCATCTCATGAGTGATATCGATCAGCGTAGCCGGTCGACTACAAATGCAGATCTACTCACCATTGGTGACGCACAGTTAGAAGGGTGGGGCATACTAGCTGGATTGATTGGCGGAGTCAGTTTTGTTATAATATGAGTGAACAATACAACTCGTTTGCTTTCTGTAGAGAAAACCATCCGAAGACGAAGCTGCCCGGAAAGTCTGGCAGTGCCCCCCATTAAACATCTGGAGAAGCTCTTTCAAAACAGGCCCATGTTTTGAAACTGCAGTTAAACAACCGATAGGGATCTGGGCCTCTACTGAAAATTAACAGCTTGGACCTACCTATACAGGATTTGGCCATGGTCTATTTCTCATCACTGAAGAATTATGGAAACTGATTATTTTACGCTTCCGACAGTTGCTAATCACTGAAAACTGAGTTTGTCTGCTTTTCCCAAGATGTTCGTGATACCAGGCGCCGTTGATTACCGAAGTTGCTATCGATTAACACATTGATACTCTAATTTGCTTTCATAATTGTTGGAGTATTTGGGGCCAGTGTGTTAGACAATAAGCAGGCAAACAGTTTAATAGGAAAACAAAGGCGAAACGGGAGTAACGGGCGATTAGCGAGCCATGAGAAAAACCGAAGAACGACAGGTAAACGAGCAATACCACCGTAAGACACGCGCAGAGGAAGCGTGCGCAGGTTACGTAGATGCAAGCTTTACCCGACTGTAGTTGCTTCCTCCAACAATAATAATTACCCTAAAACCTGCCTTAATAGCCACTTCGTTCTTCAAAGGCTTCCAGTTATTATGTCGCAGCGGGAAGAGTGTCATTAAAGGACTTATGCGTCTTTCTGACCACGTGGCCTATCAGAAAAGGATAGTGTATCACCACCATTTGTAAGGCGCATGATTACTGATCAGACAAATGCAGTTCACCTCATCTGCTGCAGTTACACTCGCGTAAAACGTGTAAGACACTCAGTACAAACGCATACATCTATGCAGCCCTTTTAGCAAATGACTTTGTGCTGATAGTAATCTGCGTCTAAGAAAAAAGAAGAAGAAAAAGGAATATAACGCTTAGGCGTAAGGAGTGGCCCCACTGTACAAAAAACCTAATGTTCTCCGTCTGAAAGAATGATGATATTGCAGCTGAAGTGATTTGCATCACAGCTTCTACACGACTATTGCTGAACGTCGTTGGAACGAAAACTTTTACTTTCTACTAATATTAACAGAATGCTTAAATTTCAGCTGGCATGCGAAGATGCAAGCAGCCAGTAGCAAAATGGTTAACGTTGGAACGTATTTGAACGATTGAGGAAGAAGTTGGGATGCCCTTTGAAGAATTGTGCCATTAAAAGTGTCGTAAAGACGATCGCAGCAAACGCAGAAAAGCTTGGCGCTTTCGACAGCTTAAGCTGAAAGCAGACTAAAGCAATTGAAAATAGGCATCCAAAATGGAAGACCCTAATTGGTGACGGCTAACTCGACTGCTGCAGAATGTTTTCCTGCGTACCCAATCGGAATACCAAAATGTGATTGCAGAGAAAGAAGCCAATTATTATCCAGCAGCCATTACGCTGGTAGGCAAAGATGCATTAGAAGACAGGGCCTGCATGGGTGTTTCAGTTAGATTATGCATAATTTAAACCTTCGCCATTGACAGCGCATATATTAGTGAAGCTATTCAGGCATCCTCGGTTGAATCCAATTACCTATAACAGCAGTGGTTAAAGCAACACGGGCAGCATTTATTAAAATGACCCCTTCCAAATATATAATAGTTATACGATTAATAATACCGCAGAAAAGTGTTTCCAATCCTCCGGCGAGGAGTTCGAATTTGAACTGACATTCAATCTTAGTTTCGTTATCTTTGATCATCATTTGGCCGTATCAATGGTGAACCGCGGTCACTGTCACCATTCTTTCGTCTCATCGCAAAACATCATGAAACTGCACTACAAAGCAGCTGCGTTTTCAAAAACCAGGCGACAAATTAGAGGTTTTATACATGAATTTGAATATCAGCGCAATTCGATGCGACATGCCTTACTCAAAGATGCAACAGCCTAAGTGCTTATGTGTACCCACAGACCCACTGAGTTAAGTGATGCTTCAATTTGATAACTTTCCATACGTCGTACATTTAGAAGAACAAAGAAAATATGAAAGCAAAAGAAAAACGGCGACTGAGACGCAATGCATAGTTCTACAGGAGAAAATTTGCTACATGTTTGCATGGGACAGATTCGTCAATTCTGCCGAAAGGGCCGAAAGGCTTACCGGTGGATAACAATTTTCAGCCCTCAGCGGCTCTTTTTGAAAGAACGGATGCAGTGCTTAACAGTATTCCTCATTTCCTGCGCAGTGCTAGCAAATGTTTGTACGGTAACGTACGCAGTTCGTGCTCAGAGCTGCATGCGTTAAATGATGTCGAATCAATGAAGGTTTTTTACCCAATGAACTTATGGACGCATCCAGCGGTTTGCTTGGTATCTGCTGACGGTTGGCAAGTTCATAAACCTTTTGTTCCTTCATCTTGTACTTACTACCAAATAAGCTAACTCAATAATGAAACTTGCCCAACCGGTGAATCAATTGTTAGCATCCTGTAATATCCTTGAAGGTGGAGCTGGATATGCATTATGCAGGTAGGACGTTCTTGGGCACAATCAGGCATAAATTTGAGACGAAAATGAGGTATCCAAAATCTTAATATTGAAAAATGTTAACACAATTAGAATGGAAGATGATTGCTCACGTGGCTCATCAGCGCTACTGAAAACTACGTAATGCACGCCATAAGTTAATTCATTCTTAAAACTTCTCGTTAGGGAATTATTTTGAATTAATTCTTCCCTTTCACGCAGCAATGGAGAAATTACAGAAATGGCAAAACGATAAGATCGACCACGGTTCAAATAAATATTGCTGCGACAAAACACGGCAGTAAATTTTTCCTCTGCTGAAGTTCATGCACCGTAATCAATATCTGATCATTAATACCGCAAGAAAAGAACAAGAAGGTGCTAGTTGCAAGGAAAGATTATTAATCAAACATTCGAATCGTCTCCGTAACTTCCTTAGGTGCATCATGCAGAGGGATAGTTCTTGTACACCGCGCTCTTCTTAATGCCTTTTTGATCAGTGAATAATGAAATTCATCACGTGGAATGGTCAATGAATGGCCGTACAAACGTTCACCCTATTCTTGAGGGTGAAGTTCAATGGCTTTGCATTCACAATTCGGATTTCGCAAAGGAACAATTGGGGAAATTTTAAATAATCTTGGTAATGCGAAATAGTTCCTTTCTTGATATACTGAGGGACATAACAGCAACGTAACGTGTCTCTAGTATGTTAAACACAAATAAAATGCTCTATCTTTTTGACTCGCATATGTTTATCTATTTGTAAGCTAGAATTTGTTGTTTACTTGCAAACGTTAAATTTGAGAAGCACACTTTTAATATTTCAACCAGATTAAAGTGTGCAGATACGGGATGCTATACAAATGACATAAAAACGCAAAGACGGAATGGAACCCACAATGTGCATGCCTAGTAAGGATGAATTGTTTTATAAATTGTATGTTAGAAACCTGGGGTAAATGCACCACCGGTATATTAATCGGCCTGCCAAAATCCATTACTGACCAACCTTGTCGAACAGATTGAATCGACCGCAGAACTACTACTCACCTAATTGGTTTACTTGCTCACAAGCCACGCTTAGCCTAAATATCATATTTTTCTAAAATTTTGCTGCTATAAAAAGCACATAGCTATCAACACCATGCGCGGAAGAGGGCGCAAGTAGAACTGACTTCCAACTAGCGAATCTTTTAAGTCATGTTTCTAGACAGTCTAAATATAGTAAGATATGCATAATGAGATCATGTATGAGTGCCCAATTTAAGATTGCGTAAACTCAGCCAAGCTACGCCTGTGCTCATTTGGAAATTCCCGTTTGAACATTGATCAAGTTTTCAGTGTAATGCTTACAGCGCCCCAAACATGAGTAGCATGCACCTGTAGGGATAAGGAACAACTTTTGACGCGGTGTAGAACTGTCGTGCTGGAAAGTGAATCCACAAACGACATGCGTTCTGTTCACTCTTTTAGCTGTAAGCTAGCAGCAAGGATTGAATTTTGACTGAAAGTTCAGGCATACTGATTTTTCACAATTGCTTCCACTAATTTTCAACATTCATGCAATACGAGTACTGTGAGGCGCCGGCTGAACTTCTCTACGGATCAACGATTTTCCTCAGCACGTTCCCACTTGGCGCAGGCTGCATTCCTAAGAGCATAAACGGAACACAGGTCTCAGGCGACTATGGCTTCTGTAAGTACGGTCAAACTTTTCAATGGAACAATTTTCTGAGTATAACTCGCAGGAAAGCAGCTTGCATAATGTCCTGACTGGCATTTGCTGCTTATGTTGCGCACCCTTTTCTGAATGCAGTTAGCCTGCTGTTTCAATTTTGCGGAGAAATGCTCATACGTCAGCAGGAACTGAAAGGCTGCTTCTCAGACAAAGTATTCAAGATATGCCTACGTTAGGAGCCAAATTAACATGATTCTCTTGACAAATATGGAAACTTGAGGTGCACAGACGCGTATCAAAATGGCCAGAATAGCGGTTGAGACGCGTTTACTCAGCCAACACGACCCATAAAAAAGATGTCACATTTTGCAGCCAAATCATGCTATTACTGTTCATATTTCTATTGGAAAGTGTTGCCATCAAGTTCGATCCGACGAAAGAATGCTTTTAAAGTGTTAGAACACCTCGTGCATATCAGCGCTCATGCCGACGAGGTGAATTCTTTATGCAAGTTCATGAATAAGTAAAAATCCGCTTTCAATCAGCTTCAGGGCGTTCGCCATTTTCCGGACTGCGCCTGCGCTCGAGCAGATTCCTCTGACTTAACGGATGCGGCGACAAAATTAATCAAGATTGTTTGCACTGCTACAATGCAGGCAATTGACCGGTAACAAATTGAGAACAAAAGGTTCTCAATGCAAAAAAGGCCACAAAAGTTCGTGACGGCGCAGCGGAAGGTAAAGTATAATTGGATCTAACGCGACAGCAATGTATTAATATGACGAGCGGTCACCTTCCTAATTGTGTAGCCATTTATGATTATCCAAGCAACCGCTTTATGGTAGAGAACGGACGACAAAGCGCCACAAGCGCTTCATTGTTCGCTATTCATTCGGTCCCTCCTTTAGGAAATTCTAAATTAAAGAGATAACTAACGGTATGAATTATGGGAACACGCACACATCATCTCCTACTTAAGATCATTCCGCTAAAAATATAGAAAAAGTTTATAACTCCCATCAAACCAGGTTAAGGATCAATTGGTGCTAGTGAGCCTTGAATGCAACGTTTCCTACAGCACGATGTCTCCATATGCATAAATTTAGCGCTCGTTGTCTACTGCTCCTTCCTTCCTCGAACTTGCTTGTCAAAGCTTGTCAACAGTACCTAATTAAAGATTCAGTTTTTGTCTTTTCCAAAGGAATCCAATTAGTTCATCTACATGATGCCGCTAGCAATAGCAAATCAAACGTACCTGCCGTGAAGACATTTTCATGTACCCATTATCAAGTCAGAACAAACCGAGGAGCGCGTTCAGTCTCCCTGGATAGACAGTTGCATACGAACTTGATATGGAAAATCTGAATTTCCGCTACATGAGGTCCGTCGTTGAACGAGTTCAAAGAAAACTGAAGGCAACGTTGGCGAATTTTTAGATGAGCTGAAAAGTGGTGAAACTTACGTACGTGGCACAACCGCCAGCTGAACATGACGATAAGCAATATGCAAACACCGGATTCCTGTAGTACAAAGTACAAAAGTTTAAGAGTTCATTCATGTTTCAACAATGAAATAAGAGGACGCCAGCTCAATTTTGCACGTGAAAATGTAAAATTAACAAAGCAATTGCAAATTCGATGCACATATGATGCTACTCCAGCCCGGGTTGTATGCTTGCACGTAAGCTTGAGAATAGAATACTTGCACAAATTTCGATGAAGCATTAAGCGATATGTTCGAAAGGCAGAATGACGGAAATGGAGAGAGAGAGAATCCGTTGGCAATGACCTTTCGTGGAACGACTGCTTTACGAATCGTCCGTTTAAGTATACTTGTCAACTCCAACCAGGTTAATTTTGCTGGGAACGGAAACGCTTTCTGTGCTTTGAAGAATGGTCTAAAAACGATAGGCCACGTTATTCAGCTGGCATAACTCCTTAGGATGGATTTACTATTTGATACAGCATTTGAACCACGTCCGAAAACGGTGGTCTTTGCTGTTGCGCAACGGACCAGCACTTGCTGATCAGCGATTTCAGCGGCAGCTTAATCCCAAGCGACGGCGACAGCACATTGCGGCCTGAGCAAACCAGCCATATCAGCTGCTCAGCGCACAGATCAGCATGCGGATAGCTGGAGGCGAAGAGCTCAAAGAGGACGGTGCTGCAACGACAGGCATCGAAGGAGCAACGATTGAGAAGAGCAAGTCTTACCCAAACGCGTAAACATCCGACTCCTTTGAAGCGACACCGCTGAGCAGTAGATCCGGCGGATCGACGTAAAGGCATTTCATCAACTCCGGGCTAAGGTAAGTAAGGTTTCCCCGCCTAACGGAGCCCTTGTTCCACCGGCTGCACTTGTTCAACGACACGCCAAAGTCGATGGTGCTCACTTTGACCTTGCTTTCGAGCATGATATTCCTTGAAGTTAAACTCCGCAGTACAATCCCGCGCGAGTGCAGATAGCTCATTCCCTAAACGAACGGTCGACTGCGTTGGAAGTGTTTGCCGGGAAACGGCTGTTACCTGGGCCACTTGTCTGGCGATGCTAAGCTTGGAAAACAGGGACAATACCTGGCCCTTGACGTGCAAGGTATTGTACAAGGAGTCTCCGTTTTGCACTGAAGTGACGACCGCGAGCAGTGGCGGTTCCATGACGACCCCCATGAACAAAACTATATTCTCGTGGCGTATGTTGTTCAGCATGCTCACTTCCTCAAGGAAGCGGGCCACGTTCTCCTCCGTCTGCTCCAGCTTGTAAGTGTTGATCATTACGGCGCCGTGCCATCTTCCCCTAAGTCCATTTGTTTACAACTAGCGGCGTCGACCTTTGCACCTTACCTGTAAATCTTATTGGACCTACCGTCCAGGATGCACTCGTCGAAGGACAGGTCCTTACTGGAAATGGTCCACTCGCGGAGGTCGGAAATTAGGTTGGAGCTGAAAGAGGTCGTTTGATCCTTGAAACCGCTGGTAGCAGGACCTACCTGTTGAATACATCGTCGCACGTCGCCGAATTGACAGCCTCCCTCTTCCGAAGGTGAAATAGACCGTCACCTGAAAGCACCAGCGAGAAGTAAGCTTTGCGCAAGCAACAAGCTCGTTGCGCGTTATCGGAAAGGTCGAGGTCAAGAGCGAGCAGCGCGTGGTTGCGAACATATCTCAACCCAGGCAACCATCTGGCGACCGTGTTTGCCCAAGAACCGCGGCAAAGTGCCTTCGGCCATTAAAGTGTCAACACTGTAAGCCGACGTACCGCCGGAGGGTTGGCAGTCGCCTCAGCATCGCAGGGCCCTTCTGCCGATCGGGCGCTCAACAAGCTCGTTAATAGGCCTACGGTAGACCCTAACTTTTGCAACAAGTGGACACGCGCGCCCGGGATAGCAAACCACCCTACCTGATAGCTGGTCGGCCGGCTTGAAGACTTCGTAGCAAGCCAACTCGGCGGCGTTGGGCGAACCATCGAACCTGTCCTGCGCGCTTCGGCTGCGCGTCTTGCCCTTCGCCTGCTGGGCGCCCTCCTCCCAAAGCGACTTCACCTTAAGCAACTGGTGGCTGAACACTTGGGAATGGAGTTGCCGCTGAGCAAGGGCGTTCGGTTCGCCGCCGGCGGCACTTTTGTTCGAGCGCAACTGCCTGAACTGGGGTGCTATCATCTCCTGCGGAATTAGCAGTCTTCGCGGGGACATGTCGCCCTTTCTAAGCGCGAGTCCTTTGGCGGGCAGGGCCCAGGCAGAGGCCGCTTGCTGAGCCAGCTCCTCAGACAACCTTCCATACTTCCCCTGGTTTAAGCCGTTTTCCAAGAACACGTCCATGTCGCTGGAGTTGATTTCACTTTCGTTCAGCAGGCGACCGAACATCTCCTCGTCTGCGGACAAAAGACACGGAATGCGCAGGGTTAGGTGCGACGCGCTTAGGGTACCTCCGGACGGAATTCTGGACAAAGAGCACAACTTTGGCTTCAAATAGCTGTCGCCGTTGTCGCTTGTAACGCACCGCTTGTGACAGCGGAAGCGGCAGTTCTTGCAAGCAAAGCCAATACCGATTGTCATCTTCTTGCAGTATCCGCACCGTTTGGGCATGCTGAAGAAGGTCTTGCTGAATCTGGAAGCATTGAAAAAAGAACAAGTATTAGCCGTCGTCACCCAAGGTAGCACCCGATCACGGCAGCCTACCGGCAATTGACAGCGAAAGGAAGACTGCAGTTGCCGCATGATGGAGGTGTTGATGGGCCCCTGTCGGTCTTCGCCTTTGATCCGGCGCCTTTGGTTTTCATCCAGCCCATTTTGCAGTTGGAGTAGCTCGCGTTGGAACGATGGTCGTCTGAAAAGAACGAAACATGGAGTGGGGAGAATTGGACGCGCTTTGCCTATGTCGGCAACTCCATTCGAAACGACCATCTATAGAAAAGGCGAATCATTTGGCGATCGCTTTCCGCTTGTTCACTGCTTTGCCCTTTCGAGCTTACAGAGACGAGGGGAAATGCAATGACTACCAAACATGAGACCCCCAGTGCACACTGCTCTCGCCACGGCAGCAGCCGAGCTAGTTTTTTTTTACCCTAGCTAGAAGCAAAGCATCGGTGGGAACCTGCAGGAGTCAGAGCGCTATATGTGTATCAGGGCATTTTGCAGATACGAATGAAAAAAGGCGCTCTAGGCTCTATTGGGTGGCAGGCTGTTCACCGGGGAAGCGTCCGAAAAACTGATACGATTCAGTCGGTTGCCTGAACATTGGCGTCAGTGCACACCAGCGACCGTACCCTCCAAAGATAGGCGGGGGTAGGCATACTTCTCCAGCTTTCGCCGCCCTCTTTCGCTCTGCTATGTTCTTGATGACAGCCAACTGCCGCAAATGATCCCTAACCTGCCGCCCATCTTGACAGCTCCACCGTTCGACGATGCATTATTTGTCATGGCCAGCCGTCGGTGGCGGTGGAACGGCGATGGGCAAGGAAAAACCGAACCGCGAAGCCCCCCCCCCCCTCACTGGCTGGCGAAGTGTCGACGTGGGTCGGCAGATCCGTGACACTTCCCTTGTTTCTTTCTACTTCGCCAAAGCCGAAGCTGCGGAGTGCTTGATTCTGTTTGACTGCTATTTAAAATTGATGCCCTCTTCAACCGCTTCGGCTATTCGCGGCTCAAACGATTCGCATTTCGTCAACACCCATGCCAGTCTGTATGCATCCTATTGAACGCTCGACAAGTTGCCTGTACAGCAGCAGTTCGACTTTACAAAGCTAAGCCATGGCCGCTTCTTGCTAGGTATCCCATCTAGCCTAAGCGCCTGCCCCTTGGTAAGCCGCCTTGCCGATCCCGCACCTTTTCGTGCGCATGTTATAAATATCCGGCGGAGAAAAGGCGATTGGTAGATGGAGTAAGGAACTTACAGTTGACCACGGCGAGTACTCCTCTTCTGGGATTGCTGCATAGCAGGATGACCATGGTTAGGCAATTCTTCTGGGATGTTCAACTGGGAGCTTGCGGCGATGCGGTCACTTGATCAGCATTTCCTGCAACAGACAAGGGTCTGTGACGTGTTGCTCCGGCCATTCACCAAATCAGACAATGGCCGTCTGGCTCATCCCGTCCGCAAGTTCCAAATGGGCTTAGTCTGACCTCACGTTACGCAAGCGTCGCGTCACATTGTGCCACCGCGGCAAGAAGCAAGTCTCCGCTGACCGTGGTGACCCCGACGGCTGATCGCGCGGAGACGTGCCGCAATGCGCCAAAGTGGGGAATGGTTTTTCGCCTCCGTCCAGGTGACCTCCGCGCGCCATCTGTCCTCGACCCTTGGCCAGACAGCGGATAAAGCCGATCGCAACTTTTCACCAGCTGCTCCTTGTCTGGTTCAAGGAGCGGTGCCACTCCTAGGAACTCTCCTTGCTATTTGCCCATTAGCAGATAAACTTTTCTTCCCCAACGGAGTCGCCCTGTGGAACGGCTGAGGCCTATGTCAGGTGGATGACGACCGGCTGCCAAAGTGGACGGCGAATTGGTCATGCCGTTGGCAGCTGGCGGACGTCAAAGCCGAAGTCAAAGGAACCGCCGTCCCTTTAGCTATGTCATTTCAATCGGAAGGATAAGCAAGCGGTTGATTGAAACAGTATACTAATTTCGTAATCGAACCTCATTTGAGTGCACATATTTTTAAAAGCTGAGTAGTCGTTCTCGGTTGCGCATGACGCAATGCCGGACCAACCCATCGCCATTCAGGACTTTTGAGCAACTTTCACAAGTTCATAAAAGTTTTCAAGTCTTCCTGGTTCGCACAAAGCGATTTTTTCAACTGCCAAATGGCACGCTTAGTATTAGCAGTTATTGTTTATTCTAGGTAACAACATGTCCATCATATTTATTATCAAAATAAGGCAGAACGCAAGTTAATGAAAAATACAACGCACCTTAACGAAGACGGGCAATAGGGAGAGTATTTTAGCTGGAGACGGGCCGGACGGCACCGAAAGCTTCGAAAGTCCTTGCTTCGCCGAGATGCGTTCTATTTCTCATGAATTTGCATTGCGCAATTTTACGATGGTAAACGGGCACAAGTCGTGACCAGAAGGCAACAAATACGCACACCCTCATGAGGCATCTACTACGCAAATATTTGTACTTTCAAAATTCATAGCCATAATGGAGGGCACATCCGCGCCTTGCTATGGTTAACTCCTTCTACGGGGTAGCGTTTCGTTTTGCTAGCCGCTGGATGAATCACAGCGAGAGCAGCATTCCGTTGGCCACTGTTGATACATTAATGAAGTTAGCAAATGTGCAACGAAAATTATAAAAGTGTCGGCGCCTTTGCGCTCGCCCGTTTGAACGCGGTAGCGTCCAGGATCGAAGCGCGCGAATTCATCTGCCCCGGTTATGCTTTGCTTGGACAGTTGGAAGCTGGTTTACTTGTCTCGCGAAAATGGCCGGTTCTTCCGAAATCCCTATCATTTCCTTCCGCTGCCTGCCGGAGAAGGGGGAACGTTTAGAAGTGATGGCGAATTGCGCGACTGTTCAGCGTACTCGTGCCAACGGTGGAAGACTTGAATACTGGATGCTTTCTACGGACCGCGCATAGCTTCACCTGACAAGTTTCTTTCGGACGTAGCTCATTTGTTGAAAATCGTTCAGTAAGTTTCTAATCGCACAACGAACTCTCTTCCTGCTAGCGGACAGACAGTTTACTGTTTCGCGTGGCCTTGCTTTCTCAAGTAACCTATCCCATAGCCAGCAGGGCGTGCTGAGCAATCTTCAATGAATGGGTTACGTCTGTAAGAAGGCGTTTGAAAACAACGGAAGCATTTTTCTTAACTCCAACCTAACGCTGGAACTCTCAAACTCATTGGATAAGCGCTCTTGTCGTCTATGCAAAATTTTACAACGGAATTCATTGACAACTGAGTTGCGAATGGTTCTAATGCTTGTTGAAAACGTTCACTGAAAACTCCGGTCCTTCATGGCGGGATAAGTTGAGATGGATTGGAACATGGAATTTAAGGACAAATCTTACGCCAAGCTGTTTTGGATGCGTATAGCCAACACAAATGTTTCCTGCGGAGTTTGTAGGGCCACTGTTTCACAGCCTACAGAACATAGTTGTTTTGGGATAGTATTAATATTAGCAGGTGATCAAGTGATTTAAACATAAAATTTAATGTTCATCTTCGTAAGTAAACACGGTTAGCACCCGTGAATGGAAACCTTTTCTTTTTATTAACGAAGCTTTCGAAAACCATTCCCGTTTTCGTCTTCAGCGTCCGTTACGGCAGAAGAGGGCAGAAATATGGGAAAGGGCAAAGGAAGAAAGAAGGCCACCATCAGGAAAGTACTTTGAAACCCGCAGTTTTAAATAGACTACAGACGGGTTGGGGAAGCTACTGCCGTTGTCTCAATTTTCATTTTGTGTTGTGTCACTGTCTCGGTTTGTCGGTTGGGATGCTCGCTTCTCTGCATGACTGACTGGGCGGGCGATAGTCGCTTGACGGGTCAAGACCTGATAGCTGACGTCACCAGCCCGGATGGTCGAATGGAGGAGCTTGCAGGACCGTCGGCTGACTGGGCAGTTGACAAGAATTATTGCACTGACGACGAACCAAAAGGGGATGGTCCGAAAGCTATGCTGCGTTTTTGATAATAAAACGTTTTTACTCAGCGGGGAAAACCGTGAAGCATTTCAACAAAAGCATACCTTATTTACTTTGTCGGAAATTTAATGCTAACAGTTTCGTATTAATTTAAGAGCATTTCCCGAGGGAACTGTTGTGCATGCATAACATGCGTTCCTTTCGCAGATGGTGCATTCCTAAATGTCATTCCTTCTTTCTGTCCTTCCACCCCCTCCCCATCCGCTCCTCCATTGTGCCATTTGAGTTAAGCAGATAAAGCAAACTAAACGTTTCCTTACTAAGAATAGCAACCGGCACCGATTTCTTGAAGTAAGCAAAGTAGAAGTGCGCCTTGGTCTCCGTATACAGGAGATTGCGCAATGGGAAGGTGAGCTCGGAAGGGCGAATAATTTCAACGACCGAATTAGCAGAAATTGTAGCAATTGCTTCATCAAAGGTTCCCCGCGGAAGCATTCGTCTGTTCACCCAGCGCAACCAGTTTGCTCTGGGAACGTTTGCGGTACAGTCATATTTGCTCTTCGTCCTTCTCCTGAGATCTGCGACTCTCTTAATCCTCAAAGCTCGCGTGCCGAAATTTTATTCGTAGTTAGCCTCACGTTTGATTATTCATTTCACTTAGTGCGCTAGACGTGTTTCTCTGTTATGACGGCACCAAATATCCTGACATCCATTACTTTGAAAATGCTGTTTCTGTGAACGGGAGCGTTAGTTCTCATAACTACTTAATATGTTACGGAATATGTTGAACCCGTTAACGCAAAAGGACGACTTTATTAGCGAAGCTTTCGGGAATGTCCTTTTCCGTCTTTAGCGCAAAAGTAATGGCAACGATGCATTGGAATCAGGCAACAGCAAAGTAAATAAGGTATGCTTCTGTGAGAATGGCCAATAGGGAGGGGGGCTTAGAGCAAATTGTGATGAAAGACAAGTTCACTATTTACTCAATGCCCCCTCCCTATTGGCCATTCTCACAAGAAGATGCCTTATTTACTTTGTCGTTACCTGATTCCAATGCATCGTTGCCATTGCTTTTGCGCCGAAGACGGTTAAAGGGCATTCCCGAAAGCTCAGATAATAAAGTCGTCCTTTTGCGTTAACGGGTTGAACATATTCCGTACGTATTAAGTAGCTATGAGAACCAACGCGCCTGTTCATAGAAACAGCATTTTCAACATAATAAAGAGTGTTTGCGGAGCACAATGGAAATCTACGGTCAGTCTTTTGGAACAATTATCCTTACGAATTGGACTCCTCAGAGGCAAGCTAACGTTCCTCCTTAGGTGCCGTGATTTCGGACTTGTGCCGAGTGGCTTCCGCTTACACAGGCATCACGCTAACACTCCACGGGTGTCACGGATACTTCTCTCAACGAGTTTCGCGCTTATTCGCAGCACTATCAAGCAGCATAGACAAACATTGGCGTTGTGGAAAACACAGTACTCCTACGTGCTGACGAGACCACAAGGTTACCCAGATGAAGCTCACCATGCGGAACTTGTTTCCAACGTTGATTTCAATGTTTTTCAAGTTTGCCGTTCACAAGCTGATCGCCTGAGAAAAAAGTTTGACAGACTACTCTTCTCTCGAGATTGGGCTTTCTACAGATCTGGTTCTTCGCTTGATCAAGAAGTGGACAAGGCAGTTGTAAACCTTAGTTCATTTCCCTTAAACATTAACCAAAAGCGGGTACTTGCGAAAGGATTGTACTTCGTCCCTACATCTGTAGCCCCTCCTTGGCTTGACCTTATGGCTGGTGTAGCCTTTCTTCCATCGACAATAGCCAAGCTTCCTTGATCAAGCGTGCCATCTTGAATCTATTCGACATCGATACACTCATCAATCCAATTTAAACCTAACGGAAAGAAGAGCTTTGCGAGAACTGAAATCTCCAAAAGACCTCCTCATTACAAAGCGTAACGTGGTGGTTCTACCCGACAGGACGAAGTATGCGAGAAAGGTCGATGACATTTTCGAAAATGGAATTTATACTCCCCTACCTTCAGATACAACAGCACATGTTAGAAAGTCACTTTTGTCACTTGTGAAGACCTTCAGCGATTAAACTTCAGATCCGGGGCTCTCCTGAATCTTCAAACATCTAAGATATTCATTCAACTACAGGTTTCCTGAACTATATGGCCTCCTGAAGATACATAAACCAGACGTTCCCTTACGACCTGTCATAGCATCAGTCAACAGTGTCACTTCAGAGTTATGCATCTATTTGAAGAGCATAATCAAACCTCTCACATGCAAAGAAAACTCATACGTTAAGAATAGCAAGTCGTTTGCTGAAGAATTGAAGAGGCTTCAACTCACCGACAGGGATTTGTTAGTCAGTTATTACGTGAAAGATCTCTTTACTAGCATCCCTATGGAATACACTCTGAAAGTTCTACAGTCCTTATTGGACAATGATATTCAACTATCCAGTAGAACAAAACCCAATCCACACCATATTACAAAACTCACATTTTTCTGCATGTCAGAAGGTAACTATTTTCACTTCGGAGGCAACTTCTTCAAACAGAACAGCGGTGCTCCTATGGGCAGCCCTTTATGTCCGGCATTAACTGAGGTTATCATGGAAAGTTTCGAAAGAGATTTGTTTGCTACGATTCGCACCGACATTAGACCCAAGTTCTTTAAGAGGTATGTCGACGACATATTCGCCATAAAGAGAATGGAAAAGAAGACCTTTTCTGGACGCATTGAACAGGGCCCTTCCCAATTAGATTAGTTTCACAATCGAAAAAGAATCCAACAATACTCCACCTTTCTTGGACACTCTGGTCTTGAGATCATAAGGCATCCTGAAAACAACAGTTTACAGGAAACCGACCCATTCTGACAGGTATTTAAATTTTTTCTCCCGTCACCCGAGATCGGTTATGAAAGGAGTTGCGTGATCATTGGTTGACAATGCGATAGGCATTTGCGATTCAGAATATTTCGAAGAAGAATTGTCCCACATTGCACAAACCTTGGAGAACAATGACTTTCCCACAGAACTTATACGCTCAATCATTCGTGAAGGGCTAAATCAAGGACTTGCTAGAAATACAGGAACTGAAAGTACTATCACTCTTACTGCCCCGTATCTCACAGGTGTAGGAAAAAAATTTGTCAGACTGGGCAGATCTTTGAACTTCAGAATTGTCTTCAAGAGAGCACCAAACTTGAGAGCCATCCTCAGAAAGGACAAGATCACAATTCCATTGGAAGACAAACCTGGAGTGGTCTATGCAGTGAGATGTAGCTATGGCGCAACCTATATTGGCGAAACCAGAAATTCCATAACCCACCGATTTACGGAATACATGAAGTGCCTCCAACGTTACTTGAATGCTGGGAGACCCCAAGTCTTAGAACCTTCTGTTATTATGACCCAATGCATAAAGGCTACAGCGGCAGCAGAGCATGCAGCCACCTGCTCAAGTAGGCTGCACCCTGAAGTCCTTTGTTTGGATGACCATTTCATTACAACGAAAATAAAAGAAGGTCTTTACATCCGCTGGACGAAGCATGGGGCCCCTTGTACAATTTTCAAACTGTTGCTCCTTGGACTAATCAAACAGCAACAGGAAATGGCTGCCTAGATCCTCGGTCATCGCCGCAGGCGAAGCGAGTCTCTCCTCTCAACTTGCTTTCCATCACTGTCTGCTCTATGCCCCTCCCTATTGGCCATTCTCACAAGAGCATACCGTAGCATACGGGTTGAACATATTTCGTATGTATTAAGTAGTTATGAGAACTTGTTGCAACTACAGCTAATCTGTTGATTCATTTGCTCTGTTGAATTATCCAAGGAGAAAAGTATACTATGCTGGACAGTGAACTAATCTTTGAAAAAATATGCACTCTTTGGAGCAAAATTGTTTAATCTACGTTTCAGTGATTGCATAATGGGTTAAGCGTTTGGAAGACTAGCTGATTAAGGTTGGACACACTGGCTTGTCGGCTATTCAAGCCGCAAGTGCATCAAGAAGGAAGATGCTGTTGAAGCAAATCCCACAGCTCGAATTCATCAAACTGAAACTTATTTCGAGCAATGTATCGCTCCATGAGAAGTGAACTTCAGCGGAAGCAAATGCTGGAATAGCTTAAAGGGGGCTCCCACATGCCTAAACAAGAAAGTTGTTTTGAATTTTTTTCAAAATGCACGTTCTAAAGATGGCAAGTAAATTCCACTGCTTAAGAAAAGGTATAATTACCGCCATTGACAGTCCAGGCACAAGGAATTTTCTTCAAAGGTAACCCTTGAGGGAGCCTAATGTAACAACCAACTATTGACAATGTCAATGTAGCCTTTGGAGGAATTTAACGGCGATTTGAATCTGATCAGACCAAGGAAAGCTGAGGAAGCGCTTTGAAATGAGTTTTTCTCGAGTTGCGAAATTATATAAAGAGTTCAAATAAGCTGAATTGCTTCAGTTAAAAAGTTCGATGCGTTTCCATGCAACCTGAGCAAGCCGACTGCACTGATGTCAAACAAGGGGGGGGCAGATGCAGACAGGCACCGCATTACACTCGTCTCGCTGTTCGCTGTCTGCGGCTGCGACAGCGGCAGATGAAATGATACGAAAATATTGGTTTTACTGATTGGCGAATGTTCGGCGCCATTCTACATTGCGCCAGTGAATATTCAGCTATCACTGGAAGGCAAACCAAGTGTGACAATGAACGTAGAACATTCGAGCTGTATCGTGTAAGTACTGGCATAGAATAAATACCGTCTATGGCAATTGCACTTCCGTGCCCTTTAGATGAAAAAGGCGCAAAAGGTACATTAATAATTTTTTGTTCTCCAAAAGGACTTCACTTTATTGCCGCCCACTGCAACTTAGTCATTGCAAAACAGTACTTGCCTGTATCATTGATGCTTGTACAGAAATTGCTCAAAACGGAGATCCATGAAAAAGACAATAAGTGTGCATGTGCCACCGATGTATAGATTATTTAAGGTTTGGGGGCTTACTTGATGCAGATGGACGAGTTCTTATAGATGAATTGTCTAAGAAAGTCGCTCTGGGTCAAAACAGGGTTGACAAGTGGGGGACAACTTTAATTAGTGATATCCACATTTGCACTTCTTCATAATCAGTTTTAAAAGTAGTTCTTTGAACTTTGCCATTCTTATTTAATCTGTACCACCAAATCAACGGTATGACTAGTTTGAGAGGGAGAAGACGATGCCTTAATTATGGAGCAGACTGATGATAAATGCCGTATTAGTCATTCACACAAGTTGTTATTATATACAGGCAACATGTTCATTCTACATGATGGCACCAGAAAGCAAATTTGACGCCCTGACTGATTTTTGAATGCCTTAAATGAGCTTGATAAGATATTTGAAGTAAGCAAATTCATAAGAGGTTGAACTATGAAAAAGAGATGAAAAGATACGGTATCCTTGTTCAACAAGCTTCGCCAATTAAAGCTTGTTGAACAACGATACCGTATCGTTTCATCTCTTTTTCGTAGTTATGAGACGCCTTGTTGCTAATGCCTCTTGCTTCAAGAGGTTGAACTGCAGAAATGTCTGCTTTTACATAAATAGTACAGAGGAGAATCATGCTTAGGCGTGGTCGCTGATATGTTTAAGTAGCTGCAATTTTCACCTTTGCTGAGCAGCGCTCAAAAATTGCGCTGTTAGATTATACCGTGATCGGATCTGGAACAATCGAACTTGCTTAGACAAGGATTAGTTCCGTCAATTGAATAAATTCCATGCCATATGACTGCCCAGGTAAACTGTGAAGGGGATGATCCATAATGAGTACAATGGATGAATAATAATTTTTGCCATTACTTTCCAATGTTTTTTCATAGTGTTTAATTATCACCCGTTGAGGATTATGCGCATCTGAATTATTAATAAAAGCTAGCTTCTTTTATCCCTCTATTCGTTTATATTTTCATTATTGTCCTGATGAAATATGTCCCGCTATTTGTGCACACTTTGGCAGTGCAGTCGGATTCTTAAATACGCAAGTGCAGATTGTGGAATGAGTTCATTTGAAAAGTACCGCTCAATAAAGAGGCAGCATACAACAAATGGAAGTAAAGCACACACAAAGAAGGGTACTTTACTAACTCTTTACATAGCAGCAGATGTTCAAAGTAAGTTACCTTTTCTAAGCAATTGGCCTTTCTCAATCGTTATGGCCTAACAAATTTTCTATATCTCATTCCTGGAATTGAAGAGGGCTGAAAAGTCTGAACTATGAAAGGACGGCACCGTCTCCAAATTTTAAAGGGCACGCTATCTTCTGACTTCCAATATCATTAAGAGTGGAAAAGAATTTTATTAAACCGTTTCGTTATTTCAAATTATTTACATTACCAAAATCCAAACTGCCAAGGAATTACGCATTTACACGCAAAGCAGAGATCGTTGCGAAGTGCGCTGTTTAAAAATTCACATAGATGAGGAAGAACGAAATTATGTGGAGTTCGAATTTGTTCAAGTTCAAGAGAAGACTGTAAAAAGTGCGCTGTGGCAATTAGAAGAGACTATTCCTCAAGGTCAGAGGCTTAAAAGTCAACATTGGGTGTTGCAAACGTATACCCAGTTCATTCATATCCATGTACTCAAAAGAAGCTGCTAAATTTAAACCTAAATTTGTATTCCCAAGGTGTAATGAGGAAAATGCAAATTTTAGCGCCACACAATATGCGCCGGTTCCCAAATTACTTATAGGCAAAAATGGACGAAACAGGAGGTACGGACAAAGGTCCCATCACGGCTACCGCCTTTTGATGTCAAATTCCGGTGCGATACCATACTGGAAGCTTTGTCCGTTTGAGGTAAGCAGCATGAAGGCCAATTCAGTTTGGCGGATGCATTCGTAGGAAAGATTTGGCGAATACATAGTTGAGACCAAGTGCATTGCAAGGTTTCGATTACTCGTTATGGTAACATATATAATGAATTTCCTAAACTGTGCTATCTCGAAAGTATTGAATCACCTTGTAAACCGGTACCGTTGAACAAACATAAAAACACAAATACGTAAAAAGTGGCAACATATTAAAAAAGGTAAAAGGAAGCAAAGCATCTTTCCACTTTGGAAAAGGTACATCGGCAAGACTCAACAATCGAATTGGAAAAATTAGGGAGAAGACTTTAATGGTTTCTATAGACCATGTGCACCGCTACTGCGAGTGCACATGAATATGCGGGAGCTTTCCGTGTTGTTCATGGTTGACTAGAACGAGAAGTACTTTTGACGATCCAGAATGCCCCTTGCGCTGTGTTTATGATATGCAGCGGTTTCGCGACACCGGCAAACAGAGGAAACATTGCATTCGAAGCGGATCACTGCCAACAATGCCAAACCAAATGGCGCTCAGCAATGGCGACGTTGCAAAATGCGCTTCGTCGGTTGGATAACCGGTGGTACACAAGCAAAAGAATAACTTATGGTAATTTTGGTCACACAGATGTATCAAATCTGGCTGCCCTTGCTTCTCGGAATTGCATAACTTTATTGAACGCGTAGTAACAAACACGAGAATGGAACTTCTAATCTACACGTATTTAAATATTTCCTATTCATCCTGTAAGCCCTACGAAAATATGTTATGCTGAATAAATCGTTTAGCTTCCACTCTTTCCCAATGAAGGCAATATCCAAAAAAAGCTGTATTATAAAATCAATTGTCACCTTCTTGGCTCAAAAAAGAAACCTTTATTTTAAAGTATGTTCAAAGACAAGTTCACTTACACACCAAGCATTTGCTCACCTGCGTTTTAAGAAGAGATGCTCATACGCTTGCATGTCCGCCGGCGGGTAATCGTTACAGCAAATCAAGTTAGCGTCCAACTGCCAGTATAGGAGTGAAGTAGCCACCGACCTGACTGACCCGGACATGTAGGACGTGATTATTGTCTCATTTATGTGAAACCTTTGGAGTGTGCAAAGCAGCTGGCACTCTGACCGTACCTCACTGAAGTGGGAAACATGCCCAGGTGCAATGAATGCGACTGCTAGACAAAGCCGGTATACATCCACCGCATTCTGAAAGGGAAGGAATTAATGGTCAAAGGGGCGGCAAAACATCTGCCACCGGAATCTAAGCGCTGAGGTCAAAAGGTCGTTTCTCCACTGCTTGTTCAGGTTAGGGGACGGTAAGGTGGTGCCTAATCATGGCGGATATTAATTAGCCACCGTGTAGAAGTATGAAGGCCTGGAGTGTGAGCGATTCTTGAAAACCCTGTCCCACATGTTGTCTGTTCTCTTAGGCGTCCCAAGTGCGGCGGCGGCTTCAGGTCGCGGTAAACCTTTAAAGTGCAATGAATGTGCAGGATAAAAAGTAGAACAGTCCGAGACCTGTTCAGCTTTCATACTGCCACAAGTGCTCATGCTTCTTTTCACCTGGTCCAACGTGTTGGGCATAATCTGCTATGGACATACTGTCAATAAAGTACAGTTTCCACGATCATCTTACGATGCAGATAAAGCAATCATTAATGAATACGAACGTTCAATGCTATTCAAAACCGAAGACCTTCGTTTGAATCCTCTTACTTCCGTTCCAAATAATCTTCCTTACCTAAAAGCGCACTTCTGTACTTCGAAGTAGCTATAGTTTGCTGTTAGCTTCCATAAAGGCTAGTAACAATCACTTTGCTGCTCCTTAGCAACTGGTTGACGTCTGAAGTAATGAAGTGCTGCGAGTTGGCATAAACTACGAATTTGTTCAACAATGGCTTGTAAATTTGACCTGTCCATGTAAAATTAGCATAAATGGTTAGTATCTTCATGACATTATCCCGTAAAGAATTTCTGCATAGGCAAAATGTCTGCAAAGTAATACTTGGTTGTGGTTTACTTGTTTCAACTGCTACTTGTGTACAAGTTCAGCGACGGAGCATTTATTTTGTTGCTTTGCGGATTAGCGGCAAGTGGGTTGTCAAGAAGCAAGCAGGAAAACTAGTGGTGCTGTAATAAAATGGATTTTCTTCAGCAAAAGGCTAACAACGCAATAGAATAACGGTAAACCTGCTGCGCAGATTTAGCAATGAATTTTTCCACGAGTTGGCATCGACGTTACATGAGGCTGTCTTCACGAAGAGGTGCGCTTTTTGTCAATATCTGTTCTGATCGAAAGCGTTTGATTGCATTTAAGGTACGATTAGCGCGCAATAAGATAACAGGGTGCCCTAATTTTCTTCTTCAGAAAGATCGATATGTTATTGGCAAAGTTTATTTTAAAATATGACGTCAGACTTGGCTCATCATAACGGCAGATCAAGTACTTCGGCTTTGTCGCAATGGTACATCATTGCGGACGGCTTTGTTTCTCGCTATTCGTACTATAATAATTACCGACTGATCGAACTTCACAATAAGCAGTGCTTTACAGTATCAGGAGCAGAAGGTAGATTTCATTTGCAGTAAGTAATGATTCTAATCCAGCTGCTGCCTGCTGACTTTTGAAAGAAGAAACGAGTATCAAAGGCACCGACAACTATGACAAAACATTTTGGAACACTGGGTTTGGAATGCAATTATCAGTAAAAGCAAATGTTGCACCATATCAGCTGGCCTACTGACCCATCCTATAAATAGTGATTCAAACCGATTAAACCATCACAACCGCATATCGCTGACGACGGAACCAGTACGTTCCGAAAGCTCCGAAGGTTAAATATTGTTTTGATATTTGCTAATAACTTTCCCATCCATCCGCTGGTAGGGAGTTGTTTTGGTTAATTTCAGACATTACGAACAAACGGTTACAAGCCGTGCTTGACGAAGAACCATCATGACAACATTTTGGAGGGTGAAATGCATATATTCACGCTCCTCTAGGTGCAGCGTTCAAATTTCCGCAGAAAAAGATTGTGAACTTAACTGTGTTCATAATACGGTAGAAGTACATGGAAGTACATCTATACTTATTCATAAGTACTAAGGGTCGCATATGTATGGAGAACAGGAGATGGGACCAAGATGAATTGCTGCCAAGCCAATACTTTAAAAAAACTGAAGAAGCAACGAATGAACCGTTGAAAGCAACTGCTACGGACAACCATTCAGCCTCATGCAATCCGTATGTAACCGACGTTCGCCAATTCAAAGAACGGATCAGGAATTCAATTAAGGCTGAGTGAAAATAAGAGGTAAGCTAATTAATATGAGGCAACAAATCAAGCACTGCTAACGTTAATTTGGACGATTTTCATTGTCGTTTCCCAGTCATACCATATCCAACGACAGAAGAAGTTCCCCAGCTTAAAAACAAAAGCTATTCAATTTCTGTCTACTGTAGGAATGTCCATTGTTTGCTCACTGCTGAACGAGGGAACGAACTTCATGGTTAATGACCTTTCAGCAAAGGAATTTGTATCACTGCAGGTTGGCCACAGTTCTTGAATCGATTTAAAATAAGTGAACCGTTTCAACGGAATTTTAGCTACAAAGGGAAAACTGGTTACTAATATTTATACGAAGGGAGTTTTCACTGGTACTTGTGGTGGCTGTTTGACTTTGAAGCCAACAGCTGAGAAGGGTCAAAATGAGTGCTTCTTCCGAGTTTGCTGAAATAAGTTGAGCAGCGCAGTTTGGCCAATGGGAACAGGAAAATATGATATCTGAATTATTCCGGAAGACAGGGTGTCCTTTAAAGGGAGCAAGGATCTTCACGATGTTGTGTTTTCACGGAATTTTCCCGTTGCTTTGTACGTGGATGGATCTGTAAGTAAGATTTGCGTACAGATACATCCACGTACAAAGCAACGGGAAAAATCCGTGAAAACACAACACATCGCAATTATTGAAACATTAATTGATCACCAAATTGCTCAGAAGATAGATGCGCGTAAAAAAGTAACTGTGAAGTTGCTGAGGGAAAAAATGCGCTATGCTAGAATTTTATAAACTTGAAATTGCGCATACTGTGGTCATATTTTCCACCAAGACCACTTACAGTTGACTATACAGGTGCAGCCGCCGCGACGCGCTATCGAAGAGTAACCGACCTAGCACCGTTTAATGATGCTTTACTGATCTTTCCTGTCCGCGTCACACACCGTACTCGTCTCATCGCGCGCAGGTACCATTCGCGTAGTGCGCGAAGTCTCGTGTTACACAGGTATGAAATGAGCACGGGAAGACATCTGTGCAAAAACGAAAAAATTATGAAACATTCCCGTTACGAAGAACAATGGTTTTCGATTGAAACGAGCACGGACAAATTGTCACGGCTAATTTGCCATAAACTGCTTTCACTTAGGCAGCGTACGCTTAACCAAACTAGCCTCGCGCAACTGAGAGAAAAGCATCGCAGTTATCCTCGGAAAATTGTCACAACCGCTATAGAGCACATCTAGTAAGGCATTGTAAAATTTCTTGAAAGCCTTTGCGGTGCCTTGAAAGCCTTATTCATATGCGAAAACGTCCGGACGATACGCAATTTCCTTCGAACCTGCATTTCATCAATACGTGAAGTTG
This sequence comes from Trichuris muris, assembly GCA_000612645.2. Lineage (NCBI taxonomy): Eukaryota > Metazoa > Nematoda > Enoplea > Trichinellida > Trichuridae > Trichuris > Trichuris muris. The sequence goes on along the minus strand of CBXJ02000282.1, from coordinate 23,675,068 downwards.
CGCATCACAGTGAACGACCGACTTCCCTGAGTGAAGCGTTTGAGCACACAGTAGCTTACCATGAGCTTTGTGTCTAGTGGATGGTAAAGTACAAATTCGAGCACGCCATCGAGCAAAATTGGTCGTCAGCACAAGGGTAAGCCAATTTCGAAGCATTTTAAGGAAATTCGTGTTCATCTGTCGAACAACGAACGAGAGGTTGTGTTTGTCTGGCAACCGATTACTACGTGCTTTCAGAAGCGCATAACAGCACGTGGGTGCAATACGGCCAACGTGTGAAAGTAATGACGCTGGCGAATCTCCTAGGGAGTTGGCGGGATTCGATACAACCTGAATGCACTTTTTAACTACTGTTGATCTTCGTTTTACAGTTGGATATTGATGGAGTTGCCATTTTATTCATAGGGTTTAAACGAGAAATACATTAAAGAGATAGACCGTAAGCCCACAATAGCAACAGCTTCAACATTGCGACTGTTCTACTAATAGTTGTCCGCCATATTCTTAGTCATCATACAGTAATTGTGGAACTTTATTTTCACATTGTATAGTTTTGTAGCAAGGATGGCCGGAGATCGAGCGGTTTTCCAAAGCGTTAAAGTTGGTATTATTTCGGGTGATTTAAACTTGGAGCTTAAAAGCAAAAATGCCACCGTACGTGTAGCAAAAAGCGTGCTAGTCGGAACGCCAACCGAGGAAGGCATGCTGGGTAATGCCGTCCGTTACAAGTTCGCTGTTTTCGACCCTCCGAGCTCGTCTGTTTCAGTTCCACTCGACATTGGCTTTGTTTCACTGGATAAGAGCGAGTATTACAGAATGGGCGAGCTAGTTGTTGTCGTTCGACCGTCTTCCGGTAGTGAATCGATCTTATTCTCCTTCAGAAACAAATCAGGTACTCTTTGTTCACCCTATATGAAGCGTAAGTTGTTCTTAGGTGTGTGAACTTCGCAATTTTTTCCTGGCTTTTTTCGACCGTCGATGACTGCGGCTGACTTGTTTATTCAGTGAGCCAGCCTAATGACGTGTAGTTTAATTTTCTCACTTTTTAAAATTAATACATGACATGTGAATTCAAGTTAATAGCTCGTGAGCGTTACCAAGCCATGGATGTTGCAACGGAATTCTCACATTACGCCTTCTGGTCGTCGGTTGCTTACACTTGCTTGTTCAGATGCTAACAGTTTTGTCTCACTTTTCTCTAACAATCATACAATGGATGGCAATGAAGAAACCGATTCAGTGTTCTCTTTGAGAACCGACGAAGTTTCGGCTACTCAATATTTTCAGGTTACTGCCTTTGCGCTAAACTTAATTTGAAACATCGTTGTTCTGTATATTAGTTCTATGGCTTCCTATCCCAGCAGCAAAATATGATGCAAGATTTCGTTCGTACGTCTACGTATCAACGCGCTGTGCATTTAAATAGTGAAGACTTCAATGGAAAGGTTGATTTTCGGATCGTTCGTCGTTTAACTTCTTATTTGAGCTTTTGAGGTGGTGCTTGACGTTGGCGCTGGCTCTGGTATTTTATCCTTTTTCGCCATGCAGACAGACGCCCTGCGAGTTTATGCCGTCGAAGCTAGTACAATGTACGAGCACTGCGAAGTAAGCAAAGTTTTGTGCAGCTTTTCCACTTTCACCGAATGGGTATGAATGACATCCTTCAGTAGTTTTTCTGTTTTGTTGCAAAATTACGGATTACATATGCGCGGGGCGAGTATATGCGGTGTAAAACGCCTGGAGATTGTCGTAGTTATATCACCGACAAAAAAGCTCCGGAAAGGGGAAACTTGAAAATAACTTATGCCTGCATTTAATAATTTGTACTTTTTAGTTGGCAAGTGCGACCGTAAGGTCTAGAGTTATGATTATAAATAATAGGTCGTTCCAGTTAGCCACGATGCGGTGAACTGCCAAATCTTTTTATAGTCGCTGCTAGTCATTTTAAGTCTTGTGGTTAATTTATGAATAAAAATTTGAATTGTTCGTAGTTACTGCAAAATTGATTTCTCGAGCAAATTAGAAACAGGATAACGTTTTCTTTTGTTTTGTATGTTTTCAAAGTTTCAGTGCAAGGAGAGGCATACATGATTACCATCAACATGTCTATTCTACCTTGAACGCGGTTTGCATCCCACGTTTAGAGTAAGACCTATTTTTGAGTAGTTTATACCTAGATTTTATTTTGAGGTTAGATTTTATGATTAGTTTTGCTTTCCCTGGCTTGTGCCAGTGGGTGCTAATAACTTCAACGTGTGTTTTTAAAATGCACAGCCGTAGTTATCTGTTACGGTTATGAATTTGAGGCTAATTTTTTGAATTGGACACTGCGATGGATAGCGAAATAACTTATAATCAAGTAGACCAATTACAGCAACACATAGTTGTTGAAGATTGGGTTGCTTGTAACGAGCTCTCGCATGATGGAAAGGGTCTTTTTGAGACGGATTTTAGCTCGTTGTGTGATATATGAACTGTACCAGTGATGCCAAGTAGAAACCAAACAAATGACGGTTGAAAGGTCTTTAATGGACACGTGCGTACAGTAAAAATATATATCGAATCTTTCGGAACAGCCTAGTTCCGTCGTCAGCGATCAAGAAAAGTCAGCGATCAAGGCTGTTCCGAAAGCTTCGATATATATTTTTACTGTACGCACGTGTCCATTAAAGACCTTTCAACCGTCATTTGTTTGGTTTCTACTTGGCATCACTGGTGCAGTTCATATATCACACAACGAGCTAAAATCCGTCTCAAAAAGACCCTTTCCAACACATAGTTTAAGGATTTCGCGGTGACTTGCCGTTGCGATGATGATATTATGCCAATGTGATCAAGCAGAATAGGGTAAAGCGATGTGTTGTTGAAGTGGACAGTTAAACGACCTTTATTAACACACACGCTGTTGAACATCAGCCGAAAATCCGTTCCATACGTAGAATAATTTTTTGCATACTTAGATTGCTTGAATTTCTTCCGTTGCACATTGAGGCTACAATTTAAAGGTGAAAGAATTATTCGAGCATAAGACTAGCGGTACAGCGACGGTCAGTCCAGAAGACCACTGAATGACTAACAGGCAGATAACAGGTCGGTTTGGGCGTGCTGAACGGACGGTTGTTTCAACTTTTTGGAAGGACAGCGCGAAATTTCATCACGCACCTTTCGAGGAAGCAAAATTTAAAACTGAGGGCTTGGTTATTTGTAAAACTCTTCGGATCTTGTCTGTCATGTTCCCCGTGCTTACTGTAGGTGGCGCTTTTGTCGCCCCTTTTCGCTGATATGGACGACCATTTTGTTTACACATAGGTGGCGCCAGTATCGCTTGTTTCGTTGCTGAAGTAGCTCATCTTGTTTACAAAAGTGGCACCTCCGTCGAATTAGTTTTGACATTGGTTTTTGTGTTCGAAATTGAAAAAGCTTAGCCTTAAAACTCCTTATCAACGAGAAATAGCCTACTGTTTTCGCTCAGTTGACGGACTTTAGCCAAAAACGACATACTAAAACGATAACTCACCTTTAGTTGAAGTAAAGCAACGTGCCAGTAAACGTCGAACGTTGAACCAACCTGTTGAGCGAACGAAAAATACAACCACTGCCGACCGTTGTATTTCTCGGTTATAGTCTTCAGACGCTGTTCACACCCTAAACACCACTACAATGACCAGCAAACTGTTATGGAACCGATTACTATGGGAACCGCGCTCCGGTTTTCAGCGACAACTGTGTAAAAACGGTTTCCTGCAGCACCGCCGGTGCTTGTCCTCACGTTCCTCCGTGTATCGCAGCATTACGCATCTACCACACTGGGGCAGATCCTGAGCTAGTGCATCAACACTCTTCTCTGCACCAAGTGTACAGCACCTGTCACTTGGTTGTTAACGCATCTAGCACAGAGGTGAGCGAAGTTCATGCGTCCACTAGCACTCACCATGGCAGAATAAAATGCCGTTCTCTTGAAACAGAATATGCATGCATTGCCAACCACTCACGTTCTGTTTCGTTCCCTGGCAGTACATCTGCTTGCCGGCTCATGGGGTCCTGTCATGCCACAAAAACTGATCTCACAAGGCTCATCTCAGCTGCCGTGAATCGCAGAAAGTCGGTGTAGCCACATTCCTTCTATTCTGCGACCCTTATCATCGTTTTTAACTTCAAGAAGAATACAATAGAACGCAGTATACCACAACGCAAAGACATCTGCTCCTATTAGTTTAGCCCTGAGACGTCTGCTCTCCAACTTTCCAAAAACTGACTTAATCAAACCTGCAGCAAACCTTAGGTCAAACTCCATGTGTTCGACGCTCGAAAAACCATCGTTCGTACATCTGGTTTCCATCACACACTTTGCTTCATGCCCTTACCTAACCTCAGACTGGAACACAACATTAATGTTTTACCTTAACCTCCAATAAGGGTAGCAGAGTACGACAACGAAGTCTAGCAGCAAATAGGGCACTACCATAGCAATCTTTCCTTCCCTTACCTAAGCCTAAGCCATAAAATACGAGTCATGTCTCCCTTTCACATTACGAAAGCAACAACCATAGGCATCGCTTTCTGCCCTTACCTAAGCCTAAACCATAAAAGAAGAGTCATGTCTCCCTTTTAACTTACGAGGGCAACAGAATCATAGGCATCGTTTTCTGCCCTTACCTAAGCATAGACCATAAAATAAGAGTCATGTCTCCCTTTCAGCTTTATGGCAGCCCAATATTTACAATTTCATGTTTTTGCTGTCATGCTTGTCGCACATGATTATTTCAATTCCTACACCCAAATCACCGCTCCCATGAGTTCATCATACTGTTTCAGCGCGACGATTTCGTATACTTCGCTACGCTACAATGTTTACACCGAAGAAAAGCTTTATTAGGCAACAAAACAAAGCGAAACAAGTGTACACTATAATATACAACTAAAAACCTGCAACTCTACACGATAATATACAACAAAATAACTACAGCTATACAATAATACGCAACGAAATAAAACTGTACAAGTGCACGTATCATGACGGCGGGTACAGGGTGGCGATGTCGTTGAGCAGTTGCTCAAACGTCTCCTGGCCGCGACATCTCCGGCGCCACACCTGCTCGCCCAAGTGCCACTTTAGCAAGCTGCGATGCATGCCGCACCGCAGCTTGCTCAAGCGCTTGAGCTGAGCCCATAAGGACTCTATGGTTTGGGTGTGGGCGCCGGTCACCCTCTCCACGAAGTTCACCGTGAGGTGGGTGAACCCCTCAGTGGAGAGCCTTGAGTAGGCTCTCCACTGATCCGTCATGACAGTGCTTCCGGGCCAGACGTGCTTGAGGATGAGGGCCAGGAGCGTTTCCCTCGATCGGTCGGGAACGGGTACGGCGAAGAGTTCTCCTGCTTCGCGGCATATACCGCCAAACACCCATTGCTGTGGAAGCAGACGGCCGACGTATTTTCTTCTCGAAAATAACGTCTCGTCTACTTCCACAGTTAGGCCCTGTCCGCCGATCTGGACCGCTTCCGCTGATGCCGCCTCCGTGGCGAGCTGGCGCATCCAGTGGTTCCATGTTACCACGGTGCTCATGCACATGCCTTAAACACATGCCCTGTAACATCATCATTGTACAACATTAAATAGCCTTACCCAGCTCGCGCTCGCAGTTCTTAACGCTGTTAATCTGGCGGCACCAGTCGTACATGAAGAGAACCGCCGTCTTCAACGACGTTCTCCTCCGCGGTCCTATCAAAGGCAAATTACAACGCACGCCAGAACTAAATCCCTTCTTACCGTCAAACCACGTTCCCTTTCGAATTGAACACTCCTCGCAGCATCCGTCCGCCCGACATCTCCACGTCGCAGAACGTCCGCTTCGGCCGGATGTCACCTTCATAGCGTGGCCCCTGGCACACGCCCGTTGGCGGTGCAGCAACCCCTTCTCTTGTAAAAATGCCACCAGCTCGTCCTCGCTCATCCTGCAAATGTCCATGTAGTTAACCATCACGAATAAGTCTCAACGGTGTTCTGTTAGCATTTTATAACAGTTCAGCAACACAAACGTCATCAGCGCCCTCTACAGCAAGCACGGACTACGAAACGTCCTCAGCGCCTGCTGCAGCAAGCACGGAGAACGAAACAGACAAGATCCGGACTATACTTGCGAAAGGGTTGTTTGGATAAGGAAAAATGTGGAAGTCGAAAGAGCAAACTATGATTTTGTCATTCGCAGGTCCTTAATCAAAAGCTTAGCTGTTCAAAGTTTATGTACACTGGTAACTTGTAGAATTCGTCGAAGGTGCGATGTGCAAAGAATTAGAGGCTTTGCAAAGGATGCATATGTTTTTATTATCGTAACTACAATTGATTCCGTTAATTTAAAAACTATTTATTGAAGCAGTCACGAGGTATTCATTCATAGGCTAAGAGGGACAGATTGTGGAGCCCCGAAAAGTTCACAGTATATTTAAAAGTTGACTAGCTGTCATCGTTTGCAATAATCCGCCTAAGCAATGCGAGTACAGTTGAAAGTGAAACATTTTTTAGTAATTCTGTTGTAAACGTTTGTTTGAAGGTTTTTCGTTTACTTACAAGATTTTAGCTACTTTTCAGACGAAGAAGTCATTTGTTGATAGCATTCTTCTTGACCATCGAACCATTTCAGATCACTATTCCGCGTATTGAAACGCATCATATTGATGTTGTCCTTCAAAACGACAAAAATCAGCCATTGTCCATCACTCCTCAAAAATAGTTTTTGTCAGCGAGTGATTTAGGGAGTTTTAATAACACAGTCTGTCCTAGTTCCACTTCGTCTAACTGTCCTTCCTCATTCCAGGTTATTGGAACGGTTTGTTCAGGTAAAGGTTATTAGACTTCAAATACAATGGCAGCTTAAATTAGCATATTGCATAGAGAGAATGAGCTCTTTGAGGAAGGCGATGGCGCCACAACTTGAACTGCATCCCTTCGTACTGTAGCTCTATTGTTCTTTTCGGCGAATCCAGATAAGCAAGAGTTCGGATAATCGAGGTTTCACCGTATAAGTAGACGTCCTCCATTTGATCATTACCTCACATAACGCTATTTCACTATAACGTGAGTTTGAGTCCGATATCTACCGTGATAGCAGGTTATCCAAGTGGAAGGATGAAAGCAGACGGGCGAAGTTATACAGAAACTTCATTATTTACTATGGAAAATGTTTTACTGTTGCGCGTAATTATTAATGATGATTTCTTACTCGTTGACGCTTTGCGTCAGTTATTCACTCATTTCGTCTATCAGTAGGAACGGGCTCGCATCATTCGAGGTCGGATTTGAATATGTAGTCTGGGTGAATCTAATAATCTCACACATCACTAGCGACTCCTACAGTTGTTCCTTCTCGTTTGTATTGCGGCTGAAGAAAGGACCAAGAGAGTCCCGAAAGTTTTTGCTATTGAAAAAATCATTCAAAAGCACTGTGCTGTCGCAAACAAGTATAATAATTAATGAATATTATAATTAATAATTATCTTTGCCATTCGTCTTGACTATAGAAAAGCTGAAAGCACGTTGATTGTATGTATTAATGCATTTAAAATTATTAGGCCAACCCGTGGAAGTTTCTTTTCACTTTGTTCGCTAATTTAAACTTTGGATAATGTTCAAACTTTCGTGGACTTGGAACTAAATAACTTCGCGTACGGGCGATTCGTTTTCGCTTTGTTGGCATTAAATTAATTTTATTTTGTGTACCTGTATGGTGTGGCGTATTCTAGCTTTTCTCATATTTCAAGCGTTTTTGTTAATTGAAAAGCGAGCTCTTTTTTGTAAAGCGAGTGATTATCGTGGATTCTTTCTAATTGAAAAAATTTTCATTGCCTCATAATTCTGAACATTCACCCGAATTGTCAACTCAGTTTTGCTAACGAATTTTTTTATCCAATTGTAGAAGTTGGTTGAGCACAACGGTTTAAAGGAGAAAATAATTGTCGTTCCCGGTATGATCGAAGATATTAGCTTGCCCGAATTAGTGGATACGATCATTTCGGAGCCGATGGGCTATATGCTTCTCAATGAACGTATGTTGGAAAGCTTTGTTCACTCTAGGAAATTTTTGAAGCCTGGTGGTATGCCATTGCTGCAATTATTGTTTGTCTGATTTGAGTCCAAGTGAATAATTTAAGGAAAAATGTACCCGTCCATAGGCGATTTACACTTTTCTCCTTTTTCGGACGAATGCTTGTACTTGGAGACGTGCTCAAAAGTTAACTTCTGGTAAGCTTCCTATGTTTTGACGTCTTTTCATGGCATGGTCATTGCAGGAATCAAGAGTGCTTTCATGGAATCAAACTTTGCGTTCTTCGGGAGCAAGCGTCCAAAGAGTACTTTGGTCAACCAGTAGTGGTCGGCATTGTCCAATGTTGCCTTTGGCGCCTGTTCGCTACTCTTTCTCATTAATAGGATACGTTCCATACCGGGATTTTGATGTCTAGTAGTCACAAATGGACAATCGACTTCATGACATGTTCTGAAGATTCTTTGCACGAAATAGAAATTCCATTCGATTTTGTACTGCATAGGACTGGGTATATTCATGGATTGGCGTTTTGGTTTGAAGTAGCCTTCCTGGGATCTTCGTATGCGCTTCGAAGGGTCAGTGAGCTGTGTATCTTCATTGTTGCTATTTTTAAGCGAAACCGTGTGGTTGTCTACTGCACCGTCGGAGCCATTGACCCATTGGTATCAGGTGCGGTGTCAACTGCGTTCGCCTGTCTTCGGCAACAAGGGTGGCCATTGCACCGGAGTTGTTCTGTTCACGGCAAACAAACGGCTCAGCTACGACGTTGACATTGTAGTCACTTGCAATGGCAACACATCGTGCAACACGTTAGACCTTAAGAACCCATTCTTCCGATACAACGGTCAGCCGGTGCAGCCTCCGCCCGGTTTCTACAATACATCGCCCACCGAGGCCCACTGGAACACCGTTTCAGCAATAGGTGAACGAGATCGAATTGTTTACGTCATTCTATTTGCCATGCTTTTTGTTTAACAAAAATTGCCTAGCAACTTTTCGCTTAGTAACAATTGCGCAACTTTCAGAAGGAATGCCTGAATTTTCAAACGGCTCCCGAATGGAAAGCAGTGCTGTCACCTCGCCAGGCGACAGTCCTTTGGATGCTCGAGCTTGTGCATTGATGGAGAATTATCAAAGCGCTGGCAACGGTTTGCACTTTGTTGCCTCTTTTTCGTTCACGAAAACAAATGCTTCATTTTAGGAACAATTGAATCGCACGGCATTCCTGCATTTTCTCAGGTGAGCTTCCTCTGGCCATCCGCGCGCGCGTTGGTGGTGGGGGCGGCAATGCGTTGAGCCACGCTTAATTTGTTAGCTTTGTTTTGTCCTAAGTTTTGCATTTTGAAGTGCATTGATGCTGTTGATGAAGTATCCTCCCGGAGGTTCGTTTGTTTAAGGTGCCACGGAACCTGTATAACGCTTACGGTGGTTATCCAGTTTTGGCTAATCAGGATGGTGTGGCTGCTGCTGCCAATTCGCCAATTTCAGATCCTCCTTGTTGAATCTCGGAAAATGCAATGGGTGTCGTCTGTGATCAGGCTTGTGCGCGTAGAGTCCGCCACTCTCAGTAGCTCATTTGCAAACAAGTTCTTTCGGCTCGTAGCACTTAACATGTGATGGCTATAATGGTTTAGCTAAAAAGCCTGTATGCTGTATTTTGATGGCTTACTTTTGCTGGGTGTGGCGATTTTACCAGTCGTATGACTAACCTTTGGCGTATTTTTCTATAGGTACCTATGTGTTATTATATATATGTATTTTTCGTTATTCAGTCTTGGCGTTACAAGCGGTCTCGCAGTGCATGTTTTGTTTTGAAGACTGACAATTCTGATCCAAGGTCTATTAAGGCCCAAATTTCATTTATTAGTTGGTATTTTCTACAAGAGCCCAATTTTCAGCACAATAGTAGTTGGTGGTAGTTCTTGGTGCTTTTTAAATCCCCTATTATTCCCATTAGAACAGCATTCTTACCATTGTATCTGAACTTTGTACTATGAAGATCCGTTTTCTCCATAATGTATAATCACGCCCAAATAGCGTTCGGAATTTCCTTGCTGTTTATCGAAATGCTACATGTGGTGTCGTTTATTTAATTAAATACTTTTATTTGCGAATTTCGGCGTGAAAGCTTACTCCCGATTCGGGTGCGCATAAAAGTTACTTACGTACGTATTGCTAGTGCCAATGTCTTCGCTTCATTCGTGCTTGCGTTTGTTTTAAATGTCTACGGTTCAACCACTTGGAAGTTCAATGTTCAATTGCCTGAGCGCAAAAGAACAATGGATCATTCGAGGCGAGCAAAACTGTTCTTAGCAAACTGGATTGCTCGTTTAATTAATTTTGAGTGTAGTTGTGCAAATGGTCCTGAACCCATTTCGCACCGAATAAAATGAAGCATAAACGAATAAAGCGTCTATTATAAAAACGAGATGTATTTGAATTAGGCACAGTGATGGTTACTTTTCATTTCAGTGCGCACGCGTTGATTGTTGAATTTGGTTTACCATTTCGCAGTGCGAGGCGGGCGGATCCATGTTTTGACCTTTTCCTTAGCCATACTTGATTTGTTTTTTCTTTGGCCTTTATTCACATGTTGGAATATCCATTTGCGTAGCTGTTTTCGTGAAAAAGCAACCTGACGTATTTCTCTATTGTTTTGCAGTCTTCCGGTTGACACTCAGGCGAGAAGGAGAATGGTTGGGAAAGTGTTAATGCTGAACTAAATGTTCAGTATTTCTCCATCGCTTTGCGTCGAGGTGAGCCTGGCCAAATGGCTGCGTCTTTGATGCATGAATGTCCAAAATTAGCGTAGGTTGAAATTGACACCTTCAACGTCTAGTTTTCCTTCTTATGAGTTAGGGAAGTCATTCGCGAATTGGCGGCCATCGTTTCGTGCTTAACTGCGCAGTTACGCGTTTTACATTGATGCTTTGTTACGATTCTACATCGTTGTTTCGAACAACTTTTATTGAAACCGGAACTTTCGGGGATCTCCTGTCCCCTTCCTCAGCGGAAAATAAGTAGGATATTCCTACTTTGTGGATGCAACCGTGTGGATTCGTAACAAAGCATCAGTCTTAAACTCCATCGTTAAGAAAAGACACCCGATTTTCAAGCAGAGTTATGCGTTTTAGTATTTTTCATTTTTGCTTTGTTGACTTTATGTGAATTACCCAGTTGCCCGTTTAATAATTGCCTCCGGTCAGAATTGAAAGAGCTGTTCATCCATCCTGTAAATGGGTTTTGTTTGGAGCAAATGGGCATCAGTGATGGTCACATGAGGATGGCAGAGCACAGGAAAAGCAGCATGATTTAACGTGAACTGCATTAGAACAATGCTCTTTACGGTACTGGTCGACCTTTTGTGCCAAGTTGCAATACCGAAGAAACATTCAATTTCGTGTCCAACTTTTGTCATCTCGCAAACATTAGCCTGTAAAACGCTGTTGAAAAGCATTAAGCTGAAATCTCCGCGCTTATCTTAATGTGAACGCAACTGACAGCTCATGTACAATAACAAATAGTTATTAACACCGTGTATTGATTGATATGACGCAGAGTTCTGTGATCGTGCCCTCGTTATTAATGGATACACGTTTGCCGAACTTTTTCGCCATTCGATTCGCAACTTTAAGCCAGTTTGTCTCAGCTTCTAGTAATGTTGATTAGTCGACGTAAGAATCCTTAGCATCCGCGCATATTTGCCAACGAGGGACAATCTTTTTAGTTCCCTTAGCCTAGAGGTTGGGAATTCCAGAAGCGATGAGTTCTTCAGAGGTTATTTCTAACCGTCCTTTTTAGGTGAGGCGCTACCCTTTCAGGAAATGAGCCAGATGCTTGTAAAGGTGATGGGCCGTTGTGGAAAGGTCTGGTGAATATGCTGCGCTAAGTGGAATCTCGTAGCCCATTTCTACCAACTTCCAATGAGTCATTTGTGAGACAGGCGGTTTTGCGCTGTTATTCAGAGGCGGTGACCCCTTTTTGTTGTCCCGTCTTGGGTGAATGCGCATAAATTTTTGATTCTGTCTGTCGATTTACTGATAGTACTTGTTTGCAATGATAGTTCCGGCAGGTTTCGAAAAGTTTTAGCGGATAGTTCCCTCTGTCGACCACTGAACACTGACATTACTTTTTGTGTGCATCTGCAATATCGGAATCCATTTTGAAAGTAGTTCCTGGTTCAGCCGTTCGGAGGAACGGTTACGGTTGTCGTACAGAATCTGTTCTTCATCATACGCCACAATATGAACAACCAATGGTTTGTTTTTGTCCTGATAAAGGAGTTGGCAGCAGCCCGGGTTGATTCTTCTGTCGACTACAGCACCCATTTGTCAATATTCTTCGACGATCCAATCTGGTGCATATGTCTAACCACAATTGTATGGTTGACCTTAAATCGTATCGCGATCAGTCATGTTGTTTTCCTGGGGTCTACTTCAACAATGGCTTTCGTATAGTGGTCATCAATCGCAGAAGGACACCCAGGACGGTCCATATTTTGAAGTAGCTCGTTTCCATCACAGAGTCTCCGTAGCTAACTTCGAGGTACACGTTCGCCGACGCAGTCCTCTCTTATGTCCCTTTAGATGTTTCGGGCATTCTCCGTAGCATTGTCTCCAAGGTTTGGCGCGTGCAATAACTACGCTCAACTTTGCAATTTGTTCTCTTCGGTTGGTGGTCATTGCTCCACAAGAAGTAACTGGTGGTCCTAAGTCCTGCAGCTCACTCAGGAGAACCATTCTCCCACTTACCAGCAGTGCCCTACCTCGGCATGAACGGGCAGCTAATTACCAACTAGTCAGGAAAACCGCGCAGTGCCAAATAGCGAAACTTTTGCATGCATGTAGTGTTGACGGAATCTGCATCGGTATATGTCCGCATTGCTCTTCAATACGTCCAAACGCCTGTGCGAAGGCGGCACTGAAAATTAATATGCATTTGAAGATGATGGAAGCATGTTTTTCCTCCAATTTGACAGTTGGAGAGGCAGGAACCGGGTGACCGCTTCTTCGCTACACAAAGGGCGCATTATGAATAGAAACCGGTTCTTGATTACCGGTTCTCTCTCGACGGACATTTTGAGCATGCGGAGTTATTAATAGTCCAAGCCGCTTTTATATAATGAATTCTCGAAACGCCTGCTCTTAACCGTGCGCAAGATTAGCAGTAGGAATTGTAGAGAGAGCAGGTAAGTGAGCGGGCCTGTGCGTAGTCTCAGGAATACGGGTCCTTAAGACGCTCCGGTGATCCCACAGGTCTTCCTGGAACGCGCTGCAACCTAAGTGGGTTTTCAGTACGTGTGCAGTATCTCGGAAAGACGTCAACTGCCCTCGCTACTGGCTATTCGCCCACGATTGGTGGCCGCAGCTGAACTCTTGAGCAATGGTTTGACCAGAAGCAGTCCTGATTAAAACTGTCTTATTTCGTGCTGTTCGTTAACCTCCGTCCTGCTGATCAAATCGCGCTCACTTAGATTAACCAGAATGCTATGTGGGTTCGTGTAACGCATTACGTATTATCGATTATAGCTGAATTTTAATTGAACCTATCACAGTTCTAAGAATCCATTTCCATTTGATTCAGAAAATGTACGGCAAACATGCACTTGCGGCTAATTGACTTGGCTGACAGCCCGAAATCGACTGCGCATGAAGAAGACATGAAAATGTTCGCAGAGCTGTCAGCGTAAAGTCGTTCGGCCAATCGTTTTCAGGTTCATTCGGTGGTCACATTTTTCCCACCCACCTGCAATGTCGTCGAGGCACTGCTTCTTTTTCAATAATCTGTGAAGATATCCAAATTAGTACCTTCCGGTTGCGCCCAGTTGCAGGTCAACAGAAGTTTGCATGTTCATTTATAAAATAAGGACTTCTAGGCCATCCTTTGCGTTTTCGGCTGTGCCCAGTTTGCGTGTGCAGCCGGAACGTAACGAATGTCATCTCGCTTTAACTGCAAAGTGCAGCTTGATTGTTGCACTTTCCCATGAACTATTCGCGTAGCGACAGTGAGCTTCACAGGGTGGTTCAATCCACCATTGCAATGGTTGGCACTGGTCCACTTTCCATGCTTAAATCAATTACCAAAAACGAGTATCCGTTCGAACAAAGCTTCTCTCCGAATCGTGACGGTAATGCAAAAAACGGAAAACTGGAATTAGCAAATACTTACGTCAGATTATTGACGTAATGGAGTATTTTCGATCATACTCCTTTTCAGCGATTCTAAAAAGTGGCAGCTCACTTGCTTAAGTCGGATGTGTCCAAGCTTCAGCAGTACCGTTCCGAATATGAGCAGTTTTGAAAATTGATGTCCTCCTCCTGGTCGCTTTTGAGTGTCCGAGTGAATTGGTTTTGCGAGAAATGAACTAAAATTGCCATTGCTGGACGTGAGATATTCGTATTTTATCCATACTTAAATTCTACTTTCCATCTTTACGTGCTTACCGTAGCGGTGTTAAAGCTGTGTGAAAATAACAGCCTAAATGTTACGCCACCTAATAACTGAATACCCTTTCGCGATGCGGATTAATGCTCTCGCGGGTGACAGGCTCGATGATCACATGTGACTACCATGTCTGAAAGACCATTGAGCTGACCGTCCAAAAGTTACCCAACAATTGTGTCTGCCTGATTTCTATTGCCAATGCAAGTGTTGCCATCCCGCACGTCGAGGCCGCAATTTGTTTTGCCATTCCGCAGGAGCAACCTACGATGGTAAAACCAAACCAACGAACGGTCCAGTCCAACGGAAATCAAAAATTACGATAATCTTAATAATTTGTGCATCTTCGCCTGTCAAGCGGAAGCGTCGGTGCACCTTCAAGGCCAACAAGCTCATAATTCGGCAGAAAAGAGGAAAAGCAACAGGGGATGATCTTGTTGTTCGGATACTTGCCGGCAAGGAATGGCTCTTCGTATCCGTCGCAATGAGGGTGCCAAATATTTGTACTGGACAATTTAATATCTCAACGAACAACGCCGAGGCTGGATCGTGCGCCATTTCGTTTGCGTGTTGTACGCCAGTTCCATGCGTGACGGAACCTGTTTCAATCAAATAATGCAACATGCGGCGGATGTACATTTGCAGCGTCTTCTTGGCGACAATAGTCGCCGGGTTGAGCAGAAAGGGTCGACGTATTCTGAATTACGTTATTGTTCGAAATGGCTTCCTGTCACTGAAGGAATGGAGTTCACTTAAAAAAACAGAATAGTCCCCTTGGTAAGTCCATAATCAGATAATATTCGCAGCAGATCAAACCGGCAAGTCGATCGGCGGTCCGTTGGGCGCAAATTCATCGCACGAAGCAACTACTGGCCTACCGGGCCTTCGCCACGTTCGTTAGTATATACCTTTTTTTGCTGGCCCAAGCCGCCCTCCATTGGCTGGTCGAGCTCTCGTTGAACTGTTAGACATTTACGGAACAGCAAATGGCGCGTGACAAGCCCTTTCAAAGGGTAATCAAATTTCCAATGTATTGCCATAATTAATATACGCGCGAACGGGAGATGAAGATGATGAAATGCTCTGGCTGATTATTTGGAAATTTTCCATTCTGTTCAACATCAAGCCTCATCGAACGTGCATAATATATTAGTGGGCTTTGTAAGCTGACGATCGCAAAGGGAGGAACAACGTCCGAACCTATTGCCCACAAGCATTAGGCCAAGAGGTCGCACAAATTGTTCGCCGGCCTGCGTCCCCCTCAAAGGAGTCGAAATATAGAAACCGATTGCCGCTTACAAAGCGAACTGCACTGCAAAGCGGCTTTACTCCTTTACATACGCATCGTTTTTTAAGTCTTCTTTTGGCGACCGTTAAGTTCTTGTCGGCTCCCTAAGTAGGCCACGAATTCGCTTGCACCTCGGCCCGCGGTCGCCCAGATTCGGCGCCCCGCCTTGGGAGGTAGACTTTCGGCATTTTCCTTACGAAAGTGCGCTTGCTCGAAGGCGACCCAACAACCGGCCACCGTTTCGCCGAAGCGGAATGTTCGCGCTGGAAAAGTTTGGCCATTTTTGCGCAGCGCGCTCGTTGCCTCTTCGGGCGTGCCCATGGGCGCCCTCAACCGTGCGGAGCTCGTTCCAACCAACCTGTGGTGCTAAATCCGCTGTGCTCGTTTTGCTTTTCTTCCTTCTTAATTCAAAACTTTTGCTAGGCAATTTTGAGCAGCCGTCCCAGGTGCTCAGGACGTGTGCGAACGATGGAAGGTGCCCATACTGGCCGCCAGCGGTTGGCGCGCCTTGCTTGGCGCCTACCCGGCAAGTTGTCGAGCTAAAGTTTCGAACGAGTGCATCAAGAGGCTAACTTGTTGGTACTGACGCCTAAGCAACTTTGCGCAGCAACAAATGGGCGACTTGTGTTTTTGGGCCAATAAGGAAAAGGGTCCCTTTTTCCATACCAGCCGATGCCGAACTATTAAATCAAGTCGCGGTCAGGCAGACAAGAAAGGGGCGAGAGAGAGAGAGAGCGCGCTGTTCGTCGTCTAGCAGCTCGGCATCCAACGATGCGCTTTCGGTTTCTGTGGCCCCTTTGGCTCACCTGCATCGCCAACCGGTTGTCAGAGCCAGCGTCTTTTGGCGACATTCCAACACCTTGACACTACCTGTTTACGTTGTAAAGAATACGTTTGTACCAGGATGATCTTCACACATTGGCCTCGAATTGAATTTTGCGCAACTAACCTCCCTGTTCTCCCGTGACGAAGTCCTCTGTTGTTACGGAAGCGCTTTGTTATTGGTTGCGTAGTTCGGCTGGCACACGCATACACACGGAGAGACCGTTTGTTCCAACGGTCGTCCTGTTTGTGGCGGAAGGAGGCGGATCCGGTCGAGTAAGACGATCACCCTTTTCTAGCTTATCCCCTCCTGCCAGTTGGCCGCCAGGGTCATCGACTCGTCTCCAGGCGGCACCGAGTTCGCGACCGGGGGAGGAAAATAAGTGGCCAATGTCAACATGCAGATAGATAGACGGACAGATAGACAGAGAGGGAGCAGAAGTCCGGTTGCCACCGGCTGGTGGTTGTCCAGTTTCGAGGAAGCTGGCACCACCATCGGCGGGTCCGGCTTCGACCGGCTGTCAGCACAAGTTAAGCTTGTACTGGCATAATGCCAGCAGTCAGCCGCTCTCCTCCACGCTAGCCGTATGCACAAAAGCTGATGACAGCCTGTTCGACGATGACGGCTAACAATAGCGATAGGCATTAGGGCAGGCCGTTGACCCGATGCTGTGGGCAGTACCAGGAAGAGCCTTGCGTAACTTGGTCACATCTGATGATTGAATTGTCATGACCTTGTGCATTAAAAATTCCAACCATTAGCCGTAGTCGCCGGGCCGCGCGCCGGTTGAGGTTCTCTCCCTGCTATGCTATGCATAGCTTTCGGTTGTTCATCACCTTCGCCCGCCATGCCAACCCCTCCATTGGCGAACGGACAATTTCACTTGCTCTCTGTTTCAAATGTAATAGTGTCTCTCTCTCCCTTTTTCTCAGTGTTATTGACCAACCCGCCAGCGAAAGCTAGGATCGTCATGCACGTAATTTACCCTGTTTAACTAAGCTGCGCATGAAAATTCCATTAGCCACTCGTCCTCCGACAGCTTCCAGCGCCTTCAATTTGTTTAAGCGATGTCGCAAGCAGCGGTTACGAGCCGACACGCGCTCGCACAAGCCACAGCTATTCCTGCCACGGACGTTGCTGGCTGTCGAAAGAGTGAGATAGAGAGTGAGTGGAGCGCAATAACGTTTGGTTCTGCCAGCGGCTTTTATTGCCGCCTCTCTCCTTACCTCGGGATGAGCACATTTTGACGCCATCCATCTGGCAGCATCGTGCTGCTGCCAGATTTTTGAAGTCATAATGTTCGCCTCTGTTCTTCAGGTCGACTCCAAGGAGCACAATGAACTACGGCCCATCTTCCGATGCCTACGGGCCCGACGGTGCTCAGGCATTATTGTATAGCAAGCACGGCGGCGTTCAGGCTGTGACCGCTGCCGCCACCGCCGGTGGGTCCCTGTACGTGGATGCCGACTTTGGGCTCGACTTTGCGTCCGCCGAGCCGCAGCTGAAGAATTACTGCTACGAACAGTACGCGGCCACTCGGCAAGCCCACCCGGAGCAGCATCACATGTTGGCGCCCGCTTTCGGTCTTGGCCAGCAGCACCCGTCGCCTGAGGCCGCCTACATGGGGCCGGGTGGCGACTATGACCAATCGATGCATCATCAGGGTGCCGTCAAGCAGCTCTCCCCGTCGGCAGTGCCTTTCGGCCTAGTGCACATGGCTAACCTGGACTATCAGGACATCAACAGCCTGGAACCAAGCTTCCTACCCGGTCAGGTCGACCTGTCCCAGCGTGGTCTTATACAGACAATCGACTGCAGCCAAGGGCACTTGACCGGTGGCGAGGGCGTCTCCTACGTGGGAGACCACCAAAGCGCCGTGCCCTTCGGAGCCCAAATGGTCGCCTGCCAGGTTGGCTCTTTTCAAGCGGGCGACGTGTGCGACCAGGAGGAGAGCGTAAGTGACCATGCTCAAGTGTGCTTGCGGGATGTTCTCCGGCGAAGGACTTAACCCCAAGGGACGATTACCGGTCTGCTAATCGCAACTCCCACTTGTCGTTGACTTGCTTTGTCCCCGCCCTCTTAAGAGGCTTGTCACGTGATATCTGCGCAAACGCCTCATAATTGTCGACGGCATTCCAGGGCAGCCGGGTGTAAGTTTTAGCTTGTCGTTTTTAGAATAGCTTCGACGGATCCGCAAAGCGTCCAACGGCCAGCGGCGCCGGCAGGCAGGGTCGAGGCAAGCGTCAGGGGCGCAAGCGAAAGCCCAAGAAGGACCCGAACGAACCGCAAAAGTAAGGCGCTCCTGGCTGCGGCCGCCCACCCGCCGGCCCAATTGGTGATCGCCCGTTTCCATTGCAGGCCCGTGTCCGCCTACGCGCTCTTCTTCCGGGACACCCAAGCGACCATCAAGGGCCAAAATCCGAACGCCAGCTTCGGCGAGGTGTCCAAAATCGTGGCCACCATGTGGGACGGGCTCAATTCGGACGCCAAGAACGTAAGTGCTCCGTCTTCCTGGCACGCCGTTTCGCCACCAGCCTTCCTCGGGTGTGCCGGCCGGCCATTGCCCTCTGCGACCAGTCGCCACCAGCGGCCAAAGGGCCAACCAAGGGAGAGGAGATATCGCATTTCGACCGCCCGCCATGCCGTTGCTTCGGTTTTGACTGTTCGCCAGAGGCGCCCTAACGGCCAGGGTACGCCCCCTAGGCGCCCCACCTACCTAAGCGCAAGGTCGCGGCCATTTCGAATTTTTGAATTTCGAAAAAGTCGAACTCTCTTCGCGTCCATTTTTGCGAAAGCCGTTTGGCAAGAGAGCGGAGTTGTGGCCGGATTTTGCTTGCTTATATTAGCGCTACTTGCAAAGTTGTGCATCGGCCGAGCGAGGTGACTCCAATGCGCCTTGTTTGTAGTCCAAGTCGACCGAACGTTATCATCGTTGCGCGCGTTGCATCGCCCCGTTGGCTGCGCAAACAAGGCGTGGCATTTAGATTTTGAAAATGCGTTTACCTTTTCGTAATCGCCTCCCGTCGATTCGACGCGGAAGTGCAAGTTCCACCAAGCGGTCGCTTGCTGCCAGCTTCGCCGACCATCGACGGAGGCAACAATTTTTTGGAAGCACATTTTTAGGGCAGCGTCCAAAGGAATCATTCGATGGCGTTGCAGCTAAGCTTTTAGTTAGAGCGGCTCATGAACCTGTTGACTCCTCCACTCGTTAGTACTTGCTGTTAAGTGTACTTTAAGCCATTTCTCTTCTCAGAGGACTTTTGTATATGTTTGCTTATTTATTTACTTATTTATTATATGTTTATATATTGTCAGCTTAGATGTGGCTTATTATTCATCCTCAGGACAGCCTCGAAACGCTGCAGTGCGCAGCGGCAGATTTCGTTCACCCAGTTTGCTATGCGAACGTTTCCACGCGGGGAGTAAAAGTTGTTCGAGCGGATTATTCCCTAAGTTCGAACGTTCTGCTATTCAAATTAGGGCGTTCCATTGGTCACCAAAAGGCATTGTAGGAATTGGCGCGGCATCCATCGTGGCAAAGTTTCGAAAAGTAGCTGCGGAATTCCCATGGGCATTTGGAAAAACTTTTCTTGCCCAGTTTGCTTCAATTTTGCGGTTGCTCAGCTTTGGCGGTCGTCTCCGTTCGCTTTGCCTCGCCTGCCTTGCGCTGGATATCCGTGGCAATGCCGTCGAAGGCGTTTCCACTTTGCGAACGGAATTGCATTCGACCTGTGAAGCAAAACTGTTGCCGCCCAACGGAACCCTCCAATTGGGAATTGGTCATCACCGGCTGTGCAGTACTTGGCTCGGGGGCTCTGGGCAAGTGGAAACGGTAACGCGCGACCTGTTTGCGCAGACATTGCGCTACATTTTTAAAAAGCTGCTTCGCGCGCCTAGCAACAATGACCGCAGAAGTGAATGGCTGGGCAAACATGCTCGATTCGGTTGCCATTGCCAGCCATTAACGACACTTCTTTGGACGAACTTTTTCGCCATGTATTTACGCTTTTCCAACGGCGAAGCAGCGCGTTTGAAAGTTGGCGTTTTTGCCGGTTCTCCTCTCCGGCCGAACGTCCGCTCAATGTTTTGAATCTTTCGGGAAGCAGCCAGATTCCTCCGGCAAGGCGTGATCGAATCCTACGCAACGATCGAAGGGCATCCGTGGCATTAAACTTTAAACAACGGATTTCTTTTCGCTGTCTTCAGGCCCGGTCGTGTTTCGAATGTTTAGGCTACGTTCCCAGGCATTTTGCCTTGATCAAAAGCCGGCCAGTAACGTAGGAGCTTCCCGTTATTTGCATTCGGTTTTACACCTCCCAAGTCAGCCGAGAAAGATTAGAGCGTTTGTCTTTATTTTGAAACGAAGGGCAGCTTTGTAATGGCTAATTGTCTAATAAATGGACTACGGTAAAAACACGATTGGTTGCAGAGGCGTTTGTCTTATTTGTGCTTCTACGGCTTTCTTGTAGCTCTGGTGATCCTTCGCCAGTGGTAACCAACGGCGATGTAAGCTAATTTTATTAGTATGGCAATACCAGCAGGCATAGTGTCTGCGTTGGAGATAGGGGAACGTGTCGCAACATCCGGTTCGATGAATCGTCCATGTGTCGCTTAACAATACAGTCATCTTACTTCTGGTCTCCATGCATCCGTAGTCGAACTGTGGACTGACGATTTTCGTGAACGATTTGTCATGCGCATTTTACCACCGCACCCAGCTTTGCTTGAGAAAATACGAACAGTGCAAGCGTATTCTTAAGGAATTCGTTTTAGGGAACACCTGACTAGACATTTGCATACAGTAGGCGCATTTATCTTCTCTCCTGTCTACAGGGTCACTCCGTTCCTCCAGTCTGCGGCCCCTTCCGCACTTGGTCCGTCGCTGCTAGTTCCAAGTCGGCATGTTGTTTACTGATTGCTTCACGTGCTCATTGGCGGTGCAATTGCAGACGGGAAATTCTGCTTGACTTCTCAGTTGTCTAAAGTGAATGCAAATTTCGCGCGGTGGGCATCTGTTGATTCCATACTTGTTGGAAAACTGTCCCTTTTTTTCATTCCAACGGTATTCATGGCAGTGCAGTGGGCTTTCCATGGAAATTAGGAGGCAAATACCGGTGCGCTGCGCAGTGAGCAGCACTTGAGCTTTTCTCTTTCAAGACGTTTTACGCCAGGATTGATCAGCAAACACCGTCATGCTCCCTCTTGATGGAAGTTCAACGAAAAAAATTCCATGATATTAAAGCAGATGCTAATTTGCCCTTGTGGAACGGAATTATGGCCACTCGAGTACTCTTTCGCTGACGCTGCCCAGTTGCACGGCAGGCGGACATCCTATGCTCGCCTTATGCATCGGAATGCACCGCGGAGTTGCGCCAGACAAAGAGCATACCGCGCGTAGAACGGCTGTCTATACGTAATCTCTTTAAGTTGAGAACTGGATGTCTTTTCTGACGGATGCCAGCTTAGCCAGCCTGACGGCGCATCCCCGAAGAAGACTATTGCTGTCAACGTTGACAAATGCAAAATCCTCGTTGCGTCGGCGAACCTGCAACTGCCAGCGCATTATTGGACGTTTTCGTATGTTTTAAAATTCCGTGGCACTTGACGTCTTCATGATTTTCCAGCCGCCTTGAAAATGTCGGCAATAGCACGGGCTTTTGTGATTGTCAACTTCTCCTAAACTAAGAACCGAAAAGGGCTAGGGGGCATCCCGTATAACAGTCGGCGATGCAGGCTGGACTTTTCCAGGCGAAGCGACCGAGTAAACGGACCCACTTGTTGTGTACTTTTTTTACTTTTCATTTTGGCCGTCCGTTGAAATTTGGTCAGCCACTGAGCTCGATTAATGACGGGGATGTTAACCGAATGAGATGCCCACATTTTACGAGCGGCTGAGTAAGCAGAATTCTTTCACCGATAAGTGGACCTCGCAATTAAGGATAACAGTTGAAAGACAACTTGCCAGAGCACTTTGCTGCTCCAGTTGCTCGTCATTTACGGCCTTTGGTCATTTGCATTTGTGCTGAACTTTTTGCCGTTGTTCGAGTTGAACTTTTTGACCCTCTTATCCGAGGCTGAGCCCTGACGTTGTAGGTTTACAAGCAAAAGACCGAATCCGCAAAGAAGGACTACTTGAAGCAGCTGGCTGCCTACAGGGCCAATCTGCTGTCGAAAGTCAGTGCTCGAAACTTGACTGCTAAACTTTAACCGCAACCGTCCGTCGTTGTTAGCAGGGGAACGATGGGTCGTGTGTTCTGCAACCTTGCGGGGAATACTTTAACCAACGGAAGTTCCTGTTCCCGCAGACGCTTCCGGATAGCACAAGCTTGGTTGCAGAGGCAGCGCAGGCGAGCCACGAATTTGGAGGAAAAACGTTGGCAAGTTTGATAGCCGAGCCGGCGCCGCAGCAGATGCTCACTGCCACCACAACATTGACTGTGCCACAGACTTCCTACTCATCAGTAAGAGTTTTGAACATTTTCCCTTGCTCGTTGTTCGTTCATTGGAAGCGCTTAGAAGAGAACACGTGCCAATTTTGAGGTTGAACCAGCCAAATTCCGATTGAACACGTTCGCCTCCGGCGACGCGCGTTTCGGTGTTGAAGCCGACTGCCAAAGAAGGACCATAGGTTCTCCGGAATGGGAACAAGAAAACAGTGGCGGAATTGACGACTACGTGATCAGGTACTGCAGGTAGGTCGCAGGTTGAATGAAAAGTGAGCACGATTAAAGAACCTCCTGCTGTCGCTTGTTCATAAGGAAAAGTTCCATATGTGCATTATGTTGAATGGCTTGAGCATTCTTTTCGTTCGACTACGTCTCCTAGTAAAGTTAGTTCCGTTGATTCGACAGCAAGGTGAGCTCGTGTTTCCATCCGCCGCGTTGGACTGCACCATCAGTGCCAACAGGGTTGACTTTACATGAGCACTTGACGTTACCGTTGTTCTTTCGGAGACCCTGAAGTTCCCTTTTAAGGGATGCTTTCGATGACTGGGCTGAATGCGGTCGCCCACAACGGTCGCACACTTTCGCTCCAGTTTAAATTACGTACCGAAACAGGCATACACACTGCCACCTGCACAGTCGACGCTACGACACTGCTTTGAGGTGTCTAGCTTTTGGGTGCTTCCCATACGACGTTGCAATTTGACGCTTACCACTCGCGCTGTTCTAAAGTTTTCCGGTCTCTCGTCCTGCTGGCCTTGCGGTCCCGTGCCGCCATGTTCAAAAGCAAAAGTGTACGTCCACTTCATCGGACTATATATATATTCCCGAATAATGTGAAAGCACCTTCATCGATCATACGAACTCCATCGGTTGAACATTCCCTTCGTGACACGTATCATATTATACGCGCTTAGTCGTCCATCTTATGGACCCTTCGCATGCGGACGCATGTAACGTTGCTTCGTTGGATCTTTGTGCTTATTAAACGTAGTGTACATGCAGTTTGCCGGTGACTTGTTTTGAATTAATTTAAACGATTTTAAAAATCGACTGAACTCCCCAAAGCCAATCTTCTTGTGTCGAGCGCAATGAAGGCTTGAGGAGTGCAGGAACGCCGGGCAATGGCCAAAACGTGGGTTCTCCTCCCAACTGACGTATTCGAAAAGATGTCGTGTGAAATGTTGTCCAGGTGATTGCCACTGTCGCTGCAACGTTCGCTAAAAGAGCCAAACGCCTTGCGCCCTGGAATTTGCATCATCGCAAATCTTCATTGGGAAATGTCGAAGAATTGGTGGACTTCATTATCGCCCATTAAAGTGCTCTGCAAACGGAACAGTTTAGTAAGACGAGCGCAATGTTTGGACGAAGAGTCCGGGGATTGCCCTTTTGCGTTTATACTTATATAACTCGAGGAAGGCAGCGAGAATACCGAAATGCCAGCGTTGTGGCTCGAAAGAAACGACGGTAGCTTTCCTGCGCATGCTACAGCGTAAAAGCATTTTCCAACGTTGCTCGCCTGGCGTTTAACCTTTCTGACAATGGAATAATGTTGTTTACGACAGTCGTGTTGCATTACGCTTGTGTGTTGAAATGGGCAACTCTGCTGCGAACAGTTTTGAAGTTTGGCAACTGATCTTCAACTTGAGAACGGCATAGTGCTAACTTCAGCAGTTTGTTTGGTTTGAATTACCAATAGCCCACAGGCTCAAAAGAGGGGCTTCTCATCCTAACTATTGTTACATTTGTCCTTCTTGAACGAAAACATTTCGGTTTTGCTTGTTTATCTATTTTTATACCTTTTTTGCCATCCCATCTTCAATGGACCAAATTGTAAACCAATCCTTGGTCAGTGCAACAAACCTATACAGCGATAGTAACAAAGGACTACAAAAGCTTGTGGGACTGAGGGGCGATTGATTGATATATTATCTTGTCAGCTGAAGAGGGGATATGCGTAATCGCGAAACCTGTTGTGTGAAAATGGAATAGCAATAAATAAACAATCAACAGTGGTATGTAGCCATTAAAGGTGTTTACTGACACCACTACAAGAAAACGTGATGCTCATTGTTGCATTGACCTGAACATGACAGCACCGAAAGAGTTGCAGTCTGCTTATCGCTGCATATTCAACAAATAAGATAATAAGGCATATGATGAAGTTAGCGCTTGCATAAATAAAAGGAACTGCCGTCGAAGGGTAATGCAGATGCGGAAACTGATTTTTAAAATGGCATCGTCGCTGTTGCGTTAAGCAAAGGTTTAAACGACAAGCCCCCTTCCCACGTGTACCGAAACAGCGCGTGCAA
Organism: Trichuris muris; assembly: GCA_000612645.2. Classification (NCBI taxonomy): domain Eukaryota; kingdom Metazoa; phylum Nematoda; class Enoplea; order Trichinellida; family Trichuridae; genus Trichuris; species Trichuris muris. The sequence continues at coordinate 23,649,722 of CBXJ02000282.1, read as the reverse complement.
AGAAGGATATAATGGTATGACTCGCCTAGAGAAAAACATTATTAGTATTAATTGCATATGCACACTTAAACATGGATTCTTGATAACGAAAAGGTCGTACATTATTTATACGTTTCTCAGTTTTCGTCACCGAGGCCGATACCTCTTTTCGATAGCCTTCCCGGAAGCACCGGAACAAATGAAAGAAGCTGTCGAAAAGCAGCATCAGTAAACCCGCCGATCTTCCTCTACTTCAAACAATAATGATAGCAACCTAAGTATCAGTAACTTCGTTCAGATGACGAGATAGCCAAATCCTTTCCGGCTCACTGACGTCCTACAATCGCATCGATGGCACAAGAAAGTGGGAATTGCCGAAACGGTGATAATTCTGCGGGGGCTCGTATTGCTTTGAATTGCGGTTGTCTCTATAAAAATAGAAGAACAAACCAGGCAATAATTCCACGTCATTTCAGTGCACCATTCGGCTTCATAGGCGCATGTACGCTAGTCGAGCATTTCTGAACGAAGGCTTTCTCAACTGTAATTGGCTTGCGCACGACGCAACTAGCCTGCGTACAATGTAATATTGGATGAATCCTAAACGTTGCTGATTGAGGGTTTTTGCTGCAGCACTTTGCCCACATGCAACGAACAAAGGCTGAACCTTTTGTGCACACTCCTTCGTGCGACGTGGATTAGAAATGCTCGCTAAGACCCTGATGATGACTGTAACCAATGAGAGCTGCATAAATAGTGATCGCATTATTATTATTCGTTTCTTGTCATGGAAAATATTATTATTATTATTATTATTATTATTATTATTATTATTATTATTATTATTATTATTATTATTATTATTAGCTTTCCAGGTTTGGCATTTCTGGTTGCGGGCTGTCTTATGATTAGAAGAAGGCTTATGATGAAGTCAATTTCTAACATCTTCATGTAAGTTCAACTGGATGCATGCAGTTTAGTTGCTAAACTTTCAACAGCCGCGCCTTCAAAACTTATAGTAATATATAGCCGTTTTCTGCTGCCAGGCGAGCGCCTGCATGGAAGAAGAAGCAGTGTACAGTGACAAGAAAAGCTGTTCCCTTAAAAATCGCGCAGCGGCGAAAAGAAAACTGCCAAGTAAATAATGCCAGCATTGAAGAATTTGCAAACAAAAACTTCGAAGCTTTACAGAGTCGTACGAGAGAAATCAAGCTACATACTAAGCGGCGGGAATGGTTAACAGGTAAACATAGTATTGAAATAGTTTGTCGAACTGAAAAGTCGACGTGACAAAGGTATAGCTGCACGATTTCTTTTCTTATTGAAGATGACATGAAGATATCTGCTTAATGTGTTACTAGATGGGTATTCAACACCTCATGCCGAGCCGAACCACTTCATAGCAATCACTACCCAAGCCTAGGGCAGGTCGAATTCGTCGTCGTCAATGTATATGTGCTCAGTCTAAAAGCAAAAGGTGAACACGAACGTGCTTAACATGGGCTAATAACAAAAGAGGTACCATCTGCCAGATTTGCAATATGTTGTCTTCCGCGACTGAGCTGATCATGAAACGTTCCCTTGGATGCCAAGCGAAGTCGGATATTTTCGCTGTGTGACCAGCATGTATGAACTAAAAGAAAGCACTGCAACGACAGTGCGGATGGATAAGCGGTCACCAGTAGTTCGGGTGGGCCATCAACGGCATCGTCGATGGGCTGCTCGTCGCCAATTTTTCTGCAAACAACACGAGCTGTAGCAGAATGATCGCAAAAGCCTTTCGACAAATTACGCCAAGTCCCAAAAGTGAACCCGCCGGTCGGTTCCGCAGGAACCCAATACAGTTTCGTCGTGAGGCGACCATATTACCTAAAAAGCCAAAAAATACGGCGCAGCGTCCCGCTATTCACACGAAAACCGTAATCACCAGTAGTAATATTCCAAATTAGCAAAGAATAATAATTCAAATGCAAAGAAAAATACCTGGAAGACGTCGTCAGTATGCGATTCAAAACGGTGCAACTTTGTCCTCAAATACCGTATGTCCCATAAGGCGGCAGTCTAAACAGAGTAAGGGAAAATTACGAAAACCCGTTGCAATGGAAGTAACCTTATCCGCCGAACCGGTGGCCAGTAAGTACTCGTTGAAAGGGCTGAAGTCAACGCAGTATACCTCAGCACTGTGCGCGCACACATTTTGGTTCGGAGTGTAACCATTGCATCTGGAGTCCCACCTAAAGCACAAAGTAAGATGAAATTCGCCTACTGCTCTTGGCAGGGCGGCTTTACAAAAGCAGTCGACCGTCGTCGCCAACGGAAGCAAACAGGTGGGCATCTCTGCTGTGCCAGCAAACGTCCTCCGCAACGCTCATATGACCCCTGAACATGCTCATTGCATCAATATATGAGTCTTCAGAGCACTGGCCGTTGATATCCCATAAACAAATGTTGTGATCATCAGAGGCGGACAGGAGAAGTCCGGTGACTAAGCGATTCCAGGAAAGTCCATAGCCCTCTTTAGTGTGTCCGCGTAATTTTCTTTCGGGATTGCAGCCGCCTTTACAATTTCGAATTAGGATTGCTGGTTAAACAAACTGTTCAAGCTGTCGCGCTTACTAGACGAGCTGGGCTTCTTGGATGTATCGAAAATGAAGACGTCCGAGCTGGGAGATATCGTTGCCACCATTCTAGGATTCTGGGGCATGTAGCGGGCTCTATTCACTTCTCCTTCGTGAGGTATTCGCCAAGAGAGCTCCACTTTTGTATTAAAGCCCAGAAAACAACCAAGGTCGCTTCTATCCATATCATAAACAGTGTTGTCAAATGGTCTATCCATGATGGGAAGTTCAACGTTCAAAATCATGAGGTAGTTTTGCTCATTGGACGTGTGAGTCCCGACAATCATTCTGTCAGTATTGTTAATTCTAAAATTGAAAATTAATATTGGAAAAAGAAGACATGGCAAAGGAGAGGGAAAGCCTACCGCTCCGGCAGCCACTGCACAGTAAGGCTTGGCCATTCCAGACAGTGCGTTATCAACTGAAAATTGCCGAATCAAGTAAAGTAGCAGCCGGAAAGTTACGTGCAAAATTCAGATTTATGTTAGACGACGTTTCGAAAAGAAGCTCTGCAGTCAATTTGATGCAAAGTTTCCGCCCTAAATTGATTGAAAGAGAAACAACCTGAGTACATTTTGGGGGGATGGATCCAACGAAACTGGCAGTAAAGAAGATAAGTTCCCACAAACGTCGCAAATACCCGCCGATAATAGAGCAACAAGTTCAAGCGGAACATACCATGTCGTACATGAACGTCACATGACGTTTCCATATCTTGTACTCCTCGTTGATCATCCGTTCCTCCACCAATTCTTTGTAGAAGGCCATTTCTACGACTGGAAAGTCACAGAAACGTCATACACTAACTTCTAAGCAACCGAATGAACCGTAAGGCGATGGGTGGATGAAGGCTGGAATCTCACGCTAATAAGCGACGCGGAGATCAGCGCTGCATGGCGTGCAAAATTTGGCGAATAGTTTTCCAAACGGTAACAAGAAACGAGCTAAAATTCAAAAATTGTTTTATTCTAACATCAACCACTGTCGCTTGGCCATCGGTAATCCCGTTTCAAAATGTTTCAATTGTCTACAATAAACCAGCGCAACGACACAAGTACACGCAGGTACGAATGATCATTTTCATTTCCATGGCTGTATATTTGAAAAAAATTGTACGTCCGAAAGTATTCGATGACTGGCTGGCCGGCCGAACGGCAAAACGTCTCCCCGAAGCGGTGCGCATGAGCGTAGTCGAGTAGAACTGTTGTCCAAAGAAAACTTGCATATCAAATTACTGTACAATAGCGGCCGATTTCTCCCGTTTATCAAATGTTGCCATAAGGGCAAATTCATTCGCGTTGCTTGAATTTTGAGCAGTTTTGCGTATTTGTGAACAGGACTTTTGGTAACAGGTGTGCGTAGTTAAGTGGTGTTCCATTACGAAGTTGAATCGTTGTTTTCCTTTTAATTGAACTTGTATTCGCAAAAAATCGGTAGGAGCAAGCAGTTTTATTCAAAGAACACGACAAGCTGAACTTACGTTTCGTAGCTTTCGGAACAAGTCGCATTCCATTTTCAGCGCAACGATGGAGAAGGCATTAGGTGCCAATCCAACAATAAATAGGTCCAACAGGGCCAAGTGGCCAGCGAGAACCCTTATGAGTCATTATGTGGTTGTGCAACTGTCAGATGTGTTGATTGAATGTGTCCACACCTCACTGAAGTCGAAACCTTTGTCTCGGCTGATTGGAGAATGTAGTGTCCGCCTTTGATCCTACGATGATGAACGTGGGTCTCGTGCTATAGAAGCTTCGGTTCCAGGTCAGCTGAGCAAAGAGAGTAATGCTCGACGACCGCTTATCCTTTTATGATGTTCTCCATGATTTTGCAGGGATCTAATACCTGCGGTATGCCTCGGCGAGCTGATTGTGTGCTGTCCAATCGTCCCTTTGCTTTTGTGGAGAGGTCAAGTTCATACTGGAACCCTATGTAATCTTGCGTATGTGCTCAACATTTTTGCTTGTTTAAACTCGAAGGAAGCAAGAGCATTACTTTATCCTGGGCAAGGATAAACGATTGTTGGAAAATACATTGCTTTCATATGCATGCCGTCTCATTCGCATCTCGCACTCTTACACTGACAGAGCGCAACTACGCGCAGATAGATAAGGAAGCTCTAGCAGCAGTAACAGGAGTCAAGAAGTTTCATCACTTTCTATACGGCAGAAAGTTCACAATGGCAACGGATCACAAATCACAATCCACTTTTTGGACTTTTCTCTACTGACAAGCCAACTCCAGATATCCTTCCTCCAAAGCTGTTAAGATGATCAATATTTTTGCAAGCTTTCGAGTTCAATTTTGTGCACAAGCCGGGATCCAAAGTTTCTAATGCTGACGCACTAAGCAGGCTATCCGAAAGGCCTCTCGACATGCAGGTTCCAGATCTTCCAGAAGTATTTCCTTGAAGAACTTCCAACTCCGCCACTCACTGCAACCGACGTTTCCAAGATGACTCCTCGTGATCCACTGCTAAACCGTGTTTTAAACAGGGCATTGGGGTACGTCTGTTCTCCTGTATATTTTATTGAACAGTTATCTACTGCCATACATGTGCCTCCTTTTGACGTTTCATTAGGAGTCCGTATCTTATCATTTTTCATTATTGTCTTCAGAGTTGGATTTCATTCGAAGAACGCCTGATATCGCATAGATTTGGCTAAATTAGTTATGTCATACGAAGTGCCATAGTAGTAAGGTATTTTTCACTTGGAGATTGCAACTTATGTCACAGAGAACGGATAAATGGATATAAAGGAACGGATGAATGTGAAATTGCTTTTAGGATCCGGTTTCGAGCAAGGGGAAATAATTTCGAAATTCTGGTGAAAGGAATGCCAAAAGGAAGGACAAGTCAAGCAAGGTGAGGCAACAGGAGCAGGTGAACAAGCTCTCAGTAGTCGTCAAAATGGAGAACTCCAATGGACAAGACGAAGAGTTGTCAAAGCTGATGTCGGTTGATCAAACAGAACTCGTCTCTGCAAAGTCGTCATTTGTGGCTCAAAGTTTGTTGAGTGAACCGAAAAAACGGGTGACGGATGAATCGTGCAACGGCACGGTGGTCGAATCTGCCGAATTGAGACGAACCCTTCGCGGCAGGCCCAAGTCGTTTAGGGCATCCGCCTTAGATAAATCCGGAAAGTTTCCTAATCACCGTCTCTATCCATGTATATTTTGCGTGGCGTGCAGAAACTGGATCTACACGCGCTGTCGCTATTTCGCATATGGAGTTCCATATCCAGTACCACCCTTACAAGTGCAGTTTGTGCGAGTACTCTGGTCGGAGGGAAACCTTAATAGAAGCCCATTTGCGCAAACACCACAAAGGCGTCAGTGGGCAGACAATTTTTACGCCAGATTACGGTATTGAGAAACAAATCTGGGAGATGGCCAACGAATCCTTACAGCGTACCTGCTGCGCGATTAGGGCTACCGCAATCGACCTGGGAATTCTTCCCGATGAAGTGACCAAGCATATATTCTGCAACCGATCGATGAAATCCGAAGTCGGGGATGATAGCAAAAGAAAGCACATCGTTTCGCAAAGGCTAGATGCCAATGTGCGCGACATAATTCTCTTTGGACATTCAATGGTCGTTAATTCAAGTAAATACGATGTGCGGTGCTCAGTCTGCCTCAGCTACACGCACAGGTGCGTACCGCTGGGAATTTTTTGGGTTGCTTCCGTTTGTGCTGCAGCACAATTCTTGATGATGGTTACTGTAAGATCTTTTCAGGAGCACCTGCGCAACGGAAGACCACGTTCGCTACCACCTAACAAGTGGGGTTTACTGTTGCGCTATGGAGGGCTGCCAGTTCAGACACTCTTCTCGCACATTTGTCTCCTGGCACATGAAGGAAACGCACCACTATGACGGAAGGATGCATGACCCGCTGAGTGAAATTGAAGCTCTGTTGGAGAAATTCCTAAGCATTTGCCGTAGGTGCTTTCCATCCTTTTACATGATGGAAAGACTAGATCGTATACAGGAGAGATACGGCGACTGTATTTACTGGAACAAGACTGACAATTTGCCGCGCTCGCTGCCCTTGGGAACATGCGAGGAGTTGGATGGGAAAAGTGCTGACGTGGCTGATAGATGTGTTGGTTGTACGAGGAAACTGAATCTCTTTGCCGACAAATCTAGGGACCGATGTTGCTACTGTTTTGACGAGGAGGAGTGCATTTCAGATGCAATGGGATTCATCACTTGTCGGTTGTGCTTGCAAGCCGTGCCGGGAGTCTTGGCTGTTCTGGAGGGTCACGCGCTCAGCCACGTGGAACCATTGCCGTTGAAATGCAGCCTTTGTGAATTTGCGACGTCGAAATGGCCATTCGCTTGCGCTCATCTGTTGCAAACGCATAAGGATGCTGACGTGAAACAAGTGGTCTTCCAATGGAATGCTGACCACTACAATGACCTGTGGAGAGCATGTTTCGAACGGTGCTTCTTCACGACGTCGAAATATGCTGCCGAGCTGCGCCGCCGACAGTGCCTCCTGTTTCGAATCAGTGGTGGACAGTCCAGGTACGATAATAGAGCATTCGCATTTCCACGTCAGCGTCCGATGGTACGCGTGCGTGTACTGTGGTTGCGTAGGTATAAATCAAGCGGATACGCTCACAGAGCACATGCAGCGTAGCCACTTTACCTTCCCTTTGGTTGTGCAACATTGCGTGACAATGAGACTTTTTGCGAAAGAAGGAGAGTGCGTCGAGCTTGCTTCCCTAAAGTCAAGCATTGATAACTTGCTATCGTTCATTACATTTTTGTTGCAGTTGTATCTTGCAGATGCTACTCTTCCGGGCTTAGCGGGTGGCTCTCTGAAACACTTATGGTTACAGGGGAACAGGATGAGCTATTTCCACTTGTGAATTGTACTTCAATTGACCGATGAATGTTTCTAAATGTCTGATCCTCGCAACGCTTACGTCTGAAATTCACGCATTCCTAGAAGTAGGAAAAAGCCCTTCATAATTTAGGTCCTCATTTCCGTTCTGCTGTGTTTATATGTCACATGTAATTGTAATGAGAATGAGCATTGTTGGTTGTTCGCAGTTAGCAGTAATCTGACCAATGTTTCCGCAACTTTCTCGTACTAAAGGGCGATGGACGATTGAAAAAACGCGCTTTGCTAAGGTCACAGCACTTGCAGGTATAAAACAAGGGTTGCAACGTCAGTTTGTGCTTGAGAGACAGGACAGATGCCATAGCAGGCATCACACCCGAGATCAATCCTGTAGGCGAAGTAATCAAATGTTCAAGTGGTTATTTTCGTGTGCTTTTAAAGAAACATTAGTTTACATAAATAAATAAATAGAAATATATATACATATATATATATATATATATATATATATATATATATATATATATATATATATATATATATATAATAAACAAGGATGGTCTAGCAGAGGAACTTGCTGAACCGTCGGCTGACTGGGCAGTGGACATAATTTTGTGGTTGCCTGATGACGGGTACAGGAGCGGTACCTGAAAGCTTGCAAGTAAAAGTTTTTTGTACAAGAACGGGGTGTATACCGTGTGAAAAACTTTGTTATTTGATTAACTACCCCCGTATGAAAAGGAAGAAAAATCTCTATATATATAACCATCTTGTTTTGACACGTTTGTGTCTTCCGTTGTTGTAAGTTTCAGAGTACCTGTGCAAGCAAATGCTCTACCGCAACTGGTATTTCAGAAGTTCTAATTTGTGAAAAATCGGGAACAACAAACAGTGTTATAGGTGCATTTGTTTTACCAACGTGTTTGCAAATTAAAACTTCCCAACCGCCAGTTGCGGTAAGGCTTTCATTTGCACAGGTACTCACAACAGGGCGAAAGGGCTTTCGCCAGATCGTTGACGACGGAACCATGGCGTTCCGAAAGCTGCGGTAAGAGTTTTGATGTGTGATATTACTAATAATCGCTAAACCATACGCTGGTGGGGCATTTGCAGTTTTATTACGTGTATGTTCAGAAAACGGGATAGCCGGAATACCACCAAAAATCAAACTGAAGCTTCTTTCAAAAATTATAAACATTTAACTTCGGTCCTTTTTCACAAAAGAATGATTAAACCATGAAAAATCACAAAACGTTAAATGTGTTAATTTGGTGTGATATTGAGTTTTACCGTTTTGAATAAGCAGATTTCGGTCGATATTTTCCAATAAAAGCTGTGCAAGAAAACAAAGTGCACGCACGTATTCGGTACCGTGAGGCCAATTCCGTATGCTGACCTGTTTATTACAGTGCGTTAGGTGGTCTACTTAAGGAGGTTCTTCTATTTTTCATAGTAAATGCACATTGCGTTAAGGGACGGCAGATTAACCCGTTAATGAAAGATTCTTTATTCCATCGCGGAGCTTTCGGGACCTGCCTTGGTCCCGAAAGCTCCGCGATGGAATAAAGAATCTTTCATTAACGGGTTAATCTGCCGTCCTTTAACGCAATGAAACCGAAACCCGTCAGAAATCTGTTATTCAAGTAAATGCACATCTTTTTAATTACACACAGCTAAACACCCGTGACTGAGCAGCCTTTTATTCTTAAACGAAGCTTTCGAAAACCTCTCTTGTTTTCGTCATCAGCGCGTTTTAACAACGAGTTGTATAATTCACGACACGTCTCAGGATTACATGACTTGTTGTTAAAACGCGCTGATGACGAAAACAAGAGAGGTTTTCGAAAGCTTCGTTTAAGAATAAAAGGCTGCTCAGTCACGGGTGTTTAGCTGTATGTAATTACAAAGATGAGATCATACCCCGTGTTCAGAAACCCATTGTTAAAGCAGTGTTTCCCAACGGGGGCGATTTTGATGCTCCGGGGGGCGATGAAGGCCAGAGGGCGACGAAGGGGGCGATAGAAGGCTAAGGCGAGAGGCCCTTCGGCCGTCGGTCCATCGTCCCCTCGATCTCGATTCGTCAGAGGAAGGTGCTCTTGACAAAACCTCGCTCCTCCCCAACATTACCCAACGGCAGTCATCCAAAGATTATTGCCGTGAAGAGCCTATACGCCGCTTGACACCGATATGATTGGCCGTACCGGCTCGCTCGGAGCCACCTCTATGTAGTTTGCCGCGGGATAGCGACGTGAAAAGCTATTTGTCATCTACCCAAAAGGCGCCGGGAAAATGACGTCATGCCAGCAAGGCCCAAGAAATAGTGGTGCAAAATGGAGGGAAAGAGTAATTTTAACCCCATGCGCGACGACAGAGCCTATGGGGGTGATGACGACGTCTAAGGGGGCGATGGAGGCGTCTATGGGGCCTATGGAAATTGGAAAGTTTAGTTTCTAGGAACCTAAGTGTCTAGAAAATAATCTGCGCCCGTTGAGTTGCAGTCTTTAACGCCTTTCACGTTGATTTTGAGATTCCACTTATGTGATGATGGCTGAACTAACGTCCTTATTATTGAAGCCGAAGTTCTGCCTTCCTGTAGGTCCTGAATTTTGGAACACGGGTATGCATTACGCTGTAGGATGTGTAGTTTGAACTTCTAAATCTTGCCTAATTGAGTTCGTGCTTTTAGCAACGGCAATATGATTTCGTCCGTTTCATTTCCTAACAAAGACGGTCCCTTCATTTTTCGGACGGTTTCAATTGTTTTTCGCATTGCCATGTCCTTCTGAGGTTATGTACAAATTCGTATCGCCCTGGCTGCTGTAATTGGTTAATGGAAGCAATGCATTGGGAAGTTGTTCCGGTCCGCTTTTGCGGTTTGCATAGCGGCATAATTAATTATTTACTCGTCCATTGACGCACTGAGGCGAACTGTCGTTTCAGTCGGTTAACGCAAGCGTTTCTGCATTGAACTTGCGGCAATCGATAGGGTTGCCCAGGTATGAAATCTCCTGATGGGCACTACGCAATGCAGTAGGTTCAAACGAGTAGCTTAAAAGTGCAGCAAACCAGAAGTCCAGCGGCAATGCAGGCGCACGAAGCGATTCTTCTTTGCCCCAACTTTCGATTGCTCCCCAGCGCGATGCAACCCAATGCGACAACATTGTCGCAAGGTTCTTCTGCGTACCGTTTGCTTGGTCGTAAAGGCAATGTACTTTACCACTAGCTGAAGGTACACCTACGTTTGTTCATTCGCTCTTCAACGTATAATCCTTTGAAACATTCGCCATAATCGTTCAGCGCCCGTGGATATTATACGCGATTCAGAGGTGCCATCAATTGTTGATTTTTGAAGGTGCACTTAGCTGGTTTAAACAATGTTCTTTCATTTAATGAGGATTGCTTCGTTCAGTTCACCGCTTAACGTTGATAACAGTGGTAGTTGTGCCTAAATAGGTTTCTGCTCTATCTGTTGGCGGCAAGTTGACTGCATAATTTATGGTCTTGGCGGTTCCGGTTCGGCATACTATCCATTCTTTAACTTTAGGACGGCAGGCTAGGTGCCTGATAAACGTTCCGTCTCTTAATGGTGAGTCTGTTCACTCCCATTGGGCCATAGTTTAAGCTACCCAACTTTTCTCATGGATTTCAGGATTTCTTGCATTAATAATATAATAACAATAACAATTTCTTACATTCGTAATATATTATCTGAACTGCTCCCTTAGCGACCATACCTGGAGGAGGCACAGTCCCAAATTTTGAGCGTTTTACCGCGGGTAACGAATTCCGTGTTGTATAGGATACCCTATGAATAGGCCAAATAGCATGTATTCCAGGCGCATATTTCGTCATGCACCCTTGAATTCCTTCCCGAACGGTTATCATACCTAGTGATCCTTCCAATCTTGGTACTACGGAATCTAGCTACGAGATAATGACATGAATGAGACTGCGCTTGTCCAATGGGGCCAGCCATCAGAGTCCAGGCCATTAGGTACAATAAAGGACGAAAGTAAGATGCTCTTTCTTTAAACACCTGGGAATCGCCTTGCTTTAATGAGCTAAGCGATGTACTGATGTGCGGGATGGGTACAGAGCAGGGGAAATATAAAATACACAGACACACTTAAGCAGAACTATTGAGCATCACATAGAACACATGCACATAGAACAAAACATCTACGGCAGAAACGTTTGGCGCATCAGGAATCAGACAATTTACCCACTGCCTGTAAGTGGGCGCAGATCCCCTGAAGACCGGCCAGTCCTTGGGTTTATTGAACTTGTTGGTAGCGAAACTTCTCGCCTTAAAATGTTAGGCTCCGCAGCTGCCGGATCTTTATTTAAAAACATTGTTATAGGGAGCTGTTTCTCCCTTTTGTTCGCTTCATCGAATAAATCTTGTAGCGTTATTCCTCGTGTAACCATGATGCCACATTCCATGGATAGATGATATTTGTGCACAGCGGGCGGGATCGACAACGCCCACGAAGCAATAACGAGCAATCAGAAAAATGATCACGCTTCATTAGCATTATGCACGGTTTAGAGAGCGTTGTGGGCAGAAAAAGTATTTCGCGCCGGTGCAGATGATAACGCTGCTGTACAGGCATGCAACGACCCTAGTGCAACTATAATGCTGGCGAGCGTTGCGCATGTTTTGTGAAAAGGTGACGTCACTATTTCACGCCGGACAAATCGCGTTGTATAGAAACCGCGGATAACGAGACCGTGGATAACGAGGGCCGCCTGTATATATATATATATATATATATATATATATATATAAGCACAGATGTAGGTTGGTTGGACTTAGATTTGGACAATGTGCCTCCTCCAGGGATGGTCGGCAGGGGAATACCTCTGAAATGTGGTCGGCCACGGTTGAATTAGCCTCGAGAATCTAGATTTTTCTCGTTTTTGGAAATAAACATCTTTTTTCCATAAACATATCGTTGAGCAACGGGTAGAATCTCCGTGATTTCTCGATTCAATATATATGTATATGTCATGATGGAATGTACGGCTTGATTCCGTTGGATGTTGATAACGTGTCTGAGAGTATACCAAAAGCAACGCCCCACTAGCAAATGAATGGATAGTTATTAGGAAAATACTTCAGAACACTATAACCTTCGTAGCTTTCGGAACTATCTTGTTCGGTCTTCAGCGAATATTATAGGTCTGTTAATATTAAAGGAACATTAACATTCGCTGAAGACCGAACAAGATAGTTCTGAAAGCTGCGAAGGTTGTGGTGTTCTGAAATATTTTTCCCTAATAACTGTCCACCCATTCGCTAGTAGGGCGTTGTTTTCGGTATACTTTCAGACACTTTTTCAAGTTCCAACGGGATCCCATTTTCATATATATATATATATATATATATATATATATATCATAAACCAACGGCTTCAATCCCGTTGAAACAATGAAATCATAAACCAACGGTTTCAATCCCGTTGAAACACTGAACAACTACACAGAGCTTTCGGAACTCTCTTTGTCCCGTCTTCAGCGTGTTACTCAGAATGTGTAATAACCAAACGGCAACGGAGATGTATCCGGTTTAAAATAAAGGCATTAAAAATACTCAAAAACTTTAAACCTATAAAAGTCATTCTTCTTGTTGTCTCTCTGCAAGTATACATTCGTAGTTCAATTGAACACGTTGTAGTTCCCCGATTGGGGTTAGCAGCTGACATTTAGTTGTTAATGTCACTATGGACCAGATATCACTAATCTTGGTCCCAGAATCCCTGTTCATACAGTCATTGTTGTGAATAAACAAAGCTTCTTTGACTTTCGTCATTATGAAATTGTCCTCCCGTGTTAATGTGCCAAAAATGAAGTGATTGTCGGACATAGGGCAGTCTACCACGTGCTCCACAAGTGCTGATGCTCTCCTGCACTCCTCCATTATAACCCGTGGTTCTCCCGTTTGAGGCCTACCCCTAGTAGTGTGAATCTCGCCATTAAGTCTCCTTTGGGCATTTCGATATCTTCTGATGTCCGCTAAATGCTGTCTTACACGGTATTCGGTAGTGTGACCAGTTTCCCCAACGTAAGACGCCCCACAGCCACACCGCATGTGGTACGCCGTACCAGGTCTCTCTCCTATGGGAATCCTGATCGTTTCCGATCTGAGAATAGATCTAAGGTTAAGAAAACCTTTGGAAAATGTCTTGACACCGAATTGTCTGGAAAGCTCCGTGGAGTCATGTAGACATTGCACGTAAGAAATCAGGGTTTCATCTTTCATAGAAAGTTCGTATGTACACGTTTCCATTAAATCAAACATTGATTAATAATTACTGGCCTATAATTGATAACAGATAAGCTAGCAACCATCGGTTCTGTGTGAGACTTTGCGGAGGCGATAGTTGTGACTTAAGTTTTCATTATAAGATATCCCTGTAAATTTCGCTATGATATACCTAGTATGAATAGCTCTTCATCGACTACCTCAGCGTACACCAGGATTCGGCACTTTAACATGAGAAGCAAGTGTCGTCGCAGTTCTGTTTAGTCAATTCTGATTTTCATCCAGTGGAATTAAAGAAATGCGCTGGAACGTGAACATTATCGGTTACCTCGCTCCATTGGCCGCTACGAACCCGCAGATGGTGTCGTTTCACATAATTTTTCCTCAGTTTGAAATTTCGCCCTCTAAACGAGCGGACAGAAAGGGCAAGGTGGGCAAAAGAAAATGATCTATTATTTTCAAGTTCCAGCGTTGCTTGTGCTTGTCTGAACAACTTATGTTGGCAGCAAGTTATCATTGTGAACGCCATCTGCGACGGACATTTTGAAATTGCGACGTGGCCTTTTCGTCAACTATTATTACCAGTTTACATTATTATTGATTTTCCGTTCCAGGGCATTGCTTTTTAGAAACTCCAGTTAGGTGGGCAGAAAAATGCGATGCCATTGTTCAGCTTTCTTGCTGGCATTGCTTTCACACTTTCCAGTTGTATTTCACGTTTGATGATCACCTGAGCAATAGCGGCTATAAAATGGATCTACGAATACACAGCGTCGACCATTCCTGGAACCCGATTTGATTATCACAATGATTATGTCCACTTGATGCCATTGTACATTTACATGAATTCTTTGGCATTTTGTGGCTATGATTAAGAATGCGAACGCAGAGGTGATTTTCGAACGTTCGCTGATTCTTTGAAAAAGTGCTTGCCGACCAAGCAAGCCTGCCAATGTATGCTTTGTTCGTCAAAAGCATTACGATATGACCACTCGCAGCTTCTCTTTTTACATTGTAGGCTCTGCGCCTTTAAAATTTATCATTACTTGCCGGCTATGCGACATTTGTAATTGCAGTCGGTTTTTCCTTCTTGAAATTGTCCGATCAGCTCGTCAGCTTAAAGTCGCATAGCAATTTATTCTTGGTTTGGCTGATGTAACCAATTCTTCAAGTTGAAACGTAGGCTATCCCACAAATTGCTAAATGAACGATAGGCAAACAACAGGGCCCCTTTCAAAGCGAAATCATTACTTGCATCTATGAATGATAGTTTAAGGTGACTGTTGCGCGCTTTGAGTAATTTTGCCGCCTTCAGACACCTTTGTTCGTTTCGCTTAGGTTGCCGCTCTGACCCGTAGGATATTTGCCGAAAACTTTGCTCACTTAAGAATGAAAAATAGGTTTATCGCAACAGCAACGGGCGGTACTTCTGTTTGGGAAATTTTCAAAGCATTCAGGTCGATTAAGGATCCGTACGCTCAGGGCGTTATTTATTGAAACATGCTGCGACCAATCTTTCACGCATGTAATCTTGGCAATATGCTTCCGCTTGGAACTTGAACCCATGCGCTATAGCGCCAGTATGTCTCGTTAAGTATCAAATCATACGCGCAAAGCAAGATACCGCATTTTCAACTTTTCACATGTCCATATAGAGGATCACCGCATAGAGAAACAGTATGAGTGGATGATTTGGGTGCACGATCATAAGCAATTCCAGTTTACCTTCTTCGAACAACAGATGTCGGCCTATTTTGTTGTTTCCATTGTTTACTGAAGGATTTGGCTTGCGGAATCGTCACATTCGCTAATAACCCTTGCGTTTGAACAAGACATCGTTGATGCCAGGGTTGCAACTTCTGATTTGCTCTATAGCAAAAGGTTCTCTTGCGCTGGGCAACTAAAACGGCTAAGTTCCTGATTACATTCGCTTATGGGGGCTGTTCAGCTGCTTCCATCAAAACTTCGATGCCTCTAAGAAACTTTCCATGTTGTATTAATCGTGTTCGCATTTTACTGCCTGACACGGTAGTTCACCATTGTTCAAACGGGAATTCTTTACTATCCTCGCGGGTTCGAGGAAGATTTAATTTTCTAAGTAGGAATTCTCTCCCCTCCAAGAAAGATTTTGTTATCAAATAATTATGGGTGCAAACTGGTTGCGAAAGGTTGCAAATCCTGCTGTGCAGTTTAGACATCCAAACTTTCAAAAGTTTGCCGACCGTCAATACAAACGGAAGAGGGTGTGTTGACATACAGGAGCGTAAGGTACGGTTCTGCCGCAGAATGTGTGTGCACGTTATGCTTTTGTTTATATGCAATGCCGCGAAGAGCTCTTGGGCAACGACATATCCGACTCCCGTATGATTGCTCTCGTCGTTCGCTGCCGTTTAAGTGGCATAATCTTATTTGTCTTTGGAGTCAGTGATTACACGTTGCTTCGACTTTGGCACTGCTATCTTCCCTGTCGATTGTAAGTTGGCTAACACTCGTCCATTGTGTGCCCGACGAAATCGTTTTTCAACATTCGCTGGTTCAGCAAGTGGGAGGCCACGTATGGTGAACTAAGTTTAGGCAATCGTTCATTGTGTATTTCTGAATATTGCCTGGTGTGCTATCAGCACATATTATTTTATAAGCCGGCCTGCCTGCTTACCCAATGTACATTATTGCAAGGCCAATAAACAGTACGATAAACCTTCTACAGGCAGTCCTCATTATACGTCATTTTGTTATACGTTGTTTCGTTATACGCCGCTCCCGGAGAAGGTTGAGATTCTACAAAAGTCACCCAGGTTCAGTGTATTAGCCATTCCATACTGTAAGTGAGAGGTATAGTTTCGCCGTCGGTTTAATTCTAAGGTCTTTATTTTGATCGCCATTGCAGTGCCAGGTATCCACTGGCATCTATTAGTTTGTGAACACTTACTGCTTTATCTACGTTTGTTGTAATGAGTGCTAAACGTACATTATCCCCCTGGCGTATGCGCTTCCAAAAGGGAAAGAAAAGGGGTGACATTAGGGACAAAACTAGAAATTTTAAAGAGATCTGCTGACGGACAGCGAAGAGTAGATATTGCAAAAGCTCTTGGTTTACCCCCCCCCCCCCAACTACTGTACGAGCAATGGCCATCTTCACTGAAAAAGACTCACAGAGGAAAAGAAGTTCCGAAGCAAACAGAATAATAATGAGTGGATGCTAATGCTATAGAGAGTTATAGGAGCAGAAGAAAAAACGCGTGCAGCAACAAACGTTGGACGGCTTTTTGAAGGGCCCAGCAAATCAGGGAATACATTCAACAAAACTTGGTTCAACGATTATCTAATCTTATAGGAGTATCTTAAAAGTTTTCAAAAGCGCGTACTTGTTTCAATTTTTGAAATTAAAAGTTTAATGCGCCACTGTTCAGAAGTTAAGTAATTTTTTCATGGTCATAGGTGTACCGGCGGAACGTAACTCCCACGAATACTATGTTTTTAATGGTACCAGTGGTTTCGTTATACGCAGCGTCTCCAGGAACGCATCTCCGACGTTAAGCGAGGACTGCCTGTACTTTCAACTTGGTCGTTCCGTTTGAAAACTTCATTTTGTCAACCCGGCTGGCGCAACAGCATATGGTGCGCTGACATTTGCCGACCTGAGAGAAATTCACGGGCGTAATTGATAGATGGGTGGGCCTGCTAAGTGAAACATCCATCACGAAACACTTAGCATTAGGGGGCAAAAATTTCTTCGTTCTGACGGCTTTTCAATAAGGAATTTTCAGCCACTTTTTAGCCAACGGCCGACATGAGGTTGATGGTTACATGGAATTCGCTGATTTCGCTGCATCGTGCCCCTAATGAAGCTGATTACCCCAGCTTGCTCGGAAAGGGACATTGGTGAGCTTAGTCATCATGCCTTCAATGCGAAGTTGCATTTTATTCCATTACGTTCGTTTTTCGTTGTCAATGAATTCAGTGACATTTTCGCCTGTGCACAAATTGTGAAAGTGGAATCGTAGTAATTATATTATCCGCCTTAATGGAATAAAATTGCTCCAGGAACGATCAACGGATGGCTAAATTGAGCCTTGCCAGAGATGCTCGAGAAGGCGGCGCCTGTTTACTTCTTTATATTGGTTCGCGGACCCATTAACGGCAGTGGGATACAGAATTAGCATTGCTGCCCCGAAGGCGGGCGACTTCTATCCTTAGGCCGACAGATCTCAAGAGGAATAATAGCACTTCCTGATAACTTTATTTCGGGGGATTAGCAGCCGTTCCTTAACAGCCTTTTTTAATTCAAACGAAACGGCCATTTGCTGTTGACGCGTTTTCACAGTGGCCATCTTTTCAAAGCCCGTTCGAACAAAGTTGTCAAGCTTCGCTTATTGTCGTCACTCTGTCTGATTGCGGTTCAATTTTAGGATCACATACGCGATTTCAACTTGTGCCTGTACCTTT
Organism: Trichuris muris; assembly: GCA_000612645.2. NCBI lineage: Eukaryota > Metazoa > Nematoda > Enoplea > Trichinellida > Trichuridae > Trichuris > Trichuris muris. The sequence continues at coordinate 23,631,563 of CBXJ02000282.1, read as the reverse complement.
CCAACGTCGACCATGTTTAAGGTATGGTAACTTTTATTTCGGTTAGTCAGTTACAACCCAGGAGGCTGGTTAATCCTTCAGTACATGTGTTTTGTCTAGTTCAGTCAATCTTATCCTTTTCCTGCAAGAAGCCTGCGGACACTCTCCTCAGGTTTGCCAGGTCCTATTGTTAAGCAAGAGCACAGCGCAAACAGATAAGCCAGACATGATTCATTGTTGGGCATGAAAAAACTTTGAACATTCCGATATATTGGGCATGATTTAGAAAGGCTGACTGAGAGATTAGAAAAACTTCTATCAGAGTTAGCACGATTCTTTACACTTTTCTGCGATCTTTCTGATACCACGTTCCAAATTGGACAGTGACAGGTCAGTGGTTGCTGCAATGTCTGTTTGGTTCCTGAATTTTGTTTTGAGAAAAGTCTCGCTAAAATCCTTACTGGTCCGCCAAGCATGTTGGCGAAAACGCAATGAAAAATGTCGCTCGTCTGGTTGGTTGAGCAGAGTAGCTTGCTGAACCAAAGACTGACTGCGTGGTGACCAGTTAGCGCTGAAGACGGACCACGTGGAGGTCCGAAAGCTCCGCTTTTGTAAGAATTTAATAAAAGTTTTACAATGGAATGGGGAATCTGTGATAATATTGTCTAACGAAAAATGTTAGGGCATTTTCTCACGAAGTGTTGGAAACTTTCCGCAATGCAAGTGACCGTTAAGCCAAAACCTTTTCGAAACTGACCGCATTGACGACATGACCACTCATGCCTAACTTAAAAGTCAAGCAAACGCTCTTAAATCCACCCCTAGGCTTGGACAGGTTGACACTTTGCGCGATTCAAAAATTCAACCTAAGATACTGAAGTTTGGAAGACCCTGAAACCATCACTGCGTATCCAATTGTGTATCGGCGGTTACTGTCCCGCATTTGGATAAATGGAAATGCAGAACAGTAACCGACCTATTTATTTACCATGAGTCCATACAGCCTTTGGTGTTTCTTCTTCTCGTTGCTCCCTATATTCGGTACCCTTGACGTGTGCTGAGCCGGAACCGTTCAGAATCTCAAGAGTTGAAATCTCGAAGATTTAAAGTTCCGGCAGATGAACGTAACATAAAGTTCGCAGCTGTTAGGGTGCTCTGTCATACGTAACCAACTAACGCTGCGGGTTTTTAATTGATACTTGTACTCAACCATAATTTTTTAGGAATTCATTTCTCATTGTAGGCGTCGAAAGTATTCTGGAGGTAATTCAACGTGCTATCTTCATCACTGGACTTGAAGTCAGGCATAGATTTATTTCTTTAGCTTCACTGCTTCCAAACTTCTGTTTGTAATCAATGGTCATGGCAGTCGGCCAGCTCTTATTGATTGTTTTCCGTCAGTTGCCCATACTTTGCACCCGCGTTTTCCTTCTTATGTAACACTTACATAATGACGCTGCCGTAGCTATTAATATTCTGCTCGTTTGCCTGTTGCTCAGGTAAACGCGTTTGCAAACATGCGCTATCGTGGCATCATATGCAATAATTTCTCAGCCAACTTTTAGCATAATTAAGTAGTAGAATTTTGGATTTTCTGGATTTTCAACCAAAGCCATGGCATGTCCTCTGGGATACTACGCCTCATCAAGAATGACTGACGTAGTTCAGAATCCTAAAATGGGGAGCAACAGTGCAAGTTCGCTCATTTCAATACGGCGACAATTTATTACAACTGAGTAATTGCGCTGCATAACGTTATTGGTTAGGCGAGCAGGAAATTTATCACGCTAGTTTGCCGAAGTTGAATAATGGATTTCTAAAGGATTTAGGTTTCAATGTATCAAGGGATGGCAAGAACGCCCGTTCAGAAATGCTTTATCATAAGCGTAGCTTTCGGGACCTGCTTTGGTCCCGTCTTCAGCGCTAATCAGAACTGAAATAACGCGTTAGCGTAACTGTAACGATTTAGTGCAAATTTGACTGCATAAAGTTGCCTGGCTTTGCATTGTCGCTCAGGGAAGGTAGGCAAGCGTGATGGCGTTTTAAAAAATTGATTGTTCTCTCGAAGTTGGGCATAGGGCTGTCCAGTTCCGTGAATTCCTCTGGAACGGGCTTCCCATTTGCTCCACTTCCTTCCGGCAATGGGTGGTCATAAATATTAATGGTATGGGCGACGTTGGACCATTGCCTGGCTCAGCGCAAGCCAGGTTGCCGTTACGTTTGAACGGTCCACTCCGATTTTCATGGGAACAGGTTTTCCGGTTAACCATCCTAGCTATTCATGCTGATTAAGCGTGTTCGCGGGCGTAGTTGGTCTTCTCTATGCCGATGAATCCCTTTCAAAGCAGCCTTGTAGAATTTGCTCTAACACTCATTAGGGCCTTGGCTGTAAGTGCTTTACGCATCTCTCTTTTTTCCTGGAGTCACTCTGTTGTTAAATGTGGCAGCTCGGCATTGTCAGCTCTTACAGAAATAACTATTTCGTTTCTTTGTTAATCCATATTGCACCGACAATAGCTGCCACCTAATGTTTTCAATGAAAGAGCTGAGTGATGGGTAAGGAAAAATTTTGTTTGTCGTTAAAGCGAACCCGTAAGGCTGAACACCTAAAATAGCCATGCGTGGAGTTTCGTCCTCACCTTGAAAATGTCTTTCGTGGCTACTGGAAATGAGTCCCTTTGAAAATCTTCGGAATTTTAAGGAAGAGCATTAACGCTCTTCTTTTGTCAACATTTGGCGTGCGTGAGTGAGTGACTGATTAAATTTCAATCAGCGCATCAACCGTTAACTCAAACGAACGATTGCGTAGTTGGCTTAATTTCCCAAAAAAGTTCAATGAGCCACGTTCAGCTTCTACGGACCCCGTTAAGGTGACATAAAAAGGATAAACCCCTTACCGGACGATCTTGTCTAGCCTGAAGTCTTTGTGCTAACTACTTAATCATGGGAGCACCTGTTGCATTGTTCATATTAAACTTTCGCGGCGAGATGATGGCAGAGATCAATCAGTTGCAAGAGACACACAGCTGCTTAACGTTGAATGACCAGTGTGATATTTGTATAAGTTGACGAATGCTTTGCTGTTGAAACTAAATCATAAATCTAAGCGCAGCTGCTGTTTCCGTTTCGTGTTGAATTTTGTTGAACATTTCAGTTTACGAGTGAATTCACACACACACACACACACATTTTCAGGGTAGTGTGAAAATTTCCAGAATAATTGCCCATCCACTCTTTGGCAGGGCGACTTTTGTCGATATATTTTCAGACGCGATTCACCTCCAAACTGGCACAAGTCGTTCAAAAATCTATCATGACGCAGAACAGACCCGTTACGGCAATAACCCGTTAAATGAAATCGTTTAATCCAATAAGGATACGAGCGTAGCTTTCGGAACCACCTTGTTCCGTCCTCAGCAGTTTTTGCGCTGAGGACGGAACAAGGTAGTTCCGAAAGCTACGCTCGTATGCTTATTGGATTAAACTATTTCATCTAACGGGTTATTGCCGTATCTTGTGTTTACAACATGAAACCTCAACCCTGTCAACAGAAGCCCTATTTTCAATTATATATATATATATATATATATATATATATATATATATATATATATATATATATATATATATATATATATATATATATATATTGAAATAGAGTTACTTGTAACGGGCTTGAGAGCCAGTTACAAGTAACCCAATGGAATATTACGGCTGAAGCACCCGTTGAGTCCAATTCACTGATACCTGTGAGAACACCAAAGCAACCTAACCAGGTGGCTGGTTGATTAGTTGTGTTAGTGAGAAAACGGGCGAACAGTGAACGCACAATCGTTTATTTCGTAGCTTCCAGAATAGTCTAATTCCGTCGTCAGCGATAAGATGGAAAGCCTTTGAGTTGAGCTTGAGTTAACGGTCACTCACACGCTGTTCGCCTGTTTTTCACTAACATAACTAGCAAACCAACCACTGGTTAGGTTGTCCTGGAGTTCTTACAGGTATCAGTGAATATAACTCAACGGGCGCTTCAGCCATAACATTCCAATATGATCCACCGCCTCGTTACAAAGAAACCAGTCTTCAAATGCATATATATATATATATATACACGCACGTGTGTATGTATGCATGTGTACATGTGCATATGAGTATTCAAAATTGTCGCAACGCATTTCTGTCGATTGACATTTAGCTGTTTATAATTAACGTAATTCATCTTCCTTGTGTCGTCATTCTTCTTAGAACAAGAACGTTGTTTATGCATAGTGCTTAGCTGCCATTGGGTATGGCTGCCCTGTGTATTCTGGTCTTACAGTATCGAAATTGATTCGCTGTTTGCCTCCGTTCGCTTGGTTATACTTCCTCCTTCCACGTTATGTCACGCCATTTTTGTTTCGGCTACGACGACACGCATTGCAGTGTTCTAATTTGGGGTGGATTTTGCCTGAAGCGTAGGGAAATAATTGTGCCAACGAAGTCGATACTTTTCATAAGTTTGATCCTATTTTGGCAGGCGATTAAATGCTTATTTAAAGTTGTCAGTTAATCTATCAACTTGGTTACTCGTTTGCGCTTGAAGTTGATGATCATTGAAAAGGAATTGCTTGTGGAGTAATGGGTATCCATCCTTCAGTTTGAGCGCAAAGCAAATATTCCTAATGGCCAAGTCGCGCCCATTGCTACGATGAATGCATCTGAATCGGCGCTTTTCTCCTTGTTTCTATCAACTCCCTTTAATGTAGTCTGTATTCTTTAAGTTCGTAACATGGCAGCCAGTGGAAGTGCTCGCGTTCGCCCATTCAACTTTTGGTGATAATTTATAATTTGCCTTGCCAAGGCAGAGGGCACCTGCAGATTTGTTACGTTGCTTCCGCTGCTTCGCATTTCCTCTGATATGTTAATTGATAGTAGTGATAAACCAGTTCACCGAACTATTAATATCTCAATCAAGCGAGAACTGGACATCAGCGTTGGATGAAGGCTGCTCACACATGTTAACCCAGTGCTTCTATCTGAGTTTTCCTTCCTTCCAGTTGAGCGTCAAAGAAAGAAAAGTACCCCGAAGCCACTTTGCTCTCTGTTCTACTTAAAGTAAGCATGCGTATTGAATTATTTCATTTCAAACCTTTGCTGCTTGAAGCGTAGCTGCAATAATGTTTCATTATTATGACTCGTAGTTGAAAAATAGTGAACACATTTTTCTGCTGATGTTTCAGTTGCACGACTTGCCGTTAATATGTAAAAAGCAAATAGCGACGTAAGTTTTTCAATTGTATAAATTCAGTTGGAACGTAAAGCTTAAATGCTTCACTCAATGAACAGCGAAGTCCATATCGCCTGGTATAAATTTTGACTTCACTTTGTCTGTGTTCCTGTAAAATGCGGTTCAGCCAATTCAAGTGACTGCATGTCGTTAGCGGAACGATAGAACAACATAAAATGTTATTAACGGTGCAGTCAGCGGCTGGCCGACGATGTTGGAAACATGTAGTTGTAGCCGAATGGGAAATTGCGCCGCGCATGTGTTTTAGCTGCCACAATATGAATCTGCTGCTGCATGTTTCGTCTGAATAGAGTAGATCATGTTGCCAAACAAAAAAGCACGAGTTGCAGAGTTGCGCACATTGTAAATTTTGTGAGCACAACAGAGAAGAAACGGTGTTGTGCTCGTAGAAATTTACAATGATAAATTCTACCGTTATCAAGAAGCACTAGATGTTCAGTTGTGCCGATGTTGTCATGCTTTTGAAAGGAATTTATTCTGCTAGTCCTGAAGCGACCAGAAGATTTCGCCGAAATTAAACAGTACCATCGCTGCTCGTATTTGTCGTCTGGAAATAAGTTATTTTTAAAATTCGGGTTTGAACCTTTAGAACAAGGTGAAGTGTTCCTTCATAGTAATGTTCACGGACAAAAAGCTATTATTATGATATCAAATTCAGATGTCTTTGTTACAAAAGTGATACTGGCTAGAATTATTAAAATTTCAATAGAAAATACTCAACTGAGAAATTTGAGTTCATTTTCGTTCATACTCCATGAACTCTTCCCCCATCTCTCTGTCTCCCCCTCTCGTGCTAATATTATGCAAATATGTTTAGTCCTCTCGACAACGGTATTATGAGGGTATGGGTGGGGCAGGATTACAGACGCTTTGATCACTAGTTATAGTTTAGCGAACAATTGACCGCCTTAGCTTACTTCTTGCATATCCAGTACACTAATACTTCAGTTTGCTCATAAGGGGATTGAAAGTAGAAGCATTAAACGAAGAGATAGTGTAAGTAATGAAGAGCAAGTGCAACAGATTTGTCGGCAAAGGTGACAAAGTTCATAACAGTCATTTCCAAAGTGATGATGAACCGAGGTATAGAACTAAGATGAGCTATATGCTCCAGCAAGGGGACCATCAAGATTACCATCTTCATTTCAAAATGTAGCTTGCACGTAATGAACTGATGATGGGAACATGTTTGAATGAGCAGAAGTTGACCGCATCAGATTTGCAAATGCCAACTTCTTCACTCCATGAGTTTTACCTATTTTAACACGCGTGGTTTAAGGTTAACTGTTTTGTATATCAATATTTCGGCTCCACATTGACTAGCTTATGGTGCAGCATGTGAAGACTTATTACTTCTTGTTCAGTTATAACACTGCGTTGCCGCAGACGTCTCGGCAATGCACTTAACTGAATTAACTCTTCAATGGTGCTTTTTTCGCTCTTGTGTTTCTTATTCTAATCATAGTTTGCATCTCTATTATCTTCTTTTTCTGCACACACAATCATTTGCACTACTTATGAGCTAGTATGATGATGAACAATAGCTATAGTGATATCAGTATACATGCATCCTTGAAAACTGTCTCCATTACTTCTCGATGCTAGGTCCTGGGCGGTAGGATTCATTAGGTCAGAAGCGTAAGAAATAACTTACGTATATTCGGCTTTTCGTTGAAATTGGAGTTCCTCCCAAATCTTAATTCTCCCCAAAGTTGTCCGATTAAAGAAGTTTCCAAATGGAAATACTGTGGAAGGAAATTTGCAGTGTGTATTTTGTTGTTGGAAATCGTAGGCCAAAAATGCACCATAGATTAGCTAGAATTTTCGAAAATCTGAAATTGGCTATCTTTCTGTTTCGTGTACTCATTGATATGTCAATGTTCTCCTCGTAATTAATGTTTGTGGATTCGGACGGTCAGTGAGCGTTCAGCAGTGGCACCTTCAGTGCAATCATTTCGTCTTTAAGCTGCGGTTACGTGCTTCTAAATGTTCATGCTTGATTAATCGTTTCAGGCATCGACGTACTCGTCTCTTAATCTACAATCTGTAGATCGCGGTTCACGAAGCTCTCGTCTAGCTTAAGTTGCATTTCTTGAGGCCCATTCGCAAAAGCGTCATTAATAAACAGATCGCGTTGCGTTTTAAACTTCTTCTTAGGAGTACGGTTACTAGGTTCTCTTTAAAAGATTGAAGCAACTGAGAATTACGTTTCTTATTCAGCAGGTAAGAATCTATGGTGCAGCTGTGACTGGGAAGAGTGTTGCTCAAGGAAATGCGCTTCATAATAATTCCTATATCTCTGCTTCTCTGCAGTAGTATTTTACTTATTTACACCATCGAGCGTGCTATTTCTTGATACACTATACAATGCATTTGCAGTTAGTACGGGATGGTACAGTTTAAAGGTACAGTTGTCCGCTTCACATATTCTTCTAAATCGGCTACCACTCTTCGTGATAGTCAAAATTGGCAATTATTACAGCAAAGCACTTTAGATTGCATCTTGTTCTTGTATACGCGCAGCCTAAATGCACTGAACCATTCCGGTTCAGGTATGCTTGGTCGTTTCTATTTTCGAGTATATATGGCTGTAGGTTCTCAGCAACCGCGATTCAGGATACTAATCACTAAAGGCTAGGATTTTCTCTTAACAAAAGGCCGTGGAGGCTCGTTCGAAGGAAGACAGAATCCATTATCCATTTAGGAAACTATGTCTTACTATCAGTTTGCCAATACGGCCTCTGTTAATTATCTCCCGGACGCAAGACCCTTTTTCTCCTTTTGATTTGCAACTTTTACGAAAACGCTGCCTTTTCAACCGTTTCTCAGCTGGCATTTTCATGTCATCGCTTTGCCCAAACTGCAAATTTCCGGAACGTGTCTTTGTGAGCACGAACTTCAGAAAGAATTGTCAGCTCTACCGGTAGCAATGCGGATCTTGCTTTCTAACCGTACGCCTAAAGTGTGGTGAGCTTTTCTACGATTGGTTTAAATGATGGTGTCCAAATTTTTTAAAAAGACGGCTGCCCTTAAAATAAATACTAATTATTAGCATTAATGTAGTGTGAAGGTAGCCATCTCAGCAAACGTAACACGCTTGGTTACTTTTGTGGGCGATAAAGCTTTCCAAGGCCAGTGGTGCACAGCGCTTTCCGACAAAGCACATTACATCTTGCGTAATATGTGGCAATTATGCAATTGAACAACAAAAAACAATATCAACTCAGACCAAGTAAAATCGAGCAGCAGTTGGCTACAGTTCAGGGCTTTCGCTTAGTCTGACTTCTTCATGTGTCACATGGTATGAAGAAATGAACAGATATGGGGCAAAGGTAAATCTTACATCATAGATGAATGGTGAATTCGCGGATTTCAATTTTCCCCATCCATTGTTTGTTCAATTTTTTTAAATTTTGTTCAAGCGGACGGCGCTTCCAGCCGACTCTGCGCAAGTGTCCGAATGGAAAGCAGGATCGACTGAACTAACATGTAATGATTTTCGAGTTTATCTACACACCAATCAATCAGTACGGATGGACGGAGGAACGCACAGTAGGTTTCAAAATTTCAGCTAAAGGTACTTCATCGACCCCTGCTGACAACGATGCATTTGGTGTCGCGCTTAACCGAAACAGTCCATTGAGATATTCCTTTTAGCTGAACCACCTTCCGATCAGAAAATGCTCGCTCGTCTTGCTGCTATCAATTAAGGAAAATGTTGTTTCGCGTTTGCGGTTACTCCATTCAGTTTATTCAGCCATCAAAGATTTTAATGGACGAAATGCTTATTTTTTCCATTCCGCTACACTTGAACGAAATTTACCGACAGGGCACAAATTGATTACTGTCCCTGAGGAGTAGTAGTAATAGTAGAAGTCCGTCTTTGCACTGCTACTTTTCAGTTTTGCTGGGCAGCCGAGGGTTCCATTTCTCAATATGCAACCTTACTCGCATATGACGAAGCTGTTTTGCCAATAAATATTGAAATTAATGTTTTCCGCCTTTGCACCGCATTGTAAGGAGAGCTTGCGCAATTGTGAACATTTATAATCAGCGAAAAGAAAGTTAAATGGCAGAAATGTGATTAATCCTTCCTTGAAAGTAACCGAAGACTAGGCGACGACTAAGGATGTTGTTGCTGATTGAGTCATGGTCATTAATGTAAAAGTAGCTTTGTATGGGCTTTTGCTTAGCCAGCACGGACACCGGTTAGCATTTTCTTCCATCATAAGATTAAGGGTCCAAGCTGCACAGTGATGCATGCCAGCTTTCCCATCGAATCCTTGCCATGGAAACGATGAATTGCCTGATGCTCTGTATCAACTCTTCACTTCAGCCGCTGCTGAGATGTGTATGGTGATTGCGGAGCAACTATGCCTGTTGTTCTTCTAAGTGGCTTTGGATTCATAACGAAATTTCTTCCACGGTTTCACAATCACCGTATCATTAGTTAGCAACGCTCCAACTGCTGATGCCGTGGCCGTTGTAGACGCTGTTTTGACTTCCGCTTGCAGTTCAGTATTAATAATTGGAACTGGGAAACCCTATTCATATTGCTCGCGCCTAATTTTATGAATGGGCAATGCGCAACCCGGAATTCGCGCAGCGTTTGTGCTCCATGCAGTTTTGCAAATGTCAACGACGCTTGGAGTGAGCTTTCCAACTTGCGCATAACATCTTTACTGCAGTAAAAATCGCGAAAGTGTTCAATCCCTGAACTTTTTACCATCGCGCACAAAGCATTAACTTGCTGCTTCGGGCTATCAGGTTATTTTGTCTTTGTTACAGGGTATATGTTTTAAGCTATCGTCCGTTATAAGTGCTGTTATCACCATCAGAATGACAACAGTGCCTGCACTGTTGTGCCTTAATTAATGAATGATTGTGTGCATGACTACAATTGTCTTTCACGCAGAATTTTATTTAGTCTTGTAGCTTCAGATTTCAACGTGCAAATCTTAGCTGGCATCCGTCATCAAGCTTCTGAACGGACGATGTGTCAACCTTTAGCTAAATGCATATTGTTAACAGGTATTCCAATAAAAGAACTGTCGTTCGATTAGGTCTGCTAGACTTTTTCAGACACTATTGCACTTTCATTTGCCCATATGCTCAATTCAGTGGAATGTGAGTTAGAGGGAGCTTCATTAACGCTGGCAATTTGATTCTCGCATGACTGAGACGTGTTGAAGACTTCATAGGGTTTCCTTGGGCATTTTCTCATTTCAAACATTTCAATTTAGTTCTGCACCACCCTTGGCAACTTTATGGTTAACCACGAGTCGTTCACTTGTCTCTCCTTCGCATTTGCGCTGAACGCTCCTGGGCAACACCGTAGGTGATTCATAAGACACGGCTGCTGCTTTATCGAATGGGATATTTCCTGCGTTTAACAGACCTAAGTGGGTGGTCATTTGTCTCACGTTTTCTCATTGAGACGCCGCACCGTGAATACTATTTTCCACATGATCGAAAGCGTGCTTGAATTTATCCATGCAAGCGTACACTGCCACGGTGGCATTTATTTGCACGATTGTTTTTGGTGTTTGCTCAGTTGGCATGACGACCCTGTCGAGACATATGTACTCGGAAAATTGCAGACCGTCAGGCACTTTTCTCCTGAATCATTTACACAGAGATTGGGTTACGGTGGTTGGTCGTTCCAGCTCTAGTTGTGAGCTACTCCGAGGCGCTGTTCTTCTTTACATTCATTCGTAAGCAAGCCGATTGTGGAATTGCTACGTGAAGTTTACCTTTGCTATTGTTGCTGACAGTTCGCTGTATTCTGCAAGCGAACCTTCTTCACTTGCCATTTTCCGTTTCGCAAACATTCTCCCCACGAACAGAAGCGATACATTTTGGGGAATTTGTGTCCCCCTTGAATATGAAATCCTAGAGTAGAGTATGACGGTTTATCCGTATGCAAATTTTCGCAGATCGACTGCCATTCCTAAAGAGTGCTCCACTTAGAACTTTGCGCAATTAGTTTTTGGTTTTTCCAACTAGCGCACGTCTGTACTTCAGTCTCCAAAGTAGTATCGCTCCATGCAGTCAACGTTTCTTTCCTTTCAAGCAAGCATACCATTGTAAGCTGACCAATCTGCGTCGTTCAACCGTTGGTGCGCAGAATTAAATCTGTTACCACGAATTCTCTGAGGAGGGCAGGTGCAGAGTTGAAAGAACTGAGCTCCAATTGCTACTTTTCACTTATCTGATGGATATGTCACGACCAAAAGACGTGCGCATACATTGCGCCCTACGTTAAGGCGATCAATCACTTTTCCCTACAAAGGTCATTATAAAAATTGACCAAGAAGCTTAAAAGGCGATTTCCCAATTAAGGACACGTTCAACTGAAGGAATTGGCATACTCTATCTCCGCCAGGGCACCGCTTCGTGTTCACCGTATCTTTCAAGTAAGTGAAGCGATAAAGCTGAGGTTGTCAAAACTACGCTGCTACCTTTCTTGCGCTCCAAAATCCATTTTCAACCGCCGCGAACGTTTGCGCAACGTATCCTTGCCGGGATTAAAATTAAAACTTCAGAAATTGTGTAGATTTCGATCCTTTGTGCAGCGCAAATTTTCGATAGGTCGATTTGAGTTTGTTAACGCAAGCTGGCATTTCTGCAGTTCAACTTATTTCGCTTATTTCGCTCAATCGTTGCTGAATCTGTTTCTGTTTCTGCTTTTATGCTAGTGTTGATACTGTTGCGAGTTCAGCAGCTTAACTTGGCATGCTTTGCCCAGAGGTCGGCGTACCCTACAAGCGGTTGCTCGATCATAAGATGCCGCTCCTCTTCTTCCCCCAAACTGACGTTACGATTGTTAGCTAATCTGTATGCTCGTTCGACCGTTGAATTCCGTTCTCATTAAGTCATAGATAGAATACCATTCTCCACGGTACGTTGTTAATACATTTTGTGGGACGCAACTCTCAGCCAACTGCGGTGGCCAGTAGCATTATGACTCCCAGTCCGCTTTAAGTGATAGAATAATCTCAAGAAATTGTCATTTCCGCTCTCAAATTGTTACATTGCATAATACCTAGCGAAGTAGACGTTTCATTGAAAATGCTGTGCAATTGTACAACCATCTGCCGTGAACAGGAAATCTTTAGAAAGCATACACGGCATTGGGCAGTCTGCTTTCCTTCTTGGGGTTAAACATCGCCAGCGGAAGCACGAAGTAGGCTCTCTGCTTGATTCAGAAGTCCTAAAGGTAATGTTTGAGCGTGACTGCTTGCATGAGACGACACGAGGAGTTTCCTTTGCTGATGCATCTTTCCCGTGCGAGCTCTTCGATCGATTAGGAAGTTTTCAATGGCAATCTGTGAGTTATTTAAAAGCAGTAGCAATGTAATTCAATAAACTCATGGCCAGCTCTTCGGGCTTGGTTGCAATTGACAGACGAACTGTTTAATCGGCTGGCAACGTTTTGGATCATTTCATTGGACACCAAGCAATGTGGTGTACATTCTCTTCATTGATAAAGTCCCGCAAAGGCATGAGTGTCCGAGCGAACTTTGCCCTTTCGCCTAATTCGTACGGGTTGCATGCCATTCCTTGTCCATTCGCCATTGCCGCTATGCGCTCCTACAGTGCGTCTGTTGTAGGAGTGGTCACTTCCGCCAGTAAATATGGTCGACCAGAGCGTCGGCCAAAGAATAATAGAGCTGAACGTCGGTGGTGAGAAATACCAGACAACTATGGCAACTCTCACCAAGGATTCCAGCTCGGTGCTGAGTCGGCAAATGTGGGCCTTAGAAAGTCCAAGAGACTCGTCTCCCGCTGATGACATGGAACATGATTCCGTCATTTCGTGCTTCTCCAGCGGCTCATACTTTATAGATCGCGACGGAAAGCTTTTCCGGTACGTGCTGGAATACCTGCGCAATGGTAAGCTTATTTTGCCCGAGACGTTCAACGAATACGAGGCCCTCTACGAAGAAGCTCGCTTTTTTAACGTGCGTGGATTATTGCAGGAAATTCAAGTAAGAGTTGTCTCTTTGCTCTGTAGAATTTAGCCGGGATGTTGTTTATTGCGTCCCGCCTTTGTTGACAAGTTGTTGTTCCTTGTCCTTGGCGCCAAAACTCCCTTCCTTAGGTGACCTTCATGTTGCGCTGGAGATATGCGTGCGCCCCTGAAAATGGAGCATTTGCGTTACTTTGGATTTCTGGCCACCCTATAAGGTTTCTTGCAGCAAATTTTGAGGACCTCTCACCCCAGCAGTGCAGCTGTTTAATGTGTTGCGCGTTCGCAGGCTGAATGATGCAACTAGTTTCTGTCGGCTTTGCATGCCTTCTTCACAATTAGGTAACTTTGCTTTAGGTATTGATAACACCGGGTTTGGGTTGAATTAATTGAAATCGGTATGCTTAAGCGTTGAGACGAAAAATCGTTATCAGCGTGGAAACGTTTGGGAACTTCGCAATGGTTGACATGCTGAATTTCTATCGCACGTTGTACCACAGTATGAAAGCGCAAATGTATGAAAGCGATTCAGCAAAGCCCAGTACACAGTACGCCCTTCAGGATGTTCGGCAGAACTTCCTTTAGTTGCTCCAGCGACTAGCTTGAATGGAGTTTCCGTTAGTTAATCTACGGCTCTTGGCCTTTCTAATGTTTGCCCTTCGGGCGGTTACACTTCCAACAGAAAGGACGAGTTCCAACTTGATTATAAAAGCAGTTGGATTTATTGCTTTGGTGAAGGTGCTATCGGATAAAGTGTCCTGCACTTCTGCTCAGCGTCAAAGTTCGTATCTTGTCGTATGCACTTAAAAACGAAAATTATCGTCCATTTACGCTTACTTCCACATCTACTAATCCAAGGATTCATATTATCTAAAGTGTTATTGAGCACCACATGTATTACGTAACTTCTCCGTAAATATTTCCATCCTAACAGAACGTTGATCCTTTTAACGTTAGTTGCTGTCAGGTTATCCAAACGAAGCGTGACTGGCTCTAATATTAAAAATTATACCTACGATATAGTTAACCAAAGCTATGCTGACCTGCAGTTGTTCAATTTAATATTCTTGCGGATGGCATACCTATGGCATTTTTAAAAGTAAACCGCTACACTGCACCTTTAAGCAAGGTTAGTTCTTGGGTTAACTCGTCAGTTGTTAATCAAATGGATATCCGGCAGTTCTCAATTGGGAACTTGCAGCATAACTTTTCAATTACAAGGGTCTTATGTTTACTGAATACTAATACTGGGGAACCAATTTGGCAAGTGTGCGATCCAGCGCCAAAGACGCTGCAAGTTGTTTCTTTTAGGAGCGCATTGCTTATCGCACAAAATCGGCAAGGGATGCCGTCACGGGCGATAGGGGCGGAGAATTTGCTTTGTGCGACACGTTGGACGGCAGAAACGACGGTCCCGGGCACATCACCATTGGTTACCGAGGCAGTTTCACTTTCGGCCGAAATGGTCAAGCAGAAGTGAACTTCCGGAAGCTGAATCGAATACTGGTGTGCGGTCGAGCAAGCGCATGCCGGGAAGTATTCCGCGATACTTTGAACGAGAGTCGGGATCCGGACAGAGGAGGCGGCAATCGATACACTTCAAGAATGTTTCTGAAGCATGCCAGCCTTGAGCAGGCTTTCGACATGCTCGCTGAAAAAGGATTTCGACTTATTGCCAGCTGCGCATCCGCCGCCTCCTACGGCTATTCAGACCTTGCCAGATCGGGCACCGAAAACGAGGAGGCAAAGTGGAACCACTACAATGAGTTTATCTTTTTTCGAGAGTAGACGAACTTCTGCAGTTTCAATTGCAATTATTGGTGCACCATAGCAGCTGATCCTCGGCGAAGAGGCGCGATTTTAACATGTTTCACTTGGACGTACTTTTTGAAATTGCCAGACATGGCGTAACATTTTATTTAATAAATATGCATGCCACTATCGTTCACACACAAGGTCATCCCAAGTTGTGAGGATTCATTTAGCATTACCTGGCTGCAATGTTCTACCTCTTTGAACGCAGCTGTCGTAAGTGACTTGGCTGTTTAAAGCAAAGGTTTAATAGACAATGCTTGTACTTTGGGTTCGGTGAGCTCTTTGTAAGATGACCTGCTCTTATGCTAATTTTGGGAAATGGGAGCACTTAGTCATCAGTTGATTGTAGATCTATTTGCGCCTTTGAACCAGAGCGCTATCATTTGTACAAATAAGGAATTCTAAATGCTACGTATGGCATACTTGTCACATATTTTTGATTTCTGCGCATTGTTATGCATTCGAAGTTAGAAATAGCGTTCCTTGGCGCTGACGTGGTTACCTACACCGCGGCTATTCTTTTAGTCTGCTAATTTCCTCAACGTTGACGCATCCGCGATTATGACGCTTGGAGTCATTGTAAAAAACAAACATTAATATTATCCTCCTTTCTAAAATTTTTGGAGACCCTTACGTACTAAAAACAACCTTTCATGACCGAAGGGACAGAGAATCCTTTCATGAGTCCCAGTCCGCACAACTGCTGCCTTGTTGACTTGCTTGAGTTCGGCGGCAACGAATAAATGGCGCCGGCAGTTCCTCAGCGCTACCTGCTCATTGCTGCACAAGTTCCTGCATTGAGCGCTTCAGTACGCTGGCGCACGTTTAACGTCTTCCGCCGAAATAGTCATTTGTTGGCTCCGTGTGATTGTTTTTTAAATACCTTGGTGACGGTGTTGGTAAATGCAAGTTTTAAATGTGCTCCCAAGGGATGCTATATTTCGATGGAAGAACGCGAGCAGGGCTCACAACTTGTTGATTGTGCACAAAATGGATATCATTTGCTTAAAGAAGAAAACGTCGCATCATGTGATTTACTATTACATGTGTGCAGTTGAATATGGGGTATTTCTTCTTAACGATGGCGTTTACCATTGTAAATTTTCACGAGCACAACATCGT
This sequence comes from Trichuris muris, assembly GCA_000612645.2. NCBI lineage: Eukaryota > Metazoa > Nematoda > Enoplea > Trichinellida > Trichuridae > Trichuris > Trichuris muris. Next base: position 23,615,391 of record CBXJ02000282.1, on the reverse strand, counting down.
TTTTTCAACAGGTTTCAGACCGCGTATGTATGCGTAGTGGATCGGACTAACAACATCCTTTAATTGTAACGATTGGTGGAAGACTAAATCTACCAGTATTAATATGTGGAAGCAAATAGCAAAAATGTGTGGACAGTATGTATGTGCGCCGCATCTTCTTCAGGCGCCTGTCTCAGATAAATTTAGCGCTCGCATTTTACAGGAGTAGACTCCGCTTGAGCAATGTTGTTTCCATTTCAGGCAGTGCCGGTTAGGCTTAGTTCCAGCGCTGAGCCTATGTATATTTTTGACTAAAGCTAAACAATGTCCGATTGAGCAGAACTATCGACATTTCAAAATAGAATTATCGTCGCTTTGCCATGAACTTCAGAAATTTCATTTGCCAGGTCAATTTGCGTTTGGAAAGATGCCTCGATCCAATCTGCGCACAAAGCTTGATTTGCACAAGGGTGCACCGCTGCGTTGTTGTTCAGAACGAGTTGTAGATTCTTCCAATTGGGCGGTTATTCGCATTTTAACGTTAGTCGAGTTGCAGCAGTTTGAAAGCGCTTTATTCTGAAATCAGTTCACCACGAAATCTACGTCACATTTTAGAAATTGCTACCGGCAAATATGACCCTTTCGTTTGCTGAATTGTTAAAATGTCTTCAACAAATGATGTGAATATATTCAGCGGTAAAACTGCTTTGCGTGCTCTGCCAGCCATCCTGTGAACATGCAGTTTTTAGTCTGGTGAGGCGCTGCCTCCACTGCTGATGGCTAAACTATGCACGGCGGCATATTCTACACGACTAATCATAATCTCTTATTAAGCAGTAATAAGTTATGCCCTCCGTAGAAAAGAGAAAAGCATACTTTCTCTGCCCCATTTAACAGTATCAAGCGTAATTGGCTGCTTGATAAAAAGTCAGTGCAGTTTCATATTCCCAGCGCGAGGCATTTCCGTATATAATAAGCTTAGATTATACATGTTTTTCGAAATCATGTTGTTCTCGAAACTGAAGGCAATTATAACATAGATAGCAGCGTTGTTTTTGATTTTCTGTCTTGCCTTTATTTTCTTTACTATTGAGAAAACTATTATAAATGCTAGCTTTGAATACAGCACTTTATATGCCTGCGCTAATATCTCGCAGAGCAATAGGTATTTGTTCGCTCTCTTTGTCCGTTGTTATTAATAAAAGATGGGATGACGGCCAGAAAAGGCGGAAATGCTTATTCATATAGAACAAAGCAATGCGATGTGTACATGATCGTGCTGGCACCTTTTTAAATGCTAATGTCCAATTTAATCATTCTAAATCATTATGCCTGTACCTAAGCCACGCTATGAAATGGAAGCCAAATAATGAGCAGCAGTGGCTTACACTTAATCTCTAGGAAAATAACGGACTTTCTTTGGTGGAAAACGAATAATTTACCATCACTTTTATTATGTCGACGTCATTCCAGGGATTCCAAGAGAATATCGTTCAGAATAAAACCTAATTCCCAACGTGCACCTGTCATCACGCTTACACAGCTGTGTGAACACTTCAGCTGACATTGCTGCTCAGAATATAGGCAATTGCATAACTAATTTCGTATGCGTTTAACATACTAAATATTAGATAGACCTGTAACATGATCTTTGCTTTCTTTTTCACGCTTTAAGTCGGTAATAAAATTTTTTGATGTAACAGTTCTACTTTTTATTTTACTGAAAGCATGACTCAGCTTGTGTACAGGACCGATGTTGACGATATCACCATATTCCGCAACAGCCAAATCAGCGTCTCATTAAACTGATGCTGATTTACTGTTCAGGTTCCTTGAGTGAGGAGAGCACTTCAGTGTGGCTGAAGAGGATGTTTCTCAATAAATTAACGTACTGTAATTGCCAAGTGCAAGTTTACAGCGCACTGCAACGTCTTAGCAATCGTAGTCATTCAATTAGTTACGTCTTGTCATCGGTAGCTGGTATTAAAGTGATGGTGTTTTAACTAGGGTAGTACATTCCCTCTCTCCAACTGTCGTGGCAGTTAATTTCGATCATTCGTTGATATTGTATTTTTACCATTCATTTATTCCCTCAGTTCGCGGTCATTCAGTCTTTCACATAGTTACACCTAATGCTAAATGTTGGCACACGCTCAAATGAATGTATAATACTAATCTTTCAGAGCTGACTGACCAGTCCTTCCGTTATATTATATAATTACCTTGATGCAGTAGCCAGACTTCCAGACTCATTATTAGCCATCTACTGATTCATATGGTGCAACTACTTTCGATCGTTTGTTTTTCATTCTCCACTTCCGGCTGATTTTATCAACTGCCTGAGATGACTCTAACAATGTACTCGCCTGTTGTCTGGATGATCTATAATATAAACCCGTAGACCGTTGCAGCGAAGCGATATGTGCACACTGAGAAATCAATCCACTTCCCTGCAAGATGGCCACTCATATGGCGTACGGACTCAAATAATCTGGATGGGTTCTCTTAGTATGCGACTGGCGTGCAAATGTCATATTTAGAATATGAAGGCACAAGTTCGCAAAGAACGACTGCATTTACTAAGCTAAACCATTTAAAAGTACCTCCGTGGTTAACATAGAAACACTTTTTCTACATTCTTTAAAAATGCATCCGTGGTTAATATTTTACTTTGATGTGAATATCAAACGCAATGCATTTATCATGTTTTGAATGGACAGAGTTTGCTCAATGAAATTCAGTTTTTGTACTAGGAGTTTCGCCTGAATCGCGCGCCGGAATTCTATTGCATGCGTATATATTTATTTAAAGTGCTGTTGGAGCCCCTCTTGCATTGTTTCCCATTTCAGGAAGTACAATGCAACCCAACTTGTTCATCGAAAATGCTTGAAAAATTGTATTCAAGCTAACGGTGTCCAGACGGAGATGGCTTAATCCGCATATCATAATAGATTGTATTATATAATTCTGCTCCCAATTTATAATCATGGCTCTCATTCAGGAATAGTATTTTGTAAGTGAAAGAAAATCTCCTTCAGATGATATATCATCTTAAATGAAACTGCCTAGAGATGTTGCTCTTGATGTTTCTGCTCTGGTCAGAAAATAGTTAATGTGTTCACATGCGCAACTTTCGTTTCCAGTGGGCTTAAGCGAGACAGTAGATGTTGAACTGAATTGTCAGCCCAATGAACTGAAAATAAGTTTCCGAGTTTGTTGGTGTACGCATCTTGTCTGAAAAATAAAACTGTTCAAACAGGGGTATACAGCGCGCAGCCCTGAAACTCAATGAAGATAAACCCTCCTGTGCAATAGTTTACTCAAGTTTTGTATTCATTCCTAACTACATTGATAAACAGAATTACTGCTTGTGGCTTGCACAAACGACCTTACGCGGTGATTAATATTAGCAATTAGGATGCAGACGGCATTCTTACTCTGTCTGCCTTTATCCATGTTATTAATGGGGACTGCTAATGCATTAATATTAATTGTTTGCTTCTGCTGAGGAATTACTTCGGATAGCCTGTATAAACTGACAAAGCGACTTTTCATGAACAACATTTTCGGCGTTGAATCTGATTTTTATTAATACTAGTTTCCTTGCTATTAGTCACACAGAAATTATCGTGTTATGAATCATTATCGTGTTAGAATCGCTCGTAGAAACTTCTCTTGGAAAGCTTTCGCCGAAATAATATGAATCCAAACGCTTCTGGGCTGTAGTTCTTTTCTATATAGCAATGTTAACATTCATTTAACTGGCCATCATCTTCACCGCATGAAGTAACCTGCTGATTTACTGATTCTGTCTCAATTTGGAAATTATTTACGAAACAGAGCCACTGATGCATGCTGCGAAACCATTCGACTCGCAGTTTCTCACATGGCATTATGTTTGCTCACAACCCCACGTGAATGGAGATTCCAACCGAATGAAAATTTTGAGTCTCTCACGCATAAATATCCGGCAGTTTGGATCGAACATTCAGAAAACTTAAGGTGTCCATTGTTTACTTCTCTGCCATTTTCACAGCAACGATTCCTTTTGTTTAAGCTATTGCAATTACATTAATATAACTAAATCGACGCAAAGGAGTTGTCAGAACAAGCCTGCACCGTCCTTAGCTTACTGTGCGGTGTGATAGGGTTTGCTTAAGACGAAACGCATAATTAATGACAAGAGATGCCTTTGTTCTGAATGGTTAAGAAAGAATGCCTTTCCAGTTTTATAACCGAAAGAAGCACCTTACCATTGAAATACTAACAGTTCGCTTTTGACAGGGCGAATTTGCCACTTTAATCTTTGCGCTTTCTAATGTCTCCTATAGATTTGTCTTAACTTGGTACTAAAAAGTGTTCCTTCCTTTTCCACGCGTACTATTCGATTATTGAATCGTGAGCGAGACAGTTTTGTGCTTAATGACTCTAACCGCCCATTACCAATATTCGCTTTTATTGTAAGTCGTTTCAGCAGAAGATGTTTTGAAAACGTGAAAGGCAATACTTTTGAAGTTCGACTACTTGATTCATTGCAGTGGTTGGTGTGAAAAGTAGTCGAATTTATCGACGAGCCGATGAATGAAGATACTGAATCGATTTTTGACTTTAGGTTTAGGACTTCATTTGAACTTTCCACCCAACAAGCACTTATTGATAAGCAACACGCGTTTTGCGGAAGACGCTTTCATAAAGTTCATCGCCTGACTCATCTGAAAGAGTATATATAGCGTGCTGCTGATACAACAGACAAAGCTTCTGTGCAGCGTACGCTATTCAAAAATTAATAATCCATGTCATTGTTCTCATTGCGTTGCATGAAATAGGCAAACTTGGAGAATTCAAATAAGTTAACAGAAACTATCGAAATTGTTAAACCAATCAGCAGAAGTGTTGCATGCCAAATTTCAGAAAGTGAAAACGTTTCTGTGATACTAGCATATTAATTTTAAAAAACTCCTAAAAGGTTGCGTCGCTGCCATGGTCGGTCGGTTGGGATGCTCGCTCTTCTGCATGACTGACTGGGCGGGCAACAAATCGCTTGACGGGTCAGGATCGACCTGATAGTTGATGTCGCCTACCCGGTTGGTCGAGCGGAGGAGCTTGCAGGATCATCGACCGTACTGGGCAGTTGACATTACCTTTAGCACTGATGATGGACGAAGTTACGTCCGAAACCTCTGCTAATAATAAAAAATGTTCTTACATAGAAACGGGACTTAACCGTGTTATGCAAAATAGAAGGAAACTCCTACAGTTCAACTGCAAACGCTGCCTCACAGATTGCTTGAATTTCTTGTCAGTAAGGTTATGGCTGAAATTAATTCCCAGGAAGAATTCTCTTCTTTTGACGACATCGCAACGCTGATCAATTCATATACCAGCTTATTAGTATTAGCATGCAGATGGTTTGAAACTTTCTGTGTCCAGTCATCATCTGACTAGTCCAGCACGATAGATTTGCATTTTACCACTATGCATCCACCATGCTGCACATGCAAATGATGTAACTGCATTGAAGTGCTAATGCATACCTTCTTCACAAAGCTTTTGGTTTACTACCTTGAAATTTTTTCCTTACATAAACCATTAACAATAGTTTACCAATGTTGCGTTACATAGCGAAATTAATGGCTGGATGGTTGAGCACAGTGAGCTTGAGAAGTGATTATGTAATCTTTAACAAAATAAAGTTCTGTTTTTCGTCATTTTTGGTCTCATTTATTAATTCAAGAGCATGGCTATTTATCCGGTTAATAGCAAATCAATTCTTCATTGGGCTTATGGGACTTGCCTTGTCCCGTCCTCAGTGTGATGGACTAATTGTGACGTGTAATGGCTCAAGTGCGAGGGTGTTAGTATTTGTGGCTTTAACTAAATGCAAAAGTAGAAATCAAGGGACGAGGTCCTGTTTCTTCCCAGAGGTTTTGGGTTTTAAAGTGGCTTCTCTGGCTAGTCCTCGGTAACGTGATTAGAATGCCTATTTTTAATTACATTTCTTGGACTTTCAAGTCAGCGGCTGTCAGAATCGGCCGTTTTTCTTTCTCAGATATTACTGGGAACGTACTTCGGCCACTGGAAAATTTCGGATGCCTTCGTTGGGGTGGAACGTGACCATTTTGTACTCAGCTCATTTCTCAGAAGCAGCAGTAAAAACAAAAAGTAGAAAGAAGCAAAGCTGCCGGCGTTGTTAAAATTAAAACGTGTTTTATTACTACCACCATTGACACGCACTGAATGCGCATTCAGCATTAGTCTCCTGGTGCAAGTGTAGCGGCGACAACTTCGAACTCCTTCAAGCGAACACTTTTTATAATACCTTTACAAGTAATGAATTCGTTTACTCTAGCACTGCATGAAGATCTCAAAGTCTATTTAATCTTTTAGCACCCATTTGCCCATGCGTTAACAGCAAATTCCATGGACATATTTGCTGTCATTTACCAATTCAAATGTGCTAGCTGTGTCACATGAGACAGAGCACACTGCACCGCTCAGACGCCTATGATTCCATGCACGAATGGCGCATATTTGCTGAACCTGGTTTCTATTTGTAAGTCAAAGATACTGTACAGTATTATAAACAGTGGACTGACTGAATCCCTCGGCAGCTATGAAGAGGTACGTTCACTTGTTCATCCGAAAATTAACACTTGTAATTCAGATGAATATTTTTCGAATTCATGCTAATTGCAATGAAAGAAAAATAACTATGCACTGCGTCATTATTACCACAGCTCAGCACATCTGGCGGTGACATTGTTATGGCTTCATAAATTTGAAATAGGGCAGACGCAACTGCTCAGCGTGAACTAATGAAAGAGGCCTTGGGAAACAAAGCAGAGAAAAATATTATGTAAACACTAGTGTGCAATGTCAAGTTTCGTTTTCTTAACGTGCTTGCAGCCAGCTTCCCATCTTGCCTAACATGGCAGAGGACAAGAATTGTAATTCTAATTCGTTAATAAGCTCATGTGCAATTAGTGCGGCGGAGTTGGTAGCACATAGAGCGTATCTTCCGCATTGTCCGGTTGGTCCATAGCGCTAATGGCTCTATTCGAAAGGTAAGAATAGGTAGAGGAATGGTTATCAGTAATAAATTTATTAATTATAGATTATCTAATGAAAATGTATCGAATTTTCATGCTACTACAAGGGAAGTAAAGCATGTGTTTCCAAAGAAACATTTTAATACATAACATAAATTAGCAAATAAGCATTTCATTCATTCATGAAAAGAAACTTTTCATACTTTTTTGCCCTAATTACAGTAGCTTTTCTTCCTTGGGAACAAATCAGTTTTGCAGATTTCATTATTACTGATATTTGGATTAAACGTTTCTTCAGCGAACAGTCGTAGTGCAATTCAGACAGCATCGTACATTATGAAAAAGATTAAATGATACGGTAACCTTGTTCAATCAGCTTTATTCGGCGAAGCTTTCAGAACGCACAGATACAGTATCCATCAACAGGGACAGAGGGGTGGAGGTTTGCGAAGTGTGGACTGATCTAATTAATCAGACCGGGATCTGCAAAATAACCACTTGTCCTCTCTGACACAACATCTTTATTAGTCGTTCACATGTACCACCTCCTTCTGAATCGCGCTGACGACGGAACACGTACGTTCCGGAAGCTTCGCTGAATAAAGCTGATTGAACAAGGATACCGTATCATTTCATCTTTTTCATAATTATGAAACGCCTTGCTGCTAATATCTATTCCTTCAAGAGCATGGTATATTATGAATAAAAATGGAGATTCCCTTATATCATCAATAAACATGTTTTGCTATTCATTATTATACCAGCATTACTAATATATGTTATATTATGAATCAAAGTGTAATATTCAAACGATGGGGAATGGCCTGAGCCACCCTCTTGTCACCATGGGACAGTGCTGTGTTAAAAAATTTGTTCCACTTCTGAAGAGATTGTTGGTGTCCTCTGTGCCGCGTCTTCAAATCAATCTATGCTTAACGTAGCGAGAAAAGTCTTTAAAAGATACACATACGTGCGGCAGTTATTCTTGCTTAGCAATCAGTTCACTTCCTTGAGGCATATGTGCACTACAATCAATTACCGTTGCTGCTGGGAACTTACATTAATGCTGAACATCCGAGACCTAAAATTCAATGTGCCGTTATTCTTTCTCAGTAATGACTCACCGTGCGTAATTGGTTTATTGCCATAATTTCTCGCTGTAGTACGATTGAGCTACCCTAATTGCAAAGTGAAAGTTAGGATAAATTTGCAGTATGTCATTTGCTTAATCTGCCTCAGTCATCCAGTTAATGAAACGGCGAGCATTCAGAGGAGACAGCATGTGTATTTTAAATTGGAAGCACTGGTTCATTATTGGATACTTCCTGTCTTCAGAGGTAAGTGGCTGATTTACGTCTTCGCGTAAAATCAATAACCCAAAATGGACATAATAAGTGAAAGGCAACAAATGGCCTCTGCTTCGTCAGGCGAAAGTAGCAGGAACACCCGCGCTCACAGCGCTGACAGTTTACTGGCAGTCTCGATCTTAATAGCTCTCAATAGCATATGTTCCGTTTGATGATTTGCTGTTTTATAGAGTGATTTGCTCGTTGGATATGAGAGACTGCAAAACAGATAAAGTGAAAATGGAGAACTACATGATTTCGGATTTTCACGATACAGGTAGGGCTTTGCCGCTACTCATGGATCCGGCAGACACTCCTGAGGTAATTGAACTTCATGTGGGCAATTGCAAATACGTTACCACGTGGATGACAATGGAAAGGCAGGAAGAGAGCGCTGTTGATCTATTTCGTCAGAAAATCATGGCTTCGAAATTTAAAAATAAGGCAAGATAACTTTTGTGACCTTTTCCTGATGAATACCTTTCATTGCCCAAGTGTGGTGATTTCACACAAATCTGTGGGATACTTCTGCATGTTTGGTAGATTATAACTTTTCTTTCCAGTTCAACACCATTCCCTTTGAACATTCTTGCTGTCCATGCATTTTACCAGTTATCATCAACTGACCAAAAGATTGCACCTGAGTATGCGAATATGGTGAACAGCGTACATTTCGCAACATTTTAAGACTCATACGGTTTACTGGCAAATTAAGGACCCGTACCTTTTTGCTGGTCAACTGTGAATGTTTAACAATGCATTTCAGACTATATAAAGAAACATTGATGAATGATAGCGACATTTCTATGCGCGGCAGCGACGTTTCCAGACTTCGTAAGTCACGGCAGTCAGCTGTTGACTAATTGAATATGTTATCGGTTCTCCTGCATAGTTAAATATATTTTATATGTACGGAAAATTTACATTACCATGAAGATTATGAATAACCATTGCTGCCTCGTGACTTTACTGTTAGCGCGAACTAATGAACATTCCTTGAGCGCGTGTGATCAATTCACTTATTAGATTCAGGTACTCCAAAGTCAAAGCAGATATGGCAAAATCTAGTGAATTTGTACGCAGGTTCACTGATTTTCCAGTGGCATAGGGAAACATCACTTCCTCGAAGTTTAATATCAAACTGAGCCGGTCGTGAAAGCGACCACAAATGAGTATGACACTCCTAAAAGTCCAATTGGTATGAATAAGTGCCTTACGTTGTCTTATTAACGTTACTAAGAATATACTAGCAAAATATTGAGAATATAAAACAGAGATTTGTGTTGACCTTTTTGCGTTGCCTGGACAAAACCTGCATAAATCGTGATTTATGAAAGCTGATTTATTGACATGTGAAAAATTGAGCTAGCGCTGTGAAATGAGATGGGAAAATAATATGAAAATAAGAACGTCTCTTGAACGAACGAAGGTACCTTTTACCATTTTTGATCACAAATTAATTTCGACGGTGCCGCAAGTTAGTCAGTACCACTTGGAGCAACTTACCGACTGTGAATCAAAAACTTCACGTACGGTATGTGCGAGTATTAGACCCTCATTCAGCCAGTTGGCATTTTCTACTGTACCTCTGCAGCGAGGAACAAAATAAAGGGCATTTATACAATATTAATACGTGAGCATGTAAGAATATCCGTTGTACAGTTTACTCCAATTTTTGGCAGTTTAAAAAATCTTCAGTAATGACCCAGGTAAATATCAAATCGTGCGTTGCTTTCTCTGGTCAAATAATCCATTAATGAACATGAGTAGTTTTAGAGCTGGCAATTATTTGCCAGTAATAGTGAATGAGGTGAGTTGCTAATTAGTAACTTTCTACAAGAAGTTGCAAATAGCAAGACGTAAGCAGGTAACAGCATGATGCTGTGTAGGCGAAATTAGCTTCCGCAAAATTGTCTTTCATGAATTAATATTGTGATGTTCAAGAATTAAACGATTCATACGTTATTTGAAATCGTTGGGTGCGATCAGTTGTGCTTTACATATTAAAATTTCTGAAGACATCACAGGTCAGGCATCTTGAGACTCTGAATAACAACTAACGAAACGACCAGGATTCCCACTTTATACAAAGATGCAGTGGTGCGCCAGCGACTCTGGTCTTCACGTGTTACTAGGAATAGCTTTTCGTATTAGAATTAGGCAGGATACTGAGCATATACAAATGTTAAAAGATCACCTGTTTGGTTTTGCTCGAGCTGTTAGCTACAGATATTCTGAGTTACAAAGGGTTCAAGTTATGAATCACTCAGAGCAAACTTTTATAGATAATTACTTACTGAGGTGAAGACCGGTTAACTTCAAGATTCCCTTTTCGATCTCTTAAATGAAATAACCGATTCAGTGCAAGAATCCCCATTTATGAATGTTGTCAAAAGTCGGTCGGTTTTACTTCTGGCCATCCGAGATGTCTTTTGCGCAAAAGATTTCATACGTGCTGCATACATGAATCGTGAGAGGTTGTGCGTACGCTATGCGATTCCCAACGATCAAACTGCTAATTCAAAATGAACCGAGTATTTTGACTGCGCTCACATTCTCTCCGCATTGCACTGCTGTGCAGCTTTCAAGCAAACAGTGCGCGATTGCTCATTAATAAGTGGAGCAGTTAGCGATCTGCCGTGTTACTTCGAATGCATATGTCGAAAACAACTCGGGCCCACTTTGCAATCTAATATTGATGATTCCAAAATGCTCCTCTAGAATGAGCGACTGCGGAGATTAATAATACGTTTTATGATTCATGCATATTTTCGCTGTCGTTATTTGGCATGTAAAGTTCGGCAAAACCTTTGATAAGCAGCCACTGACAACTGGACGGCAACGAAAGGTATTAATAGATCCATGTTAACAGATTGCATAGTAACCATTTGCTTGAACAAGACTTCCTACCACAGGTTCAGTCTAGTGCGGGTCCTGATAAATAATTAAATAACGGGGAACAATAACACTTACGGTCTTTTCATATGTCGATTAATCAAAATTGGGAAGCAATGAACTCGTCATGAGACAGTTGGACTTGAATACTCCATCGGCAAATTGAATAATAATTTGATTGTTGTACTTGATGCGTATGCTGCGTGCCGCCTAACTTGGGATGCTGTATACGCATCAGGTTAATGTAGAATACGCCGAATGAATGCTGACTTGCCCAGAGCAAAGATGCTTAATGGATCATTCGTGCATTCCATCCTGAGAAGCTTTGCAGTCTTGCATATGTACTACCTAGAGAACGCTTGCCTAGGACAGTGTTTCCCAACATTTTGCTCCCCATCTCCCCCCTAAACGCCATCATCGCCCCCTTAGACGTCCTCATCACCCCCGTACGCTCTGTAGTCGCGTACGGGGTTAAAATTACTCTTTCCCTCCGTTTTGCACCACTGTTTATTGGGCCTTGCTGGCATGACGTCATTTTCTCGGCGCCTTTTGGGGAGATGGCAGATGACTTTTCACGTCGCTATCCCGCGACAAACTACATAGAAGTGGCTCCGGGCGAGCCGGTACGACCATGCATATCGGTGTCAAGCGGCGTATAGGCTCTTCACGGCAATAATCTTTGGATGACTTCCGTTGGGTAATGTTGGGGAGGAGCGAGGTTTTGTCAAGAGCACCTTCCTCTGACGAATCGAGATCGAGGGGGCGATGGACCGACGGCCGAAGGACCTCTCGCCTTAGCCTTTTATCGCCCCCATCGTCGCCCCCTGGCCTTCATCGCCCCCCGGAGCATCAAAATCGCCCCCGTTGGGAAACACTGGCCTAGGACCTCAGCCAAACAAAATGTAAAAACTGTTTGCTTGACCATAGGTTGGACTAAAATAAGTTAGTTTTTTTCTTCAAAGGCCATAAAGATCCATTTTGACGTTGCCAATGCTACTTTTCTCGATTTCTACTTATATTCTACTTTAAACACATTGCTGCTGTTCCATGTTAAACTATACCCATAAGGCTACAGACCCAGGGTAAAGGACTTAGCAGCTCTTGCAGTGTTAAGTTGGCATCTACCTATCACCTAAACATTCCTTATGGATATGAAACATATTTGCATTTCACTACTTGACAACCGGATACCATGTGCAGCAGTTAGAATACTGGATGCTTTGTAATGGGTTTCATGTTTGTTTTGGTCTTATTCCGGCTCTCTCATTTTTTGACGATACTTGTAAACCTGCAAATGCCCTACCAGCGGCTGGATGGGCGTTTATCAGCGATAACACAAAAGTAAATGCAGCATTTGTTTACATATTGTTTGTTCTTGACTCCTGTGACATGTTGTTTATAAAATGTTCTACAGTAACAGTTGGCGAAGAAATTTACGGTATTTGTTTATTCTTCTTCGTTAAGTTATAATGTTCATATTTGAATACAAAGTGTAATTTTGAAAAGTGTATTTATTGCTCACTGTGCAAGGTCGATTATTAGCATTCTACATTTATACAATACATTTTTTGCTAATGAGGTTGTTCATTGCAAATTACGCAGATTTTAAATGCTTTTCTACCTTTAATTAGCACTGCTCACAGTGTGCAAAACAACTGAGTCAATGTATTAACACAAAATTCAAATAGGGAAATGGAACAAACATAATTACAGAAGCATTACAGAAGCACAGCAAACGTGATTACAACGGGTTTGACCATGGCAACCATCCAACATGCCAACAAACATAATTGTGGTAAAACATGCACTGCAATGCATGAATCGAACGCACTATTTATATAAACTGCAAGTATTTCTTCTCCCTAATAACACTGCTTGGACCGTTTCTGTACTAGAATCGTTTAGCACAGTTTGCGATTGAATGCTGCTGGAACAACTCACTTCATGGGCATACATTTCAGACGCTGAAGAGTCAACCGGCGTTCGCAAATGCACCAGTGATATTAGACTTTGTCGAGCGAGACGGACACCTGTTTCGATACATTTTGGAATACATGCGAAATGGTCGCCTTATACTTCCAAAACACTTCAATAAGCATGAAGCGCTCAAAAAAGAAGCTCTCTTTTACAACCTTCGACAACTAGCAAACCTAATACAGGAAGGCATGGAAAAAAATTGGAAGTCGTTGAGCTGGCTTTTTTCGCTTCCAGAAAAGAATTTTAACCAAGGTAAACTGATATGCACGCGCACTCTGCAGGCTTAAATGCATGGTTTCATTTTCTAATCTTAATATTTAAGAATGTTGCAGTCGCCTGAAAGCTACAGCGAGGATGGAACCTAAGCTTTCCATTTAGGCTTCTCGGAAAACTACATTACGTTAAGCCATCTGGCGGGTTTCACACTGGCTCGTCCCGGCCAATCTGATGCCGCCTTCAGGAAGTTGAACCGCATATCAGTCTGTGGCAAGCTTTCTAGCTGCAGAAAAGTTTTTGGGAATTACTTGAACGAGAGTCGCGACCCAAACTGCGAGGAGGGCAACCAATACACATCTCGAATGTTTCTGAAGCACAACATCCTTGAAATGGCATTTGACCAATTGGCACAGGTTGGTTATCACCTGTTAACATGCAGCGCCAGTGAACCGTGGCACAGATCGGTACAGGCTCATCAGGATGATTCCGACTGGAATCATTACATGGAATATGTATTTGGGAAAACCTGACTTCCCCTTTCTCTGCTGAATGAACATTTTCCTTTACATTTCTGTATGTAGACCATTATGCATTAATAATCGCATGAGCAATTATTGCTCAGCAGATTATTGATTGTTTACTCTCAAATGCGTTTTTCACGCAGCAAGCCTTGCAGTGACTGAAAATTCTTCATGCTACTCTTCAACTGCTTGTTATTGATCTCATTAATACAATCAACGAACCAAAAGCAGCCAGCATACGGATTTTCAAAATTACGAATTCACTTAACTTGCTCATTTTTGTTTCGCCAAAGTGAAAGTGCTAGACGAAATAATTTTCTAGAAGGTACTTTTGCATTAATTGCTTAGGCGACGAACATCCATGGCGTTACTCCAATCTGCGCACCTAATGAAGGACAATTTGAACATAAAATCGAATTAAATTAATAGGAATATCTGTATGTATTATGGGAGCAACTTTACGTCTTGCATTGCAGCCACAGATCGATAATTAAATAAGGGATAAATGATGTTCAAGACAGACAATACCTGCGCATCGTATTAGCACTGGTGCGAGTAAGATCATTAGTAACACGGAATTGTCCCCGTTTTATTGAAACCTTTTTATTCCAAAAAGGCAATCTTCACAGCTTTCGGGCGGGTATCTTGCGCCCGTCATCAGTGAAAAAACTACGTACGCGCCTGAAAGCTCTGAAGATTGCTTTTTTTGGAATAAAAGGGCTTCAATAAAACGGGGCCAATTCCGTGTTACTAATGATATGTGCAAACACCCCGTAAGAGAAGTTTGTTCGATTATGGTGTGAGTAAGGATTTAAATCAGTTCAGTGCTCTGACTCGTGGGTGAAGGTAGCACTGATGGATCGGTGCTATCTACGCCGACTCAACGGTGATGCTGGCTATGAAACAAAACAGCAGGCGCACCATGTTTGGCTTTTTCTTATCTTTTATTGAACCAATATCCTGAGTTTTGGTGCTTGAACGGACATTACCTCTGGATTACACGATATACTGCTGCAACACATACAAGAAGGTGCTTCAAAAATACCACGGTCACTGATACACTACAAACAGCAATGACAAACGATGTGCGAAACCCTTGATGGTACCGTTTCCGTGTACGAAGATATCAGAATGTGTTACATGGGCTTTGCGTGCACTGGAAAGTTATCATTGCTTAAACTTTGCTAAACGAATCTACTGGCAAGTGTTACCATGATTTTGCATAATCAAGTGACTCGCAACAGTGGTATCATGTTTATGTCCATTCGACGTCGCTGGTACCGCTGCATCTATTAAGCTCATGGCAGAGAAACTGCGGCAAAGCTGCTTAGAAGCGGACACTCCATTTGACACCGTAGGGCTCCCACCTGAAATCAGGGCTTGGCCTTCAGGATGTTACAAGATTGAAAAACTAGCAGCTCAAAGCACTCGCTGAGAATTGTGATCTTCCAAATAGAAGTCAGTGAAATAGACATTCCAATAAAGATAGCACAGCTAGTAATTGACAATACTCTGCAAGCATCGAGTTGGAAGACACACAACCAATTGCTGCCCAAAAGACTAACAAAAAGGAAGCCTGGAAGTCAGGTGTCACACACATGTAAATCACTCTTCAAGAACAATGTACAGTCCTAGCACGCAGAAGTTGACCGGTAGGCACGCTGTGAACAGGGCCGACTTGATATTTCCTCCAAACATAGTGTTTCCAAAAGCATATTTCCATTCCTAGTTCTGTTGAGACCAAGTTCTATGTATATCCATATTTCCGCAATGCCCTTGTTCATTCACGGTTGTTTCGCCTACGCCTAATTGGCAAGTGACGGTTAATCAATTTGAAAACGCGTTTTGCCTGAAATAATAAAAAGAACTTGGATGCATAACAAATGTTCTTCTTTTTTATGTATCCGACAAGCATTGTGATGAAATGGGCAATGAAGGGTAAAGGTAACGCCAGTGCATAAGTTTAACCAACGTAATTGACTGAGTTGTTGTAGGCATCACCTACGAACAGAAATTGAAGAGAATGCAGTCACAAACAACTACAATAACAAACAAAGTTGTAAATCAATCATTTATTGAGAGATGAATTTTGCACATTTTTGGTTCATCTATATTCCGCGCTATGCGCACCGTTTTCTGTACGATTAACACCTCAGGTTACCAGACCATTCAGATGCTCAGCATGTACTTTAATCAAGCATTTTGTCCCTTTGTTTGATGCACCATACCATAAAATATTGTCCTCATCTTCTTTATTTCCCACCACACGGAAACGGCAGCCATATTCTACGTTTGGTGTTCTCGTCGCGCCACAAGCACGCTACACGGTTTCTAACGCCCGAGATTCTCTGTGAATCGCTCAATTCTCGTTAGAACAAACCCTCCACATGCATCCACTCTGCAATCTAGTGAATGTCCCATTTGCATGATGTCAATGATTTTTCCTCCCTTGTCCGCATACGGGCCCCTAAATGCAAATACTAGTGTCTTCGAATTGCAAGAAGTTCGTTTTTTGGGTCCACCCATTGACGGCCATCCATTGTCAATTCTAAGCAAACCAAAAGCTTGGTCAACCGGTTAAACAGCAAGTGAATGATTTTGAAAATTGCGACGACCAGTATGACCATTGCATCGATAACATTAGCACCAATGCATCAATGCTTCCTGCACTAACAGTTCTAAGCAGACACCACAGAAGATCGTTTTCGGTATTCACTGTGGAGCACTGTCAACGCGAAGAGGAGTAGCCCAACATCCTTCTTACACCGTTCGGCATTGTTTGATTTGCTCGTTAATATACAATGTACTTCTTGCCTCAATAAACAGTCATCTGCCTTGCAAAAATACTCATAGTACTGCATACTGCTGCAACGAATGCGTGGTATCGCTGCAGAATCTCAAAGTGCCTAGATGTAAGCAGCAGCAGTTGGTTGTGATGTAGGAGCAAAGACCACATGTAGGAGCGTTGCAGTATGGGAATGGATAAACTATGACGAAGACTAAATTTCGCAATACAGCTATATGCACCGATATTAGGCGCACGAACCGAATGGAATAGCAGGATAGCTGGATGCTGTCCCCTGAAATCGTGCAATAGGTAATGTGAAACTCTATCCGCGACAATGCGGTATAAAGTGCAAACTGGCAAAACGGATCCTATGCTACGAAATGTCCTGATTGGTCACCAATTCCTTTAAAAAGTAACCTAAGTGCCATTCCCTAGCTGTTTAATTTGGCGTTTGTTCACTTTTTTCTGCAAAGTTGCACACAGAAACCTCTCACAATGCACTCTTTCCGTTGTTACTATTTCTATTGGTGTTGTCTTGTATTACTACTGCTCTTTAGCAAATGTTCTTACCACAATTGAAATTAAGGTTACTACATTGCATATTCTTCATGCTCGGTTATCTTTGCAAATTCAGGCGTCGTTGCATAGCGTTTGCATTATGCCATAATTATTACATTTTGCATTTCGCGCGCACATTTACTCGTAGTCACCATATCTTTCTCAGTTTAACTCATTCTCCCCGCAATTTCACATATTCGCTGTTCCATGCTGCGCTCAATAGATCACGTGAAAATTTTGAGGTCACATAGGTGTTCCTTTATATTCTCTGTAGAAGACAAATGATTTATTAAGTCACTGTAGTAGAAAGTATTTGAAAATCCATTCCATCACAATCTAAGGAGGAAGGAAATGTATCATGACAGCAAATGACAGACAAGCTAGTGCAATAAGAAGTCATATGATGAACAGTTGGCTAGCCTTTGATTTCTGCTTCTGTGTTGTACGCTATACATTCTGTTTTCTGTATTAGTAACTAGTTCATTAACGTTTCTTATTGCCATTGTTCTCAAATGCTCTTCCATCCAATTCTTAGGCACTCTGTTCAACTGTAACAGATCGGCATGGAGAAGTACATTTACTCGTACTAAACGAGACGAATATCGTTTCACCAGATTCATCCTCCAATGCCTCCAAAATCCCGACTGCCTTTTTTCAGTTGCCATATCGTTTAGCTGGCTTGTATATCCTGTTCAGCAGCGGCCGTCGGTTGACGACACAAATCTTCGCCGGAACAGTTTCCATACGCATACCTATCCCCTACTTAGCGGGCTTCAAGCTAACAATATATTAATATCTGCAATTTCTTATCCTGTTCACGTGCCCACTGGTGCCAGTTGAATGCAAGAGATGCTGCCTTCAAATCATCAGTAACTTATTTTAGAATTAAGTCAAGTGGCTGGCTAATAGTTTGCCAATTTTCGGCATATCATACTTCTGTTAAACTGAAGAATTTATTTCTCCACCATTAGACCATGACGGTGATCTACCGTTTCCATATCGTGGAAGCAATTTGTTCTTGTGCGCTGGTTTGCCGCAATTCTTTTCAGACAGTTCAGCAGCAATTGTCAATCGTTCTCATGAATATTTGACAACGCTATGGTCAAAGTGTCTGGACACAGCAGTAGCAGTGGCATCCGGTGAATATCCAAGAAGCTGCTATCCTGGCTGTTTTCATCCGTGGGAAACTGCAGTTGTCTTAGCCCTCATTCCCTTTGCGCAGTGCTGTTGCTCCTGCTCACCACTTCAGATATTTTACCACTACAAACCAGTGCTCTGTCTGAACCAACCAGTTCACTGCATCAATCCAACATGAGACGTGCTCGCGTTCTCCAGCTCTGCGTTTGCAGGATATCGTTCATTCCGACTTGAACAGATATCTTCATTCTTGTACGCTGGCTAGCAGGGATTATTTTGGGACAGTGAATGTTTTCATATCGTCCAACTTGGTGCTCATAGGACATCGTTCATTCCAAGCGGTGTTACCTTTATCATGACTACATCACTGAACTCTAAAGCGCCCAGATTTTCTGCAAGTGCTTCTAGCTACAGATATTTAGCTCCACCTCCATTGAAGAGAAGACCCCACGATGCCACATTACAAGATTGAATGTGAGCACTTCTTCAGGCAGTGGCGCAATCATTTCCATCATTCGCCTGCTTTGTTGTTGCTGGTGATATCGTCATATGCATAAGCAATAGCTTCGTCATATCGTAGGGCGTCGCGTCCTGTACCTGCATGCTCTGACGCTTTGCTGCAATTTCTTAGTAACTGCACCAGTATATCAGGTACTGCGGAAGCGCTTTCCTTTTGAATTCTGTACCTGAAAGGGACTCGAATTTAAGCGACTGCATATACATGGACGATCGAATTTTTGTCCCGCGACGACGGCTTTACTCTTATAAGCACGAAAACAGCTCAACTAGCCAAACCGAGTACTCTTGTTGCAATGTAAATCTGGGACAAAACTCTCAGCCTTAGAATTCACCGGCTTTAAAGCTGCTTCTGCCAGCGGCCAGCACTTTCCACTACTGCAAGCGTTAAGAAATTAAAGAGCCCTGCTCGCTTACAAGGATCAGCTATCCGATGTTCTCATGATGAAGCTAGGAGAGTTACCGCAGAAAATTTGATGAAATAGAACTGTCGAAACAGCTTTTCTACACAAATTATACAGTTGCAACTTTAAAGCAAATGCACAAATTTACACTGATCTACAACAATGCGCATAAATAAAATAATGAAATATTTTACGGTAAGGGCAATTGAAGCACGATGCCTAACATTAAGCAACAGGGCAATCAGCTGTCTAGTAAAAGACATACCTTAGACAACGCATCTATAACTTGGCTGACTGTCAGTGACATGATGGGCCAACTGAGCCAGCCCCAATCCATCAGCGCTGCCCTCGCCGACGGCTTACAGGACAACAGCCGACCTCTACACTGACCAGCCCTGACTCCATGCCATAACAATATGATGCGCAAGTACAAGTTTACCTGAACATCATTTATACCTTCTTGCCAAAGTGCAATCATAATACGAGAAGCAAAGTAAGTAGATCTGTTTGAACGTAACTGTTAAACTAATCAGACTTCTCGATTGGAATAAGGACTGTGGACACTGTTATTCGTTGGGATTATCTCAGCTGCTAAACGCGATGGCGTTGATCGGTAGTAAAGAACGACGAGCAATTTACCTGCTATCATTATCTTATCTGTCACGTACTAGTGCGTTTGAAATCACTAACAAGATCGTTAAAAGAAACCGAGCATGAATTTTGTAGTCTACTTGGGTAGATTTTATCGGTGGAAGACCGAAACAGGGGTCCTGTCTGTTATCTGGACAATGTACAGTATATTTGACCTAATTACGTAATCCATTGTTATGGCTGCGCAGTCGAGTCGGCGCGCGAGCGCCGACGACTGTAGCGCCACCTACGTTTTTCAGAAAAGTGGTACCTAGCTTTCAACAAAGGGAACCGTTGACATCCAAGTGCCCCTCGGCACTCCGACATAATCTGGGTGACCCGCCGCATTGAGCGCCGTACGGATCTGTCGCCGTGCTCAAAGCCACATTAGTCGCTGAACTGGCCTATCGCAGTGAGGCAAACTGCGCGCCGGCGCGCGGTTGCCTTCTCCGAACAACAGATGGTGCAATTGGGGTGGGACACGGACACCTTACCGCGAAAAACCTCACCGCATGGACACCTTACCGCGGGACATCTTACCGCACGGACACCTTACCGCGGCCGCCGGAGCGCCGACCACTAGTCTCCCCTCGTTGATTGGTTGGTCAATGTTAGAACCGCTGATGCAATGTCGGCAACCAGTAGTTTCTTGACCCTATGGTGCATGCATAGAGGACGGGAAACACAAAACCCTCACGCTCGGCTAGCAAAACGTACGCGTGAGCAAACAGCCCTGGTGCAATCTTGAATGTTCCATCAACGTAGACGGTCTTCATGAGCCCGCTCCACGTGCCGTGCGACTGGCGCCCGAAAATTTACACAGATGGTAGCAAAACGGGTAAAAACATCCGCGATTTTGTTGAACGGTCCTCAGTGGACATTTCCCGCCAATTTTCGCGCCGTCAGCCATTGCGGCTCATCCAGGGGGCGATGACAACCTCGAACATGGAAAGGAGGGGCGATATGAGGCATAGCCTTGCGCATCACTGGTCTAAACAGAGAAGACCGAGTTTCTAACATTGATTAACCAATGAACGAGCGGAGACTAGTGATCGGCGCTCCGGCGGCCGCGGTAAGGTGTCCATGCGGTAAGATTTTTCGCGGTAAGGTGTCATGTACCCAATTGGGGTATTGTTGTAAATGACGAGTAAGTTATTGTCCAGATAACAGACAAGACCCCGAAATAGTTTATTCGTAAGAAACAGCCTGAACAACATCGACTACCCATAGCAAGCAACTAATAGCGACTGACTAACTCGGCGGGAGTAAGTGTCGCCAGGCGGTGCGATGTGCAGGTGGTCTTACTGTAACTCTCCTGAGTTCTCGCCAGAGCAATCTAAAACCGATTGTGTCCAGTAATGAAGCAGTTACAGTAGCTGGAATAAAACCAAAAACGTAAGGCAATACAAGCTGTTAACGAGGTGTGTGTGTTAAGGTTTTTCCTTGGAATGTTGCAGAATTTGGGCAGGACATTATTTGGCGCTTTAACGAATGACATTATTTGTAATGAACTTTCTACGCCCCGTTAATCAATCTGGAAGAAAGGAAATATCGTAGGTCGCGGTGCGCGTGACCACAACTCGGTTTATATTAATCAGACGAGCGTCTTTATTCCCAGGTTGGCATGTTTTACATTTTGCTTTTGGCACGGTCACAATTTTGTACTTAGCAGACATGTGCGCCTTTCGAGAATAGCCCTACTTTGGTAGTGAATATATGGGATGAAAATGACTGTACACCTTTGCACGGTTTTGCTTCGTCGCGCTGCGCAACTGACTATTCAAGGCTACGCAATCTCAGAACGCGAAATGAACTGGTGAAATCAATTTGTCAAATTCTCGCATATAACTTGCTTTTGCGTTTCCTCTTGAAAATGAACATGACAATGATGCGCTCGTTGTGAATAGCCGCAACTGTATTGTATAGTGCAGTGTATTTTCAATGATATTTAGGAGCTGGCGGTAAGTTCCATATAAACACTGTTAACAGGATTGATAGATATATTCACATTGCGCTTTCTTCCCAGAAAAGAACTGGTCGTCGAATTGGGTTAGTCGCGTTGCTGCCAAATTTGCAGCCTGTATACTATTGAATGTGGTGGTATTTGCACCTGTATACGTGGTATTTGCACCTGTATACTATTCTCTGAATGTGCATTCGCTGGTGCTAGTTCTTTATCGCGATGCTAATGACTGTTTCTTAATATGGGTATTATTCGCGTTGACCATATCCATGCAATCTCAATAGCGGCACTACTGCTGTTGTTTCTTAGCGCTGAGGTGCTGGACAACATAAGAAAGTGTTTGCGTTTTCATTTTTTCAAGTTTTAGGTTCGAAGACACGTACGCCTAAGGTTCACGACCCTGCCGCCTTCAAGTGGATTATTTTGCTCATACGCACACGTCTACTGAGGTGCACTTTTCAGGTTATTTTTCACTTCGCGTTTCTGGCGTTACTTAAATAGGACCCAAGCGTGGGGACACGTTGTCGCATATGTTTAATTTCGCAATACACGTGGCGGAAATAAGGAGGATTTATACGATTGTCTTCATTCAATTTATAAGATTTGTTGAAGGCATATTTCATGCTTCTTTGCGAAGGAACTTTTGAGCAGTTTGCGTCGTTCTCGTGACAATAAATGTTGAACAATAGAAATGTGGAGTTTTCAATTGGATTACAGCTGATTTCAGGGGGGTATGTTGTGGGATATTAGCTTGGCGATATTATATCAAAAATTATTATTATTATACTGCTTGTGACTTTCGTGTTATAGAGCACTGTACTTGGTGTGAGGAAATATGAAATACTTTGCACTGCAAACCTGCTAGCACTTCAGCTTGGCGTACA
Organism: Trichuris muris; assembly: GCA_000612645.2. NCBI lineage: Eukaryota > Metazoa > Nematoda > Enoplea > Trichinellida > Trichuridae > Trichuris > Trichuris muris. The sequence goes on along the minus strand of CBXJ02000282.1, from coordinate 23,592,528 downwards.
CGTTGTCTTCAAATTTTTGGTTTCAGCTTTAAGTTCTTGAGATAATGACCTGATGACACATTTAGCCGCATCTCTTCTGTCATTGAGAGGATGAAGAACGGCTGAAACTTCCATATTCAAGGGAGAGCTATGCTTTGAGCTCAAATTGTAGCCAGTCTTCAGTTTCCAAATAGTGGCTAGAATTTTGCATAGTCTTTTGGTTTCAATATAGCACATTTTAGGAATGCCTTAGTAAAGTTGGTGCAAAATATTTTGCGCGTTGATCATACTACAAAAGAGAACAAATGGTCAGCATATTTTATTCATCAATATTACTACTGTCTATATCATTAAGTTTGTTTTCATCTGAATCGGTGCCGTCACTGTAACTGCAAATAAATGGATTTGGGTTGAGGAAGTCTAAACAGCAGATCACACGTTGGTTAAGGGGACATTTGAATACACTACCGTTTACCGCGCTCATCATAACTGATGTTTTTCAAGTAAAGACCATCGCTTGGAGCTTTACGCAAACTAAACTTTGTATAGTTGGAAGGATTAGGATGCTCCAACAACCATTTGATATCCTGGATTTCCAACCGATTGCTAGCAACAGCAACCAAGCACGTCATCATACGGCGGATCTGAAAATGGACAATCATTCAACAGCAGTGGAATTATTAAGAGCAATTTCACCTGATTGTAGAGAAATGACTTCGACACAAAATTAATGTCAAAGAAGTCGAACCTATCTGAACAAGGACAATCGGTTTGGTCAAGCAATGGACGTCCTAACTGGATGCCTATGTGCTTAATGCTCCTCTCAGTATCGACCATCAGTTTGCCGCGATGAGATCTAGTTTTGCTCATGAAGGAGGCAAAGTTGTGCCATCCAAGAAAGACATCTGCAGCCGAACGAAACCGGCGAATGTCGAAGTTAGACCGTACGGCCCAAACGCGCTGGCATTCCAGAATTGGCAGTTGGTGTTCTGGATTGTTGACCACGTAGTCTTCCGCAGTATCGAACCTGTGCTTCAATACTGCCAAACGGTACAAGTAAGTTCTTTCGCGAGCATGCCTTCGAGCATCGAAACCAAGTGAAACCGTACGACAACCGTGAACCCTAAAAAACAAATTGAAAATTTACGCATACGAGCGCCTTTCCCTAAATACCGAATTTCCATTTCTAATTTGCACAGCAGAGTATTTATTGCGGCCTTCAAGTAGTCAGGTTCATATTCCTTCTCCAGTTCAATGTCAAACGTAGCTGTGTTCATTAAAGCGTGTACACCCGAATCTGTCCGACTGCTGAGCCGCAAGCGTGGTTCCTTGGATAATGGCGACAAAAAGACCATGCCGAGAACGCTCGAAAATGAAAAATTGGCTGGATGCGGAGAAGGAACAAGTCAAGTCTCACCTCAAGAACACCTTGGACTGTAATATTGTCCGGTTGAATTTGACATCCCGCAAAACGACTGCCCAAGTATGAAAAGTTCAAGAAATAGCGGAATATCCTGTAATGGAAAATATCCCAAGCATCAGCGCATGCTGAGGACAATAGGCTATGCATGCCTTCAATAATATAGAAAATTACGGAACGATTACATGAAATTTCAGCATTGTTCCAGCAGCTTGGCCGTTTGCAGCAAATTTCAGAATTTTGCTTTCAACAAATTCTCTAACGAAAAGCTACACAAAAAGAGCATCTAAAATCCTCTTAACAATGACGTATAAATGAGCAATCTAACAATGGACAACGGCTCCTACCAACGATGTTAACGTTGTCCATATAGAATAACATTACTCATTGTCTCAGGGCAATTCACTTTAAGCACTTCTTCGCAACAAGTAAACAAAAGTAAGCACTGTAACTTTATCAAAGGGCGCAACTATCATAATACGCGCGCTGGAAAATCAGAACAATCACAATAAGCCTCGACCTTTCTAACTTTTCCATCAGGCAATTACCATGAGTCAGCGAGTTATTAAACCAAGAACCATGCGCAATATTTAAACACGAACGCAACGATACGTACATTTCCGGAAAGTGAAAAGGGGGAACTGGAAATCCTTTCGAACAATAACTGCTTCTACCGACTGGAAGAACGCAGGTTCCGCGCTAAATGGTAGCTCCGCTCGAAAGGTTTCTGTCCCAATTTAAAGCGGTCACTTATTCATATTAAATGGACCAATTTAAGACTCCTGTGTACATCTTGGAGAGCCATTAAAACGTCGACGGCGACGTACTTTGCTAAATCTACTGGTCGTCAGTACCTGCAAATGTTTAATTACTGTATTCCGCTTCATTTGCCTCTGCGTCGGTACAAGTGCAAGGTTTATTCCCTTTTTATGGTATTGATTGAGTTCTTTAGTACTTTTGTGTCCATTCAAGTTGCGTCAGCATGAATTGTACTCTTTGTAGGAATGGTGTTCACGCGCATACTTTGGCCGCCGAAGAGAGGTCAGGTTTGAAAAAATTTATGCTTCTCGGGTTAAAAAGAGAGTGCAAATTTTTATTTTATCCATTGCGTGCATGTTTCAGCTGAACTACCAAAGTGGCAATGACAACTTTTGTGCAGGAAGTAAAATTAACGAGCTGCTGTGCAATTCAAATGCGTGCCTAAGGGTATCACTGGGCTACCAGTGGACGTCAGTATCGCTATCGTATAGTTAGCATGCAAATGAAACAATGCAGTGTTATGAACACTGCATTCGAATGATCTAGCGTTAATATTAACCGCACTGTTTATAGGAGGTAATTTCGATGACCTTTCTGATCGGAACGTTTTTTATTGCTCTCTTCCGTTCGCTAGGATTGAGATTTCTTCGAATGGCAGTCAAGCATTTACAAGATTCCTTCAACATCGGCGTTGCGGATTGTCCTTTGCGGATACTGATCGACCTGTACCCTAACACGCTCAACGCAGTTCATGTTCTGTTACATGGCATTATGTCCAATACGTTGGCTTAAACGACATTTGGATAAAGGTAAGTTTTCTTCTTGCCGTTCAGGGGGGAATTTGAAGGGAACTTGTCGAATTCTGCCATGTCAGCGTTTCTCGTAATTGTCAGTGAAAAATTTGACAGCTTTCAACCATATGCAAGAGCTAAAGGAAATTTATTATGGAAATTTATTTAGTATTTATTGCGAATGCTATTTACTTGTTTTTGAAGCAAGCCGAGTTATTATTTGTTCGAAAATAAATAAATTTTACATGGCTTACCTTAAGCGACATGAAGTGGCTTATGTGATTGGGGATAGCCAATTTGTGCCATTGCTCTGGACTTGTTGCTGTGCTGGGCTTGTCAATCGCCTGCTAAGAGTTTACAAAAAAGCTGAATATCCGTTTTCCTGTATAGTCCTATAGTGTTTTCCATCACCGCCAACATATTGCAGCCTGTCATTTCCTTTCAAACGTCAACGTTAAGGCCACATATGGTTAGCATATTTCTTAGGTTAGTATTTTCTTTAACAGCTTCACATCGTTATTATGACTATTTATTAAAGATTGGACTTGCTTTTCTGTAATGCGACTGGACACCATGTCTTGTTCTTTTACTTTTCAACCGCAGCTTTTGAGACTTAAGCGTCTCGTCTTCAACTGTAAACAGTATCTAATCAGTAAAATTACAAAATCAGTTATACTAACGCTCTCGCTCCGAGCTATTTCTCAGAATTCCCGATGCCACAATTTTTAATGCAGCCCATAGGATCCAACGCGATCATCACGGCATGAAATCCCGATAAGATCAGACTTGACCACCTCCGTGGGAATCTGCCCGATAAGATCAAGCGACACCACCAGCACGCACCCGTTCGAGCGTGCTATTTTATTTTCTCATAGGTCGGCGAACTTGCCTGGCACAATCCATTTGTTGGCATCTCGCCATTTAGGACCTATGCTCAATCAATTACAGTTGTACCACCCCAAATTTATGCAAATTTTTGCATTTAGCTTACGACGAATATACGCTGGAGCTGCAGTTGCAGCTAAGCAGTGAAATTCTTTTCCTATTCCCGTCTAAAGCACTTCCGTGCTGCTTTGGATACTTTTAATAGTATCAGTTTCTTTCAGCACGTCCGTTCATCCAGGAACAACCTACTATCATTGTTCACTCAATCATTGTCGATAAAGTGGTTTTCCAAACCACTTGTGTGGCGGACAAACGTTGGAGTAGCCCTCATTGGGATTTTTGCGCAGCGGAGACCGAGTTCCAAGCAGGTAGGCTTTGGTTTCCGCCGTTTTCACAAACAATGGTTGGCTTGTTCAACCGCTCGTCTTTCGACATCAGCTTCTCGTGAATAAGCAGACACTCTACACCAATATTCGACAAGTCACTCTATAAGGCGTTTACTAGTAGCATATTGTGCTGTTATTATTCCCACTGTATTTGCTTTCGTTTCTTGAGTATCCCATAACCGTCAACCGCCAAAGAAGACAAGGCGTTGGTTTCCAGAAGAAGGGACACTTCGGTTGGGTTAATATCCGTCGTCTTATTTTTTCCTACTATCTGCGTCTTCTACCGAACTGTTGCGACATTAATGCTATTGCAGGATAGTTCAATAGGAAATAACAGTAGTACATACTTATTTCGCGAATTCCTTAGTGCCAATCAGGCGTCAATTGTCCGTACGTCGCATGGAGTAAAGATGACGTAATGATATACAATGGGTAAAGCGTCAGAGAAAATGGCAGATAGTTGGACGTGAGCTAGCGAACTGGAAATACTTCTACAGTGGGCATTAGCAAGTCGAATGATTAATCGATAGCTCGATCTGAATTGAACCTCTACCTGCGGCTTAATTTGCCGGAGTAATACTTTTAGCGGCATATTTCCAAAGAGCGATAAAATGGTCATTTGGTACCTCTGTCTTCAGAATAAGTTTGGTGTGAAGCAGTTGATTGGATCCAGTTCTTTTGAGTGAAGCGTCAGTTTTGCCCCCGCAACGCACAGATTCGACGGTATACGCAGCGTTGGAGTAGCGATGTGCCGCATTCAAAGCAAGGCGACATCATTAAAGCAGACCATTGTTGAGGCAAAATGCGCTTTCGTCATTTCATCTTCTGCACGAAGAGGGCAGCAGTTTCCCTCCGTCAATTCATGCGGACTTTGCAGGCGTTAATTTTAATCGGAATTTTAAGAACGGCCGTTGGAAATACGTTTATCCAGCAGTAAACGAGGATACAAATGCTAATCAGCAGCTAATGTAAGATTTTGGAGGCGAATATTTGGGCGCGGTTTAATTGTATAAGCAGAATTCAGGGGTATTATTGGTTTAGTCGGTGTTAGCTGCTTCTGGCGCTCAATGGTCGTTTGGTTTCAGAGCAATGTGGCCGTCAACTTCGAAGCAATTGCCTTGTCCATGTTCCCACCGAAACACTACAATGTTCGCCAGTTACGCAAGGACATCCTCGAACGTAGCAGTCGAACTGTGCTGTAAGTCACATTGGGTATATTTTGCAAAGTTGCCGACAGCTGTAGCGTGACATTATCGTAGAACACGGTCAACTTTATTGATGTTAGGCCAACCTAGGCTGGTTGTCATTTTTTATAGTAAACCAGTCATTGAGAAGCTTATCGTCAAGCTTTCGTGGGTAAGAGCATGTCATTTTCAAATCTGTTCTGATCTCGCGGGATTAAGAAATGCAAGTATTATGACCGAAGCTTGTTGTTTCCGCATTTTTCCAGTTGCTGAGCAGGTGGAATAGCCTACCGAAATTGACAATGCGATATTTAATAATAAAGTTCGTAGCGGAACAAACTGTTTACTGAAATAACCGACAGCGCAGTTGGGTGTACGTGAAATCGCAGCTGCGCTGTAGTGACCGTAGAAACTGGGCACATCCTGAGGCTTCAATGAAAAGCTGTGCTCGAGCCAAAGCGAAGGAAAGCTTTTCTAAGCTCTTTAAAATTTTCTCTCGAAGTGCGCTGCTCAGATATAGAGCGTTGAAATGCCCATTGGCTTACTCTCCGTTTTTCAACCGTTGAAAATTAGAACAGTCTTAGCTCACCACGTTTCGAAGGACCCAGTTCTTAAAGTCGAACTTAATTATGTGACATAATCCCATAGCTTGGAGACTACATTTGTTAAATGTCTGTACTGCTAATTTCGGGTTGGGCACGATTGTAATTGCTGAAAATGTATTTCTCGTCCACCGCATCTGCGTTTCTTGATTCTATCGACTTCTTCAGTTTTACTTCTTAGGTAAGCTATTAGCATTTAAGTTTAGGGAATACGTTGCGATCCTATGAAACGAAAATGTTTTGGTGAATTCAATGATTCGCCTCGTTCTCTGCTAATAGTGATACTCCGGTGTGATTAACTTGACTTACGTATGTTCGGTCTATAAGCAGAGGGGAGTCGATTTTGCTGGAGAAACTTCTCTCAACTTGCCATTTTTATCAATATGCGTAGAAAGTTAGCGTCATTTCGAAAAATTTGAGAGATTTAAGCTGTCCACTCTCAATTTTCCGCGTACATTTGACGAACGGCGAAGGGAAGTCGGCGGAACAATCTCGCCACCTCTGCCGTCCGTTCAACTGAATAGCACAGCTGAACGCTCCTGCTGGCAACCGTCAATTATTGCTTTTAACCTTTGTCCAGTCCGTCTGCAGGAAGTATGCGTTTGGCATACCTTTTAGCAAGAGCCCGCAGTCATCAGTCATAGGGTTCGCCTCGAGACCGTCCATCAGCGATTAGTAGAACCCCTAATCGTCGTAGGTGAGCGTTTGTGGAGTCAGAATGCACTGCTTTCACGCCGCCAATTAGTTATTGCGGTCTTGCTAGCGTGCTCGACTTAATCTACCTGCATGGCTGGTCGACACTGTCACCGAAAGTGTACAGCCATTGGGATATGTCAATGGCGTTGCCTCGAAGTCGTTTTGCGTATATGCAACTTTCACACCTTTAGCCGACTCCGGAGCCAACGTTCGTTGGCGGGCGGAAGGTTGACATCCTTTCTTATGCGTATTTTGGGAGATCGTTTCGTGGATATTTCTTAAAATTGATAGAATGGCAAGGCAGAAGTGCCAGCGACGGTCTCAACTCGTTTATGGCAACCCTGCGAACTATGGAGTACTTAAATCAATGCACTTGTAGTATCGGACTTCCTGAGCCGCCAAAGCGGTTTTGGGGATGGCTGAAAACAGAAAGTCTCTTTCAAGTACGGGAAGCCAACTTGAACGTGAATCAATAGGCTTCTCTGATTGAGTTTAAGCTTTGGGCAAGTGTTTTATCCTTAACCAAAGTTGGAGGCATTCATGTAATTTGCAATCGCGAGTAGCGACTATACAGGGAAGCCATAATAAGGGTTGATCATCCTGGAGTCAAGGAAACGGCGGATAATCAAATTTCGAATGTTGCCCTCTCGTCTAATGGGCCTGACGGCGCACCCATGGTCGTCGCTTTGGCTTTTCAACTTCAAAGCGCCCAATACGGTTTCATACTTTCCTAACTGTTCAAGGAAAGCTTTCCTGCCTTCGACGCGAAGGCTGCTTATTCCCTACGAGTGTACGATTGTGCGAAGTGATTCAATTAAGCTGGGGACAAAGGAACTTTATTCAAATGTACGCGATGCCGAAACCAAAACAAAAGAAACGTTAAGTGGCAATTTGGCACCGTAAGATTACCATATCCGGCGGAAGTACTCGTGCAATTGACACTTTCTCTGAATTGTTCATCCAACGTGCAATTTCCGGTGAATTACCGCCCGCCAATTTGAGGCATTTCGTCAAATCAGCTCTTTTGAACAATTCATGTCGAATGGAAATCAATCGCCAACTCTTTGGCGCGTCAGCTTCCGCGTACTATGGCGTGGCGCTCTTAGGGGACGGAATCTTCGGAACGGCTTAAGTGCGGAGCCTTTGGTGTATAATGATGTGCAGCGCTTCTGAATGTCGAACAATATCAGCTTCCTCGGACAGGCATATTCTCTCCGTGCTTCGCATACGTGCGGCCGCACACGCGGACTGTTGATTTCTCGCCTTTTTTATAACTGTTGCTTTGATTCCTGTTCAACTGTAACAATTTCCGGCGGAACATCGCCACCTCCACCGCGACGTCGTAAGGTGTGAAGAAATTGGCGACATGTCCATTAAATGTTTATCCTCAGTGGCCACTTGGCCTGGTGCCTTTTCCTTGGACTGATCAAGGGTGGAGGTGGCTGTCAGGAGGCAACCAGCAGTCTCCATCAGTGAAGGAGAGGGTAATCGTCGATCAGAAGCATTAAGGATCCGATCGGTAGGCTGGATGGTCGAAATCCCGAAGTGAACTATTAATATTTAGAAACTAGTAAGTCGACGTTTTAAAAATGAACAGTTTGAATTTCGAAAGCGTACTTGCGGAGTATGTGTGGTCGTGCAGAAGTTCTCGCAGAATAAAGCAGGCAATATAGGATGGCTAATATCAAGCTTAGACTTACGCTATCCGGTAATGGAGCTTAGCCTGCGCAGCTATACATTAATTCAAAGCTAACTGCAAGCAAACAAACAAGCAAAAGAGCAAATATACGGACGTAGTGAACTTGTAAAGAAAATTGAGCAAGTCATGCTCTTATGCGACCAGTTGAATGATTGCGGTTGAGTTGTTGTTCATACTCGTTTTCTAGTAATTTCATTTCTGCAATTACGCTTGTTCGCAATTTTGACTATTCGGGATGTTGACGTGGGCTGGTATTAGCCGCTCCTTGGTTTCAAGTCGTGGGTGCATTTCAGTTCCAATTTCAGGGAATGCTTGCAACCCTAAATTGTCACCCAGCGCTTTACGCAAGAAGGTGCGTTGATCCTTTTTTCCTGAAGTCTAGTCGCGTGACGAAGCCTCCCTTTCCTCAGTGCGCATTAATCGTGGTAGTTGAAATGGTTGTTTGTTAGACGGTGAGGGGGGGCTTTGACTACCTGGCCATGCGCGCACGGGTCTCGTCGTTGCTGCTGCAATATTGTAGGTCCAGTTGCTTGCGTTCCCGAGCACTGGTGTCCAATTTGGTCCTTGTCCATTGCTTGGTTTTTAGGAACTCAATCTGCGCTAAATAAGGTTTTAATACCTTTTAAAAGTTCGTAACAGTGCTCAGAGTCAGCTTTATTTGGCGAAATAAGCACCGGTCAAAGGAACACGTGTTCGCCAACGAATCGATGCTTTGATGTTCCACTAACATGAAAATCGGTACTTTTGGGGTCGTGAAAACAACCAGGGAAGGCGATTTTGCGTAATCAAAGTTATCATAGGTTTATCACGAAGCAGACACTTGGAGATACTTGAAAACCTGATAATCTTTAGGCGACAAATCAGCTATGGTGAATAAAATAGATGTTCGTAACTCAATTTGCACTGCGTATCTCACGATTATCGAAACTTGTGGTCTAGCGTTATCGAGAATCGTGAAGGATAAGCTGTACGATTTGTGATCCGAAAATTTTACCTCACTCGCCATGCGTAGTTGATATGTCGCCTAAAAGTTGTCAGGCTTTCAACCATCTCCAGCTGTGATAAGCTCTGTGATAAGTTGAATTGCGCAACGTCGCCTTCCGCGATTTCTGCAACTCTGAAAGTGCCCATTTTTCATGTTGATCAAATGTCAAAGCTTCGATCACGTTGACAAAGATGCGCACCTTAGCGGGGTGATTTTTGTACGGATAAAGTTGAAGATGAGCAAAGTTACGAACTTTTCAAAGTTACAACTAAAAGTTAGACGTTTCATTCAGGATGTCTTGATATTCCAGCTTGATTGCGCTCGCGACAGTTGGATTCACGCTTCTGATATGACGTTTGTTCAGTTGCGGAACGAAATGGGGAAGTTCGGCGGTCTTGAGTAGGACCCGTCGAGCATTCGATAGGTCCACCTCGGGCCCTGGCGTGATATGCGTGCGTCGTGCAAGAGTTATTATTTTTTAAAGGATCCCCCTTTCCTCGAACTTCTGCATTCATTTCTAAACTGGCAGCCGGCCAACGGTGTCGCAGCTGCCTTTTCGCTCTTCTGTTCCATCGTCAGACGGGCATCAGCGATGGGCAAAGCAGCTGTTCATTCATAACTGCTTCAAAAGCTTCCTACCGCAGTTCACTTGTATCGCTTCCATTTTTAATGCCCATCGTGCGTTTCGAAGGTAAATTGCATTTTGGTCGCACTTAACCGGCTAACGTCAAAGCAAGCAGGGGACGCGTTCGTTTGCGGTACACGAACGCACCCAAAGCGGAGGCGTCCCGTCGGAGGTAGAATGGCGCCTGCATGCAGTGTGGTTAAGATCCCCTGTGTTTGCACTTTGTGCATGTGTAAATCTTCCATCGCCGAAGCCGGCCTGGCCGGTCTCTTTACATAGGCAATCCTTAGCGCGCCATCGTCGGACCTGCTTCCGATTGGAGTGTGCAGCCAAGAACCGTTTAGACTTTTGGCCACATCAACATCCCTACGGAAGCTGTGCATATGATAAAACGGCAGCTGCACGGAATTGCCCACACAAAGTACACCTGAGCAAATAGGCAACGGCTATACTGCTTTGTTTGTTCATTTCTGACAATGCGGATTGTCGAGCGTTCGGCCAGCTCGGCATGTCGTTGGGAACACGTCGCCCGGTCGGCTGAACCGCAGTTCTTGTTGTCGAGAAAGCGTAAGTTGTTTTATAGCAATTTCACTGGGCCCTTACACCGGATTTCGATTCGAAAAAGCAAACAACTGGGCGCGAAAAGCGACGGTCTCTAAGGGCGCCAGCTTTGTCGTCCCGGGAAGGTGGGCCCTCCAAAGTGACGTTATGATAAGCGTTTTCACGCAGTCAATTGGTTCCAGGCAATGGCATATTGACGACACGGATAGTTGAGCATCCTTAACCATTTATTAAGGAACCTCACGTGCGTGCAACCCCTCGTGGGAGCCAATTTGAACGCATCGCGGAAGGGTCGCCTGAATAATTGGCGCCCAAAGTTGGGAACGGGCGGGATATTTAGGCCGGCCGAGCGGAGGAGGCCAACGTTGCGTTAAGTAGATTTCCAGCCTTCATATTGCATCGGATGTCAACGTTGGGAACTGATTTCGTTTCGCCAACTGGAAACCCTACGAGAGAAAGAGGGATGAAGGGAGGGAGTGATTTAGCAGGAACCATTTCGAACGAGCCGATTAGTAGCTGCATCTGGAGTTTCATGGGCTGCACCGTGGATCTAATTCAAATAAGACTGCTTTTCCACTTTTGCGCTCCTGCCATGAGCACGAGTAGGTTTGTGTTGGACATACTAGGCAAGGTTCCAGCGAAACGGGCAATACACCAGCTTTTGCGGTTTCCTTTTTCAACTTGTTGTTCTGCCGTGTTGCCGCACCTCCTCGTGCTTCAAGGTTGGACAGCAAGTTGACGTTGGTGGCCAGGTTTTGGTCCCAACTGGCTGAACCAGTTGGCCTATTCTTCCGGAATGTCAATTTGCAAGAAAAGAGCAGTGTCCAGTTTCTTCTGCTTACGTTTGCCTTTTGAGCGCCAAACAGTTCCTGCCCATTTGTGCGCATTCGATTGTTTCTTCTTCTGGTTGCCCTTTCCGAGTTTTGCAAACTTGGCGTTTGGCGGCATACGCCACTTCTGAATAGACTTCGTCCGGTATTTCCTGCAAGAAGGGACAAGAGACCAGAGCCTAGTAACACTGACATTGACGGATTGAGCAAATGTTTACCGGCATGTCGTTTGGAGCTTCTATTTCTAATCCAGAGGCGGCAGGGCGAGATACCAGATTAACCAGTTCGCTGTGGGCCGTGTGCGCTCTCTTTATCTACGAGGTGGCGTAAATCGAAGGGCTGTTCCAGTTCGGGTTTCCATAGCGGACGCGAACGGCAAGGCAAAACGTTTGGTCGTACTCTTGCCGATTGAGCGCACTTGATTGGCGCTTCAAGTGTTGTCGGTTGTCCAGGAATACGGTGGCTGTCAGCGTTATGCGCGTCTGCTGGATAAAAATTGCATCGGATTGCCAAGCAACGACTCTTGCCAAATTACATTGCTTTTCCAGCCCATTTCGCCGTTCGCTTTGACGGGTTCGCAACTTCGGTTTAAGTTTCACTCTGGCCTAACAACGCTTCGCGAAGCGTATGCTTACCAAGACGAAAGGTGGCGACTTGTTCTTCGGCAAGCGCGACTAGAGGTGGTAGAAAATCGTCTGATCGCCAAAAGCAGGGACGAATAAAATGGACTTTGCTCAGTCGTTGCTTTAACGGGAATGTTGCTCCAATACGGAATTCTTGAAGCTTCTTCCGTTGTTTGCTAGTTGGATTGTCAGAGGTGATTCTTTTCGCTTCTACTTTTGCGAGGCGTTCAGAAACTGTCAATGCAACGCGTTGTCGAGAATCCTCATTACGCAAATGTTGGTATAGGCGGTATTCTTCCGGTGACAGTTATCGTAAGTCGTAAATCATCGAACTCTTCCAGTTGTCGATCGTTGGTGGACAGTTCCTACGGCGCAAATTAGCCCTTTGAGGAAGAAAGCATCAGAAATTCTTTTCGCGAAGTACAAAATACTAAAAGTACCTGCACTGGTTGCTTGCATGGCAATTGAGCAGTTGAATAATAATATTAACAATAATAATAATAATAATAATAATAATAATAATAATAATAATAATAATAATAATAATGATAATAATATATTAGCAGGTATCATCACAGTTATTTATTTTGAATAATAATAATAATAATACGTGTGTTTTGCTGACTTCCATAGTAGATGTTCTGTTCTATTTATTAAGTCACTTAGTTTGATAATCCCATTCAGCAATTTCAAACCATTCTCATTGTTACCTATTAATATTTAAACGGTTCCAAGTCGCTAAATAAGATCATGTTTAAATAAGAACGTAAGGATTTCAGTATCCCGTGGTCAACTAATTCTATTGTAACGTAATTGAGCACGTGAAGCTTTCAGAATAAACCTGGTCCATCCATCGTCATGTACAAATGTCTGATAATATTAGTATGCTGATGAAAAGAAGCCTGCGCTCCAAATGCTTCGTTCGGTCAGTTGAGTTCCAATAAAAACAGTTGACTTTCAGTGAGCACAGCGAGTCACTTCTTTAACAAGTTAAAGCCGTTGTTGCGGAATTGGTTTAATTTTTCGCAACCTTCACGAGTTCGCGTGTAGCGTATTCAGCGTGGAAAAAGCAATTCAACTCTCCAATAGTTCCTTAAACTTGTAGCGAAATGTTTGTCGAACTCGTGGATTGTTGTATTGCGACTTTGTCCACCGAGGACGTTGCGTACGAAGTTCCAGAAGCTACGAAAAGTTAAACAGATGCACGTTCGCAACAACAACAATGTCCAGACGTTAGGGAAGGGAAGCCTGATTACGCGGCTGCCATACAATCCGTAATCAACAGGGTACTTGTAAATGCATCATAAAGAAAGTAAACGGAATCCTAGAGAAAACTGGATCCTGTCTTCGCAGTAATATTAATAAGAATAACAACAATAATCACAAAATGACTTGCAGGATGCCAGAGTGAGCTGTGAGATGGCTTTGCCCAATTCGTGAGCATTAATGGAAGCTGCGCATGAAAGTTTCGCTTGACCAACTTCAGCCCGACGTTTTTGGAGAATGATCCATTGGTTGCTCACGATTTGCCGCTTAAATGAATGGAATTTAATTAGTGGAGGTTTCCTTGATGAATGGCGCGTTCCGCTGGGATTCGTTCCCAAAAAAGTCGCGCGAGCACGTAAATTGCGCTACTGGCAGGCAGAAGTTTTCATTTAGGTAACTGACCACCGCCGCCGTTGCAGTGGCTTTGGGTTCACCGCCCCCTGGCCATCTAGCCAGCCAGCAGACGTCGCGTCAAAGGGTTCAATGACAGGTGGACGTTGACTCGGTCAAAGGCCGCCAGCGAGGAAAATGGACGGGTTCGTTCGGTCGCCCTGCTCCGTTGAAAAGCTAATATTGCATGGCCGACTTGCCACCAGTCGCCGGCAGCATTAAGCTAATTGAGCAGCACTTGCACCCATTGAAACCGGCGCTCCGGTCGTCTGCTCGCTCGTCTGGCCACCGTTAAAATTTGCCTTGAGGCGCCAAGGTGGTGGTGGAGGTGGTGCCAATCCATCGGGTTGACAGGTCCCCTCGTAGCTCCTGACGAAGCGCCAAAGTACTCATCTGACTTTTTCTCCCGATGCGCTTTCAACAACTTGCTGAACAGCTGAACTAACAAAGTATCCTTATATTATGTCGACTTCGCTGGCCGAAGACGAAAGCGAAAGCGCTGAGAAAGTAAGTTTGAATGTCGCTTGAAGCAATGCCAGTCTGCCTGTCATTGTCCACGTGTGCACGACAATTGCAGCTGAATATGCGGCCGTTGCACACGAATTGTCACGGCTACCGTATGCCTATTTTTCACCCATTGTGAAGTAACATTGTTAATACGATAATATCGGGAAAGAAGGAGATAGCCGCTCCCGGAAGATTATTGACGAAAAAGCCAATTGGAGTGATGTATTACTACATTTCTAAGTCTTCAATGGCATAATTTCGGTCAGCATCTGTGTCCACCAAAATGGAAGGATGGGCTCTTTCGCAATGACATTGGCATCCCAAGGAACATTAAGCCAGCGAGTCCCCGCTAGTGAGCATTTGCGCTTGGTCGTCTTATTTTCTAGTAATAGGATATTGTTGCGCGGTTTGCCAATGCTTTTCCTTTTATTCTCTTTACCTGTAGCCTAGGGTAACTGTATCCCGTAATGTTCAAACAGCTTGTGACGTTCTTGACAGCTTCGCAATCCCGTGGTAGTTGCGTGGCTAGGCTATTATTATTATTATTCATGGTGTTGTATTTTCACAGATTCTTCCCGTTGTTTTTGTACGTTGATGGATCTGTAAGTAAACTGACACGGTCTCCCTACCATCGGACAAATGAGAGTGGTTATAAGAGGACGCGGTCGGAAAACGAGGTACGGGTTTTCTCTCGAATATATCGGAACGCTCGGGTTCCGTCCTCAGAAAGCAAGTGTGTCAAAGATAGGATTGTTTTATTATCAAGCATTGGATGTCTTGTAACAGACTGCAATGGTCAATAATAATGATGTCAAACGTCGTATATTAATTGTCAAACATGAATCACAGCAATGAAAACGGTTGAATTATTTTTTAAATCTCATTGCGCACAGTAACAGTTGCATGGTTTCATTTTCTGAGCAACGGAAATATTTTCCCCTCGCTCGTGGGTTCGTTCCGTTACTCCAAGCGTAATGTTGCGCCACTCTTGGTTCCACTCATCCTTGTCCTGTGGTTGCTAACGCGGATTCCTTTGAAGAAAATGGCATTTATTAAATTTCGCTTTTTCGTACGCCGTACGGCGCGCAGCTTTGTACTGAATCGTTAATTCCCATTTTGCCGTACAGTTCTGTTTGCCTACGGTGGAATCCCATAGGTCCCCTCCCCCATTGTTCGGTTCTTTCCTTTAAGGCCGCAAAGAGTGGTAAATTGCTTTGGGTCTCGGTTATTGTTACTGATTCTTTCAAGTTGTTGTTTGCTTGCAACCTATTGCATTACGAAAGTCTGTACCACGAGGGATTCTAATTGATCCGTTTCATCATTCGCTGGCAGTTAGCTTTTGATAATTACCTTTTCGTTTGCGGCAAGCTGGTCAGTATTCTTTCGCTTGTCCGTCGAGAATACGGTGCAGGAAGGGAATGGATTATTGTAAATATGGGCATGCCAAAAAATGTCTCGTTGGAAAGGTAATTTTTTTTACAAATTGCCCGTCCGCCCTGAGAACCGCCAACGTCAGTTTAAGTGACTTACTGTAGTTGCCGTTTTTTCAACCCCTCAACTGTTTGGCATTGCTCGTGATTGGGCTATGCCTTGAACTCGTCGGAAGAAAGTTGGCGATTGGCCTGAAACTGCGGTAGTGTAGGTTCGTCATTGCTGGTAACAACGTCATGCGTCACAATTTCGTTGCTTCCATTCTGGTCCATTCGTTCGCGTTGTAAGTTGCTAGCCGGTTGTTTCAGTTCGCGTCCCTGATTGCCCATTCAAAAAATGAGATTGTCAGTAGCATTGGAAACTTTTTTGGCGCCAAAGCTAGCACGGCAATCCTTTCTTTCCTGATAAACAGTTTAGACAAAACATTTAGTCCACAAGTCCGTCGAAGTACCATAGTCACGTTATTATAGCGATATATTAATGCATAAGATCTTTCCAGCGGATCAGCGAATTGTGACGAAATTTTGGGCAGTTTGGCAGGTTTGCTAATGGAACAGGGCGGTCAACTCCGCGTTACGGCTATGCTATCCGCCGTAGCTGGCGGGGAAGCACTCGTGAGCTTAGGAATTCTTAATGCGCTACGACGTTTGTTAACCTGGACCTCACCGCAACAGGTTTGGGCGCTCCGGTATGCAGTTGGACGGCCGGACGTGGCCTTGACACTGAAAAAGCTGTTTTGAAGTTTGGGTTCCTTCGAAGGGTTACTTTTCGTCGAATTTGGAACGTGTCCGATTAGGTGGCGGAAGTTTTTCTTAGAATAACAATTAAGCAGCTTGCGGCGCCAAGAAGCGTTTGCCATCGTCCAACAGGTATTGCACCCTTAGCTGCGAGATCCAGCTGGCCAAGTGTATCCAATAAACGTTGCTGAAGTTTCGTCATACCGCGTCAAAGTTAATCAATTTTCCATCCTTGCATGTCAGCAGTCCACCTGCTTTTGCTTTCGTCAATTTCTTTGCCAACAGGAAGAATAAAGATGCCGTAGTAAAGAACTTGCTTTTTCTCAATTAATAGTAGGCATTGTTATTGTGTAATGCTTCTGCTTTACATGCTGAAGAGCAAGTGAACAAGTTAGCATGCAATATTTACAAATTGCCCATCGCGCTGTCTTTCAGGCTGCCTGTTCAGACGGACTTAGCCTCTAAACTGTCCTTCATAATTCCTTCGAGGGGAGCGCGTCGTCGAGTTGACAATATTAGTAGTTGCTTGGGACAGCGGGCACTCTGCCCCGGATGTCTCCCTGAAAATAGAGTTTCCCGCTGCGCCTTACTTCAAAGAAAGCAGCTTTGCGGCGGAGAAGTCGTGGTCATTCAATTGCACGCTGTTTTTCGGACGCAGTTGCAAAATAATTTGGAATTCAAGAGGGATTTGCTGGTTCGAAGCTGGGCTAACAATCATCCATGAAACCAAAGCTGCCGCGTTTATATCCAGCGGCCATTTCTCCGAACGAACTTTCTATCCCGTCACAGTGTGCCTTCTGCTTTGGTGTTCGTCGGCAATGTAGAAATTGTCACTCTATTATGAATAAGCCAACTTTCCATTGCCAGTTGATTTGGTGACCAGGCGCTTTGTCTTCGTATTTTTGCGGCAAGCTGTTCAGGTTCGCAGTAATAATAGGAGTGCGCACGGGTTTGCCCTCACTGTTCCCAAACCATTACGGCTTGGCCAACGTTCGCGCTTTGCGTGAATCGAAGTGGCCCCAACGTGGTGGTCACTTCCGTAATTGGTTTTCAGCTGGCGGTCTTATGCTGTTTTCAGGGCCAACACTGTCATTTGCTTACTCTTTGTGTACATATGTGCGCAACTGGAAGGCCTGCTGCTCCCCGGTCCGTCTGCAGAAGAGCCGCATTTAAATTCAGAACTATTCGCGAGCTTCCTCCAAGCCTTCAACGCAAGGGGCGCTGCGCTTACGTTATGCGATACTGCCCAAATAGTTGGATCTCCTCTGCGACTTTTGTTCCACCTACATGTCCAAGGGGACCATTGATCTGCCGTCGAAGCATTGAGTCTCCCCCAAGCGGTATTAATAGTTTTGATGCCCATTGGGCGCGCCGCGTTTGGGGTCCCTCCGTTTCGGGAGCTTGCCGTTCCTTTGGCACTAATGCCAAGTGCGATAATTCTACTTTTCATTTCCCGTTGGAACAACTGAACACGGCGAGCGTTCGTCTTTTGTTAGCTTTCGAACTAAGATTTCGTCCGTCATCAGCAGACGCGTGGATTTGAGAGTAACGGAACGCAGTTCCCAACGTTGTCAAGTGTTGTCGATTTGTCGCTGTTTCAACACGCTTGAAGATTCTTTCTCTGACGCGCTAAGGCATCTTACATTTGCTATTTGGGCTTTTCCGTTCCTACAAGTTGGCACAGAACTGCTTGCTCAGTTCGCTAGTGTTTCCATGCCCCCACGTTGTGTCATTTTAATCAACGCAGGAATAATGAACCGCCATTTTCCTTTAACGGACGCTAAGGTTTCAGAATGGTATACATTTATTATCTTTGTGTAAATAGTCAGGGCTGAGCAAGTACAACAGGCACGCATCGTAGTACCAGTGATTTCCGCCTGCTTGCAGCAATTCGGAGCCACTAACAAGGGTGCCTGCTCCTAGCGGAACAGTATGCTTACGAGATAAGAAGTACCAACGGGAGCAGTGACGCTGTGTGCGAAGGAGACTGCTGCTTGGACCCTACTTATGAATTCATGAGCAGTTGCTCACAGGCCATAGTCGGCAGCCTCTTTCGTGAAAGCGCTATTGGTCCATATGTTGTCCAACTGTAAACAGGTTTTCACTCTCTGCCTCTCTCTTTCTTTCTCTCAGTTGTCTCTACAGTGCGGCGAATAACGTAGCGCAACCTATTCCTGCATGTCAAACTGCAGATCACTACCCACCTTGGAAACGAAAGAGAAGGTTGATTTCATAGAAGACAGGGATTTGTCGACACGACACCTGCCTCGAGTCGTTTCATTCTATCAACATGTCTGGCTTTGTGCGCAAGATATCCACCAATTTCGCATCCAGCGTGCCAAGGAAGGACACCATCATGAGCACTAAGGGTTTGGTCTTTCGGAATGCGGCATCCCGACGGGGCCTAACACGATTTCCTTTGTTTTCAGGCGACTTTCTTGTTGATCCCTTCTTTGCTGGCCAGACGATACACGCCGGTCAGTCCGGAGAAGGTTAGCTGCCCATTGGACGTAAATAAGTTGGATGTAAACTTCGAACGGACGATTTTTCAGTTCTGGCCGAACGCATTCGCAATCTAATCGAAGGCGACATTATACCCGAGGAGGAGGATACGGACTTCCACCCGCTGTTCTGTGAGCTGATGTCGCTGACGGAAAATGTCGAACAGGGGGAGCGTTACTTTTGGAGCGAGAAGTCCAGATGGATCAAGTACGAAGAATCGGTCGAAGAGGGCGAACGTTGGTCGAAGCCGCACATAAGCCTTCTAACAATGGATAATCTGTTGTTGTTGAAAAGTGCCTTGAAGAACTGCGACAGCAATTTCGACTTCCAAGTGAACGGCTACGTCGATTTGATCGGTAGGCCCCGTCCACTGGAACCAAAGGCGCCTTACTATTGGAGCTACGCTTCGCCTAGAGCGCATAAGCGAATCGTGGAGCAAGCAGTTCGACATCCCCAAGGCGGAAGTGAAATGCGCGAAAGAGGCACTGCTGGCAAGAAAGCATCATTTCAAAAGGTCAAAGATGCGGATGAGTAAGGAGAGTACAGTTATTCCATTGCACGCTCTGTTGGAAGTTGAGAGTGAAAGAGAGGGCAGCCTGCGCGTACACAGATAACCTATTGTTTATGTGTTAATGTTTACGTTTTGGAAATTTTGATTAATTTTATGTTATTCACTTTCATGCTATTTGTATGTTCGGCCAGAGTTTTATTTGTTCTCTAAGGACGGTAGCCACAATCTTGGGAGGTTTAGCACCAGAGCATAGGAGAATGGTCCGTCACGCTAAACTGCGCGCACTATTTGTCGCCAAAGCCGAACGATTGCGTATAGGAAGGCGCTGTGATGTCTCCCAATAGTCAATGGGGTCTCATTTGCAGGCGACATGACGTCTCCCGATTCTTCGGCTAACATTGCTGAACAGGAGGAAACGGAAGGACAGAAAAATTCTTCGAAAACTGCCGCAAAGCAGTACCATCATAACCTGCTCCGCAAGTTGCCAAAGGACACCGAAGGCGCTGCTGTTTTGATCGGATACGTTGACGGTCTCAGCCGGCCTTTGGCTCATTTCGCACGCTTGAAAACTGCCCTACTCATGAATGAGCTGCTTGAGGTGAGCCTCCTTAGCCGGGGTGCCTCTGCCTCCACTTCGTCAATGCACATTGGCGTCCGAATCGCCCTTGTCCATCGTTGTGCCTTTTCAGCTTCCAATTCCAACGCGCTTTGTTTTCGTACTGCTCCTCCCGTTTGAACACTCCGAACAGGATGCTTTGTCGATTGGATCTTGCTTGGGAGCTCTTCTCGTCGATGAGGTAAGTCTATTTATTATTCCACACTAATGGGATGTAGTACAACTTACTGCCGCGTAACATTCTTCGCTTTGACTTTTCTCTGTCGACCTTAATATCCCAGCGGTTCCGTTCATTTTCTCTCGGGAGTTGGCAAATGGTAATTGCAATGACGAAATCTGAACTGCTGCTTCAGTTGCCTTTGAGATGCGTCAATATTTATGCAAATGATCCGGTTGCCATTGGCTACCTGCAGTGTGGTCCCTCGGTTGAGTAGCAATTTCAGAGATCGGCCATTTATTAGGAATAGTGGGAGTTCGAGGTTAGGTTAGGTTGGAGGAAGGTGATGTTCGTACAGGCGGGCTAAAGGCCTTGAATTTAATACTGTTTTGCTGTTTGGGGTCGCTACTGTTTGCTTTGGCTGAAATCAGTTGTCAAGCGCGATACGTGTAACTGGAATATAAGTTGAATCTTGCTATTGCCTTTGACGTATTAAATTTCCTGGAGTTATTATTGATCGGTGTAGAATTTGCAATGTAGCTGTGTTCTCAAACTGTACCACCGGCGATTGCCGCTAATCGTCCCGTCAATCAGATCAGAATATATTGGTGTCATTGACGAAACGCGTCTTTGATGACATGTGGCAGCTTCCCGTGGCAACGAAGAATGGGTGAATGAAAAGCGGTGCTTGATGCGATGTCTAAATATGTTGCACTTTATGTAGTTGAATCACTGATGAATTCAATACAACTGATTGTTTGCATTCCATATTTGGTTTTCCGTATGTCCAGATTTAATACCTTGCTGTTTTCGTATAGATAAGCATGAACGGATATATTTTTTTAAATTTATTTATTTGTATAACCCAGTCTTCAACATATATATGCGTACATGAATGCTTTCCCCAGCCTTTGACAGGATAAGTGAATATGCCACGACTCAATGAAAATGCGGTCCTTGACAACCTGTCGTTGACGTATGACCTCTGAAGTGATATGTGGACAAGTGTGCTTGACCATCGCGTGCTCCTTTATAACCTTTGCTCTCCAAATTAATGGATAATAGATGAATTATTGGTTTCGAACATTGAACCATTTGATTGCTTATTGGTTTATGAAATGTAGAATTGAACTGATATTCAACGTCGGTCGTTGTTGAATTGGCGGTCGTTTGGCGACTGAAATTCAGTTGCCTCCTCCTTACATTGAACGACGTATTTCAAACGTAGCCTGGCGTTATTTGTCAGCGAATTTCATCACTTGTCAGAACTGTTGTCCGTAAGGGAAGGTTGAGATTCGCGTTCAGCTCATTCTCAGTTGTCATTATAATTCGTTTACCTTATAGTTCATTTTGATCAGCAGTTGAAACGTCAAATGGTTGCATGTAAATTTTGACTATTAATCATTCAACCACTTTACTACATTCTAAGCACAGTTATACATAAACATTGCCAAACTTAATAATCCAATTTCGGTGGACATGCTTGCAGTGAGGTACAGTTCAGAAAAATCCTTGACTGAATGAATATATATATATATATATATATATATATGTTTAAACACTGGGTTTCTTTTAACGGGTCTTGTTTTCATGATGTTGTTCGTCAAGCATGGCTTGTTCCCGTTTGTTCGTAATGTCTGAAATTTACCGAAACAACTCCCTACCAGCTGATGGATGGGAAAGTTATTAGGAAAAAACAGAACACTATGTTAACCTTCAGAGCTTTCAGAACGTTCTGGTTCCGTCGTCACAACCACAGGTCGCTGACGACGGAACCAGAACGTTACGAAAGCTCTGAAAGTTAACATATTGTTCTGATTTTTCCTAATAACTTTCCCATCCATAAGCTGGTAGGGAGATGTTTCGTTAAATTTCAGACATTACGAACAAACGGGTACAAGCCGTGCTTGACGAACAACTATCATATATATATATATATATATATATATATATATATATATATATATATATATATATATATATATTATATATATATATATATATATATATATATATATATATATATATATATATTTGTTTGAACACTGGGTGTTTTGTAACGGGCTTGTTCATGTTCGGATATTTTTTCGGCTGTCGTCCGTTTGCTGGTATCTGTAATAGTTCTGAAACACGCCCTACCAGCGGATAGATGGGCAGTTATTAGAGAGTATCATAGATAGAACGCTTATGGAATCAGAGCTTTCGGCACTCTCTGGTGCCGTTGTCAGTGATGGGAAAGAGCTTTCCTAATGAAACGTAATGGTGGATTTTAAACTGCGTCACAAATAGGACATGCGTGGTTTAAGATATGTTGTTCCCTTTTTTGTTCCATGTTTACAGTCGTGTCCGGTTTCCAAATCGCGATAGACAGCATGCTGATCGCTGTATGACCCATAAGCAAATGTCACTCACTTCCGCCCCTTTGTCTCGATTGAAATTGTTATTGTTTTTTAAGCGTTATGTAGATGACATATTCGTGTTCATCACAGAGGTGAAGGAAGATAAATTTTTGGAATATCTTAACGGTTTATTCCCTGGGCAAATCAGATTCACAATGGGAAAAAATGCAACCGATCACTTCCGTTCTTGGACACCTTAGTCATAAGACATGATGAACGCTTTCAAACAGCAGTTTACAGAAAGGCAACCCACTCGGACAAATATCTACATTTCTCGTCTCCTCATCACCAATCAGTGTTCCTGGGTTTAATCAAAGGGTTGATGGACTGCGCGAGGAACGTATGTGACAATGAGTTCTTACAACCAGAACTACATCACATAAAGCATACGCTATCGAGAAATGGATACCCCAGAAAATGTATGTCTTCTACGGTTCATGAGCGGTCAAGTGGTTCTGAAGAAAGTCGAAACAGTACACGAGATATGCTTACTGTGACTATCCCATACTATAAAGGAATTGGGGACAGGGTACAACGTTTAGGAAAGGTTTTAGTCTTCAAAGTTTATTTCAAAAGCTCACTGAGTCTGAGATCTTTGCTCAGAAGCGACAAGCTCAGGGTATCAAAAATGAAACAGAAAGGTGCTGTTTACGCAATCAAATGTGAATGTTCTGGAATATACATCGGGGAGACGGGCAATACGGTGAATCATAGATTCAAAGAGCATTTAGCCCACATAACCCGGTGTAAAAAAGCGAAATCCAGGATCAACGGAGACGCAGACCAAGGCAGGGGCCGCAGACAAACACTTTACCCTAAAGTGATAATGGAGAATACGATTAAAGCATCAGCAGTAGTAGAACATGCCTCACAATGCTCAGGCACTCTGGAGGCGATACTGCTTTGCAATGAACAAGATTTCAAATTAAGGAAGATAAAAGATGCTTTCTTTATTCGAAACAATAACAATTTCAATCGAGACAAAGGGGCGGAAGTCAGTGACATTTGGTCAGGAGTCATGCAGCGATCAGCATGCTGCCTATTGCGATTTGGAAACCAGACACGACAGTAAACATGGAACAAAGCAGGGAACAACATATCTTGAACCACGCATGTCCTATTTATGATGCAGTTTAAAATCCACCATCACGTTTCATCAACAGATCTTTGATTGCTCATTAGTCGCTGAGGACGGGGTGTGCGCGACCCCGAAGGCTCCGACGGTTGTTTGATAATTAAAAGTGACAAACGATGCTAGTCGTACAAACATTATCATTCATATATATATATATATATATATATATATATATAGAGTAGTAGCCGAAAGGTATGCACTCTTGTGCCTTTTATGGAAATTCAAGGCTTTTACTCAACGGGAGAAAACCGTGATACATATATATATATATATATATATATATATATATATATAATGCGAAAGATGAAATGATACGGTATCCTTGTTCAATCAGCTTTAATCAGCGAAGCTTGCGGAACGTCCGTCGTCAACGCCATGCAGAATAAGGTGGTGGCACATGTGAACGAGTGACGTAAAGGCTGTTGCAGAGGAGTCAAGTAGCTATTTTGCTGCACCCAGTCTGATTAATTTGGTCGGCCTACACTCCACATATGGCGTACAAGTCATATTGCAGTTAGAGGAATACACAAGGGTACAGAAAGAATAAAGTTAAATGCCATATGCTATGGGCAGACGTCTCTATTGACAAACCGTTGTTTTTTACGGAAGGTGACATTATTCGTGCAATGCCAATCGGAAATGTTTACGGACCTGCAGGACGTGAAAGCCGACTCCGTAATTTAAGTCTTCTTACCTAGTTCCCCGTCCACGCTCGACATGATATTGTAAGAGTTGCGTTTTACCCCAGAATCTACATTATGACTGCGTGGAGATCTTTCTTCAGGTATTTCTGCCTTTATGTGAGCTTTGCCAGAACCATGACACTTATGTTAAGGTCTAGGATTAGGCCAGAAAACGATTACTAAGGTCGTGTTGCTTTCGTAAGTTTTCTGTCATTACCTAAGCCTTGACTTTAACATAAGGGTCATGCTTCCGGCAAAGCCTACATAAAGGCAGAAATACTTTAAAGATCTCCAAGCAGTCATAATGTAGGTTCCTGGTTAAAACGCAACTCCTACAATACCTCGTCGAGCGTGGACAGGGAACGAGGTAAGAAGACCCCGTAGTTTTCTAGGGAACTACATTGATTCCTAAACTTGAACAAACTGCTTACCATATTTTGCAAGACTTTCGTGCCCGCTACTTCACTACTCATCATTACATTAATACTGGTCCAGTGGATTACTAATTGAAGTTAGCGTGCAAACCGTGCGGTGAAAGTGTACGATAAACGTGGAAAGTTCGTTTATCAAATGAACTCAAACTTGGGATGCTTTTGCACTTTAGTTATAAGTTTTACATTTTTAATGATTCTCGCTTATTGGCACTGCAATTGTTCACCGGACGACGTTAGTTCAGCTCCTATGGTTCGTTGCGGGTGCGACCAGATTGTACAAGCGGTCTTCGCAATGTGGCGAATTGCCTTGGAAGGTCGGACACCGGGAAGTTGCTTGATGCATTCTTTGCCACAGATGTTCCGAAGTAATATCGCATAAGACTGTCCATCTCTTTTGCATCATTGTGTAGCTGTTTTGCAGCCTCTGCTTTCTTGTAGGTGTTTTCAAAAGTTTGCTACAAGGCAAGCGATTGCAAAGACCTTACGTACGCGGTGGACGAGTTCATTTCTCAATCCATTATCATTCCTGCGGGAAAATGGGATCCATCTGCCCGGCTTGAACCTTCCGACAGCGCCATTCCCGTTAGCATTGTCTTGCGAATATTCGTCGCGATGCAACTGTTTTACACGTAGGCCAAGCGGACCATAGGAAGAATTAGAAGGCAGACTCTTACGCAGGCACCGTCTTCGAAGAAAATATTTCAAAGGACTGGCAGGTATGATAAAGGCGATGTTGGACCAATTGTTAAATAATTGTTGATTATCTAAAAATTCTCATAACTATGAATTACTTAAGGAATCTTTTCGTCTGAAAATTTAGAATATTCGGCGGGCTTGTCGAGGATCTCAGGATGAAACTTCCCTGGTACATTAGCGACTTCACCGATGCATTACGTGGTCGCTTCACGCAAACAATCGCTGCAGCCATATTTCTCTTTTTCGCCAACATCTCAAAGATAATCACCTTCGGCGGAGTCATGGACCACGTATTGAAAAAGCAAATTGTAATTTCCTTGTGTGGATACAGCATCGTTGCTAACTGCATTTGGTTAGCGCGGGAATTTCGCTTGGCTATTACCCCAGTTGATTACGGAGCAGAATTCTCTGCCTTAAATGAGTTGAATTTCTTATTGGACGAAAATGGGAATCGCGGTATTTGGAACGCGCTGTTTTATGACACTCCATGGGAACTATGTCCAAATATTAGCAATGGTTTGCCCTAAAGTCTGCGGACATCATTCGATTTGGTGCTTGCATATTAGATTTGAAAATTCAAGATCTTCACTGAGCAGTAAAACCTATTCACTTTTCAGGGAACTATTGAAAACATCTTAGCCGGCGGTATATGCGGAACAATATACGCTCTATTTTCTGGCCAGCCATTGTGCGTACTGTCGGCAACGGGACCGTGTCTGGTGTTCGAAGCCATGATGTTTACATTCTGCGAGTACGTTGCGATATTTGTTTTTGTGAAGTGTTGGCATATTTCATTTTGAATGAAATATAGAAATTGGGAGTTTCTCAACTAATAACCACGTTTGAATGACGACATGGTATTAAGACATTGGTAGGAAATTGACGTACGCCAGTGGTTTTACTTTCGCTTGCCTCTTATTATAACTTCCGATGAAGCGTACCCTAGGTATATATATATATATTTTTTTTTATTTATTTATTTATTTATTTATTTTTATACTTATATTTGTATATATACATATATACTGCGCGTCATTGTACCTTGAGACGATTACGCTGAGGATAGTGCGAAAAGCTCTGGAAACTTCGTGTTATGATGTAATGTAAGAAGCGATGGGAATTTGAATTATTTATTTTGTTGAAGGATACGTGCTCACTCACTTCAGGCTTGATGTTCATATAACTCCTGCGAACAAGCAGTAGCAGGGCTATCAGGTACCTGTTACAATTCTGTTCAGATCAGCAATCCGCTTATGGAATTAGCAGCTATGCACCTGTAATTGATTGAACTTTGTTAAATTGAAGTCACGCTGCACACAAAAATGTTTACGCATATGTTATCTAGTTTCAAGATTAAATTTGAAAATCTACGTACGGAAATCTTTGCATGCTTCCTTACATTTATTCCTCTCTCTCTCTCTCTCTCTCTATATATATATATATATATATATATATATATATATATATATATATATATATATATATATATATATATATATATATATATATATATATATATATATATATTTGATATATTCCATGTTCCCATTTTTCGAATTCATTTTTGTAACTGCCTCCATTTTCAACCCGTTAACACCAAAAAGCAAAAAACATTCCATAAGTACAGTGTAGTCATGAGAACTGCCTCCATTAGTATATCTCCAACTGTCGCATCCAGTGAAAGTGAGATATCCCGTTGCAGGTACACTTTTTATAAGAGCGCGTGTTTTGACACTATATTGAGACTGTTTAACTTGTGAATAATTTCAAATTTGAGTATGTTTGTATACTTGTTCATATATGGACTGCCTTGTTATTTCAAATTATTCTTCTAAAAGCCCGCATTCGCTCTCCCTTGCGTAAAATTTCCTGAACGTTATTGATATTATTATTATTTTTTATTATGGAATTGTCTTCGTAAAGGGTGCTGTAAAGGTTTTCGTTCTTTGTCACTAAGAAAATTATTATTATTAAGTTGAATGAAGGTTTCTAACGGGTTAAAGTTTCATTGTATCAAGAGTTGGCAAGAACACCCCTTCAGAAATGCTTTATTATAGGCGTAGATTTCGGAACCTCCCTTGGTTACGTCTTCACCGCTAATCAGAACTGCGTAACATGTGTTACTGTAACGACTCGTTACGGCTCTTTCCTGTTTAGGCAGCAAAACTGGGACTTCCTGTGCGCCCGATTTTGGGTCGGCTTCTGGACGTCCATAGTTCTCCTTGTTTTTGTGGCCACAGACGCTTCCGTCATGGTCAGCTGGATAACGCGCTTCACCGAAGAGGCTTTCGCCAGCCTGATATCGTTAATCTTTTTGGTCAAAGCGCTGGAAGAGATGTTCGCCATCACAGAGACAAATCCCGTTTTACCAAGAATTACGGTACCACTCCTATTGTCGATTTCCTCATTAATTCGCTTCTGCTGTTGTTACCTTCGCTTTGTTGCATTATTTCGCTTCCTACACCCTTTCCCTTTGCAGTGGCGCGTTTTAGGTATCGTTGGATGACCACAAGTTCTTCAGTGCGAACACAAGCGCAAGAGTGGTGCGGTCGGTTTCCCCTGAAGGCAGTAATTTTACTATATCAGGTGGGATACAGCTTTGAAATGGCCTTGCCATACCGTGGTTCCTTTTCAAGAATGTCACGAGCTTGGAGGTCACATCGAAAACGGGGCCTGCGTTATTGAACCAAATCTTTACCTTTTCTCCGTCATAATGATTATTTTAACTGCCGCAATTGCTTTCTCTCTCAAATGGTTCCGCCACTCATCCTTCTTCTCCAGTCGGGTAAGTTTGCTTACTTTTGGCATCTATGAAGTATGGATATATGAGCAGTACTATTAATATGCACTTATACAGTCGATACGCACATGTAATGACTTTAGAACGTGCAGCTATGCGGCCTTATAAAATGCGTGTATTGACGCATGCAAAAGTGTCTTATCATTTTCGTAAATGCGATGTAGCAAAACCTGCATGACAAAAGTTTTTAATGCTTTAAGAAGGCCACACTTGCTGATTTGAAACCTCTGCGTGTACAATTATAAAACCATTCTTCAGGCACTCTGGTTCGAAGTATTCCCAGCAGATATTGTAGAGATCTTTTAAGTTAGCCACTTTTGAAGTGATGTTTCTGGCAAGCGAATATTTGCTCGTTATTTAATTGTGTATGACTGTGGCTTCATGATGTAACTGCAGACATAGACTAACCTTAATGTGTATTGTTAAAATTGCGTGGTCCTATGGCATGTTTATGAACAGTTGACTTGCTAAGGTTATTGCAAATTACTAATAGCTCCGCGACAGTTGAAGGTATTAATAGTTTGTCTTTTAACAGAAACCCCTTTTGGGGGCAATCGAAGGACATTACGAATTAAAGAATATCAGGAAACTTTGCAGTACCTATTCATCAGAGCGGTTTTTCTGATAGATTCGCAATGTAATTGCTGACTTCAACGTGACGATAGCCATCGTGGTCATGGCAGTGCTTAATGCGTGTCTAAACGTGCGTGCTCCATGCCTAAGCGTTCCGGATAGGCTTGTCGTAAGTGAATTTAGGGCTAGCTTGCTTTGTTGTTTAAATTACTACACTGCTTGCATTTTGAAGCCAACGTCAGGTCGAAGCTGGTTCGTAAATCCGTTGGCCATTGATCCATGGTGGCTGAGCCTGGTAGCCATTCTTCCCGCGCTGTTCTTCAGCATTCTCATTCTCATGGACCAAAACATAACCTCTGTTATTATAAACAGACCGGACAACAAATTGCAGGTTGCATTTATTCCAGCAATCGCACCAACAATTCTTGCGAAAGTTAATTCGTTTATCAGAAAGGCTTTGGCTATCATCTGGACCTTACGGTCATTTCGATTTTGATGATAGTTTGCTCGACTCTCGGAATACCATTCTACGTCGCAGCCACCGTTATCTCGCTTATACATTTGGAAAGCTTGCGGATAATGTCCCAGATCGCTGCTCCTGGCGAGAAGCCAGCCTTTCTGGGCATCAAGTTGGCTATCAATTTTCAGACCACATAATGTGACGACCATTTTGCAGGGAACAACGCGTGACTGCATTGATTGCTCACATTCTAATTGGACTGGCGGTTTTCTTGACGCCAGTTGTGAAGGTTGGTGTATTTGCTGGGCAGTTTCTTTTCTTAGCCAGCGACGTTGCAGCTCGTTCCCATGCCGGCTTTATTGGGCATTTTTGTCTATATGGGTATTGTGTCGCTCATTGGACAGCAGGTAGATCGTTTTGTTTTCATTAAGTCAAAGTCAGGCAGTTGGTCAATGTTGAGTTTCTTTCAGTTCATTGAGAGAGTATTAATAATCTTCATGCCGACCAAGCACCAACCGGATTATCCTTGGTTACGTTTGGTGCCAATTCGAAAGATTCACATGTTCACAGCCATACAAGTCTTCAGCTTCGTGTTGCTAGCCATTGTTGAGGAAATCAAAATCGTGTCCATGCTATTTCCTTTAATGGTGGCTCGTTCGGTGTTGCCAATTAATTCTGACGAAGCTTTCATTTTTTCAGCTGCTCGTGCTTATTTGCATAAGAAGATTCGTTCTACCGTTGCTGTTCAGCAGCAAGGAGTTGAAGGTGCTGGACGATGAGCTGCCGTCGTGGAACGAAGTCATGAAGCCAAAACAGCGACCAATGAAGTCCAAAGCGTTTGCCATGAGCGACACTGCGCAGAAAGTTCAACTTCTTCCAAATCCTGAAGTGTAGGTTGTTATAAGCGGCAGGTTGCGTGTTTCTATAACGTATAGTCAAATAGATTAGCATTTCGCGCACCAGATTGGGAAGCAAGCGTAATAGTTATGGGGCAAAAAAATAAAAGCTCTTTATTTACGCGTTGCAATGCTTTGGTCCGTATAGCGTTTCGTTATACAATAACCTACCGCCGAAGCATGTTGCGCACTTGTCGCAAGTTCACTTGGTCAATAAAGCATGTGCAAAACACTGTAAACTGAATTGAGAAAGTATATACAAACTGGCTGAACATTGAAAATTCATTATAATGCATTGCTAAAGTCCAGGTCCTTAGCAGTATCTGGTCGTTATGCAAGCGCAATAACTTCACGTTTCTTCAACAATCAATTTGTCGATAATGCAGCAATAATGATACGAGAAATTAATAAATATTAACGTTTTAAATTAGGGCAATGATCTCTGCTGCCAGATTTACAAAGAATTAGGCCACGAATTGATACCATTCACTTTTCAACTTATTGTTATGTTGGCCTCATATTTTTAAAGGAATCATTTTAAGTAGAAATGCGATAAATTGTGTTCCTCATTTGCTTAGAAATCCTATTTTTTAACTGTGTTCCTATTACTAATAATACATTCTGTTTTAAAGCGCAGCACACTGACGGGGCTTTAAGGTGATTGGTAGAATTTGCTTGCTGGCAAATGTTTGCATCATTTTTGGCGGGTGCTATGTCAAAGCCATAATGACGTGCCATACATTAAAGCCGGTAACACATGTGATCTTCGACAATGACGGTTTACTTCTCAACACGGAAACTCTTTACGAGGAAGCAATTTCTACGATACTTAGCCGTTACGGCAAAGGCAAGTACACCTGGGAATTAAAGCTAAAGCAGATGGGTCGTGCACAGGAAGTTGCTTACCAAATCATCATTGACGAGTACAAGCTGCCAATGTCCGTCCAACAAATGATTAAGGAAACGGATGCTTTGCTATTAGACCGTTTTCCGAACAGCCAATTGATGCCCGGAGCTGATCGACTGATTCGGCATCTGCACACTCACAACGTACCTATTGGATTGTGCACCGCGTCAAGAAAGAAGTATTTCGCATTGAAAACATCCAAGCACAAAGAGCTGTACCAACTATTCCATCATGTTGTGTGTATTCCAGAAGAAGTGGAGATCAAAACTGGCAAACCGCATCCGGACTGCTATTTAGTTTGCGCATCTCGCTTCGCGGATCCTGTACCTAAGCCGAGCAGCGTTCTCGTGTTTGAGGACTCAGCTAATGGAGTGGAAGCTGCACTCATGGCAGGTATGCAAGTCGTCATGGTTCCCGATCGAAGAATGGCGCCCGAAAATCGTTTGGCAGCGACCCAATGCATCGACAGCTTGCTAGATTTCAAACCTGAAGCATTCGGCCTCCCACCTTTCCAGTAAATTTACAAATGTAAACATGCTCGAACGAAACGGTTCAAGCACAAAATATGAACAATTAATTTGCACGTATATTTGGCTTCTGCTGACAAAATTTTGGAGACGCTTGGTTTACTTTGGCCGCTTAAATTCTATAACTGAACTCCGTTTAAAAGCGCACCTAGCTTCTCTATTTGGAATAAACAACGTGCTTGCTACCAAAACCTTCAAGGCAGGTAAACACCTGCTTACAAGTAAAGAAGCAAAAGAATGCTTCCATGGTTAAATCAAAATGAGTACAGGGGGCCCTCGGTTACCGTCGTTTCACTTAGCGTCGTTTTCGCTATAATGTCGCTCGTGAACGGACGGAAAGATACAGTACACACAAAGATTGGCAGGTTCGCCCATTTGGCTAGTGTAACTCTGCCCAGCAGTAGCGGTCACCTGTCAGTTTGAAATGAATAGGATCGTCATGATGGACGATGCGACTGCCCAGCACAGACCAGGGTATGATGGATGATGCATCTGGTCAGCGCCTACTCAGTGAGGCCCTCTGGCAAAGTCTGACGAGGGGGGCCACGGAGGTTGCTGACAGATGACCTCCTCTTCCGGTTAAGTGTTCGCTATAACTTGGACGCTCCCAAACTCCTGCGTGGTCACTGCGCGTCCCATTCGCTCTCCGCGTATGCAAACCGCTTATCATTCGCGTCGTTATACAAAAGAAAGAAAAGGCATGCACAGCAGCAGACACTGGATGTTTTTGCAGCACAGATAAGCATGGTGGGCTATATTGGTAGCCTGCAATATTGGTACTACTTCAGCTACTCGGAAATACTGAAAATAGAGCCGAATAAAACGTATTTTTATTTTGCTAATACCTTATGGTAACTTATAGCTGGCGCAGACCACGGTGGAATAGCTCCGGAAGTCTCAGTTTTCTTGGCACCGCCATCACGGGCTGCGAACGCATCCCCCGCAGCCCCTATCAAAATAATAGTAAAGCCAGTTTCATTTAACGTCGTTTCGCTTAACGTCACTTCTCCAGGAACGCATCCTGACGTTAAACGAGGACACCCTGTATATCGCACTGCATATTAGAAGTCATACATAGAAATATATGAAGTATACACACACGCACATATACGTTCTTAATTGTATCTTTGTAACGGGAATGACGAAGTATGTTGAATTGTTCTTCACGGACTTTTCCCCCTTGAAAACGCTTTATTCAAAAAAGAAAAAGCGAAGCTTTCGGGTCCAACTTGACCCGTCATCAGCGCAAATGAAAATAAAAAGAAAAAAGTGCAAAAATAGGTGAACTGAGTCCGGCCAGCACATACCGTGAATTTGTTTTGGAGAAAACGCTCCTCCACTAAACCGCAGGAGCGGGGACACTTTCAGTCAACCGACACCGGGCAGTGTTAGCCTCTGCCCCTTTGGTAAAGCTTCAGAGCGCAGTCTCTACAGAATATTCACGGCAGAGGTGCCGACACGGACTGAGGGAATTTTCGAACTGCTTCCGTATTCTACCTCTGACCTGCCCTACTATTGCACTGCAACCTGAAGGTTTGCTAGTCCAAACATTACCTACTTTTGCGCCATCACCGAAAATTCCCTCAGTCCGTGTCGGCACCGCTGCTGTGAATAGTCTGTAGAGACTGCGCTCTGAAGCTTTACCAAAGGAGCTGAGGCAACACTGCCCGGTCTCGGTTGACTGAAAGTGTACCCGCTCATGCGGTTTAGTGGAAGAGAGCTTTCTCCAAAGAGGAATTCACGGTATGTGCTGACCGGACTCAGTTTGCCTATTTTTGCCCTTTTTTCTTTTTATTTTCATTTGCGCTGATGACGGGTCAAGTTGGACCCGAAAGCTTCGCTTTTTCTCTTTTTTGAATAAAGCGTTTTCAACGGGAAAAAGTCCGTGAAGAACAATTCAACGCACATATACGTGTATATATACATATCTATGTGCGAAATTGGTGAGAAAAATTCTACGCAATATATATATATAGCAAACTTTTCTTGTTTTCTCTCTAATATATATATATATATATATATATATATATATATATATATATATATTATATATATATATATATATATATATAATATATAAAATATATATATATATATATATATATTATATATAATATATATATATATATATATATATATATATATATATATATATATATATATATATATAAGATGAGTCTGGTAACGGGGTTCAGAGGTATCAAAGAGAAATCACGGCATTTCCTCCCTTTCAAGTATTCATTTTCACGCTCAGCTCACAAAGTCTTCCGTTATATTAACAAAAACAACCCCGCGTCAATGCTGCCTTCCCTGAGTTTGAAATAAGCCTACTACATTAGAGCATCCTGGTTTGATCTGCACACGGCAATCATTACAGAAGTTTGATAGAGCAAACGTAGCCATTTCTTTTGGAAGATTGTAGCAATATTGAAAGTAAATGGGCTTTCTTAGCAGTACTGCAGGCGTGCAGCTTTATGAATAAATAAATTCTGCGCAAGGTACATCGTCCGGTGATCTCAGGTGTCCTCATTTTGTTTTACATTATGCCAGTAATTTTGGACTGTGAGGATGTAATACAAAAGTTAATAAAATCCAATGTATGCTTATGTTGCAATGTGCTTGAACGGCACGGAACTTTTACTCTCTTTAATGCAAAAAAACACGCTAGGCTTTAATACTAAACAATGGCTTCAGAACCTAAAAAGCCAATTCAGAAACCAATTCAAGTGCTGAAATGTGAACCATCAGTTAATCTGGCGAACTAGTTTTAGCAGCAACTTTTCGAAAGAAGACCGTAGGGAACATAATGCAGAAGGCGCCAACTTTGAGTGCGCCCTTAACTGATGCCACAACAGGCTTTGCAGTAAACACCGAATTGCAACCAGCACATAGACATGCGCAAATATCACACGTAAAGCTAGTAGTAGTGAGTTCAAGTTGACGCTACTGTTCGAAGGCTGTCAGCACGGAATTCTCAGATTGAAATTCAGGTAGACTACTTGTACACACGGCGGCTGAAACCCGGTTTTCAGGTGTCATTTTGGTCCGGAACCATTACAACTTGCATTCCTGCGTTTAAGGCAGCCTGGACGCCGTTGACGGGATTTTCGAATGCAACAATATCGTATGATTTGTCGTCGCTACAGTGAATTTTCTTTGAAGGTACAATGAAGATACCGTCTTTCTCACGATTAACGGCTGATACGTGTTATACGGTGAGAGCGTTCTCTAACACAACTTTGGCAATATGAGCTTCAACTTTAAAGAACGAAATGAGAATAGAAGAAAAAATGCTAATACCCAAAAAGAAGGAGCCTGTTTTTATACTATTGGCATACAACGGGAATAGACGTAGGCATGACGAGGTTGCCAATCAACGTTTTGCAAATTGTCAGAAGCATTTATATGTAATGACGGGACCGCTCCATGATCAGTCGCTTCCTTTGAGCAGTTGCATCTTCGTTTGGCCGTGTAGAGCGAGCGCGCGAGAGAAGGCAGCTGGTTCGTAAAATTCTTTTACTTCAACTTATAAGATACGTCAACATTGCAAAGACCATAAATGCGATTCTACGATAATCAGATTGTCCGCATATAGAGCGTGACACTACAGCCGCAGCCATTGTGTCCTGTCGGCCTTCAGAATTGACGCCCACATCGCTATGGCGTTTTCGCTACAACAAAGGAGACGCGCGATGTGAGCATTTCAACTTTGACGCATTCTCTGAAGTGGCACCATGGGATGGGCCGCCGTACTTTCTCTTCTTGCGCTTTCTCGCGAAGTCTTCATCGTAACCATTCATTTTCGCTCTCCAGTTATCAACGAGTGCTTTAGCACGTCGGACACGCTTGTTCTTCCTATGGAGCGTGTCCGTCTGCCACGCCGGTCTCTATTGCTCTTCAGTAACGTCGCAGATTCGTTAGTACCGGCTGTTCCGCTCACACCCGAACAAATATTTTGCGCCGCTTCATCTGCTCGGGAATTAGTTCCCCACAAGCTCTAGATAAAATGGGGCTCCTTCTTCTTCTGTACGAGGTCGGAGGGGCGGAAATCCTCGTTCCTTCAACCGTCTTCCTCCTTCCTCTCACTTCTCCATTTACGTATGGAAGGACCCCACAGCAGCTCTTTCCATGAGCATTGACTGTGCTGATTGCTTTATCCTTTGCCTTTGACTTCGACTTGCCTCCTGCGTTTGCCTTTTTGGGCTGAGCTTCATTTTCAATATCATGTCATTTGCTATGTATGACACACTACTCCTTTACGTTTCAGTAACGGCGATGTGCAGTAGCTTAGTTGCACTTTTTGAAATGGCAAAGGTACTCCTTCGACTCCATTTTTCTTTCTCATCTTTAGAAGTGCTATTGTTTGTATAATGTCCATTAGGACCACCCTGGTGCTTTCGTCGAAACATTGGGGGAAGATTCCCCATTGCTTCTTTCCATGTCGGCGCAAATCATGTCTGCCCAATAGCTTCGGTAAGCGGAAACGCCGTCATAACAGAAGGGACGTTCCAGGGTGATGTGGAACTTCAATAACTTTGAAAGGTGGTAACTGATATTGATCAACAGTCTGCCGTAGTCCTGGTGCATGAATTTTGGGTGCACCAATATGCAGGATACACTGATTGCTGTCGCAGAGTCGACGAATCTATCCTCACTTTGCTTTGAAAAATATTCAACAGGATACCAATACTTTCTGCATTTCTTCATTCTTTTGACCAACACATATAACTCAAGTGAGCCTAGTAAGGCGACGTCCGTCTTGCATCCAATTAGCACTTCACTGATCAGACAGAAATCGTGCCACAACGTCGAGTGACAGCGTCCACTGATTTGCTGAACTTGAGTGTGTCCGTCGTTGTACATGACACTTCAGTGATACCGGCAACCAGCCTGCAAGAGTAATAGGTAGAGCCACTTTTAAACAACAGCTCATTTAAAATTTTAATGCCTTCTCTGGAATGGCACCCCGCGTCACCGTTTCTCTTCCTCCCGTTTTCAAGGAGCCATCATCGCAACCATTCATTTTCCCTCGTCGGTTATCATCTGGTCTTCCCGCAGTATCACTCACACTAGCATTCAGCTGGCGCCAGCAGCGGAAAAGCGTCGGAAGAGAAACAGCATTTGATGCGAACATTGCACTCAGATTTATTCATTAGTATCCCTTCATGCCACACTTTAGCAACACTAGCTGTAAAAGTGCCCAGTTGACCTACTTTGTTAACATATCCGAAGGAAGTTGCAGACGAAAAGGCGGAGCATCATCAAAATATTCGATACAGGGTGACCAAAATTTTCATGCCAAACTAACGTAAGGTCGATTCACCAACGACATAACAACTACGAAAGGTATGTAAATCCCAAATCACTGACCAAAAAGGACTCTCATGTGATCTACTGAAAAGACGTACTATCAGAGACTCAGGTTTGAAAATTTCCAATGTTAGACAGAAAGAGAAAAAAGTACACTGGACTCCTTTGCCATGACAGCGTCCTTGGAGGAAACCTGCTAAAGAAACGAGCATTTCAGCCCAGCCTAACGCGTACGGGTCAAGCAGATGTTCCACTGAAACTAGAGCATGTGCAAAGGCCAACACGGGAGCAGATCAAACGACGGGGGATGATGGTTCAGGAAAAGTACTTGAGAACTCTGAACCCTCTTGCAAATGAGTTCGATGGAAACGGTCTATCAACCCGCAGTCCCGAACTACGCTTTATCAGTGACCTTGACGCGGGTGTGAGCGCAACCGGTTGCCAATGAACCTATGACAGTATGGAGCAGGAATGGAATCTGGCGTGACAGCGCGCACACTCAATAGCAAGTGCAAGCGCGAACGATAGTGCACAAAGAGCGAACGATAACTGAAGTGCAAAAATCAATGGTTGCGATGAAGACTCCCTGAAAAAGCGTAGGAAGAGAAACAGAGTATTTTCTTCAAAAATCTCACACAGACATATTTATTAATGTCCCTTAATATCCCCCCTTTAGGAACACTAGCCGCAGAAGGGCTCAGTTGACCTGTTTTGTTAACATATCAGAAGGAAGTTGCAGACGACACGATGGAACATTATCAAAATATTAGTTAAAAGCATTGTGGCACATACCGGTAGCCCCTTGTCTTGCCGCCGCTGCTTTGCCAGAAGCTGCGACGGCCCGACGGGCGAAGAGGACACATTCATGATGCGACCGTTTACTGGCTCGCTTCGCAACCCGGGTGATGTAAACCGGTACGGTAGTTCGCTGTGGGTAGGTGCTATGCATGAGTATCCCTGCGTACAGTACACCGCCTTCCATCCGCAGAGAGAAAAACATGAGTATTTATAATCAAGCAAATTAGGAGGACGATTTCGATGTCAGTGCGGAAGGAGGAATATAGTTGGGAAAACTTGTTCAGCGACTGAAATTTTTCATGAGTTGTCATCAGCCACGTGGGATCTGGTAAAGGAAGAAAAGTCGTCAGGTATGAGGTCCGCACTCGCTCCATCGATCAATTGATCAATGTGACGTCGTGTCCCTAGCCGTTGTTGAGGCTCAATTCGAAGAAACAATTTCTTATTACCTGGATTATTTTCGCGTTTAACCACAGTGGTCCTGTCGCTGACACAGAATCTCCAATTTTGAAAACACGTCTGCTTTGAGCAGAGCTGGTCGTCAACGTCGTCTGTTCCGTAACACCGGGTCGCATCATATCTGAAGGTATTAATAACCTACGAGGAATCAAACCCTCCGCTAGCGAGCGCCCAGTTAAGCAGTTTGTGGTTGTTGGGATGGTAGGCAACCTATCTGACAAGGAACTGTCAAAATCGTTACTATCGGTCAACAGTTATTGGAAGCACTGTTTGAGCGAATGTATAGTTCGGTCCACCTGCCAGTTGAATTAGGATGGTATGAAGAGGTGAGCAACAGCTTAATTCCGCCCCATTTCACAAAAGTTTAAAAGTCCGCTGAGTTAAAAGCTTGTCCATTGTCAGACAGGAGGAGTTTAGTAAGACCGTGGGTTTTGAACATTTCTCGCAGAAATTTGATCGTGGCGACTGTAGACAACATTTGGGAAACTTTTGTCTTCATACCACGTGCTGACCGCGTCTACAGCTACAAAGAGGTGTTTTCCCAGAAAGGGCCTGCAAAGTCTATGTGCACATGGGACCAAGGGTGTTTCTGGTCATTTGCCCAAGGAAGTGGCGATGCCTTTGGAGGCATGTGCCTTACAGTTTGACATGTCAGACCTCGTGATAACATAGTTTCAATAGCTGCTGGCATTCATGGCCAACACATGAGAGAGCGGGCGATAGACTTTGTAGATACGATGCCTTGATGCCTGCAGTGTAAAATCTGTAACATTTTTTTGCCTTAACTGCGACGGAACAACCATGCGACTTCCAAATAAGACGCAGTGTCCTTCCCCTGACAGTGCGTTTCTGTTCGTATGGAACGAGGGAAATTTAGAGCAAGACTGCTAGTTTGTCATGCTGACATAAGCCTTGTCAGAACCTTGGATAACGGTAGATCATTCGTGGTGGCTCGTGCTATATCCTTGGGTGAACATAGACCGTTGGACTGCACTTCTAACAAGAACATCTCTGAAAACTGGATGAGACAGGTTGCTGCTTGATCCCCACTTGACACCCTTCCGACAAGCCCCAACCTCGTCTATATATACCGTTCGGCCAAAACAACAGGCCTCCTTTTCGCTGACGACGGGACTAGAGCGTCCCGAAAGCTTCGATTCGTACGTTACAGTGTTCTCGCAACTTTACCAATAAACTAACCCATCGTTGACTGGTGAGGTTCTTTGGTTAATTGCAGATACACTGAAACAATACCAACGGGAAAACCGTGTGCAACACACAAATGTCAAGAACATCTCTGGTGGAAAAGGCTCAATACTGGCTGAGGCGTCGTCGAACAGCTTCCTGCTGAGGACATCTGCGAGCCCAATTCATATCCCGGGTCGGTAGCATAATTGATAATCGTACTTCCTTTAAAGTAGGCTCCAAGGCGTCATGCCCAGGGACATGCTATCCGTAGTCGGTTTGACTTGCTACTGGAGCCCTGGGAATGGTTTGCGGTCCGTGTATATAGCGAATTTCCTGCCCAGAAGAAAACACCGGTACTTCTGGACCATAAAAATTATAGCAAGACGATCCTTGCCAGTATGGCACAGTTCTGCTTTGGCTGGTGCAGACTCCGGAATGCGAAGTATATGGACTGCTCCATGCGGTCGACGTTGACATGCGCTAAGACTGCCCCAACTCTTACTGAAGCGGCGTTGCATGTGACCGTCAGCATACGTGTAGGACAGTGTTTCCCACCGGCTTCCTCGCCAGCGCCCCCTTTTGGACGAGCAATTTCTCCAGCGCCCCCCTAGGCGGGAGCATGGTTTGCCAGAGCAATTTGAACGCCCACGCAATATTCTTAGCCGAAAAAATGTGGTACATAACGCTAATGAATTTACTTGCTGTAGTCATAAGTGTAATAGAGCGAGCGAACTTCATTGTCAGACTTGGAAACCACGCAGCGAGAGCAGCTTTTCAATGTTCGGCTCTATGCTAGTTTGCCGGAGTCTCAGGTCTCCCCGATTTACAATTTGCAGCTTATTTCTCTTCTTCGTTAGCAATTCCGCAACGACCTTAAATCCACGCTCAACTAGATACGAAGAAGGAAATGAAATAAGTAGCTTCCTCACTACAGACCACAATCTTGGGTAGAAGCGTGAGATATCGCGTTGCAGCCAGAAGGTTCTGTATCCAAGTTTAAATTTTGACTTGAGCTCTTCATTGGCCTGCAGCTCTAGCAACTTCCTGCAATTGTAGTCCTGCATTCTCAACCGCAGAGAAAGGGTTTATGACCCAATGTGAAACCTCCAGAGAAAGGATATCCTGGAACCGTTCGATGAAGTCTTGGTGAAGCGACTATCTAGAGTCGCTTCACCATGACTTCACCTTCACCACCATCCAACGTCAAACATGCACTTTACTCAGCAGAATTATTTGGCGTCCCTTTAGCTCCGCAGGGGGGCGCTAGCGCCCCCCCCCCCAGGCTTACCAATGTCCCCCAGGATTACCAGCGCCCCCCAAGTGCCCCTTTCGGCTCCAGCGCCCCCCAAAGACTTTCCAGCGCCCACAGGGGGCGCTAGCGCCCCCCTTGGGAAACACTGGTGTAGGATAATAGTGCGCCAAACATACTGAAGAAGACACTGAATCTTTAGTTTGACGGAACGGGGCGATCTGCTCTCTTTCGCACTTCCAAGGTACTCGTTCCTTCAACTGATTGTACAACGGATCCAGAGTTTCGGCTCGGTTGAGGAAAGACTGATGGTAAAAATTAATCAACCCAAGGGGGGCTTGCAGTTCAGTTTAAGTTTTCAGATGCTAGGGCATTCTTAATTGTTCGAACTTTCTAAGCTATCAGGAAGATTCCCTTAGAATTGATCTTATGGCCAAGAAAAAACATTTTTTTCGCTCCGAACATACTCTTTTCGTCATTCAGCCTCAATCCGGCACCTTTGATGTGCTGTAGACTACATAAATTGGTTTCCAGTGTTCCGCTACCGTAGAACCAGCTGTTAACATATCTTCCAACTGTGCTACAATGCAATTAACATCTTTTAACAGTGAAATCATTAAACGTTGGAATATCCCAGGTGCCGACTTTAGCCCTAAAGGTAATCGATTTACTTGATGCAACCCACACTGCGTATTCACCGTAAGGATATCGGCGGATGCCTGATCCACTGGCACTTGCATGTACTCGTTTCTCAAGTCAAGCTTGGCGAAACATGCTGCAACGGCCAATGCTGAGAATGCATCATCTAGAGTCGGTAGGGGTAATGTGTCGGATGCAATCGGTGGGTTAACTGCCGCTCGAAAATTGGCGCAGTGGCATACAGAACCGTCACGCATCAGTACTCATACAAGCGGCGTTGCCCATATGGAGTCGCTAAACCGGTTCAAAATCTCCATTTTGCACCAGTCGCTGAATTTCTGCATTTACCTTATCGCGTAATGCAAACGGTACAGGACGACTTTTCATTAACTTGAGTATGGCATGCGGAAGTTGGGTCTATATACCTACCCAGTCCATCATAAAAAACTTCGGCAAAATCACTCAACACTTTTGCAAAGAAATTTTTGTCATCGCTGTCCTGCATCTTGTAAACGGCGGATATGCCCAGTGGGTCGAACCAACTTCTTCGTAGTAAATAGGTCCTGCACCGCGTACGACCTATAGCCTTAACCATTTAATTTCGTTCCCGCGAGAGACCAGACAGAGGGCAGGCCTGTTTCGTGTCCTGGAGTGGTCTGATGTCGCTGTTGTCGCGAAGGGAGGTTGCTTTTTGCCCGCTAGACAGCGCGGATGTAGATATTTTGCTGCTTCAGCTTCACTGTACCTTCGCTTGTCCTAACTTGGAGTTAAGAAGGTCTAGGCGAGCTCAGAAATGATTCTTTTGCATGTTACGCGTTGTGAATATCTAAAAGTAGAACGTAGATCAAATCTTAAACCATTAAATAGCGATAGAAACGCTTCGGTGCTGCAGCAGTGAATGGATTTCACACATTGCGCAGCGCAGGTACCTTTCACACAACGAACTGCTTTAATTTGGAATCGCATGTAAATAACCGTGCGGGGGTGAGCATGTGACGAGATCGTGACGGCGGGTACATGGCGGTGATGTGTTAGGGGCAACTGCTCGAACTTACGGCCGGATCATCTCCGACGCCACACTGCACCAGCAAAGTAGTACCATCGTCGTTTGTGTGCAGTTGCCTTCGAATTAATACTGCCGTAGCGCGCAGAGCTGCGTGCGTTTCGCGACGTTTTTCACGTCTGCTTCTGTGACCATAGACTACGGATCACCATACGTCCATTGGATTGCTTCTTTTCGT
The DNA here is from genome assembly GCA_000612645.2 of Trichuris muris. NCBI lineage: Eukaryota > Metazoa > Nematoda > Enoplea > Trichinellida > Trichuridae > Trichuris > Trichuris muris. The sequence continues at coordinate 23,549,992 of CBXJ02000282.1, read as the reverse complement.
GGGCACCAGCCTGAGGGAGACGCCAATGGTGCGGGACAGTGACCACTGTGAAAGTCTCTCTTCGACATGAGGATTCAGACTGAGAGCAAACGATTTTTAGCCTGGTTTCCATTGGCATGAACGCGTAGGCCAACTGCCCTTGAGACTGACCTGCAGGTGATTGTAATCTCCCTTCCACAAAACGCATTTGTTTGAGGCGAACTGATCACAGAGATGGAAGAACTTCGTAATGGATAAGTGAATGGTTTCGCGAGTTCCGTAGACTAGAAGGGGCGTACAGCTAGCATGAGCGCGTCGACCCATCGTATAACAGTTTGGAACGAAAGTTCAGCGAAACATTATGTTGTGGAACTTCTACACTCTTTAATGCAAAGGAACACGCTAGGCTTTAATACTGAACAGTGGCTTCAGAACATAAAAAGCCAATTCAGAAGTCAATTCAAGTGTTGAAATGTGAACCATCAGTTAGTCAGGTAAACTAATTTTAGCATGAACTTTTCGAAAGAAGACCGTAGGGAACATAACGCAGAAGGCGCCAACTTTGGGTGCGCCCTTAACTGATGCCACACCAGACAATGAACTAAACACCGAATTGCAACCAGTACATAGACATGTGCAAACATCACATGTGAAAGTAGAAGTGGTGAATTCAAGTTGACGCTACTGCTCAAAAGGTGGCAGACCAAAACTCTCAGGTTGAAACTCAAGTAGACTATTTATACACTGGGTGGCTAAAAGCCGGTTTTCATGTGCCATTCTTTGATCCGGAACCATTACAACTTGCATTCCTGCGTTCAAGGCAGCCTGGACGCCGTTGACGGAGTCTTCGAATACAAGGACATCGCATGGCAATGGTGCAGGGTCGGGAAAGCAAGATGCACAAAGCAAGTAGCATTCCGGGTCAGGTTTTCCGTGCTTTATCTCCGGTTCCTCAGGTATGCACACAATGTGGTTGAACATCTTGTAAACGTTTTCGTGCATGGACGTCTTTAACTGAAAGTACTTTCTTTTCGATGCAGTGCACAAGGCCATGGGAACATTGCATTTATGCAAATGCCGAAGTAACCGCTCAGCGCCTGGCATCAGTTGACTGGTTGGAAATCTCTTCAGCAAATAAGCGTCCGTTTCTTGAATCACTTCGGCAACTGTAAGTGGCAAGTTGACCTCATCAATCAGAATTTGACAGGCAACTTCCTGGGGACGCCCCATCTGCTTGAGCTTCAGCTCCCACGTGAAGTCGCCCTTACCATAACGATTTAAAAGAGCTGAGAATGCTTCTTCGTAAAGTACTTCGGTATTTAGCAATAGGCCATCATTGTCAAATATAACATGCGTCACAGGTCTCAGTGCATCACAAGCCATTTTCGCTACAACCCACACACCGGGGTGAATAGAACTAAAACGAAGAGTACAACGATCATTATGATGTTACATACATTAAATGCGCCTGCATTATTTATTTAGCATGAGAAAGGTGTTCGCGTCACAATTTCAATCAAAAGAATGAGGAAAGGCAGAAAGAATTGGTATCCGGTTGAATAATTTTAAAAGCAAAGCGAGGATAGATACGTCGACTATGCGACAGCAATCAATGTATCCTGCATATTGGTGCACCCAAAATTCATGCACCAGGACTACGGCAGACTGTTGATCAATATCAGTTACCACCTTTCAAAGTTATTGAAGTTCCACATCACCCTGGAACGTCCCTTCTGTTATGACGGCGTTTCCGCTTACCGAAGCTATTGGGCGAACATGATTCGCGCCTACATGGAAAGAAGCAATGGGGAATCTTCCCCCAATGTTTCGACGAAAGCACCAGGGTGGTCCTAATGGACATTATACAAACAATAGCACTTCTAAAGATGAGAAAGAAAAATGGAGAGCATGATGTTCGTCATGGAGTCGAAGGAGTACCTTTGCCATTTCAAAAAGTGCAACTAAGCTACTGCACATCGCCGTTACTGAAACGTAAAGGAGAAGTGTGTCATACGTAGCAAATGACATGATATTGAAAATGAAACTCAGCAAAAAAGGCAAACGCAGGAGGCAAGTCGAAGTCAAAGGCAAAGGATAAAGCAACTAGCACAGTCAATGCTCATGGAAAGAGCTGGTGTGGGCTCATTCCACACGCAAACGGAGAAATGGCTGGGAGGAAAGCGTTTGAAAATACGAGCATTTCAGCCTAAGGCGTACGGAAAAAGCAGAGATTCCATTGTAACCAGAGCATGTGGGAAGGCCAATTGGCGAGTAGGTGAAGCGGCGGAAGATAGTTGCTCAGGAAATGCAATTCAGAAATCGGAGCTCTCTTGCAAATCAGAGGCCAATGGAAACGTTCTACCAAGCCGCAGTCCTAAATTACGCTCTATTGGTAGTGTCGATATGGGTGTCAGGGGAACAGCGGTTTCCAACGAAACTGCGATGGTACGGAGCAGCAATAGTAACCGGCGTCACAGACGTTCACACGCAATAGGAAGTGCAAGCGTGAACGATAGTGCAGAAAGAGCGGATGATAACCGAAGGGCGAAAACAAATGGTTGCGATGAAGGCTCCTCGAAGAAGCGTAAGAAGAGAAATAGAGCATTGACTGCGGAATTCTTACACAGACTTATTTATTAATACGCTGAAATGTCACACTTTAGGAATAGTAGCCGTAAAACAGTTCAGTTAACCCATTTTGTTAAAATAGTGGAGCGAAATTGCATGCGAGACGATAGAACATCATAAAAATACTCCACTGAAGGCGAGCAAAATTTTCATAGCGCAACTTACGCATGGTCGATTTTTCAAGGAAGTGACAATTATAAAACGTACGTAAATCCCAAATCACTGATTATAAAAGACGCTAATCTGATCTCACGGGAAGACGTACTGTCAGAGATTCAGGTTTGAAAATTTCCAATGTCAGACAGTAAGACGGTAAAAGTGCGTTGGACTCCTTTCCACGAACGCGTCCTTTTTGGTCTCTTCGATTTGGCCGCCAGGGACATCTGGCCGTCGCAGACCTTATCGTTTCTCATTTTGGAGGTTCTACTATTGTCTACAGTGCATAATTCCCATTTGCGAAGTTCCAACGATCCAGTGCCCTGGAACTTCCATGAAAGCGACGCAGCTGAGTCATATCTTCGCTCTGAGTATTACTCCACAAGTTTTGGAGTGAACCCCTTAAAGCTGGATCAAATACTTTTTGTTCCTGACGAAGAGGAGTAACGATCCGCGGGAAGCCGATTTGTACCTGCGTTCTATTTTTTTATAACACGTAATCTTGCTTCTTGCTGACAACGGAGTTCGTTGTACCGGGTTTGAATTAGCGCTCACGACAGGAAACTGAAGTTTTCCGTCGCAAATTGGAGCAACAGCTTAGAGTTGGATAGCACTGCGTCGCATGTAGGAGCTATGCCCCGTAAACAGGAATGGAACATGCAAAACGAGGGAGGATAAGGCCTGCGGTCGCCAAACGCCAAAATGGCGACTGTCAAATGTTCTGTTCCCTGGTTGTCATGTGCACCAGCGAACAGTCGGTTGTAGCGTACCGGCGATAATCCTTTTATTCCCCCAAATCGCACGTCCAAGTCACCAGCAATCCCAAACTCTCCTACCGTCACCCCCGTGATCTTCAGGTCATGTGACGCCTTCTGGGCCATCAAACTTCCTAAACGGTAAATGACGCAGTGCAAGCTGTGTCTTTGTTCCGAAATATTTAGTGGACTGTATAAGTTCGCGCAGGTTCAGTCACCCTTGCGATCAATTGCGAAACAGACTGCGAAGCCTCCACAGCATGCGCAGTTCGCCTTAGGATTCTTGACTGCCAAATTTACTGTGATCAACCACGCAGCAAGCAGATACTATCAAGAATGCAAAAGAGTCCGTTACAGACGGATCGTAGGAAAACAATAAGCAGGTTCAATATATGAGTATTCAGAAATGGCGTAACACAAGCAATTTGTTCGTGGCAAAAATTAATGGAGTCATAGTGAAGAGCAAACTGAATAAGGCAACTAAATTTCTACGTAGCAACATGCATGATTAGGAAGCGTTCGGACAAGCACTGCGAAGCATGAAATAGAAGCATTAGCAGTATCGGTTATGAATTCAAACTGGCTCCTAGTTTTGCAAATATATTTGGGTCTTAATTTAAAAGGACCATATATTTTTCCCAGAGGAAATTGAAATGATACGTGGAAAATGCACAATTTAAACAATGCGTCTAATGATTCGCAGGTTGTAGTTTATTCCAGCAAACATGAAAGCGTACACTTGTGTGCTCAGTTTGCTTCAACCGCATTGGTGATTAGCTGAACTGCTATCCCTTACTCACACCCACAATGAAGAGTACATTTCTTTTGCTTGCGATTGTTTTCTTTTTTGCCAGAGGTATATGCAAGCCTATTTCAAACCACAATAAGAAAAAGCAGAGTGTGGATACGCAAAACGACCGATCCAGTAACGACGAGGCTGCAAAAATAAGTCAACTGGACCTAGAGATGCTGTTTGCAAACAAGTCTAAGGATTGCTTAGGATCACGCGATGAAGTAGTCCTGATGCTGGAACTCTCGAAGCTACGGAAGGCTGACATTGCATTACTTTTCATGGGCATTGCTGGCCTGATTTGCACCATCGTGGTTGTTTGCTTTGTTTCAAGTAAAGCGATAGGGGACACAGAAAAGAGAAAGAAAGAACGAAAGAAAATGAATGGGAACAGCCCAGCACGGCTCACTCAGTTCTATAACGCTGACAGAAGAGATTTTAACCCGTACTACGCGCAATAACGTAAGTAAAACATGTGCTATTGTGAATATCACTTGTGTATAGCGTCTCGACTGCTACTGCTCAAAATTGTATCATCTGACTCCGCCTTGACAGTGATCTCTTAATTAGCTTAACATTGCTGTGCTTTTCTGTAAATAACTTTCCAGTAAAACGAACAAGACAAACCCGCTTCAATAATTGTTGAAGAATTTTTACCAACAATACAGTTGAGTATCGACTGTCTGGTAACGGCGTTGACGGAGTTTGGTGTATTACGTGTAAACAGCACTTTTAATGTAAAAATATTGCCACAACAGTTATGCCACCTCCCGAAACGCCCGATCATTACTGCTCTTCGTACAAATCAACAAAGATGATCGTACATGCTAGTATAACTATGTATGAATGAAACCCTTTTATTTTTCCGCTGTTCAACGGCGTAGCAAATGCAGATTAACGAAACCTGAGCAGATAATAATCTGGTTTACCGTGGTATTTTGAAATACACAAACACACAGCCCTACTTCAAATGGTAATTAACGTAGGCTCCATAGTTCAGCGTTTAGAGCGCCAGTCTCGTCAACTGGAGGTCGCGAGTTTGATCCTTGCTGGAACCTATTTACGTTAGAAAGTCAACAAACACAAGAGCGAATCGGCTGTATACCAAGTAGTAGCGCTATTAGAAATGATGAATCTAAGACAGCATGAGTCCTGCAACCTCTCTTATGTGAAACAAATTAGTTACCAATGGATTACATGCCAAATTTTCCATAAGTTCTTATGCGTTGTCACAAAAGCCAGCTTTGCATAACGGTGAACTTTCATTACTTGAAAGCGGTTTCGTTTTGAAAATTTGGCTATCACAATAATAGACGCCACCGTTCCTGAAAAGTGATTTGAACAATTACGTTCAGGCGCACAAATGCATTAAATATGTAGTACTTACGAAAGTTACCGCAATTGCACGTGTTACCGCATCAGACCAAAGATTCAATTTGCATTTTATTAGTAGCTGCAGCATGAGACTGCAGGTCATCAACAATTTCATTAGCACTTTGCACCTAATAGGTTACGACACTTAATATTAATAACCACGTACATTCTTAATGACACATTTGGTACGCAGCAACACAGGAAATACAATGAAGCTTCGCGCTTCAAGCTTTTAGTACTTTAGCTTTTGACGAAATGACGTTTGACCGCTTCAAATAACGTTACGGTGGCGTAATATACTATTATTTAGCTGAACATTCCCAACCCGGCTATCGTACTCTTTAGACACCTCTTAAACTCCACAGACACATCGAAGGATGAATTCTTCTACTTGTAATGCTACTTCGATGATGACCAAATAGCTGGCTTCCAAAAAATTACTAACACATAGGCAGTTCTTCCGGTTATTGTAGCAAATGTTGGCAGAGGCCAGCCTTTCCTGCTGCCCACAGAAGATGTTGCCTCGCCGTGAAGATGACGTTTCACAGTTTAGCGCACTGCGTGAGAGAACTGGCAAAAATATGAAAGCAACATTGAATGCACCTACACAATTTACAATTAGCTTCGGTGGAACATGGAAGCAAAATTTGCCGAGTAAGAATTGAATCATGACCCCTCCATCTGAAGTTTGTCCACTGAACAAACAATTCAAATAACGTCGAGGTTCAGCAGAAATCCACGCTTCATGTTAATTAAGCATGTGAAAATTGCACGGTTACGGTCATCAACTGGGGTGTCAATTCTTAAAACTCATATAGAGGGCGCAAACGTCGCACAGAACAACCAACATTAGGGCAAACATGCCAACAGTTCATTTAGGCGCGCTCGTTAGTGCAAACAAGGCAGTGCAATGATGCACCCATTCTGAAGTGTAACTAAGGTGTGACGAAACGTGATTCGCACAAGCTACAGATGTTCGGCGAAACGAATCTTTTAAAAGGTAAAATACAGAGACAAGACCGAACTGTGACCATGGAGCATTTTGCCAGTCAGCTGAAGGTAATAATTTGCACGCTCTTAAGTGCGTCAACCTTTGGCACCTCATTAGGGGTAAGATGGGCTTTGACCACCGCGCAAATGAGCATGCTTAAATAGGTCAGCAATGATAGAAATACTGGATGCGGTTCGGCAGGGCGACTATCTCCATTTGCCTTTTTGTCCGTCGTACTTTATAAAACCACGCATTACTTAAACAGAGATTCTATCAAACTTCCCGCCTGCGTTGGCACCTTTCTGCCAGGGAAGTATGACAATTACACGGATACTGTCCTCATTCCACTATCTTGCGTTACGAGGTAAAATTGGTTCGCATTGCTAATACAAGTTGACAGTGTGAATCATTTGCAGGGAGTCGGATAGTTACGTGCTCAGATATGGCGCGGATGATATCTGGAATGGCCCCTTTTCAGAGCAACGCGTATACATTGTGAAGGATGTCCGAGATATTCACCACCTCCACCTGCATGAGCACAACGTTGCTGTGCTCAAGTTAAAGAGCTCCCTGCACTTGGATTACAACGTCCAAACTACCTGCCTTCCAATGGGCGAAAGCGAGGGAAAACCTCCAATAAGTGCCGAGTGCTTTTTACTGACCATCGCGGATGACTCGTACACCGATGCTGTACCCGTGAGTATAGCGTCGGATTCGAAGTGTTCTCACGACAGTATTAGTCACCTTGCATTTGGACAAGAAGTGCCTTTCAAAAGAAGCAAGCACATGTGTATCGAAATCAGTGAACACGAACACTATTCAATGGCGGTAAGTGCAACTGTCCCTGAGCATGGAACCTGCTAAGGGACAATTATTTACGAAAAACTGCGGCGGTTAATTTCCAGCAACCCTTCTGAACATAGAATTTGCGTCGCCATCCACTGTCCTGAAAGCCACACAGAAATTATTACGATAATAATGAATAGCAATATCTTGCTATAATGTAAAACTCAGTGCATATGTAAACCCTTTTATTTGATTTTTGAAGGACTAATTTTTAGGTGCCTGGCCCGATCGTCTGTAAGAACCGCGCGAGATGGTTCACCTATGGCACCATTATCCCAACGCTTTCAGCATACAAAAGCGATATCTTCAGGGCCACAAAGCTTAGCGGCTATTCCAGGTTTCTTGAGAGCGTCCGAACGAAAACGATTGACGAGCTGATAAAGCTGTACGCCGAGAATAACGAAGGAAATCGATATGCGCCGCTCGACTGAACGCTAAACTTGGATACTGGAAATGCTACGCGCAGTACACCTTTTGAAAAGGCAGTCGTTAGACAAGTGCACTCTCAGTCTATCAACGTTGACATTCTTCTGTTAAGGCAAATACAAAAGACGGATTTCACTTATAAGTTGGAACTGCCAATTAATTCATTTCTAAATGCAAACAGGACTTCTAACCGATCTAAACTTTGACAATGTTTTACGTCAAGTCGACAGTAAGAAGCAAGGCGGCATAGAGAAGGACAAATACGCATCCAGGGTAGAGCCACTGCACATTTTCCAATTAACAATGCTCATATCAGTCGAGCAATTTACCTTGTATTTATCATCTACGTACTCAAAAGCTACCATAAAATGCAAAATATTAATATCCACATTTTTCTAAGGAGAAGGAATATGACCTAAACGCTGTTAAGTACGAACTTCTACCTTATGTAATCCTAAGTATCATGCACCTTAACGCTTATGTTATTTCTCCACATGGCATTCTATGTAGGACCTCATGGAGTTTTGCCTGTTCTGAACGATTTGGCAAATGATGCGATCCGTGAGAGAGTCTGAGATGACTACACATACGTGTGATCAACGTGGACACTGATAATGGCACAGCAGGTTTAAGCATACTTATTTCCCTGGCTATCTAGGTTTCACAGTCGAAGATGATTAACGACTAAAACCAATGGGAGTGAATCGAGTAATCACGGAGATCATAGCAGTTGGTCAACGCCACGTTAATGGAAAAACGTTCATTCCCAAAAATCGAGAAAACAGTGGAGCATGATGGTCGGCAAAGCGGAGCTTTCAGGCCAACCCGGGCCTATCTTCTGCGCTGTCTGTTGGGATGGTCGGTAAGGGTAACAGCTCTGATACCCGGCAGGCCACGGTGGAATCAGCCACGTTTTCCCAACCATTACACGCCACTGTTTTCTCGTTTCTTTGGAAATAACTTTTTTCCACTAACGTGGCGTTGACCAACGGCTAGGACCTCCGTGACTTTTTCGTTCAGTTGAACTGAAAACCCGCCACAAACTTCGACTTGAAGACTACAAGAAAACCAATGGGAATCACACTGCTTCACTATGGAACGCGCAGCCTGCTCAGTAGATGCGCATTCCTTCACTTACCCTATCAAAGTTCTGCTGAATCCTTACGGGCGTGAATTCGACTTTTGTTACATCTAAGGAGTAATTGTTCAAATCGGTCAGCAAGAAAGGAATTATCGCATAAGACGTTTATTATGAAAATGTTTGTTTTAACTGTCAGCATACTCGTCCGAGCCGCGCTGGCACGTTGATTGTAACTTGATATTGCGTAAGTAATTGAACGAAAATGCCAACGTCAAATGAATTGCCATGCAAATACGCACATTAAGAAGTTTTGACAACGACACGCTTCCCAACGTAGTCGCGGCATCCCAAATGGCAAATTTAACAAACAAATGGCAGTTTATCGTACAATGCAGCCGTCGAATTGCTTATTACTATATTACCTGCTCACTGCGATGCTCGAGCCGCTTGCACGACGTGGAAAGCAGTTTCATATTTATCAAAGCAGATTTATTGATTTTCAAGTTATTTAAAATAATCTTCCTGCCGGTTGCGCCAAATGATCATTTGAATCCATGCTAGGGCTGCCAGGTGGACATTTTGATCAACCTAAATGCTGTTTGATTCTGGAAACTGCAATTGCAATTGGTCTTGGCGGCTGGCCTCCTTAAAGTTTGGTGGCAATCTTTTCCACAACAACTTGCCGACGCTGGGTAACACTTTAATCATTGTCGAGGCAGGGATAGCCTAATTGGCAATCAGAATTTCAAGCCCTTGAATGCTTTCGGTTGTCGTAATTGAAATTTCGAATCGCCAGCGAACCAATGCTTCTCGCAACCGCGCGAAGGCAACAAACCTTGAGCGCTTGGGTGCCGCGAGCAGCCATTATGGCAATTCTCGACCTACGTTTCCACTAGAGCTGATTAGCGCTTGCGGATGCTAAACGCATCGGTTTCGTTCGTACCTGCTCTTACAGTACGGCAGCAGGGCAATATTTCCTAATCGTTTCCGTCTTTGGCGCGTAAATTCAATATGGTGAGTGTTTTCATTTTTTCCTCACTCCCCATATTGGAAGTTAGGAATTTAATCATTCCTTACGCTTGAAGCGAAGACTTGTTCATCATTTCCCTTTTTCGTTTCGACTAGCTTCATTTGCCATTGTCTGCCGTCTTGACCGCTGCTCAAGTGAAGTCAGCATATATGTTCGAATGTTTGCAGGGCATCGTCAGTTTTCAGTTTGTCTTAACACTCGTGGCTGCGTCCATTCTTCACAGGATGCTGCCCAAACGTTCTCTTGGGCTGTGGCTCCTGAGCAGAGGGTACGGTTAGACTGCTTCGTAAACCCATTTATCGCCTTTGTCTAAGGTACGTCTGTTACCTTCCTCCCTCGGATGAAGAACTGCTGAAGTGCGTGAAGAAGTCCGCTCAGCTGACGAGCAGGAGGAATAGACAGAGAAGGTACTTCGCGAAAAGAACCAATTTACTCGTATGAGCGTATTTCTTGCAGACTTCATCCGTCCGACGATGCTGTTTATCAATTTAGCAAGCAGCATTTGTCGTTTGAGCTCCGTCCGCGTTTGGTATCGAAAAATGAGCTAGTCTACTTGCCCTTCTGCGAGGAATTTCTTTGGATGATCGACTTTGCCTTCGTTACATTCATAGTATTCGCCTGTAGCGAACTGTTTTACCTGCTGTCGCCCGGCCGTGCCAACCAGGAAGTGAACCTCAGCGTCGTGTGGTACTTAATAATGGCTTGCGTATGCCTGTAAACTTCGTATACTAACTGGTGCTTTTCATAATTATCTATATTCTTAATCTACAGAAAGAACATGTTTCGAATGACGGCAGTTTACTTCCACTTCAACGACGCCAAAGGGGAACGATCGCTTTGTATTGCTACTGGTGTATTGTCATTTTTTATCATTATGACATTGTTGCTGTTCAGCGACCAAGTCCTTGACGTTGGCATACGCGAAGGTATTCAAGCTGTTGTTTAACCATTCGTTAATTTTCATCTGCTTTTTAACTTTAATCTATCCGTACGTTAATTTAACCTACTCTATTCATACGCAGAAGAGTTTCACAAAATGCGGAATTAGTCTGTAGCAGCTTTAAGTCTGCTAAACTATTGTTTTTCCGGTTGTATTTTTTATGAATGGGGATCATGGCCTTGGGTGATGAAAAATAGCGTTGATGCCTTTCAACTTCAATGGTCAGAGCGGAAGCGTAAACCGTTTCAGTTGCATTATTTAACGCTGCGTAGCTTTGCTACGTAGCCTGACGTTCTCCGCTTGTTTTGTACTTGTTAAGTACTATTGGTCTTACTTTCCGAAGTTGTGAAGAAAGTTCGATGTTTTATAGCGTTCGACAATTTCACGCTCACCACTGCCGACTTCTACGCTGCACACGATATTAGATATCCGTGAGCATTAGCCAGATATCGTCTGGCTTCGTTTACAGGTCGGATTCTTTTGTTAAAGCCAAGTGGGTTCCCCGGCAACCTTTTACTTCAATTTGGCCTGGATGTTAGCCTTACTGTCCGTGCTGCTCACGTTTCCCTGCTTTCGTCTGGCGAGAACGTACAAAGACGCGCTGGAATCCAACGGGTTGAACGCATTGCAGAGGTGCTGCGCAGTTGGGACTAAGGGGAGTTCCTTGGCTGAAATGTTTTGAATTTGCAGGGCCGCATTGCACTTCAGTCTGCTTGGACCCTGCTGCTGTTTGTTGTGGTGTCGGCCGGTCGCCGAACGGCTGCTCGAGTCGAAGCCATTTTTCTTGTAGGCATTATATTGCGAACTGCCTGCCTGAAATTCTTTCACTTTACGTTGGCGCAGGATTCCGCATCTCGACTTGGGCAGCGTCCGCGTTTTAGTCGTTATGATATTCGTGGCTTTTCGTTTGTCCACCGCTGGTCCTTGTCTGCAGGCCTATCTCAATTTGGCTAGCAAGAAGATTGCGCAGCTCAGAACAGAGGCCGGAAAAATAAGCAACAAAGATCTAAGCGCCTACGTGAGTACTATGCCCTTATTGCTTGCCATACGCCTAACATGGTAATTTCATTGACAGATCTCCTCCGTATTTATCTACTTCGTCGCCGTGGCCAACCAGTATTATGCTCCTCCGTTGTTTCTTTTCAGCGTGAATTGTCTTCTCAAAACTTTGGGTATCGCAGACTTTTGGATATCACTTTTTTTCCATTCCAAGGGTATCATTTAAGGCAACTACTCTTGGTTACCCGCGGATAGTCAACTAACGGCAGTGAGCATGACACCGTCGTCAGCCGCCAAGGATGACTTGTGGCGGATGACGAATTTTTCCACAATTTTCAACGTCACCGTTAATCGAGGGTTGTGGAACGTAATCGTTTCAACAACTTGCAGTATACAGTTCGCATTGTCCGTTACGGCCGTCATGTATTCTTCCTATTTTCATACGTCAGCCCTAGGAAGTTGATTTCTCAGTTAGTTTTAACCTCGGATACTGTACTTGGCAGGGCGTGATGCTTTGCTTGCGGGTAGCTAAAGTAAACTGCCACCAAAGTGTTTCGTTGGAAGCGAACCAGTTCAAGGCATATATGGGTTAGGTTCCTTTGATTGACCAGCACGTGAGGTTGCACCGTAGGAACGGTACAACCATCTTTCGAGGCAGACATCCCAGATTAGTTTAGCCATAGTTTGGATAGATCCCCTATTTTATGCAATGCTTTTATTTTTTCATGGCTAACAAGTCTTTAGACCTCTAGGGTGGCAGTGTTAGTGCAATGTGAAATCTGGGAAAGGGATGTATGTTAGCGGTGATTTCAAAGTCTGCCACTTACGCTTAGTTATTATGACAACTGGTATCCGTAGAACTAAATATGAGGATTCGGATTACGGAATATGATCTCGTTTATTTCAAAACACGGCAAAATTCCCATTGATATCAAATATGTACTTTCCACGTAGTCTTTGGGACTCCTTTCGTCTCGTGTTCCCAGCATTGAAACAACTGGTCTTGGTGTATGTAAATTCCCTTCTCCATACGAGTGTCATCAGCAAGTGTCTTTTGCGAAAAGCTTATGGCAGCATGAAACGGGTCTTCTTATGCTTACATCGTGTATTAAAATTTCCCGTTTAGAATTTCAGTTCGCCTAGTTTGCAGGCGATGCGACAAGCAATATCGGCGTGGAGCAGCGGCAGTGGAGACTATTTTCATCGTGCCTTTGCAGGTATTGCAGGTTATCATAACTACACGTAAGCTGATTTGAAGCTTTGATATTCCAGTGAATTGGCATTGAATCGTCTTTTAACCAACTTTCGGCAGTGCCGTGCATCCATGAAAGTCAAGGTAGATTCGACCTGGCATGCCTTAACGAAGCAGTATGATACTGTTGATAAAGCGGCGCATTAAAACTTCAAGGGTTCCACTGTTGACGTGCTGCGCTTGATATTCTGGTATGGTGTTAGCATGTTTAGCTAAATATGTTGTATAGTATCTGCAGGTAAACAAAAATTTCTTCCTTTACTTGTGTGCCTTTGTGGTTCCGTCAGAATTCGATTGCCAGAGGCTCTTCTGAGCGTCATTGGCGTTGATCGATGCGGTGGTTGCGCTGGACGACGGGTAAGAACGAAAGCTTTCATTGATGCTCGAGTTTGCATCCTCGGTGTGCGAATTGTAAGGCTAATAGTATGGATAATGGATGCGAATGCGTTCAATCTTTGCTGCAAAATTATTGATAACTTTTCGGCTCAATTTTATTATTATGTTTGCAGTAACTTGGCAATCCGCCGTCTGCAACTTGTGTTGAGCCCATTGCTGTTGCGCATAACTTATTTGACCATAGCGTATCGTTAAGGTGGGGCTTTCATCTTTGGACTATGGCGAAGCATTCATGCTAACTCTACGCCAATAGCAAGTAACATTAAGTAATTTTGATAGTCTATAGCAGCCATTCTCAAACTTTTCTGCGTTTCGCCCCCTTGGAAGCTGTCCGCAGGTGCCAGGCCTCCTTTTCCTATTGGTCAATTAATTTTCGCTTTTTTGTGTAGCAGCCCATCAGTTTCTAACGACAAACTGCTAGGATGAAGTTAATGCACTGATACAATGCGAATACGCAATCGTCGAATTATTTACTGATGAAAGCCAAGGAAGTAAGCATTTCGACAAAGTGAGAGAACTTTAAAAAGGGTACTCTGAAAGAACTACTAAACCAATGAGACCCTTGAGGTTGACACTTCTTTGCAAGATTCATTATGTCTGGCTCCAAATTAAACAATGACAGCCGCAGGTCGCCTCTGGCCGCGACATCCATTTGGTTCCGAGATTTTTTAAGGCAGAATGCGATTCAGAAAGTGAATACGTATGGAGAGGGATTGGAATAAATTGTTTCTCTGTTCCAGTCTGCCTAATTACGTTTGGCTCAATAAAGCCTCCCCCCCCGCGAGTCCTTCCTGGCCCCTGTAGTGTATGCGTCTGTACAAGCGTTTACTTCGAACCTAACGCAACACACCCAAACAACCCAATTACAGTCTCCTGCTCTCCACGACTACTTGCCCTCAGGTTTAGCGTTCTGCTGCTCCTGATGCGATAACGCATATACTACATATCCTCCCCTCTTAAATTTGCCTCGGACCTTTCAAGTATTCGTCATACGACCGAGTTGGTTTCCGTCTCTTGCGCAGTGACCTCGGCTCGTCCGTACTGCTCAGTGAACTGGAGCCTGTGTGGGTTGCCTCAAAATGCCATTTGTATCGTCTTTCTTCACGTGGGCCCTGCTCTTCTCCTCCAGTCGTGCGTTCACTCTCAGTCCGTCCTGCATGCTTCACGTCAGAAGATTCAAAACGATGTCGCAGATGATCCGCATGTTTCCTGCCTCTTTTTCCCTTGTAAGACACCAGATACGAATTTTCTGCCACACGTTCTATAATGACTCCTTTTTCGTGCTTTGCTTCGTTTGGCTCATATACGTACACCCTGTCACCGACGGCAAACGAGCGTGATCGTGCCGTGCGATCATGGTATTCCACCTGCTTAAAAAGCTTTTTGTCAATGTGAACGTCTAACGCTGGTTTTAATAAGTCCAGTTTCGTCCTGAGACGGCGACCCAGCTGCAACTCCGCTGGCGTTCGACCACTTGTCGCGTGAATAGAATTCCGATACGAAAATAAAAACCGTTGTAGCCTTAGCTCCACATCCGTCGTTGAGTCACTGCTTGCTCTAAACCTGTCTTTGAACAACCGTACCGCTCTTTCCGCTAGCCCATTCGACCTCGGATGGTACGGCGTCGTATTGATGTGAGTCACATTGTTGTCATCACAAAACGTTTCGAATTCTTCAGACACAAGCTGGGGCCCGTTGTCCGATACGATCGATCTCGGCAGACCGAAAATTGCAAACAATCTGCGCAGTCTTCTTATAACACTTGCCGTCGTCGTGTTTTCCATGGGAATTACTTCCAACCACTTAGAGTGAGCGTCCACGACCACCAGCCAATAGCGGTCCTTAAACATTCCCGCTATATCGACATGAATCCTAGTCCACGGTTCTGTTGCTACGTTCCAAGGAAGTAACGGGACTTCCGGCGGCTTTTGCCTGTTCCATTGGCACGGTTCACACTGGTTAACAAAAGTTTCTATCTCCTTATCTATGCCCGGCCACCACACCTGAAATCGGGCCATTGATTTCATGGCTACTATACCCGGATGGCCTTCATGCACCATGGCTAATATGCGATTTCTCAATTTCGTCGGGGGCACGATCCGGCCTTGCCTCAACAGAATCCCATCCTCAAACGACAATTCTGCCCTTTTTTCGAAATATGGCTTCAATTCAGCAGGTAGTCGGATTTTTTCTGGCCAACCTCGCTCCATGAAAGCTATGACCTTTGCCAGTTTTTCATCCCTGCACAATTCCCTTTTAAGCTCTTTTTTTTGTGACAGGCATGTTCTCTAGTCGTAGATTCAGCAGTTGACCGCTTGGCTGCATCTTGCACCTTTCCAGCTTGCTTTCACGGGCAGCCGGGACAGCGCATCAGCAGGTGCGTTCTCTTTCGCCGGCACGTAGCGGACTTCGTAATTGTACGCACTCAGAATCAGCGCCCAACGCGTCAGACGGTTTGTAGCTATTTTCGGTACTTCTCTTTTTTCTCCAAAAATTCTTTCGAGCGGCTTATGGTCTGTTTCCAAAGTAAATCGGCGTCCAAACAAATATTGAGAAAACTTCGTGACTCCAAAAATTATCGCAAGTGCCTCCTTATCGATGGTTGAGTACCTTTTTTCCGTCTCAGTAAGCGCTCGGGAGGCAAATGCGATGGGCCTTTCCTCGCCACAAGGAAACAAGTGACTTAAAACTGCACCTACTCGAACTTCGCAAGCGTCCGTTGCCAAAACGAGGGGGCGTTTGTCGTCGTAATGGACCAAAGTTTCAGAAGACGTGAGAATCCTTTTTAAGCGCTCCACCAACTGCGTCTCCTTGCTTCCCCACGACCACGGCATACCGCTTTTTGTAAGACGGTACAATGGTACGCAATGCTGTTGCAAACCAGTAACGAATTTGGCGTAATAATTGACGGCCCCCAAAAAGGAACGCAATTCGTGAACGTTCGACGGCATTGGCGTTTGCTTAATAGCTTCCACTCTTTCCTGCGTTGGATGGATACCTTCTTGGTCGATTCGATGTCCCAAGTAAGTGACGGACTTGCACATAAATTTACATTTTGTAGCACACGTATGCACTCCCGCTTTTCTTAGTTGTCTCAACACTGCATGCAACCTGTCCATGTGTTGGTGCTCATTGCAACCAGTGATGATGATGTCGTCAATATAGACGGCTTCGCCATCTATACCAGCCAAAATTTTCTCCATCGTTTTCTGGAACAACGCAGGCGCAAAACTCAAGCCGAACGGAAGTAGTTTATAACGAAAATATCCCCGGCGGGTAGCAATAACCAGATATTTCCTCGAGTCCGCACGGACCATCATTTGTAAATACGCATCTTTCAAGTCGATCACCGAAAACAATGTCCCACCATTTAGTCTCGTAATTAACTTTTCGAAACGCGGAAGCGGATAATGATCCAAAATGACGTGTGGATTTATAGTCACCTTAAAATCTCCGTATATGCGGATTTTGCCACTTGGTTTGACCACGCATACTATCGGCGATGCCCATTCAATAGGCTTTGTTGCTGGATCGACTTGCTCCAGGACGTCCTCTTTCAACAATCTGTTCAATTCGTCATCTATTTGTCCTTTCAAAGCGAACGGCACCTGACGGGGCTTAAACAACTTCGGACGTGCTTCATCACGTAGATGTACCTCTGCTTCGTATCCCAAAATTGTACCGGCGGTATTAGTGAACACGTCGGGGTACAATTCAATTAGGTTCCGTGCTACCTCTTCATGCCGACTGGAGAGCTTCGAGTGTCCCTGGTCAGACGTCATTAAGCGTAACGAACGAATTTCGATACCTTGGGGCAACGGCAATCCAAAGGCCATGCACCAATTTAGACCAAACAATGGTGCATCCGTCTTCTTTACGACATGCACATGCAAACGCATAGTTTTACCAAACGCGGTGACGTTCACTTCCGTCTTTCCCAGCGTTTCTACCGGTACATCAGTATAAGCAATCAGCGCCGGAGCTGCTTGTAACGGAGGGTTCCCGAGCGTGTGCCACACCTTTTCACTTATGACCGACTGCGTAGCACCAGGATCATAGAACATTTCGAGTTGATGACGATTTATCTTTACTGGTACGATGGCTTTGTGACACGCGGGACCCGCAGCAGAGGTAGAATTCAACGACGTCTCTTTATCCGAAGCTTTTGAACTGTTTGACGAAACGACTCTGTTGCTATGACTTCTTACCGCATTGATCCCCTGGAATCCTTTTCGCCGTATTCTCGCGCGGCCTTTTACAAGACAGACCACGGGGAGGTGGTTCTTATTACCGCATTCATAACAGATTTTACCTTCTGCTATGCACCGTTTGTTGGAGTCCTGCTTACGTCGCCCACATTGCAAACAATCTTTGTTCGCATCCAGTCGATTGCGGCGTGTCAGATTGCCACGGGGCTTTACTTGCAATCGCCGCGTAGAGAGTGACTCAGTGTCGACTGAGTGCGATAAGAGCAACTGGTTCTGCAGATGGGCGCGTTCTAATGTCGTGGCACTGTGTGTGACTTGCTGCAGTGTAGCGCTATTGTCAGCGTGCTGACGTAGCAACTTTTCTCTCCACGTCGGGTTGTTTATGCCAATGACCAACTGATCACGGAGCCGCTCGGCTAACGATTCACCGAATTCGCAATTTCCCGCGAGCCCACGAAGAGCATTTAAAAACTGACTTACCGTTTTGTGTTCATGCCGAAAACGCTGGGCTAAGGCTACCCTATCAGCCATGACACAAGGCTGTCGACCATATTGACACTGTAGAACGGCTGTCAACTTATCATAGGGCTGATCTTGTACGTCATTAGGTCGAAAATGATTCACAAGAGTCTGGAAATGCTTCCTTCCAATCTTGGACAACAATAACGTACGACACGCGCTTTCCGTTTCCTTCCCGTCACGAAGACCGAAAAGAGCGAGTTCACACTCGAAGCGCTGAATGTAAAAACTCCATTCTTCTGTCGTAGGATCGAACGCGTCAAAGGAAAAGCGCTGTTGTGCCAGAATTATCTGTTCACGGTTCATGCTCGTCGCCAACTGTGGTGTACGCCCTAGTACACCCTCGTCGCCAAATGTAGTGTACGCGTCTGTACAAGCGTTTACTTCGAACCTAACGCAACACACACCCAAACAACCCAATTACAGTCTCCTGCTCTCCACGACTACTTGCCCTCAGGTTTAGCGTTCTGCTGCTCCTGAAGCGATGGCACATATACTACAGCCCCCCTACCCGGAAATTTTTAATTTCACCTCTCCCCCTGACACTCTCCCGACGCCCCCTGGGGACTCCAGGCCCCACGTTGAGAATGGCTGTGTTAGATATAGTCTATGGTACTGCATTTCCCTATAGGTCTATAGTATTGTATTTGACATCATAGTCATTCTTATTTGCATAAGGCGCACGAATTCGTGCGCGTTTGGCATCCTGTTACGGTGCTTATCATTGTAAAGTCCTGTTCTGTTTACCAATTATTGAAGGTCCATTAGTTTTATCGGAGCGGAAATGACCTTGAAGGTCGGTTGTCGTGACGGGCTTCTTTGACTGTGGTTTAAGGTGTTTACGGCATTGAAAACCCGCATATTGATGGATCATGAAAGTACAAAATAAATTAACGAAGTAAACCGAGCGAAAAAGTGTCCTTAGAGCTACCTGATCTGTCGTTAGCGATGCATGTATATAAATCATTTGGACGTACGGCAATAGAAGGGATAAGGGCTGTGATGATCAGGGCGATATGAGCCAACAACTGGTTTCCTTGATTATTGCCGTCCATATGTCGCTGACGTCCACCGTGAATGAAGAAACCGTTTTGTTGAATGAACAGTGTTCCATTCTTTTTCTGAGCGACCAAGAAAGGCTTCATTTAATTCTGTAAAATGAACGAACAATATATGTCCTATCGCTGCATTCTCTGAGCTTCATTGTCTTCATACGGCAGCCACTTATCGAATTTCTTCGCTTCACCCACTCCGTGGAGGTGACGCGACATTGTGTTACTGGAAACAACTAGTTTTCCCCTAATTTCTCAAAATATTGGCGATGACTCTTCTTCAACCATGGCATTTGACAGATCTTCGTTGATCCACGATTCCATTCTCCCGCAGTTTTGGTTTTCAAGCGACACGTGTCCACTTCTGAATTTCTTCTACCAACGAGTAATGTTCCGACCGTTGTCCAAATGCTACCAAATTCATTTCTCTGGAAGCGGCAGCGCTAAGAACCATCTAAAGGCAGAAAGGAAGGAAACACAAAGTCACGGCAACTCATCTCCAATAAAACTGGACCGTTACCGCGTTTCATGGAGCAAGAAACCAAAAGTAGCGAATGAGCAAGGTAATGGTTAACATAAGCTTTTGGCAACATGCAACAGGCTACCTAAGGGTGCACGTAGGGCTAATGAAATAAGTAATAAATGGGGGCCATACTGAAATTTGTGCGTGAAAGTCAAGTGTTAGTAGTAATACCTTATTACGTCGTCGGCATTGGCTGCATGCAGTGGACGTCATTCCATATTTTTGAATTCGATTCCCTTTTGATTACATATTAATTTACGACGAAGGTTTCAACCGTAGTCACTGTTTTCTGATTTCGCTGCCTAGGAATGACATTTCAGAACATATGTTGAATCTTCGCACATTGTACAACGTTACATTTGCGGTGTCATTACTGAAGGCCTGATGTTTTTACATAGCAGCTCTTTTCGCTTGGTCAAGCAGTTAGGTGTCTGTAGGGGACAAATATGTAGCTGTTTAAATTAAAGTGAATAGGATGTTTTATGCGTATGAAGTTAAGCTGTATAAGTATTACGGATGAAATCGCTTATAAAACTTGAAGCATAAAGTGCGAACCGCTCACTTGTGAAACTGTTGTTGAATATTGGAGAGGTGAGATCATATGTTAACTAGGAAACTTTGGACAGTTGTCAGCGACAGACGCCCCACGTTATTTTTGCGTTCGTAGTGGCTATCGAAATTTCATGCAACGTTTCCTTCACCAATCTGTTCTTCAAATCGATCAGTTCCAATTTTTAACGGTTGGTTATCGTGGCGACAGGCATTGTAGTAAGTTCAGCCGTGATGGAGCTTTCGCAGCTAGCAGAAGTGCGTTGCAACGTTGATGCACCTTCAGCTGCGCACAGTTCAAATAAGATGTGCACTCGACTTCGTGATCCGTGTGGACGACTTTTGCTTGGTGCGTCAGCGTGTTTCCTAAAACAGAAAGACCAGAAGTGTATTTCGCTTGAACATCAGATAGATAGATGAAAACAAGTTTTTAAACTGGAAAATAAAATCTATTGTAGCTGCCCATGTCTGCAACATGCGTAAATGGAACGGCATTTACGGTACTGCCTGCCAAAGCTGGTAGTAGTTTCCGCTGTGCACGCAGACCGCCTCTGCTTCAAACGTAGCGTTCCAGCAATCGTTGCTTATTTGAAGCATTTGATTTGTATCTAAACTTTGCTGGAACAATTCATTGATGAAAGTTGGCTAAGTTGCAGCAACGCTGCTCAGTTGACATTTCTCTTTTTATTATTGGACGTTCAATGTGTAAAATCCCGTTCCGAAACTCATTGGATAGTAATGGGCTGTTCTTGCTGCTAAAGTTCGGAGTAGCTTCAGCCAGTTCAATTCAGTTTCCGGTTGCCGTTTAAAAAAGGCTAAATGAGTACCGGCGGCCTTGAATTGTAACAAGGGATATCATTCATTATTTTCTTTGTTCTGAGCGCTGATACGGGTATTAAAGACTGCAACTTTACAATGTTTCATGCACCCTAGCAGGGCGTAAAGGTGAGTGCATCAAGTCTTTGTACAGTTAGCTGCCCATGTGAATTACAGATGTCCTAGTTTTATTATCTAGTTTACCTGTGATAGTGATGTAGTGAAGAGTGTTGTAGTCCTGCGTTTGCGCGATTTTGAACCTGCTGACTAATTTCTTTTATCGGCTGCTCAATGGTTGGGTCATTGGCCGACAACTCTCAAAACGTATAGTATTCAATTGTTATCTTATACAATGGACTCAGGACCCAAAGGCTAATGAACTAACGAAATTCGTTGCGCATGGGTATTGCTTTGTAGATAGCAGTTCAGTGAGCTTTAATCTGTGCATGAAATAGCTATTCTCATTCAAGGTGTGTGTAATTAATAAGTGAATGTCCAACCAATATACGGATGGATGGAAAAAGTATTTACTGCATAAGAACTCTGATCTTGATTGTTTGACTTAACAGATATTTTGGAATCAGCTTACTCCGTTGTCAGAGCTCAGGGATGACATTTTAGATCGCTCACGGGTATTAGTAATTGTCCATGCATCTGTTGATAGGAAATTGATTTTTCGGTTACGAACAGCGATCACTACGATGTGATACGAAGTTGGAAACTGATGCTCTTTAAAGAAACTTAAGCAATTGCCTAGAGGGATTCTAAATCATAGGAAAAATAGATCACCAGTTATATTTAATATAATTAGCAACCAACGCTCATTACTCCTTGGTGGAATCTAAGTGGCTGTAAAAATATATCAAGTAAAGGTCAGGCTTGTTCGCTTACGTTTTCATGCTGTGTTAATTAATAATCAAAAACTTTCTTGCGTTAATATATTCTTTCCCAACTTTACGGTACTGAGAACGGTACACGCAAGTTTTCAAAGATCGCGTTTACCTTTGCAAAGAATACTCAAGCAAACAGTCGGGAGACCTGCTGGCAGTTGTTTACTGCAACGTAGACCCTGTTAGCAAGAATTGAACTTTCCATCAAGTTGTGCATTACTTAATGCTGTGGTATGCTGCGCTGGCAATGCGTTCAGTCATCACTACGTTACGCGTTCGTCCATGCAGCCAACAAGTATACGAAGTGTTTGCTTATTTCAACAAACAGTTTTTTAAAAATAGCCACGAAAATGGAAGCTTTATCTTTTTCTCGCCTCTGTAGTGGTTGTTTTCACTGCGTTGCATACATTAGAGCAGAATTCCTTTCTATAAATTGCTTTCCCCTATTGCTGGATGTCTTCGCGCAAAATTGCGACAGACAAGAATTATGGACAATAAATCGGTTGCTTAGTGCAGAGCGTGCGAGTGAGTACCATTCTGTTAATTTCAGCGCTCCTCAGCAATTTTAAGAATGAAATTCTTGTGCACTCTATGCTGGCAATTATTTTAATTCTACTATTTTGATGTCCACTTGGGCTGTACAGCATGTGCTATTAGTAGTATCTAACTGTTTCAGGAAGAATTGGATTTTGTTTATGTTGGCACTGTGTACAAGTATAATTTACGTATTATTAATGATGGAAGCATTAATCTTCCGTTCCATTCTGCTTAACTCGTTGATTTGAAGGGACGACTTTTCGTCCTTCTCTAAATATTATCTAATTTCCGTAACCTTCGGCATGAGTCAGCGGATAACAATATAAAGCTGCATGGTTGATTTGTTACCGGGTGATGTTTATTGCAATGGGCCACATGCAGCTTCCAGTGGTCACCTGTTCCGCGGATTGTCCATTTGTCTCTAGGTTTTGACAAGTTAAACCAGCTTCAAATTGCTATCGCTTTGCCAAGGTGTCTGTAGTTCTGAAGAGCGCGTTGCTAGTCTATATTGTCCTGTGAGACGGTGGTCCAGTGCCATTATGCAGCAATAGTGAAATGATTCCATATATGAAATTTCTGGATTCTTTTGTATTGCATTCCGTTTTGCAGGATGAACAGCCGCAGTTAAAAGAGGATGCAACTACGAGGTCGTGAATGTGAGTGCTAAACCAGTTTTCAAGCTTACCGCCTTTGGCACGGTTTGGTTCAATGTTACTACTATTTTGCGATAGTTTAACGGCAGTTGTGTGCGCGTCCTTTCCGTGTAAGTTTTGCTGGGAAAGCGTCTTTCTGATCTGATTTTTTCTTCCTGAAGATTACCTTTAGTAGCTTGGTGTTCCCACTTTCTCAGCTTTCCCAAACAGTACAACTTGTCGTTCTCTGTTAAACAGTACTTATTGTACTGTTCCATCCGCAGCCTTTATTGTGCTCTTAAACTGTTTCAGCTCTCTGAATTGAAGATGCAATTTTCTACAACAGTTAAACAGCTGTACGCTCTTACAAGCATAGGGGAGAGCCATTGTCGATTTATAATTTGATGTGTAAACATTGTATTAATATCTTAGGCGAAAGTATTAATAACGTGAAGGTCTAGTTCAGTAATCTTTTCGTTAGTGTGTTAGCTAAACGCTTGTATGTCGCTAGCACTTGCCAGATATGTTCCTGCAGGAAAGCCGTAGTGAAGCGTATTTTAATTTCACGGGATGAACTTTTCTGTACTCTACTATTTTCCGGCACACTGTTAATATTAATGGACTGGAATGGTGAAAAAGATTAAATGATACGGTATCCTTGCTCAGTCTGCTTTAATCGGCGAAGCTTTCGGAACCAGTGCGTTCAGAAAGCTTCGCCGATTGAAGCTAATTGAACAAGGATATCGTATTATTTCATCATTTTAATTATTATGAAACGCCTTGTTACTAATATATCTTGCTTCAAGCACTGGAATGGTATTATTATTATTATTATTATTAACTAAGAATGATACGGTATCCTTGTTCAGTGAGCTTTAATTGGCGAAGCTTTCGGAACTAACGTGTTCCGTCGTCAGCGCAAATCGAGAAGATTATTATTATTATTATTATTATTATTATTATTATTATTATTATTATTATTATTATTATTATTATTATTATTATTATTATTATTATTATTATTATACTATTACTACTAATGCGTTATATTACAATATCGTTAATTTATTTGAAAATAGAGCGTTTGATAACGGGTTTGTACGCTTCTATTGATGCTACTGAGCAGACAGTAAAGCCCATACTGAGTCAATTAGTTTCGCGTAGAAATGTGCAGACCTTGTGGAACGAGCTCACTCCGTCACCAGGATGAGATTGTGCAGAGCGAGCAGTTGTTAACTTTTGATTGTGTAGATTGTACAGAGTTGTCAAAGAGTCGGGAAGCTATCCTGCGACAATTAGCCAGATTAATCAAATTGGCTAACAATTGTTCGCCCTATGCTGTCTTATTCTGCTACCGAGCACGCTCATTCCAAACGTTCTGAACTTTTCTCATGCGGGATCGTTTAGCCCACTCGCTACATTGCCATCTGTTCAATTATGAAGAATTAATATGTTTTAACTGTGATATTATCTTACGAGTTGTCACCGGCCATCAGATTTTGTTAAATTTCCCGTAGTAGTTTTCCAGTCGAGTCTTGTTCCGTCTTCAGCGGATGACAATATAAGTGTGTACAGTTAAAAAGTTACACCGTTAGAAAAGGCCGATTTTCAAGATGTTTTAACTGATTATATTAATATTACAATTTTTAACCGTTCACCTGCACGTAATAAGTGCAGTACGCTTCAGAAGCGTTTATGTTGTTCTCCAGCGCGGTTTGGTTGTTGTTTTATTATTATTATTTTTATTTTTATTATTAAAACACTTTCGTTTGATACTCGGCGTTCTTTGACGAGTTTATACCATTTCGCACCAATAATACATTTCGACCTACCCCTTTGACGTTCAAGTTAGTACACGGAACTTGACCTGCGATCATTTGTGTTTCGGCGTCGTCGCGTTTTCTTGACATCGAATTTAACGTTGCGCAGTGTAGGAAGGTTAGTCGAGGGTAAACTTCATTTGTTTTCTTTTCGAAGGCATGTATGGAATTTTCAATTTGACCGATTGCCGATGGTATGGCTTCGGAATGTTTGTACAGCAAGCAACCTTCTGCGTCGCTTAGTTTCGCCTTGGAGTTTCCTGCTGCATGACTTCAGCTGTCGCTTAAATGAAATGTCCAATGTTTTCATTTAGTATCAATAAGGCTGTTGACCACCGGATGGCTTCTGACGAGAACGTGTAGGTTCATTGGACACTGGTTTTGCCCCATTTTTAAGTGTTCATTTTTAAAAGCGGAACTGGACTTGTTTCGTTATCAGCGTGCGGAGCACGCGCAAATGTTCATTACATTACTTTTCACGCTGATGACGGATTTCAATTGCTCCGGAAGCGCCGAAAGTATAGTTTGTGCGCTCAGTCGTGTTCGTTTTTTAGTGCAAATAGTTACGGACTTAATTGGCAGCCTAAAAGGGAATGCAGTCGTTTCAGTCAACTAAGAGAATCACCGAACCCGTTACAATGAATCTCATCTTCGTGAAATCTCCGTCTTACTTTGTAATTTCCTACGAAAACATTGTTTAGTACTCCAATAGAACTGTATCCTGCTCAAGCCTGCTATTCTCAGTTTGTTCAGCCCTTTGTGTTAAGCTGAATTTAAGCTTTTGTATGACTCCTTGCTCGAAAGCGAAAGTTTAATTCATTTTCACGACCTACTTTTGTTGTGTGCCTGCATAGCTGTTTGTCTTTCCCATTCAGTTTTGCGTGTTTACTCCTCTTTATAGTTTGGCACAAATGAGGATGGGTCGCAATACATTTCTGTTTTCGCCTACATTTATGCTGTGTATGAACAATTAATGAGTCAGTTGGGCACGTTATTCCTATGGGGTCGAAAGCGGACTTTTCGCATAATCATTTATGCTTGCCAGCTGCACTTACTTCGGCGATTCAATAGACATCTCAATAAGGTTTGAACACTGGGTGTTTTGTAACGGGCTTGTTCATGTTCGGATATCTTTTTTCGGCTGTCGACCCGTTTGAAGGTATCTGTAATAGATCTGAAAATGCCCTACCAGCGGATGGATGAGCAGTTATTAGAAAGTATCACAGATAAAACGCTTATCGAATCAGAGCTTTCGGCACTCTCTGGTGCCGTCGTCAGTGATGGGAAAGAGGGAGAGTTTATTGCGCTGTGGGAATTTATAGTCACGCAATGGGGGTCAACGAGGGGGGTCAGCTTGGTATGGTGCAGCATCTGGATTTATTAATAGCTGCAGTCCATACTTCGCTGATCTCCACACCTTGGTCGCGATTAATCGTGCTATTGTGCCGGATGAATAGAGCTTCCTTAATCCGCCGGTGGTGTAATCGGCTTTCCCGGCAAATTAATTTCGGTCGCGGGTCAAGAGAGCAGTGGATGGCGTGCTCTGCGACCGTGGAAGCTTTGATGGCCTCCTCCATGATCTTTCTCGGAGCGCGGGTTTGTGGCCGGCCACGGCGTACGGAATGTGACCCGTTCATTCTTTGTTCCGCATTCTTGTAACCTTTCACGTACGCCATGTGCTCACGAAACCTGTGGGATAAAGTGTTGCCCGTTTCTCCAATATAGGAGTCGTGGCAACCGCACATAATTTCGTAAACTACGCCCGGTCTGCTGTCCAATGGAACCATGGTCTTATCAGTTCTAACGATCGCACAAATGTTGTTGGAAGATTTAAAATGGACTGTGAAGTTTAGAGAACGACCTAAGCGTTTTAATCTTTCACCCACTCCACAAAAAATACGGGACAACTAAAATGGGTTGCTGCGAAACACCGGTAGTGCGTGTTAAGGTTCTTTGATTGGTTAAACACTGTTTAGTGATATTATTAACGAAACTACTAGGATACCCATTATTGATTAAAGTTCTTTTTATGTGTTTTAATTCAGAGTCTAGATACTGCGAATCGCATATTTTAACGGCTCGATCGACCATGCCTTTTACTATACCCCTTTTAACTGAAATCGGATGGTGGGATGAAAAATGCAAATATCTATCAGAATGCGTCGCCTTTCTGTATACTGTGATCTGTAAGGTACCTCCATCCCTAATTACCATAACATCTAGAAAGGGGAGTTTCCCGTTGTTCTCTTTTTCTATGGTTAACTTAATGGAAGGAAAGAGGTAGTTTAAGTGTTTCAGAAGGGCTCTTCCCTTCCCAATGGCATGATGGCAAAAATATCGTCAACATATCTTTTAAAGAAAGATGAATGGTATTGTATGTCTAATGTAGTAAAGGCCCGTTCTTCTAGATGTTCCATGAAGACTTCTGCTAAAACGGGAGATAGTGGACTCCCCATCGGAACCCCCTCTTTTTGTGAGAAGAAGCTCTTCTGGAATCTGAAATAATTCCCCTCCTGCATGCAAAAGGAAACTAATTTAATTATGTGTGGGGTTTAGCTTCGTTCTATTTTGTAAGGTTAAATCTTGGTCGAGAAGATTTTGTAGCACGTTTAATGTTAGTTGGATCGGAATATTCGTGAATAAGTCTTTTGCATCGTAGCTTACTAATAATCTCAATAAGGAGCAATAATTGCAGTCATTTTTATTTTCGTTTTATCACAGTACTGAATACTCGGTCTCGCGTCCCGTAGTATTATTCTTATTTCTCTTTATTACGTTGTTAATTATGAATATATTCTAGTGTTTCATTTTGGAATTGTTCCCAAATTAAATTGATAGGCCATGGGTAAGTAGTAGAACAACTTTTTTAAAATGTGCAGCTTTGTTTTTCGCTTCAGTTAACCTATGCTTCGTGTTTGCTGCTTCTTTTCTTACGGAACGGCTATGCCACGTCAGCTATGTCGACTGAGTAGTAGCCACGGTAGCTGCCAACTTAGCTAATTGCATTTAGAAAAAATGGCGGTTTGATAGATGCGTAAATGACTGCAAAAGAGGGCAGAGGTATTTTGCACCCACCCGTATGATATTCGTATAAATACTATTTTACTGAGCCGGGCGCTTCAAGCTTTGGCTAGAGCAATTTGTAAAGTGACTATAAAGTTTACTGTGAATCATAAGTGTAAGAACACTTTCAACTGAAGCAATAGGCGCTTGTCTATTGCCTCAGCAAAATGTCCCTTCCGTTTGTGAGCAATTGTTTGATAAATGTTGATAGTTTGAGAAATGGAACGAGTTTAAGTTGATGAATGTTATTTTGTTTCTTCATGTAACCCGAAGGTAGCAGGAATAGTCATATTTCTCCATTTCAATTCCTTTAGGCGTTCATGCTGCTAATGGATAAACCTAGTTCCATTCAGTGTTTTATTACCATTGTTGTTTCTTGAAAATGCTGAACGCTTTGAATTTACCCCGTTGCTTTAATCTACTTTCTTAAGCATCTTTTGGGCCATCGTTCGCAGGAGAGTAGTCGTTCCTTTCGATTTTACGTTTAGGTGCTTACTGGCATATCTAAGCGAATCTAATCCTAGTCTAATCTGTTAGCACATCTAACGCAGGTGACACGTGAAAATGCTCTTACGTTCAGAATTAGTTAAACATTCAAAAATGTTTTCATTAAACAGCAAATTTCCATTCATACATATTTTCCCGCTGGTATTACTCTTGTAACAGAAGTACCGCTTTTAGCGTTGTGCGTGCTTGATCACTTTCGTCATGATTTCTTACTCGCCTGCGCATGTATTAAACGGCATGATTTCAATTTAAACTGAATAGGCAAGCTTTACAAATAGGCTCGCAGAAATTGCTCCACTTCGCTGCGGTAATTATGCTCACGTTTTCCTTTGTTCTCAATTGCCCTTAAGCAATTCCGCCTCGCTCATTCAGGTACAACAACAAATATTTGCGTACAACAGGTCAGTTGGACATTAGGAGGGCCACTTCACAAGCGGCGAGGAGGTCAATGAATGCCGTAGAATTGAATACTCTCAGAGGGTCAAAGGGATTATCGCTTGCGCAGATGTGATTTTTTCCACACGACGTGGGATTGTGGCGCTTTTGTTTGAAGTCGGCGACTCACGGAACAGACTGAAGTTTAAAGTTAAAATTTTCCAGACGTAGTTTGTTAGGGAAACAAGCGCTCTTAACCAGTGTCCTTTTGAATGCTGAAACAGGTTTCTCAGGCGCACAATCGGTGTCACGAATTTGTTGCGTCACGAAGTTTAGTCAAACACGTACGAACGGAGTGCCCAACATTGTAAGAAGAACTTCTGCCCGTTGTTTAGAGGCACGCGTTTTTAGCTTGCCCATCCCACCGCCATATTTCATTGAATAAGCTTCCTGCAATGATCTGCCAGCGGTGACCGTAGTTAGGCACCTTAATTCCTTAGCATTTGCATGCCGCTTTGCTTTGCCAACAGTTGGAAAGAAGTCTTTTTAAGCATTTGAAAATGAGCGTAAGATGGACCAATGAATTGGTTTGCCTTTTCTCAGCAGTCGCGTTTTCAGGTGAGGCTAAAATGCGGAACATACCGTGCGCTTTGTAGTAGCCTGTCGGATCCTGAGTTGCTGCGTTTTATTCTCACAGGTAAGTTTTCCTTGGCTTGCTATTTCAAATCTAGCCCCAAATTTGTGATGAGTTTTGTTGTTCCGTGAGGATCATGTTGCTTACACATTAATTTACCACGCCTACGTAGACGCATCAAAGCGTTTCTTCCCAGCAGAAACATATTACTCGTTGCTTTTCTTTTGTGGAGAAACTGGTGATCTAATAGCTGTGGGCTATATGGTTTTAAGGCATTTAATGACTTCTCAAGTAAACTTATTAGCACCCATTGTTTTATTTAGAGTGATGGCAAATCATAATTGCATTGCTGCTTTGCCCTGCGACGTTTTGCCTCCCCCAATTTTGAATGTTTCACGTAAAGTGCTCTTCGTAATTCATCGCTCCGAAACAACTGAGCCTTCTGAAACGCTTTGTAGTTGTCATTTGATGATATTCAAGCAAGCTGGCATGTTCACTGCAATGCCGCTGCTGCCGCCGAAAGCATTCTAGAAGGGGCGCTTTTCTGTTGAGGGTTTTACTTTTCTTTTAACGATTTTGTACTATTTAAATTAAATTGGGGTTTATTTCCGCAGTTCGTTGGAATTACTGTTTCCCGTTTACGCAATAGAAGGAATGGTACCCAACGACGATTTGTTAGATACCAGCTTAGGAAATGGATTTGACTTCATGTTGAGCTTTTTCAACCTTCGGTGCTTTTCTACGTTGCCGCTTTACCACGGCCGTAGCAACTTAGCAACTAATTTAAATCTTTGGCATCTTAAATCAAATTTTTACAGTTAGCCAATTTTTCTCAGAGCGAACTAATTAGCGTATTTCGTATCAAGACCTCCTGCTAACCTTCTGCTAATATGTGCTCAGCCGTCTAGAACGTACTGTTTATTGATATGAACCTTTTTGCTTATGAAGAAATCCTTTAGTTCGTTCAAGCACTTTTTATCTCACTAGGGTAACTTGTTGATATGGCTGACTTTCACCTATAACCGATGTCCGACTGATTGAATGCAAATCTTGGTAATTCACGCTAATCGTTGAATGTTATTGCTAGTTTAGTTCCTGTGTCTACCTTTATGCTTTTGCAAATTCTTTTCAAGCGCGTAGCCCACCTATGCTAGCTGTTCGCGTTCGCTACTTTGAAATTTTGTTTGTCCATATTTTGAATAACCGGTAGATGAGGAGTCCTGGCCAGTTTCGTTTTCAATTTTGTGCCGTCAAGGTTCCCCGTTTCATCCTACCATTCAGCCTGTCAAAATGGGATGCGCCGCGTAGGTTATTAATGTTTTCAACTTAAGATAAGGTTGCTTGCTGGGATACAATGCGTGAACAATTAAAACAGTTGAATGCGACAAAACTTTAAACACTTAACATCTCACATGGTAACCCTCCTTTAATCTTCCAATAGTGTTCGTCAAGAATCGGTTCATTGTGATGCTCAATCGTACGGGTGAACGAATTAACAGTCGTTTTCACTGTTGATTAAGTGCTGAGAAAGCTGGGCTGCCAAGTTTTCAGATTGCATGTACACTACCTAACCACGTTCAGTCGATTAGCGAGAAAGAAGGGGAAAGATAAATTGTGCAAGCATAGCGGCACTTCAGCGACGTTCCACTCGCAACCGCCTTTCTGAAAAACTACTGGCAGAAGTGTAACTTGCTCGAACCACGTTTCACTTCTGTCCATTTTTAGGAAATTGTTTCAAGTGACGACAAAAGCAACTCCGGTGCCGTCCCAGCAAAGTTTGCAAGATTGCCTTTGTCCGCTATGCTTAGTATGGACGTGGCCACGTTCCAGTCGCAGACGCTGTGGATAGTTGTCGTTGGCTTCATTATTGCCTTGCTACTTTCTTACGCCATCGGGGCAAATGATACAGCTAACAACTTCGGTACCAGCGTTGGCTCAAAAGCGCTTACACTGCGCCAAGCGTACATATTAGGAACATGCTTCGAGACTCTGGGCGCTGTTCTTCTGGGTAAGTGCACAATGGTTTGGCAACACATAAGGCCCATGTACACTATATATATATATATATATATATATATATATCATGAAATTTCTTCTAATTCTTATATATATATATATATTTATTTATTTATTTATTTATTTATATGTATCAGCCGATTCCTCTTGTTCTGTCTTCAACCATCATAGTAATTATGATCGGAGGCGGAAAATGAGCAGAACGAAGCTTGAAGTTCCGAGACTGATTAATGTTAAATGTGCATTGTGTAACTTTCATTGAATACGTTGTACTTTTCGAAACAGGTAGAAGAGCCATCAGGAATCGCAAATCAGTTATAGTACCATACAATGAACATACACTGATACGAATTTCTAGGGGTGATAGGTGATAAATTTATCCGCGTGATTAGATGAATTGAGGTAAAGCTGTGTAGTGACTTTTCGCTTTTGCTGATGAATTTTTCCCGTTGGGCGATCGTTGCTTAATTCCAGAAGCCGTTCGCTGTCAATAGGAAGTCGTTACGTACTTGTAACTACTTGCCTTGGCTTAAGGCAATTGTTAGAACAACTTGGTTGTTTTTGGAGGCTGTCGTTTGGTGTTGAGACTATTTACGATACGGCGACAGTCAATCGGTCTACAAGGCTGCTAATTGACTAGCTGGCTTTCAGTAGCTACCGTTTGGATACGCTGCGAAGCGGTTCGTTTACTCACATGCTGGGTCAGAGTGCAAGATTTCAGCATCTTGCTTTGAATAGCACATGTTTAAAATTTGTGGATTATGTGTTGAATGTTTTCATTTAGTATTTCCAGATCACGCTCGTTCGCAAATGCGGCAGTCATCCTATGTATGTTAATATACAGAGCGCAGAAGTCATTAACATCATATGAGCGGCATCATTCGTTCATTTTCACTCAATTCAACGTGAGCGTCTAAATTAAGCAAGGGTGTTTTGCTTCTATAATACTGGTTTTTCAAGAACGTTTCGGCCTTGTACACTTGTGAAAAGCTCAGAAAAACAATTTATGGAGCTCTGTTTCACGTATACGTAACAATGATTAATCATAGCATGCTTAAGCATAAAGATTGACGGTATAGGTTGCGAAGTATTAACGATTTGTTTAAACGAGTGCAGAAGGGTGCAAATCCGGAAACTTTTTGGAATCTCTGTACGCACATCATATGTGTATCAATAAACCGGCATCCAAATGTACGCGTGCAAGTTGTTGTAAAGTTGAACCACTTTTCTTGTGTTATTTGGGAGCTGTTGACAAATGGCTGCCGGATTGTTATGCTATTGGAATTTCCGTTGGCTTTTTGAAACGACCGGATTTCCGATTATCTCGTTCCGTAAGTTTGCAATCACTCAGCAGAGCATTAACACACTACGTGGGTGATTGCCCGGCTAAAACATACCCACCACTGGGGAAATGTGGGCGAGCTGAAGGAAGTTTAGGAAAGCAGGTGTTCAAGTAGTCGTAACGTTGACTGATTGTGTTATCGGTATTATGTATATTGATAACTGGATATCTAATGACGAGCTCTTTGATTGTATTTGAGCTGTTGACGACATCAGAGTTCGTATATTGTCGAATTCGCAAAAATACAAGGCAAATTAACGGAGAAACAACGCATCTTTAACGAACTTAGAAACCTTGGCTTGTATTAGCGAAATTCATATAGCTTGTTTCGTTGACGACGGAGCAGGAAGCTCCTTGACATCTGAAGTACTTTTCGCTCGCTAAAGTTAGATTGATGCTTTTGTTACTTTGTTTTGCATTTTCGCCAGTTCGAGAATTAGCGGTCTCTGCTACCATCAGGACCTTTAAATATTAAGCGTGGTAAACATTAACGCGTACGTAATCTCTGTTTACAGAGGAAAACATGAAAAGGCTTGGTAAAGATGGGTTTGTTCTGTGTAACTGATCGAAGATAGTAGTTTAAGAAATTGCACGTAGAGGGCTGATTTAAACTGAGCGCATGCAAAAGTCTTTGAAATCCTTAAATTCAGCAATCGCTCCGTACTGACTGCTGTGGCAGTCACCATTGTACGTATTCGTCGTACTGACAAACGGTTAGTTTATTTTTTCACTGAATAAAGAACATGAATGGTTGTGAAAGCTGTAATGAGTAAAATAAACAAATAAGACGGCGTGAAATCGTTCAAGAAGAACACGTTTGGCATTTTCCCATCTACTAATTTCGAGCGTTCTTTCAAAGTATTGCAAAAAGAGTTTATATTGTGCTGCGTTTCCGCATACTTTGCTTGTTTACTTGCTGTCATTAACAGAACAGTGATAATCAGCCTTGCGAGTTGTCATATATATATATATATATATATATATAGGCATCGTTGTTTAAGCTATTCAGTCTGCTAAAGTCCATTACTCGCTTTTAGTTGCTCTTGAAATGTGCTTATTGCATCAACAATGCAATCTGATTTGCATAACAAATTTGTTTCTGTTCTGTTAAATGGTCGTGATTGAACTGAAATCATGAAAACACGTCCGAGCATACACTGTTGTTTGGCGTTTATTCTTGATGACCTGGTCTATTATTAATGATTTGATAGTGAAGGATGCGTAGCGTATTTATAATCTCAAATTCTGTCAGGGAAATCTTGTTCAAACATGATCATTGTGGTGCAGTCGAATGTATTGTTCAGCTTGGGTTATTGGCTTTTAAGATAGGAAGAGCTTACTGGTTGTGTAATGAGGCTGTCGTTATAAATTAAATGACTTAATATTCTTGGGTTTTCCACGAACTTTTTTATTTTTTTCATTACAGGACATGTTTGAATTATTATAATTATTATTATAGTGGGAAAATAAGATCAGTGATTTTATATTTTTCCTCTTGGTTGCGTCTATACTTCATTTGTAGCGTTTTGGTCGATGCAAATGTGTTGTACTTCTCAGTATTCCATAATTATGAAATAATTGGTTACATATTTTTGGTTATATATATATATATGTATATATATATATATATATATATATATATATATATATATATATATACCGTAAACATCATGAAGTAAATGAGAAAAAAATAACTTTATTCGTCCGCTGCGCAAATGCGCAGTATAGTTGGGTACGGTTTAACTATATAAATGTTGGCAGCTTCATGTTGCATGATTTTGCTTTTTTAAGGGTACAAAGTTACTGATACAGTTCGAAAAGGAGTGATCGACATCAACTTATACAATGGAACAGAGAAGCAGCTTATGATTGGCCAACTGTCAACCCTTGCAGGTACATTAAGTTCCATATTCAGGCGGTTCGATGATGAGAAGAATCTCTAGGCTGTGGTTCATGGCTGACTATTGCTACGTTGCTGAAACTGCCTGTTTCCGGAACCCACAGCGTTGTCGGTGCAACGGTCGGATTCTCGTTAGTCCTACGAGGAACTGAAGGAATATCGTGGGCGCAAATAGGCGAAATAGGTAGTTAACAATTTCGAAGATGTTTCAGCGAAATGGTTGAAGAAGCAGCATAAATTTTAGTTGGTTCATGGTTCTTGTCTCCGCTACTGTCAGGCGCTGTATCCGTATCTCTGTACGCAATAGTTCACTACAGCGTTCTTTCAACGGTAAGTGGACAACTGGGGTTTCTCGCGAAGTAAAACTTGTATACTGAAGAAAGATCCCTTGAAGTACGGTTTGCGTTCGTTGGCTATGTGGTATTTCGTCACGGTGACGATTAATCTTTTGTCCGTCTTTCTCGATGGTTCTGAATGTAAGCTTATGGTATAATAGCTTTTACACTTCTATATGCTAATGTGTGCAGTGCTGCAAATGGACAAAATTCCTGTGTGGGGAGGCATTCTCGCCAGCTGCATTGGTGGGGCAGTCACTGCCCTATTAATCCATCTGATAATGATTCCGAAAATGAAACGCTCTTTTGGCAGTAATTTAAACGTAATAATTGATGATTTATTTTAAGTGTACCATTTTAGGTAACACCGTTGCACGCGCCCGTGTTAAGAAAGACGATACTGCAGCCGTTAGCATGACAAGCTTTGCCACTAGCTGTCCTGATATAAGTAACGTATTTAGTTTTTGTCCGCTAAGTAGGTTAACCATTTTGAAAATAGGTAGTCATTACTGCGTCGGTAAAGACAGTGCACTTGCCGTACGTCAGGGATCAGCTGCTTACAATGGCTACGAAGATCGAGAAGAGAGAGCTGGCAATATGAATGGTAAGTTTTAAGAAAAAGCATGTATGTATTTATTCATGTGTAACCACGGCTGAACAAAAGATTATATGCACAAACAGAAATAGCAACTTTCATACGCACAATACTACCATTTTGCGTGCTTATATCTGTTGCTTGCTTATCTTTGCAATGCTGCACAACACATAAAGAGGTTCCTGTCGTTTTCCGCCCTTTAGCACTTACTATAATGGTAAAGTTGGTTGTAAATTCGTCATATACCTTTCTCCTTTATGACTCATTCACCGATTGGAAGCTGGATTTTGTTTCAGCAAAGTCGAAATAGTCCAACCCTCCTGTCTGCATAGAGTCTTAGGAAGCATTTTTCTATAGAGAAGTCATGTTCGTGTACTAAAACGCAGATTGTTTAGCAACCATAGGCTTCCATGTCATAGCACAAATGCCTAAAGGAATGATAAAATATGTTATGGCATTGGTAATGGTATAATGGATCCAGCAGCGCTCAAATGCAAACGGTAAGCGCTTAGCGAAGCTGGAAGAATGGCTTCAACTGCCGCTGCCAGCTGAAGCATTCGGGAGAAACAGCAGCTTAACTTGAGCGAATATGGTAATTAGAATGCATTAATGAATGACGAATATATTACACCTATACACCTATGCGTGGAGGCATGTTCATGTGTATCCATAGCGCGGGAAAGCAGTGCTTCGTTGCAAATAAGATAAATGCAAATGATGGTCTGGTTCATTTCGCGATGAGAATACGACAGTTGAAAGCTGCATTTGCTGAGGTGTAGGAGTTTTGTAAATAAACATGAAAACGGTTTCACTTTTATGGTTAACCACCTCGAACAGAATATGTGAAGATTGGCTTATTTGTAGCGAATTCAGGGAGTTTCATGTTTCTTTCACGTCACTCTATATACTCATCAAAATCTTTCACAGTAGACTTTTAACCACTTGCAACAGCCATGTTGCAAATGCTCTGATAACAAAAGTGCGAACTTTCAGTAGGGTTCCTTTCTGCTATGTTTTGCTGAACTTTCATGTTTAGTTTTGCATATCCGTTATTCCAAATTACTGAGACTGCCACCGACCTTCAACGCTGATCGATGGGTCACATTTTCCGCGTGTATTGTGTTTGTGCCCTTGTTGCGTACTTTGAGTTTCTCCATACTTGCGCATGTAACATTGCGTAGTTGTAAAATTTGCGTTATCGAATTCTTGCATGCATTGCAATTCTGATGGAAGGCCATTTACAGGGAACGTGCCGTTGCGTCCAGAAGCGAGCACCAAGAAAGCCAAGCTTGCAAAAATCGTTGTCCTAAAGGTCAACGTCGAACCAGTGGTTAACCATTTCTCGTTCAGGCGAAAAAACTGATTATCATCCAACGAAAGCCTGAATCTCCATCGGTTTGCAAACTTTTCACATCGCTTCAAGTCCTTAGCGCTTGCTTTTCGAGCTTTGCTCACGGTGGGAATGACGTCAGGTAAGCTAAAGCATGCACTTTGTCCATCCAATGTATTAATCATTGTTCCGTCCCGCAGCAATGCCATTGCGCCACTCGTTGGCATTTGGGTAATCTACAGAGATGGAGCAATATCTTCCAAAGAGCCTACGCCCATTTGGCTGATGCTTTATGGCGCTTTTGGTATGTGCGTCGGCTTTTGGACTCTGGGCCACCTTGTCATCCAAACAGTGGGAGAAGGGTTAACCGAGATATCACCCGTTAGGTAAGTGGTTAATTTTTCGACCTGTGCAGATTAAGAAACAGCTGTCGTAGTGATTTCTTGCCATTAATTCTATGCTATTTTTTAGAAGCCAATATTCAGATATTTCAAATATTGCCTATCCAAGCAATTATGCTTGGGTTTTTTATTTTGGCTAATAAATAGGAGTGATGAGTGTCAAAAATTCCTCTACACGGTATCCCCCGTTATGGTAAACAGCTTCTACTAGCAAAGCTTTCGGTTTAAACTACCAAACTTCGACGGGTTTCGTTCGAGAGATGTCACCGCTGTCATTTGTCGTGTTGGCACTGTTCGGGGCGGTCGGATCTGATGCTCGTGCTTCTGCACGGCCGACTAGGGCGGATTGCGAAATCGACGCGGTCAAAGGTATGACCCAACTGATGTAGCACCTGCCCAGATCGGCTGAGCAGGAGTACTTGCAGACTGACTGACCAACCTGTGCGGTGGCCATTCATTTTTGGCACTGATGACGGGCAAAGGTTATGCCCGAAAGCTTTGCTAGTAAAAGCTTTTTACCATAACGGGGGATATCGTGTAGAGGAATATTTGATATTTGAAAATACCCCGTACGAGAAGGAAAGAAGATGAGGAGTGATGAGTGCTTGAAATTGAAGCCTGATATTGTTCATGTGGCATAAAATGAAGCCTTTGTAGTGACTAGTTTTCAGTGCACTATCTTCTTTGTCATACGAATCAATTTGCGGAATGTAGCTTAATCGTATACATTCAAATAGCGCAGTAAAAATCAATGCGAAGGCTTTGTGAACATTTGGAAGCCTTGTAGTCGAAAAAAGTGATTTGTTCGCCGTTATTTGATTCCCAGGAATGGATCATTGCATAAGTCGCATGCTCGAAAGTTTTTCTTTCATGAAGTTTTATTGAATTGCTTTCAGTTCGTCGCTTATTACGCAGTATTAAACCGGAAGCTGGAGGAGGTGTCGACGTAAGACACAGGCCTTGTTTTGGGCCATTTTTGAGCTTTGTTTGAAGTGCAACATTTTGGTTTTAGCTCATTAGCAAATTTATCAGTGCAGCACAAATGATTAGTCATAATATTTGACCGAAGATCAGCGACATGCTTGTGCAGGCATTTCTGAATGCAGGATCACCTTGACCGTCTGTAGTTAATTCTCAAGCATTTGCTGTAGAATGCCCTTGCTTCATAGGGTTTATCTTCATTCAGAGAAAATGGCTTCGTATGCAGCAGCGCAGAAATTTAAGGGATCTGCAAGGTCGGTTTTCCGCCTTTGCTAGCTCTGAGGAAACAAAGCCTTTGGAAATGATGCGGAAATCTCCTATTGCTTTTACTGTCCAACTAGCACACTCATCTTGTTGCCTTGTTTCTTGTATTTCAGGTTTCACTAGGGAAACTGTTGTACAGCGCGCAAATTTAAGTGAAGCCTCGTCAATCGACGTTATCTGTAATGTTCTTGGCAATAGCCAGTATATCGTTTATTATTGCCTACGAAGCAAATGTTCCGATAACTTGCAGGCGGGTTAAATTTGCGTTTTCAAAAAGGCTTTGTCTACCTTCTTTGAGATCTGTTTTCTAACTTACCCGTCCACGAAAGGTTCGCTAAGGATCAAGTGGAAGCCTAGCTTTCGTCTAACCTTGAATGGACGAACCTGCCCAGGAAGCGGAAATCTTGGTTTCCCCAATTTGTTCTTGTTCCCGTGTATACTTCACCCATGGAACCGTCTCTCGTCGATGCTTTGCTATTCCCGCGTTGCAACTGTTGTAGCAACATGAACTGAATCTGAAGTGCAGCTAGCTGTTATTAATACTAGACAGCTTCCATTGAGCGCATTATATTTTAAGAGAAAGGAAATAGTCATGTCAGCGTGCAGTGCAAACTTTGCTTGCTCTGATGCGCACTTTCGTTTAGCGGTTTTGCGATCGAGATGGGAGCCGCCTGTTCTGTACTATTTGCCAGCAAGCTCGGCATGCCCGTGAGCACGACCCATTGCAAGATCGGCTCTGTCGTTGCAGTCGGCATGGTGAGATCGCGTTCCGACGGCGTTCGCTGGTCAACCCTTCGCAATATCGTCATTTCTTGGGTTGTGACGGTGCCCGTGGCGGGTGAGTGCTGCTTTGGCAGATGAGGTAGATTATGGCATGCTCTATTTCCTTGTTTTTAGGTCTCTTCAGCGCTGCTACCGTTGCCATCCTGAACCTAATTGTCTAAAGACCATAGCGCATTTACCCGCGGAACAAATCATGCGCAGTCGAGCTGCGAATGATTCCTTTTATCAGGGTATTTCCTTTTGTTTAATTTGCTCCTCGCGAGAAATAAATGCCTTTAATCCGGACTGAACTGCGTCGACAGGGCGCACAGCTACTGTAGGGCGAACGAACCTTGCGAATTAGATTGACAACCGTGTTTTGCCGAAATGGTCGACCATGAATCCGATGTTCGCCAAAGTCAAATCTCCATACGGCTCGAGTAAGGCAATGCCACCATTGGTAACCTGCAGCTTTGGGTAGATTTCATAGCGTTGCTCTTCGATTCAAGGAACCATTCCCAGCGATTCCCGTTCGCTGCGTCGCGTGTTCAGAATACCTTTCTCGCGGGTGCGTTGCATTGAAGCGCCAAAGGGGTGTCGGTGAAGTGCACCCGTTTCGATTAACTGACCGGTAAGACTATTCAGGACGTTTTTCCAAATTTGTGTCAGCTATGCTCTTCTCCTTGGATAAATAGAACTTTCCAGTCAAGAACAACTCACCAGTATGCGCAATTCTCCGTTTATTGCTTCAAACTGGCTACAAGCGCGTGCCTCTTACTATTCGTCGTATTTTTTAAAGCAAAACTGCGTTCAAAGTATTTTTGCTGTCCCGTTGCTCCACACGCTATGCAGACAACCTTGTGTTGCTATTTTTCGCAAGTCAATCGTGTGGAGCATTTGTGTTTCGGTGCATTGTTTTACGGGTAGGGAATGAGCATTGGCGAGATTTCTGCAACAACGGTTTTGCTCTTCTCCAACGGGCAGTTCACCCAAAGCAAAGCAACCGATTAGCCTACTTGACTAAGGTTGACTCGCGTTACAACTTCGAAACAATTGCGCCCCTTTGTCGGGCGGATCGGTCGGTTTTCAAATTAGCTGTTCAATGACTGTCCGCGCATGGGTTGCCGTAGTAAGACACGTTTGGCACTTAAAGAGGAATGCCAGCGTTCAACGGCGCATCAGTCGACGTGTGGCTATTATGTTACTTCACGGTAGCGTCAAACACTTTTGAAGCAACCCATTTTTTAATCCTTCAAAGCAATCACCCTGCCTTTGAGCCAGCGCGGCAGGAAGGGTGACGAGCGTTTGGCACCTTTCCGCCACGTTCTTCTCAGTTGCTGCCGGTCTCATTACTAATACAAAACTTCAAAGCGTTTCATTCAGACGTTTAATTGAATTCATCCTTCGAAATGTCATTTAGGTCGTTTTGATCGACGCTATCATCAGATAAGGGTAGTTCTTTCACTTTTGCCATCATTTTCAGACTAAACATGACCTTCGTTTACGCCAAGCGTACCGATAGTATCTAATTCCTTATTGATGCATAAGCATGTCGGCCCAAAAACACGCT
This sequence comes from Trichuris muris, assembly GCA_000612645.2. Classification (NCBI taxonomy): domain Eukaryota; kingdom Metazoa; phylum Nematoda; class Enoplea; order Trichinellida; family Trichuridae; genus Trichuris; species Trichuris muris. Next base: position 23,508,728 of record CBXJ02000282.1, on the reverse strand, counting down.
CATTGCTGAGGGAGCTAAGCGCGCCGCGGTCCCTTGGCGGGATGGTCGTCCAAAGTTGAACGATTGAGCGCACGTTTTGCATTCCCCAGCTTCGGGCACAACGCGTTGAGGAGTTCGTTTGAACAGTGAAAACCTGGCTCCTCATTTATGCATTGCTCATCACGCCTCGAGCGCGTTGCTTCGTGCGCGCGGCCGTATGATGGATGAGGAGAGACATCCAGTCAGTCCAACTTTCCTTTTCTTTCTTACGTGCTCGTTCGGCCATGGTCGATTTGTTCGCTTGGGTGATCGCCGCTTTCGCCGCCGACCTGAGAAGGCAAAAGGCCAAGTTGAAGAACCGCGAGCTCTTCCGTTCGTTTTCTATGCAGTCTCCCAGGCTGCGAGCCCGCTAGAGTTCGAATCTTACTCGCGAAACTTGCAGAGCGTATGTCTCCGGTTCGGACGGGCTAAAATGGAAAACCGCGCCGAGCAAAGGGCTTCCCAAGGTTGCCCTTCCGCTTTCCCATTGCGAATTCCATTCGTCCCGAACTTTGGGCGCTTGCAAGTCTTTAAAAACATTTGCGAATGCTCGAAATTGAATTTCCTTTCTTCGACTTTCTTCAGGACGGCAATGGAGCGTGGTGGGTGCGCAAGCAAGCACGTCCAGCCGGGATGCTCCATTTTGGCGGAGAACGCCGAAGGCAGAGGGGGTTGGCTGCCCAAAGCCATCCGTTCCGCAATTTCAGGCGGTCGGCTCGATTTCTGAGCACTGGCGTTCGCTGCGCATAATCGAAGTGCACTTTCGAGCGGTCCCGTTCGGAAATGCCACGTTTTACGAAGCGCCAGTAAGTTACGAGCGCGTGTATGTCGGCATAACATTGGCATATCTTTCAGCTATTTAACTGCCTTTCGCCCCAAAAGAAATGGGTTATGGTTTCAATTTTAGAGCATTTATTTACTTGCATCCTCCACTGCAGTCCGCCGAAGCTGTAAAACGTTGTTGCGCTTTGCTGACGGGTTGGCAATTGTTCACGGGTAAAAATACCCCTGTGGCAACTAGGCTTTCAGCCACCGGTTTCGTAAGAGGGAACGTTGTCAGTTGCTCCCAGTTTTCCTTGAACATTGAAAGTAAAGCAAAAGGGCCGCGGCGGTGGGTGCCTCAGCGAAGCTGAACACGCCTTATATTGGTGCTCCATATATAATGGAACTTGATGACCTATGGACCTTTCGATGGTCAAAAGTAATACTAGCGCGGTGCTGTCAGCCATAGAGCGAAGTCCGCTTGACCATGGCCGAACATTGTCCATTGCGTTTGTCTGAGCTCATGCTCTCATGCGTAGGAGGCATAAATCGGGAAGGGGAGTCTGCCAACGCTCCACCCAGGCTTTCCACTGCACGCCGTCTGTGGAAAGGGCAGTTACTTGAACTTGCCAGATGCGTCGTCTGTATGCATCGGTTTTGTTAGCTGGAAATTTACCATTCAATAATCGCCTTTAAGATTCTGTGCATTTCAAGTTGCTAAGGCAAACAGAGCTGACGTTGCGCTTTTCGACAAGGTGCGGAATTGCCTCTACTGCTCCGCCGAGCTGCAACGGAGCCTTGACGTGAAGGAAGGAGGTTGAACAATGGGCCGCTTCGACGCCAACTTCCATTTAATCCGAATTACACGTTGCCAAAGTCTTCGGTTTAATTCGTGCATACGGCGGCTGGTGGCCGCTTGCGCAACTTTGCCGGCGAGGGAATTTTGCTTGCGCGGATGTAATGTGAATGAACGGAGTTCGAGCATCCCGGACGATGCTAGCGCTTGGATCGGCAAAGCGCTGGAACGCGTTCGGCGCTCTGCTGAGGACCTGACCGATGGGGAGGCTGGCTTGAGCGCGGAGTTGGCGCCTCTCCGTTTCGCCCTTCGGCGGTCCAACGGCACTTTCGAGGAGAATGAGCGCGTAAGCGAAAAGTTCAACATTGCGCCCTGCAAACGAGCAAATGCCATTCGGTGGTGGTCGCTAATTTGGAGCAAATGAACCAATTTGCATATTGCAGCTTTCCCGCGTTTGCAAAGTCGGCGGGCCGCCGTCCTTTCGGGAAAGCAATCAGCGCCTTTGGGAGTACGTCTACTGGTCGCCTTTTCGCGCGCCGCAAAAGCTCGCCCGCGGCGTCGAAACGAACGGGAATGGGCCGTATGCTGGCCGATTGCTGCATCCTGGAAAGCAGGTAGGCGCGGGTGATGAGCGCTTCCATCTCGCGGAGGCGAGACTGGATTCCAGTATGATAAACGACAAGGCAATTGAGCTTGCGCCTTCGCATGAGGCACCGACTAACCGGTGTCAACTGCTAACATCTTTCGAACTAATAGCCAAGCGGTTGGCATGTCTCCCACATGAGCAGGAAGAGACTGCCGGCAGCCATGAACTGAAGGTGAGTTTCACTACGGAGATACGGTTGCGCAACGAGCTGCTTGGCGTGGCGGTCGACTCTGGCGACCGTCGGCAAAACGGCGCCCAAGTTGAAACGTCTTAGTCAGAAGGACGGTCGGTCCCATCGCGCTCCCTGGCAAAGTTGGGAGCTTTTTCACGTTCCCGGACGGCCTCGCGCAATCATGCAAAATTAATGACTCTTCTATGGACTGCGTCGCTGGTCGTTCAAGGATTGAACGATGGGCGCGTTCGGGGCCCAGCCGTTAGGCGCGCTCGCGTTTGCGCCCACGTCCACCGGACGGCTTATAGCTTTGTTGCTGGGCGCAACAAGGCGACAGGTCAATACGGCAATCGGCGTTGCACGTCGTTTACAGGCTAACCGATCGTCGACCAAAGGCACAAGAAGCAATCAATCCGCCTTGATGTTCGCCTGCTTTAGACCTTTCCCCATCAAGACATGTGATTAATGACAGCCGTACGGGACAGTCGCTCTCTCTCTCTCTCTCTCGCGCGCACGCATTCGCAGAAGGCCAGATCATTCATTAAGACGTGTGGCAATGCCACTTGGGCGGATAACGGGTTTGTTAACCAACGCAGACATCCCTTTGATTAATTATTTTTTTGGCGTAGCGTCTCTGGGATCCGGCAGTAGAAAAACCGCCTTAGATGTACGCCCCGTGGGGCGGGCGTGGGATTCCTTTGTTGGGCGCCCCTTTTCCCGCCTTCCCGGCGCAGCCGGCCGCTCTAAAGTGGAACTTCGGCGGAAAGGGCATTTTCGGCGAACCGGAGAAACTGGCACATTTTCGTTCGGACGAAATCGCGCCGGGCGCTTTCCTGCTTGGCGCATGCACCCGAGGCCGACGGGCTTTCGCCTGCCAGCCTTGCCCTGCGCGACGGCCGATTATTATTTTTTAACCCAACGAAGGAATTCGCTTTATCGGCAACGACTGGTCAAGCCGTTTCAATAGGAGCAACGAAACTTGATCGCCGCCGCCGCCGCCGCAGTTGCAAGCAGTCGAACAGGGAAGCATGCAGGCAAATGATGACGATCAGACGGAAGCTGACCCGCCAGCCGTACTGAACGGCCGTCTGCGCGGTCCTCCCTTTCGACCGGAGGATTTCCGTTACTCCATTTCGGAAGTGATCAAGCGGCTTCCTCTCGGCTGGCAGGACTGATGCAGCGTTTGTTGAATTGTTATTATTTGAATACTGGATGCTTTCTAACGAGTGTCATGTTTGTTTCTGTCGTATTCTGGGTTTTCCGTGTTTTGATGATACCTGTAATAAATCGGCAAATTCCCTACCAGCGGATGAATGGGAGCTTATTAGAAGTATGACAGGTAATAAGCCTCTTACTGTAGCTTGCGGAACCAGGACGTTCGGAAAGCTACTACAAGAGTTTCGACCTACGATATATCTAATAAGCGCCCATCCATCCGCTGGTAGGGAATTTGCAGATTTATTGCAGGTGTCATCAAAACGGGGTTATCTCAGTCGGAATGCGACAGAAACATAATTTATTATTTTATTATTATTATTATTACTAATGTTCTTCTTTTGAATTATTATTGAAGATGGGATGCATTGTAACGGGTTATAGTGTGGTCATGAGTGGTTTCTTTTGCACGATTGTATTGCCCGTTATTTCTGTCGTATTCTGGCTTTTCCGTGTTTTGATGATACCTATAATAAATCGGCAAATCCCTACCAGCGGATGGATGGGACCTTGTTAGAAGTATGCCATATCGGCAACGAATGGTCAAGCAGTTTCAATAGGAGCAACGAAACTTGATCGCCGTCGCCGCGCTAACAAACCGTTATGCCTTTTACCATCGCTGACGACGGAACTAGGGTGTTCCGAAAGCTCCGATTAGTACGTTGTTCTCAGTCTGTTTTCACTAATAAAAAACTGCCCAACCGCCCACTGGTTAAGGAACCTTTTTACGGTGATTTCAGACTCATTGCATCGCGGAAATAACGGGCAATATTATTATTATTATTATTATTATTATTATTATTATTATTATTATTATTATTATTATTATTATTATTATTATTATTAATGAAAAATAAGAAAAGATACGGTATCCATGTTCAACAAGCTTTAATAGGCGAAGCTTTCGGAGCGTACGTGTTCCGTCATCAGCGCGATTCAAAGTTCGTACGTTCCGAAAGCTTCGCCAATTAAAGCTTGTTGAACAAGGATACCGTATCTTTTCTTATTTTTCATAAGTATGAGACACAGGGTTCTTGCACACGGGGTATGTTCTCATATTTGTAACTGAACACGGCAAAACTCCCGTGACCAAAAAACTCTTTATTCCTTAAACGGAGCTTTCGAAAACCGCACCTGTTTTCGTCGTCAGCGTTTTTTGACAATAATGTCAAAAATTGTCAAAAAACGCTGACGACGAAAACAGGTGCGGTTTTCGTAAGCTCCGTTTAAGGAATAAAGAGTTTTTTGGTCACGGGAGTTTTGCCGTGTTCAGTTACAAATATAAGAAGTATGAGACACCTTGTTACTAATTCCTCTTGCTTCAATATTAATAATAATAATAATAATAATAATAATAATAATAATAATAATAATAATAATAATAATAATATTATTATTATTATTATTATTATTATTATTATTATTATTATTATTCCGAAAGACAGGGTGTCTTTTAACGGGAGCGTAGATCTTCATGAGGTCTTTTTCACGGATTTTGTCCTCTCGCTCGCTGAAGACGGAACTCGAGCGTTCCGAAATATTCGAGGAAAATTGTACGTTGCTTTCTGAACGCGTTTCTCTCATAACTACTCTCATCCATCCGGTGGTAGGGAGAAAGTGTCAGATTACTTATAGATCTGCTAACGTACTACAACCAACGGGACAAAATCCGTGAAAAAGACCTCATATTATTATTATTATTATTATTATTATTATTATATATCATAACGAACGTGTATTTATTATTATTATTATTATTATTATTATTATTATTATTATTATTATTATTATTATTATTATTATTATTATTATTCGGAAGGACAACAACTACAATCCGTTTCGGAAGGACAACTCCATCATGCGAGAGCTCGTTACAAGCAACCCGACTTTCAATATTAATATTAATGTTATTATTATTTATTATTATTATTATATTATTATTAAAAACTTGTCATTCGATAATTAGTCAAGATATCATTTTGTTCAAAAAAGACGGCAGGCAACCTGCTGAAAAGTAAACTGCTTTCCGGAAAGGCTGAAAGAGGCGCTTTTGGGGAAAAAAATTATTTTTCAACCAGTTGCCCGTCGGGTTTTTGAGCAAGCAATTGTTTAATTCAGAAAGACGGCCAATAACCCGTTTAAAGATAATTTATTACCAAGGAGTAGGACCGAGCCTTCCCTGCTCACCTTGCCTTGTGTTCGGCGTGCAACAAACTAGCCACGGGTTGCAGCAACTGCTGACACCCGCGGTTGCGCCGAGGGAGACGAGGCGGGCCGAGGGTCCTCCAAGGCGCGGCGGCCCTTTTGGAAACGGATTGCTCGTCGGTTGCCGGCGTGCCGTCTTTTCGAATTTGAACCACTATGTTTGCCGTTATTACGTTCAAAAATTTGGCAGCCAACCGGTTGGGAGGCAATTTGCTTCCGAAAGTCGAAGCTTTCGGCTTTTCTGCCAATAAATCATGCCTCAACGAGATGTCGGCCGTAGTTGCGAAAAAATGAGATCTTGCCTCGTTAACGGAAGCCCAACGACTACTATTGCTATTTTTATTGCTTGAACACTGGATGCTTTGCAACGGGGTTTCATGCGTCTTTTGGTCGTATTTCGGCTTTCCCAATTTTTTGGTGACACCTGTAATAATAAGTATGCAAATGCCCTGCCACCGGATGGATGGGCGATTGTTAGAGATACCACAGGTCAAAGCTCTTATCGTAGCTTTCGGAACGCCCTGGTTCCGTTGTCAGCTGTCCGGCGAAAGGGCCTTTATTAGTTTTATTACTGCTATTGCCGCTGCGGATCCGAACCGTGTGCGCCCGGTATTTTCCAAGGTCAATCCTAGAGGCCACCCACTGGCGCCCGACGTTGTTGCTTCCGCCGCCGCGGCTCGTCGATCGGTTGTGCATTTCTGTTTACCGCTTGCTTTTGGAAAATTGACACTCGGAAGGCGTTCGCAGATTTCACAGGAAGGAAGAGGGCGGCGATTGGTTTGTTCTTCGCGCTTGTTTGTCCGTCCGCGTTGCGTGGGCGCCCATGCTTGTGGGGGGGGGGCGCTTTAACGCCGTTGTCTTGCGCAACCGAACGCTTCCAAAGACAACGGCTTCTTCCAGGGGGTGGCGTTTTGTTTAACAATTCAACAGGTGGCGCTTCGAATTGCCTGTACGCAACGGGAGCCGGCGGGCGGAAGCATTTGAGGATCATTGGACGATGGAACGATGCCCCTGGGCGGTTTAGGTGACCGGCAGTTGGCGCGGCTACGCGTTGCACCTGGCCTAAGCTTCGTTCACTGCAAGGTGGACCTGCCGCCGGCGGAGACGAACGGGTAAACGCAACTGTGCAGTAGTCATCTCGGTCCCATTGGCACGTAGGCTCCCCTTTGCGCAGATCCTTTTTAAAAGCGTGCCTGCTGCAAAAGTTCGCAGTTTGCTACTCACATTTTCGCCACCACTCATCCAATGGCCTCCGGGCACCGTCTCGTATAGGCCTACAGCATAGTTGCTGTTTTCAGTGAACAGCGCACTGCGGCAGGGTTGGCTGGTCGCTTGCGTCTTCTCGCTTTCACTCACTTACTCATTCTCTCATTCACACACACACACACACTCTTTCTGTCTGTCCATTCTGTTACACTCGCCTGGCTTGGTCAGTTACCCTAACTTTGTCTGTGCGCAATTCTCATTTTGTGTTTGCCAACAGCGTCAGCTAAATCGGCTGAACTCGAACGTTTGCATGTCGCCTTGCCCTGCGGCTATCCACTCGCCCTTCACGTGATTGGTCGACCCAAAGCCGGGTTGGCTGACCTCAGGAGCGCCTGTTTAGTGCAATGCGTGCTTGCCGGCCGTCGTCTTTGGCCAATTCATTTGAGCAAACAGCTACTAGCACGGCAACCGTTATTGTTACTGCACGCTAGAGCACCACGAGAGCAGATTTTTGCTCCATCGCCAGGGACGAGCCGTTGCTACTACGCAAATGTGCTTATCTTTCTCGTTCACTCTCTCTCCCCTCTACTTTGCCTCAGCCTGAGCAAACTGACGCGATGCCCACGAGCGCGGGTGCGCTTGGGCGCCGGCGTCGACGTCCCAGCTGACGAAAAGTACGATAACGATTAGTGGACCGTTGCGCACCAGTCGACTGGTCGATCCTTGTCGTGCTGTTTGCGCCGTCGACGAAAGGTGGCCGGCTCGTTTGGGTGCGCGCCGGCTCGCAGGTGACCTTTGGCGCCATCTTGCCCTCGCATTTGGATCGCTGCTGCATCAGGTTGGTACGCTTCCATTGGGCGCGCGGACCGCCACTTTGGGGACTCGCGATTGGTCGGCGGTTGGCCCAAGACGATTGGTCGTCACGGCGCCGCCGTTCGGAGTTTCGCGGTGCCTACGCACACGCACATGCAGAGGAGCAGGTAAAAAGTTGCTGCGGAAAAGGCGGTCGTTGCTTCGGCAAGGGCGCTTTGCCGCTCTTTGCACCTCCATCAAGGATGACGGCGTACGTTTTAGCGTTAGGAATTTTCGCCTTGGACTTGCCGAGACTGCTCGTCTCTCCGTCCCACCTTTTGCGCTCCTTCGGAGCCCTTGCGGGTAGGTGTTGGCCTCCCATCGCGCGCGCGTTCATTCATCAAAGCATCGTTGCAGCCGGCAGCGATAAAATCGATGGCATATCCGCACGGCCGTCCACAAGGCGTGGGCTCACTGTTCGCTTCGGCCCATTATTGGAAAGCGTCGTCGTCGTCGTCTCGCTTGTCGGCTCGCATTGATAGCGACATAATGACAGTGCGAACGATCGGCCGCTCGCGCGTTTCCAGTTTTGACGTCATAGGAGCCCAGTGCAGGGACCGGCCTTTGCTTGTAAACAAGTGCACTCCTACGCGCCGCCAGAACTGCGCGGCCCCCGTCCGTTTTCATCCGAGCGGTTGTCCGCCAAATGAGGTGCACATTGATCGGTCGACTCCTTGAATTGTCGCGTACGCCGCCTCCGCAGTGCCATTGATTTTTCCGCGCCTCGACCACCGGCAGCGCCGGGGTCATTCACGCACGCGTTGCGCTCGTCGTCGTTTTGAATGGACGCTGCCGACCGGCCGTACGCGCCCACGCGCGCTTCGTCCATTGACGCTTTCTGCGCCGCTCCACAACGGGCGCCATTGCCGTGCGCGGCGACGGGGACCGCCGGCGCGATTAGTGTTCGCAGGTTCCATCGATTCGCTTACTATAGAAGGCGGCGCCTTGTCATATTGGGGTCGCTGCTGTCGCTCATTTCGCGTCAACCGCCGCGCGTCGGCCATTCGCCGGCAGTTTTCGAGGTTGCTTCCCTAACGTAAAAGTGCGTTTGGCTGCTTCAGGTCGCAATGCATCCCGAGGCAACGCGAAGCGCCAAGTCGTCGCAGGCATTCCTGAACGCTGCGCAGGTAGGCAGCTGTCCCTTTGCTATTTGTTTTTTCTTGCCTTCTTGTCCATTCATCAATCTGTCTTTGTCAGCTGAAGCGAATGCACGAGGTAATGTCGGAGAAGTGCCAAGTGCACGGTCGAGGCAACTTTCCGACGCTCGAAATATCGCTTCGAGATTTGGTGAACGTTGTGCTGTCTCGTCTGCAGCACTTGGGCGTGTCGGTACGCGAGGTGAAGATGAACGGCGGAGCGGCTAGTCACATATTGAGCAGCGCCAATTTGCCCTTCAACGACATTGACTTGATCTTCGTGGCCGACTTGTCGGCGCCCAAGCAGTTCGACACCATAAAGGAATGCGTCTTGGATAGTTTGCTCGAATTTTTGCCGGACGGAATAAGTCGAGCGAAGATCAGCCGCACGGCCATGAAGGACGCCTATGTGCGCAAGATGGTTAAGGTGAGCGACGAGGATCTGTGGTCGCTAATATCGTTGAACAACAACGCCGGTCGGTCGTTGGAGCTGAAGTTCGTTCATCGAATGCGTCGGCAGTTCGAGTTCAGCGTCGACTCGTTTCAAATACACCTGACCAATTTGCTCAACATAGCCAACGACGACGAGCGCTTCGTGGCAGCCATCTCGGCCGGTCAGTGTCCAGTGGAGGTGTTGGTGGAAAGCGTATTCGGAGACTTTCTGCTCGCCTACTATCACTTGAACAATCGGCTGATCGAGACGAAGCAGCCGGAGCTGATCCGCGGAGGCGGACTGCTTAAGTACTGTCAACTATTGGCCCAACAGTACCAGCCTGCTTCACCGTCCAAACGGTGGCGTCAAACCGAGCGGTACATGTGCAGTCGTTTCTTCATCGACTTTCCGACCATTGTCGAACAGCAGCGAAAGTTGCAGTCCTATTTGGACAACCACTTTCAGGAGGACTGGAAGGCAAAGTATGACTTTTTGGGCGTCCTCTATCGCGTCGTCGACGAGAGTACGGTTTGCTTGATGAACCACGACCTTCGCTTGACCCTGTCGACCATTGAGAATTTTATGTACCAAGTGTCTATGACGCCGTTGTTCCATTGCGCTCCGTCGCCGCACGGTCAACCGCCTCCGCAGGCGGCCACCATGGTGCCCATAGCGGCTGTCGCTCGACCTCACCACCAGCAGCCACCACCGCCGCCCACCAGTAATGGCGACAAGGAGCAGCAGCAGGGGCCCTCAGCCGGGGCCAACGGCGCCCATCAACCCAAGCAGACACTGCTGTACGTGCCCAAGAACGCCTCCTATTGGGTGTCCGTGATGTGATGGGCGCTCAGCGCGATCGTCCATCGTCCCACTTTTCGCTTTTCACAAGAAAATTCCTTCGTCCTCTTTTTTCTCTCTCTCTCCCTCTTTCGAATCCAATTCTTTTTTTTGCGTCAATTCGTCGTTGGGCGGGAATTTTTCCACAAAAACAAACTTTCGCGCACGTTTGCACACGTTCGTTTTCTTTCGACAACGGATCACGAGAGGATTATATTTTATCGCTATCCGCTCTCTCTCCCTTTCCGTTCGCGCTCTCCGCTTAGTCTCCCTCCCTTTCTCCATCCGTCTCTTTTTCTGTCTCTAAGTCTGTCGTTGCCTTTACATCACATATTAGCAGCATATACATACATATATATGTATATATATACATATGCGCGTATGTCTGTCTATCCAGAGAAGAAGGAGAACCTAACCTTACGCGCCCGTTGAGCCGCTGGAGAGCGTTTTGTTTTTTCTTGCGATGCGGGTTTCCTTTCAGTGTTGTTCCTTCTTTCTTGCTGTTCCTTCGTTGCCCGCCGTGTGCGCGCCTCGGCTCCCCAAGGCGGGTTTGTGACCGACGTGGCGTTAAGAAGAGACATTCTGTCCCGCCCGACCACCCTTTGCTTCGCCGCCCAACCCTGAGCGTACGCGTGTATACGTATGTAATCTACAGTCGTTATCGTGCACTTTTCAGCCTTCCATTAGGCGTCGCGTAATGGTGTCACTTTCGTTTGTCGCTTATTTGAGAGAACAGCGGCCCCATCTGCTGACAAAAGAAAACGAAAGAGAGAGGGAGAAAAAGAAGGAAGGACCGCGAGTCGTTTGTGCGAACAATTGTCTCATTTACGCTCTATGTGTACCTTTTTCCTGGTCGTCAACATGCGTAAGCCTTGGATGCGGGACGGATGCGCCTTCCCGTGGTTTAGTGTGGACAATATACGGAAGGAGGGAGTAGGAAAGAGGGGGAGAGAGAGAACGGCTGCTCGCTTTTGATAGTCAGCGGCCGTCGCCCGCGTTTGTCGCATACATGTACGTGTCGTCGTTTGTCATGCTGTGTCGTTTATTTTGTATGGCAAAGAACGATAATAAACTTTTGAACAATCCTGGTCGTGATCATTGCCGTTGACTTGTATCCATTTAATAGGAGATGAGCCTCTTGAGCGCCCTTAGGCAGCGCCCTTTGCTCGGCAAGTACTGGGCTTCCAGCGAGTGTGGAAAGGGAGTGTCCCAGCCGGTGACGCGCATCACCGGACTTTCCAAATGCAAGAAGCAATGTTCCTGAAGAAGGAGCAAAGCTGCAATACGCTTACGTTAAGCTTGTGAACGCTCGGATCAACAAACGAGGCGAAGGCAAACAGGGCCCTCCGCTCCTTTTGCTTCCGCGCAATGTGTTGTCAACAAGGTAGAAAAGCGCACACTGTTGCACACGGTGTCCTGCGTTTTCCATATCCGCGCGCAAAGTCAACACGGTTGCTGTTTGCATCAAAACCACACCACTTCTGGCCCGCGTTTTCGTTTCCGTAAATACGCACACACGTGCATGCAAACGTGCGGAGAGCCTATCTGTGGGCAAACATGGACAAATGATATGCGCATTCTGATGACACTAAACTTGTCTGCCTCGTTTTCAGCTTGCAAATTTTTATTGCAAGGCGGTTTGATCATGAGCGCAACAAAGTCGCTGCGCAAGCTAAGACCACGTCCACTCAATTGCCGGATTAACTGCACGGGAATGGAGCTTGCTTGGCGACGACGCAGACCCACTTTTCGCTTGTCGACCCTTGCGAGTCCCGCGCACCCATCACGTTGAATGGTCTTGCTCCAAAATTCGATCCCTTCCAGCAGTTGGCCAACCATAAAGGCTGCAACGATTCCCCTGGCGGCTTAAATTGCCCTGGCATTGTCGCCTGTCAGGCTTGTTTGTACAAGATTTGCTCAAGAGATAACGACGTCGGGCGAGTTGAGATTTGGGCCCAGCGGATGACGCGGGTGTCGGCATGAAGGAATGATCACCTTTCAAGCAAGCCAGCGTCGTTCGCCCGCTAACAACGACAATCTCCCCGCCGATGTAATGCGCTTGTGTGGAATTAACGACGCAAAGATAACGCGACGCGCCAGCAATGCCAAAGGACAACTTTGAACGTGGCTCCGTTGGTGAAGAAGACCCTCCAACTTTCACTTGGGCTCACCGCCGTTGCACAGCGGAATATGAGAAAAACGGCACAAATATCCAAACGTGGCCATCGGGTGATCCCGGCGCCTTGGCCAACGTCGCGGACGCATCGTCCTCGCTCCTTCAGCCGCGCTTCAAGCGTGACGTCAGCGTGCGCACCCAAAATCGCCCAACCAAATATTGACCTTTCGCAATCGCGGTTGGAATGCACCTTGCACTGCTGTTTGCCAATATCTACATTGTGCTGTCTGCCTACGTCAGTTCTTGCAAACAGCGACGTTAGGTGCCAGCTAGTTGCAACGAATGGGCACCCTGGCCGCCTCCTGGTCCAACCGCGAAACCTACGAGAAAGGAAAAGTCGCCATCACGAACACGCTGATAACGGCGCAGTTCGAAATCCTACGGCGGTTTCGTAGAACCCGCAGTGCGAACCGCTAAGAGAGATAGAGAGAGCAAAGCAACGGAATCAATTGCCGAAATCTGATATTGCAAAGCTACTGTTGAGATAAGCAGACTCTCGTTCAGCCCAGTTTTCGATCGGCTGCCCATAAATAGTGTCTGAGTAAACGCTTCATTAAAGCTGTTGATTACAAACTGGCATTCCTGCCACTGACGCAGCACCTGGTTGACCTGAATGGGTTGAAGTTGAGCTAAGCAACAACGTTACGTCACAGTTATCACTGTACTGTATTCATATAGTCGATCAGTTGAGCTGCTTGATCAACTTGTTCAGGCGAACGGTCGGCATTGTTAGCAGGTTGCTACATTTGGGCACTCCTGCGCGCGGGAAATCCTTCGCAATGATATTTCGTCCAAAATGTACGGCAATGCTAAAAAGTGCCGCCGCGGCTTTGGGATGGAAGGGGGGGGGGCAAAACATAGTGCGCCTCACGACGAGGAGTTTTCGCTTTCCGTCGACGGCTGCCACGAAAGGAATGCCCCTAATTTTGGCGTGCGCATTTTTCAAACGTGTTCGATCGCCGGCAGTCGCCCGCTGAGGCCCCTTTGCGGGATACCCGAAAATAACTGACGCGCGCAACCGTTCCAACGGCACACTTTCCATTGCCAAAGGGCGCCCGCGCTTGAACAAGCACCGTTCCGCCAAAGTAGCGCCGCTGCAAACAAGTACCAAGTTAGCGCAGCAAAGTTGGTATGGTTTGCAGATGAAATCGCTCGGACAAATCAATCACGTTCCCGCGAGGTGCGAACGGACAAGCCGAAACAAGATTTATTCTTGGCCTGCCGTCCTTGGTCTGGCGTTGGCCAGCCGTCGTCGCCCCCCATAAGGTAAATACTTTTATCCGAGATCGCCCGGCCGGAAATATTACCAATTACGGGAAAAGGGACCGGCAAGGAGACGTTGATAACTAATCCGCAATCTTGGGCCGCTGTTAGGGGACGGTCACCAGAGAGGATGGAGGGAATTTGTCGCACCGAAGCAACCGCGGCAATTGTGAGCCGACAGGGGGCAGGAGAAGCAAAAGTCGGACAAATTGCTGAAAAGCAAAATTGGAATTAGGCGCAGCGGTCATTCCTTGACGGCAGCGCATTCCAAGGCTGCTATTCTCGTGGGGATCCCGCCTTAAGGGGCCTTAGGCGGCACAACCAGTTTCAACCGGTTGGCAATTCGCTTAGAGTGCACGCTCCTCGCTGCAACGCGAGCAAAGCCGGGCATCGCTTAGTTGAACAGCGCCTTGCTATTCGATTAAGGGAGCTCAATGACGCGTTCGCGTCGCATGTGCGACTTCAAAAATTAACCAACGAATATAACTAGTAGTTCTCCGTCTGCGAGATGCGTGTACTAAACAAAAAGTCATGTTCATTTGTACGTGTCAGCATCGCTGATTTCCAAGCGGCAACAACGGCGATCGGTCACGACTTGACGGCGCTAACGATCGCAGCGAAAGGTGAAAGCCTGAATCGATTTCCAACGCGGCACCCATCTGCTCCCGCTAGCTCCCTTTCGGGACGAAACGGATTGGTTGCCTCGTCGAAACGGACAGCAAGCCAAGGACGTCGCTAACGGAAGAAAAGTTTCCCAAGTGTAACTTAACGAAAGCATCGTCTGTGGATCCTCTGTCTGTCCTTCGGACAGACAGACAAGCAGAGGATCCACAGGCAAAGGATGTCACGAAAATCGTGAAAGAAACGATCAAAAGCTCAACGGTCGTCCAGCATTCCTCCTAACGTTAGACGACAAAGAGGCGCTTTTCATCAGCCATAATCCTTGCTCCATCAATAGGTACAGAGAGGGCCGAAGTTAGCAAAGTCTGGACCGATCTGATTAATCAGACAGGGTGCTGCAAAATAGCCACCACCCCTTTGAAACACACCTTTTAGGCTGCTCGATAACATACACCATCTCCTTTCTAATTGCGCTGACCACGGAATACATTAGTTCCAAAAGCAACTGGAAGAACACGATTTTTCCCGCTGCTTTCTGAACGTGGATGAATCTGTAAGTAAACTGACACGGTCTCCACACCAACGGATGGATGACAGTAGTTATAGGAAGAACACGGTCAGAACACAACGTACGGGTCTGCGAATATTTCGGAACTCATGAGTTCCGTCTTCACTGAGCAAGAGAGCGTTCCGAAATATTCGAGAACCCGTACGTTGTGTTCTGACCCTGTTCTTCCTATAACTACTCCCATCCATCCGTTGGTAGGGAGACCGTGTCAATTTACTTACAGATCCATCCACGTACAAAGAAACGGGAAAAATCCGTGAAAACACAACATCATGAAGATCCATGCTCCCGTTAAAAGACATCCTGTCTTCCGATATATATATATATATATATATATATATATATATATATATATATATATATATATATATATATATATATATATATATATATTGAAGTATTCACGGCTTGTACCCGTTCTTGCGTATTCGTAGTGCCTGAAATTAACGGTAACAACGCCTACCAACTGATGGATGGGCAGTTATTAGGAAAATGTCAGAGAACTGTGTAAACTTTTCGAAGCTTTCGGAACGATCTTGCTCCGTCGTCAGTCATTTATTGGTTGTGTCGATTTATTGGGAAAAATCGCTGACGACGGAACGAGATCGTTCCGATAACTTCGAAAGGTTTACACAGTGCTCTGACATTTTCCTAATAACTGCCCATCCATCCGTTGGTAGGGTGTTGTTTCCGTTAATTTCAGGCTCTACGAATACGCAAGAACGGGTACAGGCCGAGAATACTTCAAACATGCCAAGACCCGTTACAAGACATCGGATCTTCAATATATATATATATATATATATATATATATATATATATATATATATATATATATATATATATATATATATATATATATATATATATATATATATATATATATATATATATATACCTGAATGTCGATAATAAACCTACAAAAAATTTCTTTCCCATAGCGGTTTAGGCAAAGGGGGAACTAATGCTCGCCGAGAAAAGCACGTCATTTTTGGTTTTTCAATTCAACCCTTCAAAGTTGATTGCCGTGAAACGCGCTCTGCCGACGCGCATTAGAACAGTAATAGAGCTGCAAGGAATTAAGGCGTCGGCGGGTCGCCCCCGCCCCTTGCTTGGAGCGGAGGTCGTCTGATTGTCGACGCCCGTGGCCGTTGGTGACCTTTCGTTGCCGACGAAAGGCGACCAGCGAATTATGCTTTCAATGCGACAAGTTGAGAATGGCAAGATTAGGCGGGAAAAACGTCTGGGCCCAACACTGCGCCGCAAATTCCTGTTCGACTGGGTCGCTGCCATCCTTCGACGACGATCGACCAGAGAAATGCCAATTTGGTCGATTCGTGTACTCGCCGCGCTTTGCAAAGCAAAAACATGTTCTGTCAGCCGACGTCGAGAAGACGGTTCGACCAATTTGCCGGCGGAAATTCAAGGAAACGGACGCCCCGGCGAACGGCCGTATCCATGGCGCTGCTGTGTGGCGGGAAAAATTGATTGACAGGCGAGCCCTTTTCCCTTGGCAATGGAATAGAGGTAAAGTGTGCCTTGAGTTCTTTGAAACGGCCGTTTGGACATTCCCCGAACATTTCAACGAGTCGAACGTGCTTCTCTTTTCTTTCTCTTTCTTAATCGGCGCTTGTCAGACCAACCAAGCCCCGAGCAGTGCACCTTACGGAGCGACGTGCCTTAGGAGACAGGCTTAGCGGGCCGTCGCATTCTTCTACAACGCTTGTCACAAGTGACAGCACAATGCAAGTGTCCACTGTTTTTGCTACTTGATAAGCAACTTGGCCTGTCGTGTCCAGACGAAAGTAGCGATAGCATGAAAAGTGAACCAGCAGCGCGATGACTGCACACAACCGAACCAGCCAACTTTCAAAGCGTATATACCTAAAGGACGTGCCTGCAGCTACCGGCAGCTCGCTAGACCAACTGCTCAACGGCAAAGGTGGGCCGCCGTAAAAGGAGAGGCAAGTTTTCCTGCAAATCAAAGTGCGCCCAGCTATGCGTGACTTTGGCAACTGGATTTCGCATATATGCCCGCATGAACCCAAATTGGGTGTTTTAAATTCAGCAATCGGAAAAGTGGACCGAACTTCGCCAACGAATTCAGCAGAAAACATCGAACGGTCATCCATGCTTAATTTGCTAACGTCTACGTGCGACAAAAGTGGCCATTTCGCTTTTGGCGCGCTGAACCACTATCTGTAGACAAGGGGGAACGCGGATTGCAATGGCGCGAAATGGTCACGCGGCATTCCGTCAGACCAAGCCCCCGTCAGTGGGACGTTTCAATCTGCTTAGGCTTTGCGCAGGCGACGATAAACGCAACGCGGACTGCCAGGAAGTTTCAAGGGCGCCGTTGGGTTGCTCGCCTAGAGCTTCGCAAAATGCCACGCAGCTTAGCGAGGCAGCTTAACAAGAAGATGAGGCGCTTCTCGTTGGCCTTCTTTCCTTCGCTGCTGATCCGTTCGTTAACAGTGGACGCCTATTGGAGCCGGAAAATATGGACACCAAGGATGTATGCTCCATTTCTCTGCAACATTTCCAAACGGAGTGACCTGGGCCCACCAGGCTGCTAGGCAAAGAAGGCTTTCCGGGACAGCGGAGTGACTATTTAAAAATTCCGGCAATTCTGCCGCCCACAGTCGGTCTCAATGACAAAATGTCAATTTTCAGGAGCGACTTTGAGTTCCATCGCAAGATCCAACGCTAACGAAACCTTTCTAGAAGTGGGAAGCGCTGCCGGGTCCATTTGCCTGGAATTTAAGCGCCCCCAGAACGCGTGGATTTAAACTTCTTAGGGAGAATGCAACATTAGCCGCCGTGTATGCCTACCGCCTAAGAAAAGTCTGCGGTTTAGTGAAAATTCTACAAATGACAATGATATCCCAAGCTGGCGAGACGAGCAGCTCGGACTACAAATGCACGCTCCAAAGCGGGCCGCGGAAGTGCACCATCTGCGCTGTAAAATGATACGTCAAAATGTCCACTCTTGTAATTGCAGCACAAAGTGCCGCAGCGAAGCGGCTACGTATCAAAAAATAAAGTTGCGACGCAACGGGAACGGAAGGCAGCCAGACAAACCGCAATTTGAGATGCCATCTATTCGGGAAAGGGATTTACTAGTGCAGCCACGCCGCGGCTATGCCAACGACTGATGGGCGCCCAGCGTTCGCAACGTAATGAATTAACCAGGCGAAGCGCTACGAACTGTGCAACAATTTGCAAACCTGGGAAACAAAAAGCTATTCCGGCGCTTAAGCGACGGGCGGCGTCGATGGGTGCAATCGCCAAATTAAGAATGGGATCCTACATGTGACCCAAATGGCTACGCCGTTTGAACGCCTTTGGCCTTTAGGCGGAGGCGCACTGTGACGTTGCTTCAAAATAAGTGCGTCGTTAGCAGTACGAACCACCTATGCTCACTGCTCAACAATTGAAGATGTTCGTCGACGCAGACTGTTTGTGCGAATACGTATCTGTTCGTTTACGATGGCTAATGCGAATGTCAGCATTCGACAATGCCCTACTGTTCTTGTGCAAATTGATAGGAGCACCAGCGTACTGTATATCTTGCAAGACCAAGCAAAGAGGAGGTAAGGAATTTGAAGTACTGCATTGAATGAATGCCCTTTCGAGCGTCCTGGCTCGTCGTCGGCTCAGATGTTGTCGGAAGCAAAATTGCCGCGCCGCTTATCTTTTCAAAGCTATGGTCAATTTTCAATGTTCAGCCTACAGATGTTGTCATTAGCGAAGTCAAAGTTGTGGCGTTTGAGCCACTGACACTTTGCGGACAAATAAGCAGGCG
This sequence comes from Trichuris muris, assembly GCA_000612645.2. NCBI lineage: Eukaryota > Metazoa > Nematoda > Enoplea > Trichinellida > Trichuridae > Trichuris > Trichuris muris. The sequence goes on along the minus strand of CBXJ02000282.1, from coordinate 23,490,017 downwards.
CTTCGGTTGTGGCACTTTCCCAAGAAAGGCGCACGTTCTGCTTCTGCATTAGGTGCGATTTTACCGGCGGAAGGCACACGGCTGCGTGGGAAAACTGGAAAAGTAGTAAACGGCCATTTGCTCGCTCGCAACCTGGACAAACGCAGAGATCATTAAATGGGTGTCCATTTGAGAGTTCTTGCGGTCACGTTTTAAACTGCTGCCATTTCGATAACTTCTTCTTGCCGCGCCGCGGCTTCCCGTACTTCGGGATGTAATTTGCTCGGCGGGGATCGCCCGGCGGTAGGCGGCGGGAAGCAAGGCGAATTGGATGTGCTGAGAAAAGCTGCGTGCCAACAGTGACGCAGCAAAATAAGGTGCCGCCGCCCATTGCCGACCCGAAACGTGGGAAGCAGCAGCAGCTTTGTCCGCATTTTTGCCAAACGATCTTCCAACCGAGCAGTCCCCGGGGAACGAAACTTAATTTGTTCATCATCCGAAGCACACAACAGGCAGAAAATACTCACAACAGTATAGGGCAATTAGAGTTGCTAGCGAATTTTCAGCGCTTGCATAAGTGCTGCCATTCTTGAGAGAATTTGGTGCCTTCGTGGTCGCTCTATTCATGGAAAGGATAGCCGCATTCGAGCGGTCGATTAAAGGCCGCCCGTTCGACGAGTTTAAAGGCACCCAGTTCAATTACCGATACAATTTCGAGGCGATAATATGGCGGCGGGGATGCCGTGAACATTGTGAAAGGGCAACCAAAGGAGGTAGGCCACGCTTAGCGCACGCTGAACAATGTCAATTTTAAAGTGAACTTTTGCTTGCAATCATCTATTGCATTCCCCTTGTCCAACTTGGACGAGTCCCCACCATTGGGAAGCCTCAGTTGGCAGAACTGAATGACAACGAGCGAAATAGGAACGCAACTACGTATGCCTAACTACAAAGTCATTTGGTAAGTCAACCCTTATTGATCGCCAAGAACCGGAACCAAATTCACTGCGCACTACAAAGCCAAGCATTGACGCCTTGGTGCCTTCGCCAACGACCACTTGTTGCTTCGCGCAACGACCGGTGAGTGGTTTATCGAGATGGCTGCAACAGTCGGCAATCCCACTTCGCGGCAAACACTGTCATGTCAACAGCAATGACAACTACCTTTTTAGCCAAAGCAATTATCGCTGACTTCTTATTTTAGCTAAAAAATAAATATATTCAAGGCAAAATGAAAAAAATATTGATGCAGTTAGCCTGCCGCTGTGACGCCAAAGAATAGAGCGAGATTTAGCCATCGGCGACGGTCGGGGATATATATATATATATATATGTTTGAAGTATTCACGGCTTGTACCCGTTCTGCGTATTCGTAGTGCCTGAAATTAACGGAAACAAGTAGTGGAAAGGGAAGAAATTAACGGAAGGGAAGTCAGTGAAGTATGGGACGCAATTATCAATAAAAGCAAATGTTGCACCATACAAACTGATCACCTGACCCAGCCTATATGTACCCACCGAGATCGGGATTCCCTTACACAACCAATAAATCGCTGACGACGGAACAAGATCGTTCCGAAAGCTTCGAAAGGTTTACAAAGTGCTCTGACATTTTCCTAATAACTGCCCATCCATCCGTTGGTGGGGCGCTGTTTCCGTTAATTTCAGGCACTACGAATACGCAGAACGGGTACAAGCCGTGAATACTTCAAACATATATATATATATATATATATATCACGCATATATCCTCGACCGTCGCTGATAGTAAAATCTCGCTCTACTCTTTGACGACAGAGCGGCAGGCTAACTGCATCAATATTTTTTTCATTTTGCCTTGAACATATTTATTTTTTAGCTAAAATAAGAAGTCAGCGATAATTGCTTTGGCTAAAATTGTAGTTGTCATTGCTGTTGACACGACAGTGTTTGCAGCGAAGTGGGATTGCCGACTGTTGCAGCCATCTCGATAAACCACTCACCGGTCGTTGCGCGAAGCAACAAATGGTCGTTGGCGAAGGCACCAAGGCGTCAATGCTTGGCTTTGTAGTGCGCAGTGAATTTGGTTCCGGTTCTTGGCGATCAATAAGGGTTGACTTACTAAATGACTTTGTAGTTAGGTATACGTAGTTGCGCTCCTATTTCGCTCGTTGTCATTCAGTTCTGCCAACTGAGGCTTCCCAATGATGGGGACTCGTCCAAGTTGGACAAGGGGAATGCATATATATATATATATATATATATATATATATATATATATATATATATATATATATATATATATATATATATATATATATAGGCGGCCCTCGTTATCCGCGGTTTCTATACAACGCGATTTGTCCGGCGTGAAATAGTGACGTCACCTTTTCACAAAAACATGTACACCGCTCGCCAGCATTATAGTTGCACTAGTGTCGTTGCATGCCTGTGCAGCAGCGTGATCATCTGCGCGGGTGCGAAAGACTTTTTCTGCCCACAACGCTCTCTAAACCGTGCATAATGCTAATGAAACGTTGTCATTTTTCTCATTGCTCGTTATTGCTTCGTGCACAAACATTATCCATCCATGGAGCGTGGCATAATGGTTACACGAGGAATAACGCTACAAGATTTATTCGGTAAAACTAAGAAAAGGGAGAGACAGCTTCGTATAACAATGTTTTTAAATAAAGATCCGGCAGCTGCGGAGCCTAACATTTTAAGGCGAGAAGTTTCGCTACCAACAAGTTCAAGAAACCATAGGACTGGCCGGTCTTCAGGGGATCTGTGCCCACTTACAGGCAGTAGATAAATTGTCTCATTCCTGATGCCCCAAACGTTTCTGCCGTAGACGTTTTGTTCTATGTGCATGTGTTCTGCGTGATGTTCAGTATTTCTGCTTAAGTGCGCCTATGTATTTTATATTTCCCCTGCTCTGTACCCATTCCGCGCACCACTACATCGCTTAGCTCATTAAAGCAAGGCGAGTCCCAGGTGTTTAAAGAAAGCGCATTTTGCTTTCCTGGACTCGGATGCATGGCCCCATTGGACAAGCGCAGTCTCATTCATGTCATTATCTCGTAGCTACATTCCGTAGTATCAAGATTCGAAGGATCGCTAGGTATGATAACCGTTCGGGAAGGAATTCAAGGGTGCAGGACGAAATACGCGCCTGGAATACATGCTATTTGGCCTATTCATAGGGTATCCTATACAACGCGGAATTCGTTATCCGCGGCAAAACGCTCAAAATTTGGGACGAATTAACCGCGGATAACGAGGACCGCCTGTATATATATATATATATATATATATATATATATATATATATATATATATATATATATATATATATATATATATATATATATATATATATATGCAAGACGTTCCAACTGTATTCTTACACTTGAAACTACAAGTAGCTTCAACAAATAACGTGACCGCTAGCACAAGCGCTGTTATGACACTTTCCCAGAAATTGTACTCCTGCTGGACGTTCGTGACGTTCTTTTCTTCAATATACATCAGTCATTGACGTTTAACGTCAGGTCGTTCTTAGAGGTGCAGTAAATCATTGCATTTTTTACGTGAACACGCCGTTTTCAATGATCATTTTGATAGCCGTAACTCTCGCAACTTTCCTAATCCCTTCTTCTGTGGCAGTACGATCTAGAAATCTAGACGTGAATGAAACAACTGTAACGGTCGCTAGTGAGGTGTAATATAATACTAGAACCATATATAATTGAAAATCGGGCTTCTATTGACGGGGTTGAGTTTCATGTTGTAAACACAAGATACGGCAGTAAGCCGTTAGATGAGAACATTTAATCCAATAAGGTTAAGAGCGTAGCTTTTGGAACCACCTTGTTCCGTCCTCAGCTCTAAAACTGCTGAGGACGAAATAAGGTGGTTCCGAAAGCTACGCTGATGTCCTTATTTGATTAAACGATTTCATGTAACGGGTTATTGCCGCATCTTGTGTTTACAACAAGAACCATATATGTATATATATACATAAAGTTATTTGCTGATTCACTTATACGTAGCCAATCATCACGTGAAATGATACCTTGCCTGCCAAAATGTATCGTAGCACGTTTTCACAGGAACGAAATACTGTTTCTGCAAGTTATGTAAGCAAGAGAATAAGGGAAAGCTATTTAATAAAACAGATAACTTGTCCGCCGGCCAAATACGGTAGTTGCGCAAAATTCAACCGACAAAATGCCCATAGAGCAACGAAAGCCGAAAACTGGCTGCGACCAACAGAGGTGCTTGACGTTTGAAATGATTAATCACGCAAATGCAGCAAAGAGCTAACGTGTTGTCGCTCTTTGCATTCCAATGACTGATGACAAACCGTGTAATTTGCTCTTCGAAAAAGCGCGCGGATTTTTGACGGAGCTCAATCGCACATTCCCCAGCCGGTTCCTCGAAGGTGATCGCCAGAATTGCACTTTCGTTGTCGAACAAAACCCTTTGAGTACTTACAACCGCTTACTGAAATATTAAGTTCTGAGCAAAGCGCTTCTGCGCACTCCGTTACCGGACACGATGCCCCATTTACCAGCAGCAACTTGAGATCACGAAAAAGAGTTGCGGCATTGAAAAGACAGCCACACTATGGGATATGAATGCCGGAAACAAAAACTGGTTGCCTCAATTCTGAATGCTCAATTCTACGACAAACTTCAGGCACAAAACGGGCCAACTGCCATCGTGACGAACACTGCGCGAGAAGACGTTGCATAGTTGAACGGCGCTTCGCGCTTTCGCCATAGCTCCGTAGCAGTAAACACGACGGTGGATTTCAAACATTTGCCTGTGGTGATAAATCCATGAAGCGAGCCAACCAAACAGGCATACAGTTACTCATGCGCTTTCCGAGCAGCTGCTCTGCTTCTAGAAGCAACCCAACGCTACGCCAGAGCAACGCACGTCGGGCAGTAAACGTGAAGCACTTTTCGTGTGAATCCAAAGCCAGCTGCCATTGCATACATATTTGTTCATAGCGCTTCATCGTCGCCTAACTATGTAACGAGCGTAGGCAAAGCGATAGAGGGCAAAATACATTCAAATTAGTTGATATACACAGGATAAATTAGTAAAGTAGGATCATCTTACCCCGACGCCCCCCTAGGTGTCGCTTTTCCAAGTTGCGGTGGTGCGCTCTCTAGGTAGCGTTTCATTGGTCATAACGACGTCAGGCTGGTTCCAATCGTTGCTACTCACGATGGACATAGCGCCTTTGTGCAAGGAAAATGCTGATAAAAGGGTACCGTTCGCGAAGATACCGATGTTGGGCCTTCCAGTTGGGAGAGCATCACGCAAAAGTTGGGAGTAAATCCACAAAACTTGGGAACAAGCGTTGCGATCAGATTCAGTGGCCCATATGGTGGAGATAAATGGCTGGATTGTATACGGTGGCATGAGAAAACATGGAGCAGCAACCTGAAAATTGGGAAAGGACTCCTACATGTGAGCACGTGTCAAGAGTAGCAGCGAAGGGAATTAGCATGGCGTAGCATGATGTCATTGTGACCAATGAAACGCCACATAGGGAGCGCACCGATGAAACTTGGAAAAGCGACACATAGGGGGCGTCGGGGTAAGATGATCCGCCGAGGACCCTTCATTGTGAAAGCCAGCGTTACCCATGGTTAGCCACGCAAGAGCACGATGTAACTAAAACTAAAATGATGCTAAAATGATGCTTTATTTGCAGGCTACTTCCGACAGCTCCTTTTGGACTTTGCAACGTATTGGCTGGATGCTGCGCAACACTATACGCAATCGCTGCAGTGTCTAAACGTTTCGCCTAGTAGGAAAAGAACAACCCGCAGTATTCATCAGTTAGCTGTCCTCGAATTTGCAACCAACCGGAACGGACAAGCCGAGATGAAACCATTCCTTGAACAACAGAGAAAACTACAAAGCAACCCATTTGAACCCTGGCTATTCACAGCTGTTGCCGAGTTTTGGACTGACTAGATTTTGCAATTTACAGTGCTCAAAAAGCTCACTGAAAGTTAAGGCGACAAATGGGGTTCGATGGGAAGTATTTTTTCAGCAATTGTACAAAATGCACGGGAGAAAGGCCCAACATTTGAGAATGCATACGAAAAGCACGCGCGTAATGCAAAACCTTGGGCTATGCGTTTTTCATCCCATTCCGAAGAGTTATTCCGACGGGCACTGCCTGGCTGGCGTAGCGGTAGCCCAGTTTCATCACGTTAAGTATGCATGTGCATCCTTTCGAACTTGCCAGTCGATGACGCAACTTGCAATAATAGGCTTAAAGCTCCGTGCGCTGACAATAAATATGACGTTGAAAAAAGTGGCGAAATTAAATTATGTTTTCCCTGCGTATCCTGACTTAGTTTGCTTTTACGTCACGAGGAGTGTGCAAGCTTGTTTTATTCAATAATCGCTGATATTTGGAGAACCGCTTGATCAATCGGCACTTGTCAATTGTCAATGATAAAGCGGTTAAGCTGTACATGCGCAATAGGGTTGGCTCACTTTTCGTAAGTAAACTTTTCAATGTTTCCCCTCAAATACAAAACCATTCGCCGCTGTAAGCCTACACGCCCAGCAGGGAGTTTACGGAAAACAGGCAAACTGTCGTGAACATGCTCTACGCGTAGCGTAAACTATAAAACATTTTCAAACAACCAAGAAATGCGAAGATATTGTCAAAGAAATGAGGATGCGCGAAAAAGTATAGCAACCTCATCGAAGTTTTAAACCAAATTATACGCATGAAACGAAACTGAAGGAACTCGTTGAATAGCGCATGGCGAATAGCCTCAGAGGACAATGCAACATCCTTGACTTTACACCCGCCACAAGGTTTGCAAACTTAGTACGCAAAAGGAATCGATTCAATAGACGACGAAACGCTGGCAACGTGATATAACCTATAAAGTTGGTAATCACTTTCAGGGATGAGTTCCGATCGCAATAATGCAATTATTGAACTTAATTCTGGTTGAAAAGAGGATGTCTTCTTAACGACGGAATTCGACAACTGTGACATATTGCAATTTTCAACACCGTTTTTTCCAAGAACATCTTTAATATAACCGTAGCTTTCGGGGATCTTCTGTCCATTTCTTCAATGCATTTATAGAAAATACAGATAATTATCTGACGAAGCTGACTATGTGTATTTTCTATAAATCCGCTGAAGAAGTGGACAGAAGATCCCCGAAAGCTACGGTTGTATTAAAGACGTTTTTGGCAAAAACAGTGCCAAAATTCGTAACATGTCACAACTGGACTTAATTCGACAAAAAATCAACGCGGCCTGCTAATGCGCCCTTAGCAAAGGAACAACGATTAAAGAAAAGCAAGTCTGTTGAAAAGAGGAGAGAAAATTTATGAATGAAAGATGCAATCTTACCTGAACGGAAGCCGCAATTTCGGCGCCAAAACCCATTGTCAGCGGAGCTTCATGCGCAATCAAAAGACGACCAGTTTTCTTCACTGACTGCAAATTAGTCAAGCGACAACTGATCACCGGAGGCCCTTCGAACCGCCTACCGAATAGACAGCTTCTTCGTCCCACGGTAGTATTGTACAAAGATCCATGACATCACAGGATATTCCCAATTCCTGTTCGGCCATTTCTGCAACCTCTTTCATGATGTGAACCTGAGTGCCCCACGCTAGCAGCGTCACGTCGTTTCCTGCGAGTATACTTAGGCATTAAACTCGAACAAGCAATAGCCATTACATGGTATGAAAAAGTGGACGTGGTTCAAAGTAATTACAAATTGTCATGGTACGAAAAAGCTACGTTATCCAAAGCCCTCAATTGATAGTCCGTTTGAATGCTGGCTCGATTTTCGCGCTCACTTACACGCCTCATAAGGAAAGGAATTCAATGTCGATTAAAAAGCAACACTCACATTTTATGACAACGAAATCTCATCTGGCGCAGATTTTCACTCATTCAATTTTGCTGGAAGCGCCGGAAACTAAATACATTTTTACCCATGGATTCTGCAACTCTACAAAGGTACAATTAGCCCAATGGTAAAGTGGCATTACAATTCTGAAGCTTCCCGAATCGCCCGTACGCCTGCAAGCATTTCGGCACATTGAAATCCATTCGCGCAAAGTGAAGAATTATGAATACCTATTCAATCAAGAACCAAAAGTAGCACCACCTGAGGCAAACCATCTGCTAGTGATTATTTTAAGACCTTTGACGCAAATGAAAGCACTGGAAATTATACTGCTTGCATGAGAAAAGTGCACAAGGATTTACGTTAGCCACAAATGCGCTGAGGCCCCTTAACTATGCGCAACTCCGAAAGGGCGGAATTACCTTGCCGAGGAGCAAATACGCAAAGTTTTAATGCACAAAGTAGCCACCCCTTTGTGCATACAGTCGGGCTACCGCAGTAGTCATTTACGTTGATTTCCACTAGGCGCGCACTTCAGTAGGTGTGACACAACAATGAAGACAGGAAACCTTATATTTAAGGTTCCCTGTCTGCATTGTTTCATGGGACCATTCTTGAAGACAGATACTACGTTCGTAGTCCTTTTTTACTACGACGTTCACTTGCCGTAAGACCATTTGCCAAAATCTCATCTTTTACAACTCCAAAACAACAAAGGACAACTTCAAAATCTCATGTTTCCGTAACAAGCATACACTGACAATATTGAAAAGGCTGGGTAATGCTGCAATCGTGCGGTCGGCATCAATGCCTCCAACCAATGTGGTTCATGCATACCTGCGAGCGAAATGGATTATATCAGGCGTGCAAAATAATATGTAGGCACGCACAGGAGATGGGAGAAGTTAATTGGGCGTTCCCACGTCCATGTATACAGCTTACAAAAATATTACAAGAGCAATGGGCCTGGAATAAACGCAAAAGTACCTGACAACGAAATAAGGAACATAGTCATCGCTAAGAAAGTTACGCAAACGATCAACAACCGATAAGGTCATCTACCAGTCGTGGACTATCTGAGCGCAATTGCGCACAATATGCCCGTATTGCCCTCTTGACGTACTTGGTTCCATGAAAGTTATTGCTGCACGTGCTGCTGCGCATTCCTAGGGCTTATGAAGTTAATGAAGCTTTTTAATACTAATCCAACGTCATGCTGTCAAGCTGCTTCAATGGGAGCACTTGCATGCTTCATTCTTCGGATAAGTGACCATTCCGTCAAATGACTGCTCCGGTAAATGAACATTTGGCAAGCGAGGCAAACCCTTTTGCTATGCCTTTTACCCATTTACCCATAGCAATCTGCTTGCAATCGAATCGCTGAGCGATATGCCAAACATGAACCAGAAATAGGCGTGGAAAAGCATTCGATTTTCCTTGATTTCAGCAAACATATTACCTGCACAAATGCAATTTGATGCAATACTTTGTACTATAATGGGAAGAATTCCATCATCCCAGTTCCTTCATTAACGCTGCTTCTTATTAATATCAATATTAGTAGTAACATATAGGCATATGAAACCTTCACACGCTTCGCTTATTGCTTAATGTGCTAACACAGAATGAAGACTGGTTTCTTTGTAACCGGACGGTGGATCATATTCACATGTTACGGTTAAAGTACCCGTTGAGTCTTGTTCACTGATACCTGTAACAACCAAACCAGTGGCTGGTTGGTTAGTTACCTTAGTGAAAAACAGGCTAGAAGTGAACATACCTTTACCTTTCCCAATGGCGGGAGGTCACAAGATCTGAGAGAAATACGGTAGCGAAGACGACAAGCAATGTCGACAAAGTTGTAGTGAACCTTAGCACCAACCCGCTGAACGACATGCAGAAGGCGGTTCTTGCTAAGGGTCTCAATTTTGTACCCACTCCTAAATCTCCACCCTCGCTTGACACCACTGCATCGATGGATAATAGCTTGTTATCAACCGACTCCGTGAGAGCGCTGAAATAAAAGGGTCTATTGCCAGTGCACTGACAAACAACACCTCCGGGTTGCGGAAGCCTAACCACAGCAAGCATGAAAACACTGTGCTCAAAGAACTCAAGAGAAATACGAACATTCTCGTTACTAAGGCAGACAAAGGTAACATCACAGTCATAATGGATAGGCAGAACTATTTGGACAGTCTCGGAACTCTTACCAAACCCAATTTAGAAACCACGTGCCTGGGATCGTACCCCCTACATCAGGAAGGATACCCTTGAAACGCTTTACTGGGTTCTTACCGAGACCCACGATCCCAAGTTGTCCAAAATTAAAAGGCCCTTGCACTTTACTTGTAACACCATATATCCAGAATTGTACTGCCTATCAAAAATGCATAAACTGACATACCCTTAAGACCAGTAGTCTCCATCATTAACAGTTTAACAGCATCAAAATGCTTGTATCTAAAAGACAACCAAACCACTAACAGATAAGAGAACCTCGTTTGTTAAAAATAGTAAGTACTATTAATAGTACGTACTATTTTTAACATTACTAAGTAAATAGTAAGTACTATTTGTTAAGTACTTCTGTGATGCTATTGCAACCTTAAACATATCTAGACATGACATTTTAGTTAGCGATGATGTGAAAGACTTCTTCATTAATATCCCCATTCAAACAACTTCGACGGTTTTAGAACAAGCGTTGATTAAAGATACTTCACTTACTCAAAAGCTAAGCTAAATCCTTTTCCCATAATTAAGCAGGTATCCTTCTGCATGAAAGAAGGGAACCTTTTCAGTTTTCAAAACAAGTTTTTCTCACAAACTAAGGGAGCACCAATGGGGAGCCCACTTTCACCAATTCTTGCCGAGGTCTTTACGGAACCTTTTGAAGCAAAGGTTTTCAGCAATATAGATGCTTCCTTCAAACCCTTTGTTTTTCAAACGACACGTTGATGATATGTTGGCAATTACTAAAGTAGATAAAGAAATCCCTTTTGTTGAACATCTTAATAACATTTACCCATACCAAATAACCTTAACAGTGGAAAAAGAAGTACACAATTCTCTCCATTTTCTAGTCGTAATGATCATAGAAGATAATAAAACGTTGATAACGAAAGTATATATTAATAGAAAGCCAGATAACGACATTTCGATTCGCACCATCCTCAGCCCGTAGAAATAGGTATCATTAACGGTATGGTAGATAAAGCAATTAAACTTTGTGAGCTACACTTTATTCAATCCAAGTTGAAATATATAAAACGTACTTTATGTAATAACGAGTACCCATTAAAATTAATAAGTTCAGAAATTCAATATGCTCCAATGTTTGTAACGGAATTTCTTCATAATTCCTTTTCACTAGTTTTCACGGATTTTTTATCCCGTTTCAAGTAAAAATGCTTTATTTCTCGTCGCAAACGGTCGGAGGGGACGCTCGCTCCTTTGCCTGACTAACTAGGCAGGCGAAAGACGCTTGAGGGGTCGGATTAGACCTGACAGCCGATGTTGCTAGCCAGGTTGGTCAGGGCAGAGGAGTGTGCTGAACCAAAGACTGCCTCGTCAGTGATCACTATGCGCTGATGATGGGTCGGGTTAGGTCCGAAACCTACGCTTACTTTGTTCGACGAGAAATAAAGCATTTTTACTCGAAACGGGATCAAAAAATCCGCGAAAACTAGCGAAAAGTTTAGTAATTAAGAAAAAGCAACGAGTACAAATAACCCCCAAACCAAGATCGATGCAAGCTTGTCCTTCACGTGTTTTACCATATTACCAAAAAATTAGTGAAAGGATACAGCGCTTAGGTAAAACAGTGAACTTCACAGTGTTCTTCAAACAAACACGGAATATCCGATCGACTCTTAGAACTGACAAGATCAAGAAGGTTCCACTAGATAATTGGCCCGGCGTCGCTTACGAAATTAAGTGTGGTTGCAATGCCTCCTACATAGGAGAGACGGGCAACACTTTACTTCACAGGTTTCGTGAACATATGGTAGGTGTGACCCGTTACAAGAATGTAAAGGAACGTATTAACGGCACACAATGCATACGTCAAGGCAGACCACAGATCAAACAACCACGACAGGTGATCGAAGACGTGCTAAGAAGCTTAGCGGTAGTCCAGCATTTCTCTCAATGTTCGGCTGACCTTGTGCCTACCATATTATGTCGCGAGAGCCATTTCCAACTCCGTAAGATCAAAGAGGCCCTTTACATCAGACATAATCCCTCAATTAACCGTGACAAAGGTGTCGAAATCAGCGAGGTATGGACCAGCTTAATTCGACAAAGCGGCTGTTGCGCCATCACCTCCTGATCAATAGGGGTTCCTGATCGCCACCTGACCCTTCGTCGGGCCTATATATAATAGGATACTTTCGCAAAATCATCTGCGCTTTTCACCTTCTCGCTGACGACGGGATCAGCCGATTCCGAAAGCTACGTAATAAAGGATCGTACGTTCACTGTTCGGCTGCTTTTCACTAACATAACTAACCAACCAGCCGCTGGTTAGGTTGTTTTGGTGTTCTCACAGGTATCAGTGCACAGAACTCAGCAGACGTTTCAACCATAACATCCGAATATTAACGCAAAATAAAAAATTACATTTTTATCATTCTTTTGTTGTAGATCCTTTTATAGTATAGCGAAATAAACAAACACCGGATTTGTAACAGGATTTATTCTCATTTCTTAAAATATGTACGGTGTATATCCTGTTATAGCGAAATAAACATAGTATTAAATAATTAACAGAGGATTGTGTCAACAAACGGCAAGGCACTCGCGTAAAATGCTTCGCTCTAAACGGAGCCTTCAAGACCTCCTAGAAGGGACCAAGGGTGGTCATGAAAGCTCAGCTTAGAATGAGCAATTTTACACGGAAGTCTTGCCGTTTGTTCGTACAATAAAATTTCAACTTGTCAGCATTTCTTTATTCAATTAACAGAACAGCAATATTAAAAACATTTCCTGTTCTAGTAACCTTGAGGATAACTGCTTTTCAACAACATTTGCAGAGCATCCTGCAAAGGCGATACGCTTACTGAGATAATTTCAAATATTGACAAACAGATATTATTTGCCGAAATGGATGCACGCGACTGGTCAACGCTGAAACCGTGTTTATGATTTCCTAAAAAAATGCATGTTCTATCAATGAAAATTGCAAAAAATACACATCGAAGTTCTACGAGTTTATCAATTAGGCGGACAAAACTAATTATAAGTAAAATCGCAAGGTTTGGCAAGAAACAACTTTGTCAATGAGCTTACAGTATAAACGCATCGTTACACTCGTCCTAAACAGATGAAACAGCATTATTATAATCGCTGCAAGAGCTTTGGCTGAAAGGTCTAACTGTCGAGCAATTGGTTTGTCCTCAGCCGCATTAAACACATTGCTGCTGCCCTTGGAGTTAACAATGACTTCCGAAAGCCACCTTTCTGATTAAGTCCGTAAGAGTAGTGAAAGAGGCTCCCACTTCATACCGGACGTGGAAATTAAAAATGCAGTGAAAGACATGGAGCAATAACCAACAGAAATCTACTATGTAAAAGCCAAGGAATAAGTTGCACCGTCTAATCCAATTGTATCAGTTGTGCCACAGTATGCACAAAGCTCAACGGACGGAATTTGGCTTTTACAACAATTTCCGAACGCTCACTCGGCACGCTTTCCATTTCGCAACGGTAGGAAGAGGAATAACGCAAATGTTTTAACCTTGTCTACGAAACAGAAGCACTTTGACAACGTGAAGTGGCATGGTAATTATTCGCAATGACCAATAGCGGCTTTCTTGTAGGCTAGTCAAGCAGCACTGCTAAACTTCACTGCCGTAAGGCACAACTACTTAGCCATCGCGCTCCTACTGATGACCGAGGAACATGCCTGCATACCAAGGACTGATGAAAGCCCACGTCCAACTGATGAATGAAATGCAACAAATCTTGAAGCTACAATTACGTTGACAAAGTTTGGTATGTAGTTAACGGACACTTGAAGAGTCCATTACTAAAAAAGCTACTATTACTGATAACAGCACATCAGGCGAAAGACGAACGGGAAAACGTAAGCGTGCAAAACGTTGTCAGTTACCTTTGCAAAGTAATTCAGCCTTGCTGAGCGGAAGAGTGTATTTTTCCACAGGAACGTTATCCATCGCCCTGCGATACAGAATCTTTGGTTCCAAAAAGATGCACGGATTCTTGTCTTCTATGCATTGAAGCAGCAGACCCTTTGCTTCATAAGGTCCACGTGGCACAACAATCTACGGAAATTGGGATAAAATTGGTCGTTTCAAGAAGTGCAAATAATTAAAGTAGCGATTTCAAGCTTTACATCAGGAAATAAACTGTGCAATGGAAGACGCACCTTAAGTCCTGGAGCATGCGCAAAGAAAGCTTCAGGGGACTGCGAGTGGTACAAGCCGCCATGACCAACTGCACCGCACGGAGCTCGTATAGTTAGCCCTCCGCAATTAAACAAGTCGCCGCTTCTGTACCGAAACTTTGCGGCTTCATTGACGATCTGAATGGACAAGCGAAACTGCAATAAACAGGACGACGTAACGGCACCCGTACTTGGTCAAATGCAGGCATTATGTAGTCTGCAAACTGGATTTCAGCAATGGCCGTTGCACCGCACAGCGCAGCACCAATACCAAATCCAACTATTCCTTGCTCGCACAGCGGCGTGTTGAAAACTCGTTCTTGCCCTAAACAGTGCTCTGGGAAAATTGTAGTTGCAAAGTGAGCTCAATGGGTCAAGATGCTTACGCATCAAAGAAAAACTTATCGTACTACCGAATGGGTGACCTGTTGAGCTTGTAAGACGGGACAAATCCCACAAGCACTGGAGGAAAATTCACCCGAACGTGCAACGTTATGAAAAACCTACTTTTCAAAAGAAAGTGCCAAAGTTTTTAAATTAATCCATGATTGGACGACTAGCTATTACCATCGCATCTTAGCACGTCAACTGATGTAAGATATTTTACATTGGTTGAGCGGTCACGCTTTTACCACGCTATTTTAAAATACACACATCTGCTGCGCGTGATAACATTATTACTGTAATAATGCGGTACAAAAAATGTCACTTACCATACTTATCCCGCAAACCGACGGTGCAGCGAAAAACCCCACCAAAAGCCACGTCTTCTCCAAACAAAACTAAATACATAAATTGAACAATACGTCGGAAGCCGAATTTAAAAAATTCAGGTAACGCACTGGATGAACAAATCGATTGGCGTCACTAAGAGTGTCAGCAAAATTTGAAATAACTAAGGACTTCGGTAAGACACATGAAAGCTTTATGCGCCTTTAAGAGTAAGTTTTTGGCAAAGGAGGGCAAATTAGATGCAACCCCAACAAAACAGCCGACACGTACAACATGAAGTACTGTAACATTGAAACAACTTGACAACATACTCGAATTGGGATCGCTAGACAAAGCGACATCCAAAGCGCTGTTAATAGCTTGACAAGTGTTCATTTTTTCCGTGCGACCTAAAGTCATACTTCCACAGAAGGACAATAATGCAACAATTACGCACCCGCCACATTTTTCGTCTGCTGACGAGCGTAGCAGGCGAAGCGAGAACAGAAACGCCGAATGAAAGTGAAATCGGTAGGCAAACCGATACAGTCCACCTTCTTGCACGCCTGCCGCCGGAGATAGCCCCAAGTGATCATGGTGCCAAATGGTTCCTAGAGTATGGAACGCACTGACTTGAAGCAACTGTGAAAATGTTTCGTCAACGCGGATTGCCTTAGAAAATAAATAGAAAGCCCTTAAAGTAAAACAAAACCATCGCAGCAGCTGACATCCGCTTGGGACGAAACTATAATGTCCACTTTGTTACTATATTGGAGCTTTCGAGGAATTTTACCGTTCTTGTCAATCGTTTCACCTTTTCGAGCCAAGCTGTGTAATGACAAGGAATAATTCCGATTACATTAGCAACACTTCTCGGTGTTCCGGCAGAACTCAAGTACGCTAACGACGCCTCCTGGACGACCATCAATTTTAAGTCTTCTGAACTTCTTACTGTCTAAGTACTCCACGTTAGATGCCACGACAGCACGATCTATTAATATTAACAGCATGACACGCGCGATGACTGTCGAGTTACATTTTTAAAATGCAATACTAAGTCCATTGTGGCACTGAGAAATGGCGGCTATTTGACATTACGTACAAACGAGCGATGGGGGTATTAATAAAACATTTTGTCCTGCATAACGAACATGCCCCCATCGTCCACTTTGGCCATAATTCCGTAAGTCTGCAATTGCAGCATAAAAATTTGAAAGTCCACAAAAGTTGACTTTATCAGATTTGCGTCGTAATGACGACCCTTAAAATTGTGGTCCCAGATTCAGTAGCCTTGCTTTGTTCACCTGACGCCATAAGGTCTTAGGCTATGAGGAGCGTTTTCGTTTGGAAAACAAATATACAATGTTAAAGACGGGAATTCTAATCACACAATATTTGATAAGGTATATTAGTACGACTTGCACCGTTTAACCTTTTATTTCAAACAACTCGGAGCTTTCGGGGTCGCACACACCCCGTCATCAGCGACTAATATTATGCTAATGACGTACTTGGCCATCGAAAACATGCGCAGCGGTAGTGCAAATGTTGATAATAACTGTTTCAGCCGAGAAATGCGCACGCTTGAATGTCGAAACGAAATAATGCGCGTAGACTTATAAAATGGCGCTTTCTGACATTCTCAAGCGGTTTCTAAGCAGTGATTGCCTCACCTGAAAAGTTAGCTGCGCCTGTCTAGATGCCCGAACAGTTCTGTTGAAACAGACAGTGGATGCGTATGCACACTTTTACAAGGCAACTTCATGATATTCAAAAATTTGAAAAGTCGGGTACTGATCATTAACAAGTATTTCCGTCCAATACTAACAAACATACAAGTTAATGAAAGTGAACATGAAGATGATCATAAATGCGTAAGACAAAACGATGGTACAAAATGCCCACCTATCTGCAAAGCACAATGGTAATGTTTGCTTAAGAAATCGTTGCAACCGAACATGACTTTGAGAAATAGCGGTCCTAATTATTATTTAGAAGTCGTAACAACAGTTCACCATTTGCTGGGCTTTGTTGTGCCCAGAAAACGACGAAGATTAGAACTAGTTATTCAGCTATGCCCTAAGGATTTCCGTATTGCAATGGACCTTTGCTAACAGGCCGAACTACGTTATTGACGCGCTCGCAAACCTGTAAGGAGACAGCCACTACCGACGTTCAGTCCGACAACCAATGAAGTAATAAAAAAACGTAAGCTTTTTGAAAAAAAAACTCAAAATGCATACTCCAGACTTATGAGTCATTCTAGTGCAACGATACTCGATTTCCTAATAAAAGAACTCCTTTGTTAATAAAACAACATAAGTTATCTTAAGACAAGAACATAGAAACAGAAAATTTCCGGATTATACATATTCTACATGTCTAGGCTGTTGGAAAATGATGGCTATAATTAAATCGCAACGACAAACATGTGCTTTAGACGACAAACAACGTTGCATTACTATCGATATAATGAAACCCAATCAAATAAAGTAATTGATGGATTGTACGCTACTTTGAACGGAAATCGTAGAAACAATAATTGTAAACGAATGTCACAACTGCTTGTAGTAGAAAAGCAACGTTGCCGATTTGCACAGGAAATCGCGAGCTATTGTTAGAAAACGCTGAACCACTTTTCCCATCGGCAAAGAATTCAACCAGCATGCGAGGGTTGGACGGCTTTGCTTTGATGGCGCTCGAACTTAAGGTAAACAAAGTTAAACTGCGTATTTCGGAAGCAGAATTACGCAACGCACACTCAGTAAAATAGTCTGCGTGCCTACGAATGCCTCTACTGTCGGTTATGCATTTTAAGAACAAGCAGAACGTACCTTGATTCCCTACATTGCAGCAAGTTTAGTCGTCCCTTTTGTCGGCACGGATTTATTAATACAAACTTAACGTAATTGACGACGGAAATGAGAAACGGTCATTTCGCGAAAGCCACAAACAAGCGCACTCAAACCCGCGGAGTCGGTTAACAGTTGGACAAAATAAAGTTACGTGTTCGTGTCAGTCAGACAGATTGAATTTAGATACATCGAATAAATCCTTTAGGGAAACACCTGCGATATGCTCCTGAAAAAGGCCATGCAATTTCTATAGCAACCGCGGTGAAGGCTACTGAACGTTAATGAACTAGCAAATCTATCAATCAAGCCACAACGTGAATTCCAGCAAATTGGGTCCACCATGAGCGGATCGATTGTCCGTTAATCAAAAGGGAATAAGAGCGTCGTGAATTACGCGCTCCGCCAAGGAGAACCCATTGTACTCAAAATTCAAATTTCAATTCACCCAAAGTAATAAAGCCAATCTAAACTCGAAATGTGTTGCATAAGGGTTGGTTTTAATGCGGGCATTAAACACTATCATCTTCCAACATACAGATTAACAAACGCTCTTGTAGATCCTCAAATGCTTATGACTTGAACGAGTACTACGGAAACGGAACACAACTGGAGAAAACTTTAATCTTCAATTAAGGAAAGCGGGAACGCTCGATTCCAGGAAAACTCTTTAATGTGCTAATACAAGCTCAACTGCGGGTCCTTATCAGGACCCGTTTTAAGAGAAAAGGCACAGACGCTTTTGGTGTTTAGTCCAACCCCATTTTAACAACAACGGGATATTGAAAATTGGATGTCTTGTAACGGGTCTTCTACGTGTCATGATGGCACGTACGGCTTGATCCCGTTGGAAGTCGAGAGTATGTCTGAAAGTACTCCGAAAACAACGCCCTACCAGCGAATGGATGGGCAATTATTAGGAAACACGTTTCAAAACAACCTTTCGTAGCTTTTGGAACAATCTTATTCCGTTTTCAGCGAAATTTGTGATCGTTTTGTGATCGCAAAGTTCGCTGAAGTTTTGTTTTTTTTCTTTCAAAGTTTCAAAATTTAAACAATTTGTGATCACAAAATTTCGCTGAAGACGGAACAAGATTGTTCCAAAAGCTATGAAAGGTTGTTTTGAAACGTGTTTCCTAATAATTGCCCATCCATTCGCTGGTAGGGCGTTGTTTTCAGAGTACTTTCAGACATACTCTCGACTTCAAACGGGATCAAGCCGTACGTGCCATCATAAAACAACGGGATAAGCAAATTTAGTATATTGCACCCGTTAATATTAACCCAAACTTGGACCGATAGTACAATAAAGCGCTTTTACTTTAATGCAGGCAAACATAATATATTGCTAATGACCTGCACACGACAGAGGCTGCACAAGAAAAAGTTTCTGTACAACACCGGTCGTGGAGTAAGACATGAAAAAAATTCCAAAATCAAAGTGTGTCCAAGAAAGTTCCATGTTTCGGATACGTGGACAAAGCCAATTAAGAAAACTTTCAGCAACTCGCGATCCAGTAATTACCTCAATCTACCCAGTTTTCACCATGAACACTAGCAACGCAAATGTTCTACGATTGGTTGCAACTGTCACAAAAACACTGGAATCGAACGCTTCTAGAACTACATAAACCTACCGAAGGAAGCCTGAACTACTTGGTTAGTTGAACAATGAAAAATTTCACCAGAAATCGGCGCACACGATCAATACGCGAGTGGCAACAATTAAAATGTTTCAAAGTTACCGTATACGTTTCTCGCCCACCTAAATCTGTCGAACGGTAAAACCAACTCCAACGTAAACGCTTCGTAAAGAAATATTTAAAAAATAAAAGCGTGCAGGGCTATTCATTCTTCAACAACAAAATGATCCAGCTCCGTTGACACCGACATTACCAATAAATAAATAAGAAGGCTGATCCAGTTTCTTGCGTCTCACTGCCAATTTTCGTAATGGCGAACCTTCGAAGTTGTTAAGCACCGCAGCATAAAACAAAGGCCTACACCTGAATCGAGGCTAACCATTACTGGATAACTAAGTAACTCAGAAGCCTATCCATTCCATACTTGCAAACAACTGCATGGTTTGGAAATGAACAATTATGGAATATCCGCGGCCTTCTGGTCGCAAACGCTGATCATCCAATACAGCGAACGTAATATATCTTTCCGCGATACGTTACAGAATGGACAGTCAAATGCGCAATTAACTAAGCACTATGAAATTCCAACAGCAAATAACTACACAAAGTATAGACAGGTCTGTCGCGTGTTAGCTTAAGCTGTATTGTTCGCATTGGCAAATCACTGCACAAAGGATACTTCAGAATTCGCCCATTAGTAACTTAAGCTGAAGATATAATTTCGAACTGTTTCTGTGGGAAATTGCTCAGCTCCCACCCGGCCCGGAAGTTAGAGAAAGGAAGTGAACCTGTGCGTGATGACGCAACTCGACCGCTGGCAACTGCAAGCGACCCCTCAGAAGTGGCACGCGAGACTCCGTCGTGGTCAAGTACCTGCAGACATCGGTGTTCGCAGAGGAGCCCTTAATCCGGATGTTAACGAATAAATGCAGGCGCCCGGGGCCGTGAATGAATGGCGCTAGTCCGTCCCCTGCGGCTGCAGGGACCTGGAGGGGTCCGCACAAGTGACACTAAATACGTGCAGCGGAAGTCGCAGGTCCGCACAAGTGGTACTTCCGACGAAAACACCCGTGACCCGGAAAACAGTGTATATATGCGACGGCGAATCCGGGTAGAGGAGAGAGAAGGGAGGAAGAAAGTACGTCGGAACTCTGCCAGTCTACACATACGCTCTTTCATGATTATACGTTCGCTATGCCGCGTTGGCCGACTTCAATGAACTCCTGCACCAACGACTTGGACTCCAGCCTGGAACCCGCGCGCTCTCGCGGCAACACTATCACAAGCTATGGAGCCTTATAGCCAATCGTTTTGCGATAGTAGTAGACTTCCATTTTTATCCGCCTCGCCTGATGCACCATTACGAAATGGAAGTCTACTACTATCGCAAAACGATTGGCTATAAGGCTCCATAGCTTGTGATAGTGCTGCCGTGAGAGCGCGCGGGTTCCAGGAGTCCAAGTCGTTGGTGCAGGAGTTTACTGAAGACGGCCAACGCGGCATAACGAACGTATAATCATGAAAGAGCGTATGTGTAGACTGGCAGAGTTCCGACGTACTTTCTTCCTCCTCCCTTCTCTCTCCTCCCCGGATTCGGCGTCGCATATATACACCGTTTTCAGGGTCAAGGGTGTTTTCGTCGGAAGTACCATTTGTGAGGACCTGCGACTTCCGCTGCACGTGTTTAGTGTCACTTGTGCGGACCCCTCCAGGTCCCTGCAGCCGCAGGGGACGGACTAGAGCCATTCATTCACGGCCCCGGGCGCCCGCATTTATTCGTCAACATCCAGATTAAGGGCACCTCTGCAAACACTGATATCTGCAGGTACTTGACCACGACGGAGTCGCGCGTGCCACTTCTGAGGGGTCGCTTGCAGTTGCCAGCGGTCGAGTTGCGTCATCACGCAAGGTTCACTTCCTTTCTCTAACTTCCGGGCCGGGGAGGAGCTGAGCAATTTCCCACAGTTTCTTTAAGAAACAAGAACACTATCGAACAATTTGAAATCAAAGCTCGTCGTAACGTATGCGCGAGCTTTCAATCAAACTATTGTTGCACATTTAACCCGTTCTGCATAAAAAGTCTTCAATTAACAACGAACTGTGCGTTTAAATGTCTCCACTTGAACTCACACGAAGATAAAACATTTGTAGATCTGGTGGACTTACTACTTTGGCTCAGGCCGCTGACGGGCGCAACGACGCACTTATGGAACAATGACGAGACAGGTACCCCTTATATGCATCACGTAAAACACAAGATGCCACTACATCTTCATTGCCAACTTTTTCAATTATTTTCGACTCTACGGCGAAGACAGGTTTCTCGTGCGTATACTGCTTCATCCGGTAGCTATCCATGTCTGAAACAAATGCATATCGGGTTGTTGCTCAATCGAATTCACTGAAACGAGAAAGCCAGTATCAGTGGATCATAAGTTCTGTCTTAACAAATAACAACCATGGTAAACCAAGGGTTTTAAATCTTTCAGTCGCGAGCTAAAAGAGAGCAACTAATAAGAGAAATCAACGCCAGGATGCTACAGCCATTAGATGAATTTTTAGCAATAACTGACAATTAAACAGCGTTACATCTAAGAAATTCTTCTTCCAGCTCAAACGTCAGTCACAAGAGCATTTCGCACGACGAACTGTCAAGGGCAACGAATGACCTGCCAACTGTACAACAACAGCAAGAAATGGTCCGAAGAAAAAGGGGTGAAAGCAACATTGCTTATCTATTCGCACAGCACCAACACTGGATTAATAGTACAGAAACATGAGGATAACGAGATAGAACTAATAAAAAATTTACTGGGCGCCGAAGGCTCAACAAATTTCAATCAGATCCACCTCCTGGACATTCTTAACTCCTAATAGTTTCTAATAAGTCTTAAGACTTACGATCGCAATAACAAAATACGCTTGTATCAATGGTATATGGAGCGCAAACGATTCGTACACTGAAAACCAAGCAAGGCATTTAACTTTGTTCAACTTGTTTCAATGCAGCAAGTATAAATAAATGGCCTGTTCAAACGAGGAGCAGGGAAGTCACAGCATCATCACAGCTACGGCATACTTGAACTTACAGCTAAAAAGCATGCCCGACTTTGCTATTGTTCCAAAAGATTGCTATTCTCTATATATACGCATAACGAGCGGTGAAAATTGAGCACCAAGCCCCGATACGATGCAAGAGCAGTGCAAGATTAATCTGTGCTGGAGTTCGTCATAACTGTCCGCTTAGAAAACTTGGGCAGATACCTCGACGCATTTCAACCATGGATCTACAGTAATTCATGTGTTTTCAGGTGTAACTGATTTGTAACAGGGACGTTTCTCACGTTTTTCAGATATACTATACTGCTTTTGACCATATTTCTGTGAGCACTGATTGATTGATTGCAATAAAAAGTAACTTACAAAACTAGTAATTAAGCCAAAAAGTAAATTTTCGAAGCAACGGACATTAAAACCTGCTTATCCTTAGTCAAGTGTTTATTGTTATACGTAATATCAGGAAGTTTGCATGCACAAACGCATAAATACATCAACAAGCATATATAAGTGCATACACAGAAACACTCAGCTATTCCTGCACCATTTTGTTAAGGTCAAAGCTATATTCGTGTGCACTGCTGTTGCTGTTTTTGTTGCTGCTACTACTGCTATGAACCTTCGAACACATGCACTGTGAAATGCCAAAGACAATATCTTTCGGAAAGCTGGCCATATATCTCTTTGTTTGTCAGAATGTGCAAGAGTGCAGAGAAAAGCGATGCAGGGAACATTCTACGAAAGCTCCCGCAATTAACTTCCGAGAAGGTAACATTCTGCTATTCGTGTTCGCTGCTACCCTTCTACGACTGCCCAAAACTGTTAAAGGTGTTGCGAAATCAATCGAATTTATTGCAGCAGCATCGCTATGCACATAGCACAAGCTTTTACTTCGAACGAACCATAACGTGCCGTTCATGTGATCATAAATCCCTGTCACTCACATTTACGTGGAACAACAGAGCTTGTCGACACTTCGTTAGTATATTATGGTCAACGATGTGAGCGGATAAAGGTACTTATACCAACAGCTTCTCCATTTCAGCCTTTATTCTTTGTATCTGCGTGTTCAACTGCGATCCTTCATTAATGATGACCGAACAGGCGATTATCGGTCTGGAAACTCCGCAAGCGCGACCCAAAGCGGCCTTGGACTTTATGAACACGTATGGAACGTTCTTGTCTTCGCACAGGATCGGAAGGTGAAGGAGTATTTCCAGCGGTTCGGTGTCAGCCGCCAAAACTACCAGCTCGGCCATACCACGATTCAACGCCTTTGTCGTCTCGTTCGCTCCGCGCTTCATTTGCCTGTGGCACATTGCCTGTTGAATGAGATCAAGTAACTTCTGCGACAAGTTAACATCAGCAATGGGAAAAGCTCTAGGATTTGTTGCATCCGCCATCGCCAGAAGAACCGTTACCAATGACCAACAACCGGATGCCAAGCTTACAGTACGAAATCAGGTACATATTTCACTGTTTCCGAACTCTTAAGTTTGCATGAGCTCTCTCAGCGTGTTATTTGGAGGGACTCGTTGCTTATAGAAATTAGCACAAATGTTTTGGACAGAGTTAAGAACAGGACGATTTGTAACTAAGAGGTGAATATCCTTACTTCGTCAATATGACTTCATGGGTTGAGATACAGCGGAAAGCAGTGTGTGAAGCTAAGGGGGATAGCGTGCGGGCCCAACTGCGTAGTTGAAATGCGCGCCGTGCCAGGCTTTAAAATTAATGCGTCTCATTTTCCTGTGTGATTTGCCCTCTTGCCTTACGCTCCCTGGTGCCCTTCCCTATCGACGTCGCAGTCTTTAAGATTGAGCAAAGAGCTTCTTCCTAAGCGTGTCAGACAGCAACATGGGAACTACAGGACAAACTTGAAGCCAGTTGCTGAATGGGCAGTTATACTAAAAGTCTGAATGGGCAGTTATACTAAAACTTTAAAACCCGTATTTTAAAGAGTCCTCAGACGGGTTATGGAAGCTACTGTCGTTGCCTCGCTCATCATTTTATGTTACGTCACTGTCCCGGTCGGTCGGTTTGGAAGCTCGCTCTCCGCGGGACTGAATGGGCAGGCGACGGACGCTGGACGGGTACAAGGTAGTACCTGATAGCTGATGTTGCCAGCCCGGACGGTCTAGCGGATGAGCTTGCTGAACCGTTGACTGGCTGGACAGTCGACGAAGTGATATTTTATTTTTTCACTGAAGACGGGCGCAAGGTACGCGCCCGAAAGCTCTGGAGATTTTACCTTTTTTTGGAATAAAAAGGTTCAAACGGGGAAAATCCGTGTTATCGATGATCGCATATGTGCACAACACCCCGTAAAAGAAGTTTTTTTTTCAGTTATACTAAAAGGCGTGAACGCTGTACCAGCTTCAATTGAGCGATGCACTTTCGAAAGGCATTCATTTTAGGCTACAAATAGTTCCCGAAGTTGTCAACCTATTAGTCATGGGCGTTATTGAGCGGTATTGAAAGCAATGTGTTCATTTTTAAGCCTTCAGTAAAAGGAGGAACAATCTGGGAATGTTACTTTCGGGTGGATATTTCAAACTGCCGCGCTGTCATGCCTTTCGCAGCAACTTGTGGCCGCAGGAAAATCGTACGACAGCCGGTATAGCTCAGACGTTTAACTCAGGCCATTCAATTCGAGTGTTCAATGGAAACAGTCGGCGGTAAGTGCTTTGGTGCAGTTCGGTTCGACCAACTTCAGCTCGGAAGAATTGCATTGTCTTGCCTTATTTGACATTATAATCCCTCCTCCGACTTCTTAGCTACAATTCTGTGGGCCGTTTTAATAACAGCAACTAATCGGGATTTTAAACTTTCGTACCAAGCAGGTAGTAGGCTGAGAGTTTCTTTAGTTTCCATACGAAAAGCTTTATTGAATATCTAAATGAGCGCATCATTTTAATCAGAGCCCATTGAAAAGGAAGTAATAAGGAAAAGAGGCTAAAATTAACCCTCGTCAGAGTAATTGAATAAAGGATTTCTAACGGGTTTAAGTTTTATTGTATTCAGGAACGGCAGAATAACCCGTGGTATGAATGTATCTATATTGATACTGCGAAGCTTTCGGGACCTGTCTTGGTCCCGTCATCAGCGCAAGGCAATGTGCAACCTTTTCTGTAAAAACAACGGTCGCTAAAGAGTAAACGCATTAATGAATGATAAGAAGGGTCCGTGAGGAAAATTCGGCGCCTATAAAACCGAAGATAATTTTCCTCTAGCTAATTTCATATCTCCTTCTAACAGCAGCTTCCAGGAAGCTTCGTGCTGAAAAAAAAGTAAAGTTCAAACGGATTGCTTGCCCTATCCTTTACTATAATGACCATCGAAATCCCAATTCTTCAGTAAACTTCTTGTGAGAAAATAGATCAACCGTTTCCAAAATCTTGTGAGCAAAGACGAGCTATTAGTGGCGTCAATTAAGCGAGCCTAATCAATTTAGGGATGGATGATGCGCCTGTATCATTGATAGTCTTGTTGAATGAAGTCTGCCTCTCGTCTCTGCGATGTGTACTACTGACCTTCAGTAATATGAGTGCTATTATTAATATTTGAAGCGGAGACTGGGTATGTCATTAAAAGAGACTGATAATCTGCGGGTTGGCCGTTTCTGAACCTAAAATGGGCTTCCTCATTTCCCTTATAATTACTAAGAAAACGGAGAATCGATGTTGTAAACTGGTCTATGGTAACGGGAGATTCGGTTGAGCTGTTTTTCTACGTATTCTTCCCGTTGTTCTATGTCTGAAATTAAACATAACAACGCCAGCGTTGTTATGTCTAATTTCAGACGTAGAACAGCGGGAAGAATCGAATACAGGGTGCCTCTTAACGGGTCATGACATATTGTTCTTGCTTTGTGTACGGCTCCTATCCGTTTATTCGTAATGTCTGAAATCACACGAACACAATGCCCTACCAGCGGATGGATGGGAAATTAGTAGTGGAACGACAGAGCAATACAGTAACCTTCGGAGCTTTCGGAACGTTCTGCTTCCGTGGTCAGCGATTTAATGGCTGTGAAAAGTTTTCCCGATCTCGGCTGGTATATATAGGCTGGGTCAGGTGGTCAGTTGGTATGAGGACCACTGCATTGTCCAGCTCATTTCGAAGGCAGTCAAATATTTAGTTAATTAGCATTAATTTAGCAAAATTCGCGAAATAGTTTATCAGCGTTTAAATAAACTCTAATAAATTAATTTATTGGCATTGTAAAGTAGAGAAGTCATCGTCGTGAAATGGGAAAATCATCAGTCAAAACCAGTGCTGAAGTGCAGAGGACAGTGGTTCCCCATTTTCAAGCTATCAAAGCTCGCATGCTTCCGTACGGGCTTCTTGCGAAGTTTTGCGCCGTCATATTTCTTCCTGCTCAGGATTTCGGTGCACCCCAGAAGCTAGTCCACAGCTTGCAATCGCTCGAATATATTAATATTGTAGCACTGAGGACATCAGCAAGCTTGCTGTATGTATCCACCGGAATTTTGAGGTGCAGCTGTTTATCCAGCTAGATATTACAAGGACACAGAATATATGTAGTTGAAGAAGCGGGGAGCCTAGCAATCTCGATTCGGTGGCAATTGCCGCTTTTCGTGCGTAATGTTTTCAATTTTACGTACATTACTTATGCGCAATTATGGGCATACTCCTTCCGCTCTATCAATGGCGTTATTAGGGTGACTTAATAAAATGACAAAGCGTAGACAGGGAAGTTCATTTGGAGAATGCTCAATGTGTGAAACCTGAACAGTGGTGAGCTATTTTCAATAGTGAGCTATTTTTCTACGGATTCTTCCCATTGTTCTGTGCCTGAAATTAAACGTAACAGCGTCCTATCAACGGATGGACGGGTCAGTTATTTGGTAAAATATTCACAATACCTAGCTAATCTCGGAGCTTTCGTAACTGGCTTGTTTCGAAAACTCCAAGATTAGAAAGTTATTGCGCTGAATATTTTACCTAATAACTGACCCATCCATCCGTTGGTTGGTAGGATGTTGTTACGTTTAATTTCAGGCACAGAACGATGGGAAGAATCCGTAGAAAAATTTCTCAACCGAATCTCCCGTTGCCATGAACCGTGTCTTCAATGTTCAGTCTGATGTATTGCATTTAAGACTGAGGAATTGTTTAATACCAGTGCAGGAATGCTGCTAGCTGACCATTGTAAGGTTAAAACTTAATTTTGTCTATCGCTTTTAATTTAATTCTCTAATCACCTTTTCATTCTGCCGCGTCCCACTCCTTTTCCGTGCTTGAAGCTGTAATTTAATTTATTTAGCCATTTTGATTTGCCCGAACAAGATCTTTTTTCATTCGGCAGATCATCAACTATTTTCTGTTCCCAGTTCATATCTTTTCTACGTTCTGTTCTTTGGAGAATTTCATGCTTAATAGAAAAGCATTTCGCTTTGCCGAGGGTGAAATGGCAGAAACCTACTATTAGTTCCATCAACGCTGCCAGGGAGGCTTCCTTGACATTCGATTGCTGTGCCTTTGTGTCGCTTCCGCGTTTTGAACAAATAACTGGCATCATGAAATGTTTACGGAAATTGTCAACTGCCGCAGGTTGAGCACTGGAGTTCAGAACAAGTGTCTATCTGTATCGATTGGAACGTTGCGGGAAAGCCTTACGAAACTCGAAATATTTTTATACTGAACATACAATCAGGATACTCGATAGCCGAGGTTAACTCGTAAAACTTAACGCATTATCGCCATAATGTGTGCCTCGGTGGTAGAGGCATGTTTACAACCATATTTCTCTCCCGCTCTACCTTATCAGTGAGCAAATCGTCCTGTGAACGGATATTCATTATGTAACAGCAGTGATCTATTGTCGTATGCGGCATTTCATGATTAATTGGCTCTAGTGTAATATAATTCGCGAATGCGTATTGACTTAATGGGCAGTCACTAACAGGACGAACGTTCACGCGGCGCATAGTCCAACTCGTGGAAACTCTGCCGAATGCAAGTCTTATAAGTTTTATTTCCATTAAAGTATTCCCTGCCCGTGCGGCCTTAGTACAAATTTTTAAGCAGCGTTTGCAGGCCATTCAGATCGTCCGCTTAGTCCAAATATCAACAAATAAAGCAGAATGGTCAACGTTTGAAAACGAGTCCGCTCTACACACCTCCCACACGCATGGAGTCAATGGAAGAAGAACCCGCCTCATTTTCCATTCGATAGTCAAGTGAGGAAACATACTCCTGCATTGTCACGGAATTTTGCTGACGTTGCGTCAGCAAAATTCCGTGACAAATATTCTTACGGCATTACATATCCGATTTGCAAAGGGAATTGGTTTGAACAGCAGTAAGTGCGCTAAGTGGTCGCAGAATAATTAAGGTAGATTAAAGTAACACTTTAGACAAAAGCTAGTCAACAGTGGTATTGTTTCGAATTCTACAAAATCATTAACATGTCAGCTTAATTGACTGCGCATCCTAGGCAGAGAACCACTGCTAAAAACAGATCGATATCCGCTGGTTTCATGTCTTTCATGGTGGGCGAATGCCTGATTTGCTTTACCAACGGTGAAGTGAAGGCCAGAATCCGTCAGATTCACCGCTGACGGCATGAGCAGATTGCAACTGGGCTGCAGTTTGTTAGGAACTTCGCAGTGCCTTCGCGGCATGCGAATAGCGTAAGAACTATGTAAAACATCAAAAGGCGCATTTTAGACAATTTTGGAACTGTCCCACTCTGCGAATTGCTTTGCCGTTTTCTTGGTTGCACGGCTGCTAGCGGAATAAGCATTCAGCATTGTCAGCTCTGTTGGGCTTCAATTCAAAGTTTTTTGAAAAGCCAGATCGGGAAATCAATAGCGTTGCGCTTTTGGAGCAGATTTGATTAATAAACGTTGTATTTGATCACTTCATTTCGAACTCATGGGGCGGTGGCCCTAGAAAAAGTCCAAAGCGCTTGGCTGCCGGTACTGCCTCAGAATGTTACTACAGTAGCTAATTTGCATGAGGCTACCGTATTGGCGGTTTTCTTGCACGAACGGCAAAGGGCATGCGAAAAGTCAGCTTTGCTTTTCTGGCTCTACCTTTTTGTTTCTTCCAAGAGGTTCTCAAGAAGCTTTTCCAATCGGTATTCCACTGCGCAAGGCAGGCTTTAGGTTCACAGGCAAGTCGCGGTTGCAACCGATACGCAGATAGAATGAATGCAAGCAAGTGGAAGGAAATCATTATCTTTACTCTGACAGCAGTGTTCAGCTTCGTCAACCAGACCGTGAAGTTGGATTTGCATCGAGCAGAAGCGTTTACTTTGCTGTGATGAAACTTTCGCCAATCCTTTCGTTGCCTCCTCAAATGCAGTTGCTCTATTTCTCTGACAATGCTCGTGAACAGACGCAAGTTCTTCGAACTTGTAATGATGAAAGCATTATAAAAGACGTCCCCTGGTCAAAAGTGCTCTCAGGTGGGCTTATGGTGTCATAAGGCGGATGCAAGTTAATGCTGACCAGTTATTTATGTTCAGAGATTTGGGAGAACGCCCAAATTGGTTTAATTCAAACTACGCATTGGACTTCGAAGTTAGTCTAACTAACTCTGCCAGCCTTGGGTTGCCATAAACGGTGATTATGTCGTGAGTCCGTAGTGGCAGGGAGCCTCTGTGCAGCTTCTATGCTACAGAGATTAAGATGTTGAAATTGAATGTTTTGGTCAACTTTGCAGAGCTGCCAATTGCATTAATAGTTGGCTACTGATGCAGTGATCACCGTAGCATTTAGCAATGGACTGACCAGACTATTCCATTTGGCAGCAATGAGAACGGTCGATTAAATCGTTCAGTTCAGATAAGAAGTGTACCTTCTGTGCATTGCGTCGATGCAATCCAGTGCAGAGCTTTAAAATAAACATCCGTCAGAAGGTGTTTACTTGATCTTGCGCCAACAGCATCACTCCTACGCTGCTTGGAATTGTTTAGGTATAAAATAAACCCTTTCCCTATAGTATACAGTGGCATCTTAAAGCGACCAACAAAAACTTAATCACCATTAATTGATGTTTATCCCCACGTAATTGACATCGATCGCTTTAGGGGCAATGCTCCCACAAAACATGACCACCAGGAGAACCAATAAAAGTCTGGCCAGACCATGTGCGAATCAGCACATTGGACAAATGGAACGTCTTCCAAAGAGCCCGTAGCATTCGTGTGCCCACCTTCCAAGTAGCCCCTTTATCCTGTGCACTTTTCTTCTTCTTCTTCGACAGCTGCGTGTAGCTGATGGAATCTTTCCTGGTTCAAGGGTGGCTGCACAACACACGTTCATCTTTTCACGTTGGGCATAATTCCTCAAAGAAAAGTAGCTCGAGGAGCCGATCGTCTTTGGAAATACGCGGAGCGGTGGCGCCACTCCCAGTCAGGGCCAGAAGTCACACAACTCCGACAGGTATGCGACACTTTTGCATATATTGATATTTGAGCAATTCATGCACTAACTTTTTGAGAATCCGCAATATCAACCAGAGTATCGGTACTGCTTCAGTGTATCCATTAGGTTTCATGATTCCCTCTTTGCGGAAAATGCAGTGGATAGCCATGCCGCTTATTTCAACTTTGCTTTAATAGTCGCAAAAGTCATATAGGCAGCCAATACGTCTCCAAGCCCACCCCTTTGGGCTGCTCGTAAATGAGCTCCATAGGAAGCATGCCAGTTAATGGCTGCCTCGCTTGACTTGGGTCTCTTCTGACTAGGAATTGAAAAACAAAATGCAGTAGTTCGGAAGCGACCGGACACCTCATTCTGCAACTTATTTGCTACTACGAGCACAATTTTTCTCCCGGGCTTCTGCCGCTTGTGGCCAATACAACTTATTTACTATTGTTTAATTGTATGCAGTGGGTGCTTGCAACTATTGAAGAACGCCTTACAGACTGAAGAATGGAGAAGGGTCGCAAAATCGGGACTTTGCGCGCACGTTTAATGGGTAGAGCTTTCGTATGTCCGCCCATTCTGTCTTCAGCGCGGCATATGGGCGCCTACAGACGGCATCGACAAACACATATGAGGGAATTGGCATATATAATGAGCAGATTTAGCGAAAGGAGAGAATAGACTAGATGAACGTCACTTTTTATTCGATATTTTCCATTGCTATTTATGATATGCCAAGGTGTTAGCAAATGTTAGCGGTGCATTTCATTTGCAGGAAGTTTCTCTGGTGATGATCTTATCCTTCTGATGGGAGAGAAACTCATTCAAAAACCGTCGGTGCGTCGATCAGCTTTGTTCTCGTAGTATGATAGTAAGAGTGATCACTGTGAGGTAAACATGATTCATTCAGAAAGCGGAAGATGCAAACTGACAAGCGATATGTCAATTTTCAGTATTCGACTTGAATAATTCAGAAGCTGTAATGAGATACAGGTTCAGCGAAGCGTAAATAAGAGTGATTACATACAGGCTGGAAAGTACGAAACAAATGTCCGTCACCAGCAACTGCGTGATGAACACACTTTGACTTCATACACTTATTGTCGTTCCTAAATTTTAGTCGTCGGTCGTCGTTCCCTGTGTGAAAGCATGGACTGCTACTAAAGGCAGTTCCTTGTTGCGGGCTCAAATTAAAGGGATGGTCCTCATGACCTGTGTGCTGCCTGCGCGTAGCGGATATCCTGATACAGGTGTGAGGTGCTTGAACAATGACGGGCAGCTTCATGCGTGGCTTCCCTCCCGCGATTTTACTTTTCGTTACCATCGCAGATGTCATGCGGTTAGGTGAGTGGAAAAATGAAGTACAAGCTTCTTTCAGCGCGGGTTGCGATATGACTCGTTAGTCAAGCAGTAGCAGTTTCCCTATGGGGAAATTGTCCCTTCCGAACAATGCTTTAATGGCCGTTTGGATCCTTCGAGCTTCTTCAAATGAAACTAATAAGAGTTGTTTCTATTGCTCATTGCAGTCATAAGATTCCAGGAGACCACGAGAAGAACACTCTAGGCGAAGTCCATCTCCAATTGAATGAACGGAAGCATTCATTAGTACAGTAGCGCAAAAAGATCCGACAACTGATAAATCAGGCAATCGAGCAATGGGCCTTCCGCTAGTGATTTTGCTTAAAGGCAAAAAGTGAATGCCTTCCTGATATTGGAAAGTGAATAAACGAACTTCGATTAGAGGCTGCCAGACAGAACAGCGCGCTTATAGAAAAAGAGCCGCATGCAGTCAAAGCTGCGCTACGTTCTCCCAGTGCCCTCATTAGGACGCGGAAATTGACATTCTGGCAACAATCGAAACGTAGTGCCAGTATCAATGCACTGTTAAGGGCAGTGAGAAGGAGTCGCTCTCTGATAGTTTTGAGGAGGGTTTTTGTTCAGTCTGCATTTTGATACTTAAGTCTACCTTACGCTTCGCTGAACCTGTGCCTCATTGCAGCTTCTGCATTATTCAAGCCGAATACTGGAAATTGACATATCGCTTGTCAGTTTGAATCTTACGCTTTCTGAATGAATCATGTTTATCTCAGCCCTTGAAACTTGGGAATGCAGTGTATAGTATATTCTTTTGATACTGTCGATTGCTTCAAAACATTGTCACAAAAATATTAAAATTTCAATGAGACTACCAGATATGAGCTTGCTGGAATTAACCGAACATATCTTGAAGCAGCACATTCCACCTTTTGCGGTTAGTCGCGCAGTCGCGGGTTGCAACTATGAGAACTGTGCGCCACAGCCTTCACACGGCTAAAAAACTTCCAAATGATTTTCATATACAAAGGCGGCTTATCTTCTTAATTTTCATTCACAGGGTAACTGCTATTGCGAGCCTAGTGATTGCAGAGGAGAATCGAATTCTAAAATGTGTGCAGTCGGTTGACTGTCTGCAAAATGTTGTACCGTTTCTCTTCACTTGAATATCTGTGGGGTTTCCTGCCTGCTAACCGCGTCTTTCAAAAAGCGGAGGATGTGTACTGATAGAACTGTTACGAAGTAAATTGCGGCATCGAATAATGGTCACACTAACAGCTGGTCGCACGAGATTGCGCTATTAAGGGTTCTTTCTTTTTGAACCGTTCGAAAAGAATGAAACTGTATCGACCCGTTAAAATTAAAGCAATCTTTTAGTAAAGTTTGAATCAGCGTTCAATAGAAGCTGAGCTTCCAGGATTCAAAGTGAGATCAATAGCATTCGTCTCACCAGTGCCCATCCTAGTCGAACACTGTGGTTCATCTACAAGTTTATGGCCTAAACGTTAGCTATGACTCGTGGGAACAGAACTATTTTAATGAGCACAACAGGTTTTGTTAATATTGAAATGAAAATTGGGCACCGATTCCACGCCGCCAGGGAAAAAGTGCTTTCTCGTATTATGATAATAATAATAATAATAATAATAATAATAATAATAATAATTATTATTATTATTATTATTATTATTATTATTATTATTATTATTATTATTATGTGGTAGGAAGGGGATCCATGACACGCGTCAAAAAGGAAGCTCATCAGTTGGGATCTTCTCACTTCCTTCCTTTCTTCCTTTCTTCCCTCTTTCTTCTGACAGAAAGGGAAACAAAATGTAAATTTGCGCGAAGTTGCTCCAATCGATTTGTTTCAGGGAATATCTAAACTTTTAAGATAGACTGGCTAATTGGCACGAACACGCTGCCTGTGCTAATTATTGAGAGAACTTAATGTAAGCATAATGTAAAATATTGATCTAATCACAGTTAGGCGCTAGACAAGACCTACATGCAAAAAAGAAAACTCAGCACCGATTAATGACAAAAGTAGAGTTTCAAAAAGATTACATTCCAATGTACGTGGATGGAGCAATGAATAAAAAAATGACCTTAGGTGGAAGTTTTGCTCAACCGAAAGTTGCTTGCACGATAAGGACGGCCATTGAACAGAAGTTACACTATTTTAGTAATCCATTGGAATGACCAAAGCACTGGTAAGTTAATAGAATCTCAACCTTGAAGTGAAAACAGCGCGGTTCGTCATTTTTCAGTAATTCTCGTCTGCGAACAAGCAGCGTTCTCCTTAGCACATGTAGATACGACGTAACGGTCGGAAGACTATCTGTAGGTTGGAAATTGCTTTGCAAAGCGCAGTAAGCTCAATAGTTTCCAATGGGGTAGCGATAGTGTCATTGGTTGCTGTATTTAACTATTGCTTGCGAAATGTTGCAACCAATGCACTTTACTTTTCTATTCACAGCAAAGCGCATTCATTCCGTTTTGTTTGTGTGCAAAACTGAATAATCATTTTCAAATGTTTTTGAAGTAGTTCTTTGATAATGCTGAAAAGTTCGGAACAGTCCATTTTTAAAGCAGTCTTGGGCAATTGTTAGGGTACTACAAATGTCTGAGCTGGGAAATGTGTTAGAAAATATTTTCAACACAGCTACCATGAACAGCGGCGTTCGACAAATGGAAAAACAAAATCATAATTTTAAATAGGCAATAACCATTTTTGTGTCAAATGCATAAACTAAAGAAAGCTAGGTGGCACCCATACAGCAGAGTGCCATTTCGTGCTAACACTATTAAATATTAAGTGTTTTGTTGAAATTGTACTTCGTCCTGACAAACTTGTTACAAGTGCGCTAACGATTGCATCTACTTTGAGATAATGTTCCCAGGGATCCTTAGGCGAGTTTCCCCTGAAGCAGTCATCCTTGTAATGGCCAGCAATGGCGTCTCTTTATAGTCGGGCACGACTGGTGGTTTGCGCAGGACACACTACCTTTCCTGCGTATTCTAATTTTAGAGGTGGACAAGCTACTTGCAGTTTGAATGTAAACAGTCCACAGGTTGCAGCTCATGGCCAAAACCCTTGTGCTTGATTCTTCTGAAGAACTTCATTGACAATATAGCCCAACAACATTTGACTTCGTTGTTGTATACGTGGAAAGAAATATGCATTATTAAAAGCAATACCAGCGTCAGTTGCAAAGGAAATAATTAAGAAATAATAAAATAAAGGGTTCGAAAACATATTAATACAACGGCCTGTTTACGTAGTGCAATATCAGAAATGCACACGCCGATCACATCTAATGATGGGCAAGAAACTTTGAATATAGGGTGCTTTGTAACGGGTTTCATCTTTTCAAATTGATGGTATTCCGGCGTTCCCGTTTTTTGTTGATACCTGTAATAAAACCGCAAATGCCCTACCAGCGGATGGATGGGCGATTGTTAGAGATATCACAGGTCAAGAACACACTTTTTTCTCGAAGCTTTCGGAACGCCCTGGTTCCGTCGTCAGCGATGTTGAAAGGGGTTCGTGGTTTTTCGTGGTTTCGTTTTCCCCTTTCAACATCGCTGACGACGGAACCAGGGCGTTCCGAAAGCTTCGAGAAAAAAGTGTGTTCTTGACCTGTGATATCTCTAACAATCGCCCATCCATCCGCTGGTAGGGCATTTGCGGTTTTATTACAGGTATCAACAAAAAACGGGAAAGCCGGAATACCATCAATTTGATGGGCAAGAAACCTTCGATCTCTGAATGCCTCTGAACATTTTTGACCATTTATTGATTTTCAATAGATTTGACAATCTCGCTTAGATGAAAACCAATAAAGTCATAGCGCATTGTGCATAGCATGCAATCCGTTATACCAAACGGTTCAGGTGGAACCATTTAGAAACTTCTGTCAAGTGACGCAGCGAGACTTAGCTTGGATATTTCAGAAGCAGCCGTTGGATAAATGGGAGGGTCCACCCAGCTGTTATTTCGCTTGTCTGAATTCATGTTCGCCACTTTTAAGGAAAACCGCACCGCTTTATTCACGCGCACGTCGGGAAAGAGCACTTAACCCACAATTTGCATATGGAGCAGGACCCAATAAATATGCTACTTTTTACAATGCAGAGAACTCACTTGAACCATGACAACCCGGTGTATGTGTCCCATATGAATTCAGCAGCATCCTGGAGTCAGGAAACGGAACTGGCAAGACCGAATACTTTGGTATGCAAATTATCCACTTTACATTCTCTCAAGGGCGATTGCCAACACCGTAGGAACCGTGCGCCGAACTTTTGGTCACCATAACTTTACTGGAAAGGCAGCAAACGCTAAAGGTGGTTCTCAATTCTGCGCGAAACCTGCTTCCGAAGCGGAGTGAAATGACCGTCGGTATGGAGGATTCAACGTTGATTCCGCTTGAGCGGTTTGTCAGTTGCAGATCCATTTGCAATCGTTTGGTTAGTACATGGCAGGACATTGCTGGACAGACGCATCACCCGATCAAAATACAAAACAAGAAATCCAGTTTTTAACGAAACGTTCGTTTTTTCCGTTGAAGGCGAAGAACTAGAAAACTTGCAACTGGTAATTGCGGTAAGCGGAAGTCGTTTACCATTCTTCTCAAACCTCATAAAGCTGTCGTGGCGTAGGTTTTAATTAACATGCCAATACGCTGAAAACTGGGCGGGAGTATTAGTGACAAATTCATCTGAAATTAGCTTCCTGTAAAAATATGAAGACCGCTCAAAAACCACATGAAAGCGGTAGAAATCCTGTTAACCATTAAATGAAATCTTTTCTCATCGCCATCCATTATAGTTGACTAAAAATATTTTTCCTACTTGCATTCCATAGGCAGAAGTATGCAAAAAGCCTCGCTTTGCAGAAGTGATGCATTCCGGCTTCTTTGAAATGCATCGCTCCAATAATTGACTACTGTGATACTAAGTTTAAAATTGGAATTTTATACCCTCATTTCATTGTCGTGCAGTAATAAAAGTGCATTGTGCGCATTGATGTATTCAGTCTTAGTCTATGGCAGCATAATAAAGGAGGCTGATCACCAGGCCGACGGCCAATTTAATTAGCGAATGTATGAAACACGTGGACATCGTAAGCTTGCACGTGATAAACCTGTTCCATCATCAATGGCAAATGCAATGGAGGGGTAGCTCTTGCTTCTCGTGCTTATATTAAAAAAGTACATTGTTGAAATTTAATTAAAGTCACAGCATTTGGCAACAGTTGTTTGCTGCTGTTAATACATTTTTCACGCCGTTTAGTCCTGATTAATATGAAGAAAAAGGCACTAATGACAAGTCACACAAAGAGTTTTCGCGCACTGAACACCAAAGCTTTCAGGTATCCAATATGAACTCCCCAACCGGACAAGACGAAATAGGTCACGTATTAATTGGAAAATCTGGAAGCCCGCTGGGTCAGGCTCTTTGGAAAAGCATCATCTCAAAACCTGATCAAAAGATAACCAAGTGGCAACCGTTGACATTAAAGTGGTAAATTTGAATATCACATTCACCCTACAAAAATTAGTCAACCAGAGCATTGCCAACTACACTTTGACCGCTGTCTTCCGAAGTCTGCGCAGAAACACGAGTAGCAGAAACCGTGCAAGATTGAAGCGTGACGTTGAAATAAATGAACGACCGCTAATTCATCTGTAACTTTTGCAGTGGTACTGCCGAAGGAATTACGCTAAATATTTGTGCTAAATAAACTACGCTTTCCTAAGGTGATCTCTGCGATTGTTGCAGAGTTTATTTTATTTTCGTTGCCACATAAACTCGTAAATCGCGCTTACCTGATACGCTGGTTATTTCGTTCGATCGTTTAAAGTACGGATGGATACCTCCATCATTATTCAGATCTGATCAGTTATGCTGCATAATAGCGCATTTTAATATGCATATATTAATAAATGAAAGGGCTATCGACGCAGGCAGTGCCGCGCATTAAACCACCCTCGTTTTCAGCATGCAGCTTTGTTCGTAGTATAAAGGTGCCATCACGTTGATCAAATATCTCGCGCATGTTTCCCAATAGGAACCCAAAAATACCGAGTTCGCTCGCACATGATTGCAATTTCCACTCTACGTTGCTTTTCACGAACACATTTCTGTGCTCGGGCGGTTTGATTTTTTTCATCAATATGTACGCGTGTCTTTCCGTTTGTTCACAGGATTTCAGCAAGTCAACCATGTCGTTCGCATAAAAGTTGTGACCACCGCCCTCTCGCGACGGCTTCAGCACGTAGCCGGTCGGTTCCAATGCAACCTGGCTTACAATGGAGTTCCAGTCATCATTGGAGGTGCTTTTGTCGAAACCGAACATAGGCATCGTTACGGAGAGAATTCTGCGGCGCGTCTGTGCATCCTGCACAAACCGATTCAGATTTTCTGGATTACACAACATCTGCTGGACCTTTTTAGTTCCCGCGAGGTGAAAGCCTACCCATGGGCACTTAATGGCCTTAGAAGTTTCGATTAGTCGCAGTGTCCTCCAAGCTGAATCGCCATCAAAGTGATCCGGCGAATAACCCGTGCGAAAATAGACGACGGCAATTTCGACATCTTCTGGCACTAGGTACAAACTACTCTTCGTCATTTGCAGCCGTTCGGCCGACTCGCTGAGCTTCAGGCGGAATACAGCGACGGTACTTTTGCTGAGAAGGTCAAATTGATATTCAATCAATCTTTGATCAGCAATATTTCTGGGATTATCTTCAACCATAAAAATTACGGCAGCCTTCGATCTTCCGTAGGCTTTCCAAGCTTCGAATAGACCGATGGAAACAACGTTTATACTGCTATTCACTGCTAGGCTGCCCTGGGTTTCGTAAGGGCACCGTGCTCTGCGCAGTGTTCTTTGGTGAAGCTTGCTGCAGACTGGACCGATAGCCGCCAAGCCCGCTGATATATTGTTCACTTCCACTTGCTTGAGCACGAGCAACCTGTTGGCACTTGCTTCTGCTTGGTGAAACATGTAATCAGCGCGTTGTACATTCAAAAAGACACGATCTTCGTGGCCAGCACAGTTCATGACAGATAGATAGATGTCCAACAGGTTTGCTATGAAAGGGTCTGCCACTGCAAGGTCAGCTAGGCAGGCTACAATGAAGTCCTTGTCGCAGGCAACTCGATAGTAGAGTTCATTCATGACCTGTAAGAAGCGCATGGTTTTCCGCAAGCAGTCACCGTAGCTTCATCATTAAATATTAGACGTCTGTAAATCATTTATGAAATGCCAGTTCTGGAAATTACCATTAATAATAATAATAATAATAATAATAATAATAATAATAATATAGCAAATTTTCTTTTTTTACGGGGTTGATGCATATATGCAAGCAGAATGTATCACGGATTTCCCCCGTTAAGTAGAAGCCTTTTATTACCAGAAAAGGCACATAAAGCAGAGCTTTCGGCTACCACTCTTGTAGCCGTCTTCAGTGCAGTAAAAATAAAAATAAAACATGTCGACTGTCCAGCCAGCCGACGGTTCAGCAAGCTCCTCTGCTAGACCGTCCGGGTTGGTGACATCAACTATCAGGTACTACCCTTGTACCCGTCAAGCTTCTGTCGCCCACCCAGTCAGCCCTGCAGAGAGCGAGCATCCCCACCGACCGACCAGGACAGTGACGCAACACAAAATGAATATTGAGGAAGCGGCAGTAGCTTCCCGAACCCGTCTATAGTCTCTTTAAACTGCGGGTTTTAAAGTCCTTTCTTGATGGTGTTCTTCTTTCTTCCTTTTTTCCCTTTCCGATCTTTCTGCCCTACTTAACGGGGGAAATCCGTGATACATTCTGCTTGCATATATGCATCAACCCCGTAAAAAAAGAAAATTTGCTATATGAAACGTGCTGCACGGGGCACTGGACTCTACCGAACTGGACTCTACCGGACTGGACTTGGCAACGGCAGAAAAGGGCAGAAAGATCGGAAAAGGAAAAAAAAAGGAAGAAAGAAGAACACCATCAAGAAAGGACTTTAAAACCCGCAGTTTAAAGAGACTATAGACGGGTTCGGGAAGCTACTGCCGCTTCCTCAATATTCATTTTGTGTTGCGTCACTGTCCTGGTCGGTCGGTGGGGATGCTCGCTCTCTGCAGGGCTGACTGGGTGGGCGACAGAAGCTTGACGGGTACAAGGGTAGTACCTGATAGTTGATGTCACCAACCCGGACGGTCTAGCAGAGGAGCTTGCTGAACCGTCGGCTGGCTGGACAGTCGACATGTTTTATTTTTATTTTTACTGCACTGAAGACGGCTACAAGAGTGGTAGCCGAAAGCTCTGCTTTATGTGCCTTTTCTGGTAATAAAAGGCTTCTACTTAACGGGGGAAATCCGTGATACATTCTGCTTGCAAATAATAATAATAATAATAATAATAATAATAATAATAATAATAATAATAATAATAATAATAATAATAATAATAACTAAGAATGATACGGTATCCTTGTTCAATGAGCTTTAATTGGCGAAGCTTTCGGAACTAACGTGTTCCATCGTCAGCGCAAATCGAGAAGCTGACGACGGAACACGTTCGTTCCGAAAGCTTACCATCCGCTGACCACGGAACACGTTAGTTCCGAAAGCTTCGCCAATTAAAGCTCATTGAACAAGAATACCGTATCATTCTTGCTTCAATAATGATACGGTATCGCCGTATCATTATTGAAGCAAGAATGATACGGCATTCTTGTTCAATGAGCTTTAATTGAACAAGAATGCCGTATCATTCT
Source organism: Trichuris muris (assembly GCA_000612645.2). Taxonomy (NCBI): domain Eukaryota; kingdom Metazoa; phylum Nematoda; class Enoplea; order Trichinellida; family Trichuridae; genus Trichuris; species Trichuris muris. Next base: position 23,448,971 of record CBXJ02000282.1, on the reverse strand, counting down.
TGTTCAATTAAAGCAAAAATGAAGCAAAAAAAAAGATAATAATATTAATAATAATAATATGATGTTGAGTTTTCACGGATTGTTCCCGTTGCTTTGTACGTGGATGGATCTGTAAGTAAACTGACACGGTCTCCCTACCAACGGATGGATGAGAGTAGTTATTAGAAGACACGGTCAGAGAACAACGTACGGTTTAATCTCGAATATTTCGGAACGCTCGAGTTCCGTCCTCAGCGAGAAATACTGCAAATGCCCTACCAGCGGATCTCTTTCAACATCGCTGACGACGGAACCAGGGCGTTTTGAAAGCTACGATACGATAAGAGTTCTGACCTGTGATATTTCTAATAATCGCCCATCCATCCGCTGGTAGGGCATTTGCAGTTTTATCACAGGTACCATCCAAAAAAACTGGAAAGCCGGAATGCCATCACATTGAAAATATGAAACCCGTTACGAAACACCCGATTTTCAAGTAATAATAAGAATAATAATAATAATAATAATAATAATAATAATAATAATAATAATAATAATATGAATTCAATCACTTCAATAGTAATACAGCAACGCAGAATACAACGTTTGTTTGGTAATGAAGCTTTCAGAACGACCTTCTTCCGTAGTCAGTGAGTCGTAACCAGTAAAAATTAATAATTGTCAGCTATACTGTAGTTTTGCTAGTTACTGCCCTTCCACTTGTAGATAGAGCTGTTTTCTAACATTAATAAATTAGCGACATTAACGTTCAGCAAACGGACAAACGTTGTGAAGATTTTCGCGAAGGACCTATAGGAAAACAAGTACGCAAACGATTTCCAATGTAACGAACAGTCGGGCAAAATAAAGGTCCTTTATCGACTGGACTTCGCACTTTTACTCCGCATATACGCCTCAGCTAGAAGAGCTGCTATCCAATGACTCCAAAAGAACGCAATTGTCGAACTACTGCCGACTGGTCGCTACTACTTTTCAAAATTGGTTTCCTTAAGTACAGAACTGTATTTCAACTTTCGTAACCCCACAGTCAGAAGAAGCATTAATTAGCAGGCATAATATGAAATCTGATTTCCCGCTTGGAGGCTCACGGTTCCAAGACAGGTATTGGTTCGTACCATTGTCAAAATTTTTCCGTTAAAGACGGGGCAAGAGTGGTTCCCTTAGAAACTTCGGGTATTTATTATGCTTCTGAAAAACAGCGTGAAGCCGTCAATAAATTCCGTGATAAACTTCATCCCTACAGACCAACCTGTCTTCAAAACTTTTCATTCGTGTGTTTATTGACAAGCAAGATATTGTTACCTGAACTTCCAAATTGAAAGCTTGTTAGAGCTATTTACTGTAAGACATTTCCTCACAGCGTTCCTTACTTTCTGGAGACTCATAGCTTCGTCGAAGAGATTGCGTGGTACCGGCGAAGGAAAAAGAGTAAACGGCATTATCTCTACAACGTCGCTTGACCACGGCTGTTCCCTGCTTCTCATGCACAATCCATTTGTCTATGAAAAGCTCGCGTGAAGCAACTGAAAACAAGTTAACAGATACCCCTGCCCAATCTTTAGCGTCATCCAATAACTCGTCCACGAATTTGTCATCAGGAAGTACTACACCACTCGATTCGATACGAAACGCCATCATTAGGTTGGAGGAGAGAGATTAATGCTATAACATGCAATCAGTAATTGTCAGACAATCACATGTTTTTATAGTTCGTACCGAAAGACAGGAGCATGGAAATTGTTGGGCACTGAAACTCATGCGATCCGCACGAATTTGCTATGCCCAAAGGCAGACGGCGTCCATCGACAGAGACAGTTAAATGATCACTTAAAGCGAAGAAATTTGATTAATAGGGATAATCCAGAACATGCATCTTATTGCTGATGTATTCATGTTACCCGCGGCGTGGGTTGCACTTATCTGCAACCGCATCGCCGAACCAGGTTTGGAAGACGAAATTGAAGAACCATTCAATTCAATCAAGCAAACCGGCGGATAGGCAAACATTCCTGTCAACCAAAGCTCAGCCTCACAAGTTTACAGGCCGACTCTTCGTTGCAAGTTGGATAACGACTTCCTCTTCAAACCAAACGGGTTTTGAAATTATCTGCTCGACAGTTGCGTTTCCAATGACGTCACCACTTCAGCACCAATCCATCAGGAAATAGAGAGGAGCGCTTGTAATTATAAACTGACTGGTTTATGAGCCTTAAAATGCTTATGTCAACTTCCCGCTCCACTTAGTGCAACCGGAACTCTCGGCGTGCTCGTAGGGTGAAGAAAAGAAATTTACCCCAGCGTTTTGTCCCACTGGACCATTACGCCCAGTATGAATTGGAGAGCGTAATGACGCGGTATAACTGAATGGAGAGAACAGGCGGAGGGAAGGAATTTAAAAAATGTATCGAACAGTATTGTCTACTCAGTGGCACGGTTCACCAAGAACCGTTGGATTTGATCGCTGTATTAGGTGTATGATCTAACGGGGTCCCAAAATCTGTTCTCTTGAAACGCGGCTACCCAGACTTGTGCGTTTGGAACCAATTCAGGAAAATTCATCTCGACTCTCATAGAATCAACACATTTATCATTGTCTATCGTTCCTATCGCGTTGAAAGGTAAGCAAATCTAAAACGGCAATCACGTTCAAACGTACAAACCTCGAAACGGACGCATTCAGAAGCAATACTTAAATTTATGCACCTGAGCAAGACCGGTTGGTTCTGTTCCAGTTTAGCGAGCAGAGAAGTCAAAATGAGCGTGACCGTAATCAAGAAGCGAAGGCGAAATTTTAAGGTGGTGGAGAAAGTGACTTTATCTTATACAACGTGCACGTTCCTACCTTATCACCTGCTGTGAGTCGTAGGCAATTCTCCTATTCAGTCAACGCTGCGCTGTCCGTGTTAGTCGGAATTTATTACTGCGTCCAAATTGAAGACATTTCTAAATGGCCAAACCTCATCCAGTTTCAAAAGGTCAAACAAAAGAAATGCTCACTTGAACTTACCAGGAATTATTAATATAATACAACAAGCAGCTGATTTACTTACACAACGCCGTTCGCTGTTGGTTTCTTCCGTTTAAATACCTTTCTGACCAGCAAAAACCAAGCACTGCCGTTGTAACTAAAGGCATGCAGTTCCATTGGACTTCTGTGAAATAGCAAAACTGCACCCAAAGCACATTGTATTAATAGATTAACAGAACAGCCCACCCTTAAAATTAGTTTGAAAGCTGAATTTCATACCATTCCATGTCCGACAGCCATCTTGTGGCCCTCCCTTGCAATGCATTATGCTCAACTGCCAAATTTGCATTTTATTAACATTTCTCTATGTCGTTGTATCAAAATACGGCAATATACCCGTTGAAAAAGATTTTATTCCTTGCGAAGCTTTCGGCACCGCTCTTTGTCCCGTCTTCTTCAGCGCTTGTATCTACCACAAGTAGACTTGTGGCAGATACAAGCGTTGAAGACGGGACAAAGAGCGGTCCCGAAAGCTTCGCAAGGAATACAATCTTTTTCAACGGGTATATTGCCGTATTTTGGCACAATGAAACTTACCCCCGTCAGAATTCCTTTGTTCCATTTCATTATGCCGTTGTTTTCTGAAGCCGATTGATACCACCTCGTTTTGAATGCGCTTTCCCCTTTGAATGGTCGTTAGCACTTTTAGTTCAACAAAACCGAAGGCCCCCCGCCGAAGGGCAAGTAGTTACTAATATCAGTAAGATTCGCTTGGATTTGCTCTGTTTGGGATCAGCATACACCGTCATTAACGAGTTGCTGATTTCCTAAACCTTTGTTAGCGTAGTCTGTCAGTTCAATGTTAACTTATATAAGCTTTTGTCCATGTATATAAATATACCTGTTGAAATACTTCGTTGTTTGTAATGGGAATTTGTCGCTGTCGTGGCCAGTCGGAAGAGAAGGTTGTGCCTCTACATGACTGATTAGGAGAGTCAAGCCAAGACGCTTGAGGGGTCGGGATAGATCTGAAAGCTGATGTCGCTGAGCAAAGATGAAACTCTCAAAAACAGAACTACGTTAAACCCACATCATATCAAGAGACTAGCCTTTTTCTGCATGCATGAAGCCAACTATTTCCGTTTTCAAGGAAATTTCTTCTCACAACTGAAAGGAGCCCCTATGGGTGGCAGCCTGTCCCCAACCATAGCGGAGGTATTCATGGAAAACTTAGAAGAGTTGGCCTTTTCCACTATTGAGAAAACCTTCTGTCCGAAGATCTTTAGACGATACGTGGATAACATTTTTGCCATCACAGAAAATGGAAAAGACAATATATTCCTGGAACATCTTAACGGCCAATTCCCGGAGCATATCTCCTTTACCATGGAAAAAGAATCAAACAATAAACTTCTGTTCTTAGACATTTTGGTCATAAAGGAGGATGTCCGTCTGAAGACCACAGTTTACAGAGAACCAACAATTCAGATCGATATCTACATTTCTCTTCTGACCACCCTCCATCAGTATTCAGTGGCATTGTCAAGGGCACGGTGGACAGGGCGTTGAATATATGCAGTCCGGAATTCTTACAAGCAGAATTAGGACACACTGTGAGAAGCTGATCTGGCAATGGTTACCCACAGAAACTTATAACGTCTATCATCAGTCGGCGGCTCAATCACATGAATTCCAACAGTACAACTTCAAGAGAAATCCTAACCCTCGTTTTACCTTATTACCGAGGCATAGCAGAGGAAATTCGAAAGATGGGCAAGAGAATGAATTTTAAGGTATTCTTCAACAGCACGAGGAACCTTAGATCTCATCTCAGGAACGATAAGATCAAAGTACCACCTATGGAAAAAGAAGGCATCGTGTATGAAATTAGGTGTGGGTGCTCAGCCTAGTACATAGGTGAAACGGGGAACACACTACGTCACAGATTCAATGAACATACGGCAAATATAACCCGGTATAACAACGCCAAAGCAAGACTGAATGGGACACAGGTTAGACACACGGGTCGCCCACAGTCGCTTGATCCAAAGAAAATTATGGACCAAGCAATCAGATTATCAGGTATAGTGGAACATGCGTCTCAATACGCTGGTCCGTTTGAACCACGAGTTCTTTGCAACGAAACACGATTTGAATTACGGAAAATCAAAGAGGCATTTTTCATAAAATACAACGGAACGATCAACGGAGAAGCAGGTTTCGAAATTAGTGATATTTGGACCAGCATCGTAAGAGAGAATGGATGCTGCGATATATCAAGGTCAATACACGGATCAAACGAAGAAAGAGTTTAAACCAACTTTATGACAAAACACCATTGTTCCGGTTTAAAATAGAGACGGTTCTTATCACTCCTTACGCCACAATTGTGTCATCCCTCATTACTAATCGCTGAGGACGGGACACGCTTAGTCCCGAAAGCTTCGGTATATTCTTCGAATAAATTTCCAGACAACGGTGAAAGTCGTACTATTGGATTCAAAAAGAATAACTAAATGATCACCGAGCATTTTCACTACCAAAGCAGCATACTGAACTTTGACCAATGTTGTTGAAAATGGGGTGTCATGCAACGGGTCTCCTACGTGTCGTGTCGATGGAATGTACATCTTGATCCCGTTGGAAGTCAAAAACGTGCCTGAAATTATATAGAAAACAACGCCCTGCCAGCAAATGGATGGGCAGTTAGTTATTAGGGAAATGTCTGAGGACACTGGGCGTCCCCGAAGGTTACAGTGTTCTGAGACATTTCCCTAATAATTGCCCATCCATTCGCTGGTAGGGCGTTGTTTTCAATATACTTTCAGACACGTTTTTGACTTCCAACAGGATCAAGAGGTACATTCCATTTGACAACTGTTGCAGTAAGTAATAATTTTAATAAATACGTACAAAATGTGTTTGAAGCTCACACATGTTGCGTTTATACACCATTATTCGACAACGATCTGAACATATGTTAGAGAAATGCAAGTGTCTTAAGTTTGCCGCTTTAAGTTTACATATGAGATGAGGTATTCTAATTCGACGAGGCAATAGCTTTCTGCGCAGCAACAAACCACCACAGGAAGAATTAAAATTCAGTTAACTAAGGATCCTCACCTGAATACTACTTTGTACCAACTTCTTCAATGGCGGTGGATCAAGCGATGTTCACACGTCATCCAGAAAATATGCCTTCAATAATATCACAGAATAAATATTAATACTGGTAATACACAAGCAAGCGTGACTTGTGCAAAACTACAATTTTAAACACGCGAGGAGAGTGGTGAAAATCGCTCGAACGTCCTGTAGCATGAGTACAACGTATTGCGCTATGTTTGAGAGAAAAGCTCCTAGTCATCAGGACATGTACAAATGCATGTCACCGCTTTATTCGATAATTATATAGCTGGAATTAGTGACGATCCAATAATGTTAGAGAAACAACTAAACCAATCAATAATAAGTGATAACGAGAGCAAAGTGTGTTAAGGCTTATACTGGTCGTCATAAAGGAAAGGGCTGTCCAAGCAGGCAGCACCAGCCATTATGCCACCCTCGTTTTCCGAGCACGCTTTCGTTCGAAGCAAGTGACCACCTTCGTGACGATCGACGACGTCTTCTTTGTTGCCTAAAAGGTATCCGAATATTCCCAATTCGCTGACGACACACTGTCTTGAAATATTCTGTTGACGCCGAACAATGAAGTTCTCATGTCTACAAGCGTTGATCTTTTTCATTACAATGTACGACTCCTTCTTCAAAGGGCTGCAGGAACAAAGCGTAGTTAGAATGTTACTACCATAGACGTTATTACCACCGCCTTCGAGTTGCGGCTTTAGCACAAAATCATCAGGGTCCGCGATCACTTTTTGGATGACAGTCGCCGTTCTCGGCGAGTCCCTTTCAAGACCGTACATTGGCATGCAGACGGACAATATTCTTTCTACCGCCTCTGTCTCTCTTACAAATCGTCTTAGATTTTCAGGTTTGCTGAGCAACTGCTGAATTTTCTTCATTCCAGCTAAATGAAAGCCAACCCAAGGGCATTTAATAGCTTTAGACATTTCAATCATGAGCAATGAGTTCCAAGCTGATTCGTCCCGATACTGCTCCGGTAGATAACCAGTTCGTAAATAAACGACGGCAATTTCAACATTCTCAGGATGGACGAAAAGATGGTTGCCAAGCAGAGTCAACCTCTTCGAGCATTCATTAAGTTTCAGTCTTATCACGGTAGCCACGCCGTCAGTTATCGTCTCAATGTTGTATTCGATCAAACGCTGATCCGCAATATTGCGACAACTATCCTCGATAATAAATGCAATAACCGCCTCCGCTTGACCGTACACTTTCCAAGCCTCAACTAAGCCGGTGGAAACGGTATCCAAACTTCCGTTTTCGGGCAAGCACTCATCCGTGACCAAACGCGGATTCAACTTTTTCAATATTCTTCTGTGCAGCTTGGAGCACTTGGCTCCCAGGCCTGCAAAACTGGCCGATATGTTGTTCACTTCCACTTGCTTCAGCGACAACGTCCTGCAGCCGTTCAACAGCGTATCGTGCAGCAGGAAGTCGGAACGCTGAATATTCAATGCAACCCTATTCTCGGCGCCTTCGTGGTTCATAACGGCGGCGTAGATTTCAAACAGCTTGGCCGTAAACGGATCGCTCTCAACAACGCCTTTCAATGCTGTACGCATGAAGTCGAAATCGAATGCGATGCGATGATACAGATCGCTCATGTCCTAAACAGGTATTAAACAAGCGCGAGAGTACTCCCTTTCCCACCACTGGGTTACCACAGTAACAATGAACTTAAGTTTATTTATTCATTAAACAACCATGAATGAACAGTTATTCATATTATCAGTGCAGCCCGAATTTTCCTTGCCATACGCCCGCACGTTTTCCGTGGATACCTACTGCTTGGTACTTCATATCCGTAGCGGCTGGAACTTCCCTCGTCCTGTCATCAGTAAATCAGAATCGAGGAAACAAAAATAAATTGCTGTTTACTACTGCGATCATCGCGACGTTACTCGCTTGCTCTTTTCCAATTCGCTGATCGCAGGACAATGCAGGCCCTGAGCGCACCGAAAGTAGCCATAAAACATCAACGAGCGAAAATTAGTCCACTAAAACAGAAGTGAAACATAGGAACAAAAATTGGAAACCCATGCATCCGTTTCCGAATGCCTGTTTTCAAGTACATCTTGAGCAGGGATAACACAAGCTGGCATCACTTATATATATATATATATATATATATATATATATATATAATATATATATTATATATATATATATATATTATATATATATATATATATATATATATAATATATATATATATTATATATATATATATATTATATACATATAGTTTATATATATATATAATATATTTATAATATATATATATATAGACTCTCGCTCGCTGAAGACGGAACTCGAGCGTTCCGAAATATTCGAGGAAAATTGTACGTTGCTTACTGAACGCGTTTCTCTCATAACTACTCTCATCCATCCGGTGGTAGGGAGAAAGTGTCAGATTACTTATAGATCTGCTAACGTACAACAACCAACGGGAAAAATCCGTGAAAAAACAAAAACACAACATATATATATATATATATATATATATATATATATATATATATATATATATATATAATATGTCGGATCTTTTCTGTCTCGTTCCCCGTCATACTGTAACTTCCTGGTATGACGTCATCCCCACGCTGATTGGTCCGTTAATTGTTGGAGACATAGGTGACGGCACCGTCACATTCTGCAGGCCGAGCGCTCGAAGCAATCTTTCCTTCCCTTACCTTAGCCTAAACCATAAAATAAGAGTCATGTCAATCTTTCCTTTTAACTTACGAAAGCCACACGACCGTAGGCATAGTTTTCTGCCCTTACCTAAGCCTAAACCATAAAATAAGAGACATGTCTCCCTTTTATATTACGAAGGCTACAGAACCATAGGCATCGTTTTCTGCCCTTACCTAAGCCTAAACCATAAAATAAGAGACATGTCTCCCTTTTAACTTACGAAGGCAACAGAACCATAGGCATCGTTTTCTGCCCTTACCTAAGCCTAAAACCATAAAATAAGAGACATGTCTCCCTTTTAACTTACGAAGGCATCTTACAAAGGCTCTTGAAGTTTACGATCCCTAATGCATCTCGGCGCCCTCTTCGTGGCATTTTATATCAGCGTTCAGCCTCAAAAACGTCATTAGCGCCCCCAGCGCCCCCTAGCGACATGATAATCAAGTAGGGGGAACGAAACAAACTAGATCCATATCGTCTTGTTCTCGTCATCAGCGTATACACACAACAGTGTATACGCTGATGATACGCTGATGACGAGAACAAGAGTTCTCGAAAGCTCCGTTTAACGGTTACGATATTATTCGGTCACGAGTTGTTTCTTGCCGTGTTTCTTTCCTTTATTAAAATTATGATATATATATATATATATATATATATATATATATATATATATATATATATATATATATATTATATAATATATATATATATATATATATGAAATGCTTGCTATGCAATTAGGATGACGCATTTTCGATACGCCAGAAAACAGTCTGACTTTGGAAATCAAATTAATTGGTTGTTCAAACTGGAATGCTACTACAAGCCTAAAAATAGGTAAACGAATGAGCCAAACGACCAGAACAGTTTTAGGCTACAAAACATGTAGGTCGATCTGGAGACAACTGTGTCCGCCACCAGATAGTACAACGAGAAGATAAAACGTTTTGAACAGGAGCTGAGACGGCACATTAATTCAAGAGATGCGAACGAACGAGTAGAGGACGTGCGGATGCACACTCACGGGATCAAATCTACCTAAATGACATAACAGTAATCTGTGCGTGAACAAAATGATAAAAGGACCTCCAGTTGCCTAGAGAGCACTGCTTCTCGTTAACAGAAACATCCAATTGCAGATCCTCAATTCAGCGGAAAGCCAGTGAAGGCATTTATAATTACTTCAGCAAAACAGCGGAATCATTTCTTTGGCCTCCCGCAACTACTGCCTTACTGACTATTAAAACTAAAGCTCCGTAGTAAAATTCCATACGCAGGTAATGTGTACCGAAAAAATCCCTATTAGTTGCCTGCTGTGAGCGCCAAACGCTTTCGCAAAAGACAATGTATACTACCTCCTTGGAATGCGCCGTTCAGGTGAACAGTGGCCATATGGAAAAGACAGACAGTTCGACCTGCAATGCCTAATGCCATTCCGCCGTCTTTTCAGAGGTAACAACTATTATAGTTTAAATCGGTGCAGACCATGCGGGCACCTCCCAGGGAACGCGCACGTCCAACATGGGTAATTTCGAAGGCAAAAAGTCAGCCAACCTTTTGCAGCTGGACAGCCTGAATGAACAGCTTCCTTGGAACAGGGGACGGTAGAAGCGTAAATGGAGCCAATTCGACAACGTCGCTTGATTCGCAAGCGTCCGCAGGGCGAATGATCATGCCGTTGGTCTGAAATTTGTTCGAACAAAAGTGGGCGGCGACCAATCGGTAGGCGCATACCGCTGCCCAGTCCTTGGCATCCTCGGCAATGGCCGTAACACTTTCCAAATCCGAGCAAATACCAAGCATTTTCGACAAGCAAACGTTCATCGTGACACGACCTTCTTTTCAACCAAATGAACCAACACTACAATGCCAGTATCAACGACGGCCAGTAGCTACAAACAACTGGCAAACCGGTAAGTTAAAAGAAGGCAATGTGCTGAAATTGAACTTATCGTTCACGCGTCAACGTGAAGAAACGCTAACATGTGAAGAGAACTTTATTGGTGCATAGATGAGCATACATTTGAACTGTGTATTGCAAACAACAACAAGCAATAAGTTTTGAGCACTAGAACAACTACTCGTAATGCCCCGGCAAAAAGTAAAATTTCTTGCGCAGTCTACTGCAAGGCTCCGGCACTTGAACATGGCCGCAAGCGCTCATCTTGGTTGCGACAACGTCGTTGACCTTAAAAGTCGACTTTAGGAGAACGAGCAAAACTTTACGCCTACTTACCCTTGTCAGCAAGTGAAGTACTTCCTCCTTACAAGCATACTTGCTAAACACCTCGCATATTGCTTGAACAAACCAGGAGCCACGCGCGGAGTTTCTCCAACTGACGTAGCCTTGGAAAAAACCATCATTAATCAAAGCAACTCAACCATCATTCGACTGAAGGCTTGCCAGGAATGGTGGAATAGGCGATTAATATGTCCGCTTGTGATGGTATTTTCTTGCGCAAATCACCTGCGTCATTTTCGTCCAGCGTTACCATTCTTATCAATGTACTCACGCGGACGATGTCGTCGCGCGCATTGATTTCTCGTCCCATATCCAGATGTGCTAAACATAGACAGCTTTCGTAAGTTTCCCAAGAGCAACTAATGCGCGCACGAAAACTTACAGCCACGACAAGCTTGCACAAAAAACAACTTTGGCTTGTTGATCAAAGCGGGGCAATGATAGGAATCCAGAAATAATATAAGTCGTTCCACCGATATCAGCTTTCCGTCACTGCCATATATTTCACCATGCAGACCGTGCGACAGAACAACAACAACAGCAGAGTCACACTTTGCGTGCTCCTTTTCCTGGGAAAATTTCAACATCGACTCGATCATATCCTGAAGGAAAGCGACAAGCATTAAGCATTGAAAACGGAAAAAGCGGGGCGAGCGCGTGCACTTACTCGGTATGTAAAAATGGGAATACTAATAGTTCGCAGTTGTGCTATTTACGTAGGCCAACGATTCATACCTTAGTGCTAAGGTCCCGTTTCGCCTTTACAACGTAACCCAACTGGGTGAACAGACGCTGCAGGTTCATGCAGTCTATGTCCGTCCCTGAACGGACTGGCATTCCTTTAAAGCGGTGATTGTTGATGATCAAAGCCAGGCCCTTCGGACGGCTACTGTTCTTGTAGTACTGAAAAGATACATTTTCAGAAACGTCTTTCAGCCGTCACGTCGGTACGCAGTTCAACGCGAAACGCCTGAAAAGGCAAACTGATGAAACACTGTTTGCCCAATTTCCAACAGTGGGAACTGCTAGGAAAGGAAACCTTCAACTTACAAATGCGTTTATACAATGCCAGAATGCTCGTGGTTTATTCAGAGGTGCAAATGTATTACACGAATGCACCGATTGGGATCCTACTACAAATCACTGCTGAAGAACTGCGCAGAACAGCTAATTTACGGAACGTGGACATACTTTAACGTTCGTTTAATACGCACTAATACTTAGGCCAACATTATAAAACAGAAAGAATGGCCATTTAAAAAGTGCATTGGCATACACGAAAACGCAGGATACCCGTCATAATCCGAGTTCATCTGAAAATGTTAAAGTGCTAAGTTTCAAACTGCGCTTCATCGTGCAACCTGTGATGAAATGGTAGGCTCAGTCTCGCACGAGAGATTAATCAACCAGTTGCACAGTGTACCCACGCAAAACTTGCCATCCGTCCGTTAGCCATTCATCAGCGTAATGCTCAGTAGTTGTCCGGATTGGCTTTCGCTGCATCGTAAATCTTGTACTCCAGTAACCCATACTTTACTACACAACGGCAACGAATTGCAACAGTACTAATGGTTACAGTTCGGACGGACCAAATGGAATCATTGTATATATCGAAAGACTGGATGTCTTTTAACGGGGGCGTAGATCTTCATGAAGTTGTCTCTTCACGGATTTCTCCCGTTCTTTGCTTCTTGTACGTTGGAGGATCTATAAGTAAACTGACACGGTCTCCATACCAGCGGCTGGATGGTAGGGAGACCGTGTCAGTTTACTTATAGATCCTCCAACGTACAAGAACCAAAAAACGGGAGAAATCCGTGAAGAGACAACTTCATCATTGTATATATATATATATATATATATATTATTTTTTTTGCACCTCTGCAAACGGAAAAAGCGGGGCGAGCGCGTGCATAACGGCAACGGCATGACGTAGCCTTGGAAAAAACCATCATTAATCAAGGCAACTCAACCATCATTCGACTGAAGACTTGCCGTGTAAAGATTTGCCTATATATATATACATATATATATATATATATATATATATATATATAACATTTGTGTGTTGCACACGGTTTTTCCCGTTGGTATTGTTTCAGTGTATCTGCAATTAACCAAAGAACCTCACCAGTCAACGATGGGTTAGTTTATTGGTAAAAGTTGCGAGAACACTGTAACGTACGAATCGAAGCTTTCGGGACGCTCTAGTCCCGTCGTCAGCGAAAAGGAGCTAATACTGCACCTCTGCAAACGGAAAAAGGTCGGCACCCTTTCTCCTTTTCGGTGACGACGGGACTAGAGCGTCCCGAAAGCTTCGATTCGTACGTTACAGTGTTCTCGCAACTTTTACCAATAAACTAACCCATCGTTGACTGGTGAGGTTCTTTGGTTAATTGCAGATACACTGAAACAATACCAACGGGAAAAACCGTGTGCAACACACAAATGTCATCTCAACGACCCGTTACGATGCATCCAGTTTTCAACCATATATATATATATATATATATATATATATATATATATATATATATAATGATTCCTTCCACGGACTGCTGCAAAGCCAACTTTTGTTCATTCATCGGATAAGCATATGTCAATAAGGCAATGAATTGTACAATTATTTGGGCAAATAAATTGCTACATTCAAGATAAATCTGCGACTACATTGGCAGAAGAAGCAGTTCAACAAGTGAGAACGTTACTTCGTTTTCGTTGTAGTCTTTCGGCAGGAAATTGCATATTTCAACCTTCATCCGTTCCAGATATCCGTCTGTTGTGGGAACATCTAATAATTTGGAGATCGTTGACGTCCAATAACGGCGCGTACACGACTACTCGCCTGAACAGAACAACGACTCCGCAGCGTAGAACTTATCAAGAACAATGGGCGAACTAGGTGGCACTGGAGAATGACGTTCCCCGACGCAAACACCATTTTCAAAGGCGGCGGCGGAACAACCCATTGAGGTCGGCACCGTGACGGAGGTCGTCTCAAAGCAGCAAAGCTTCTCGACAAGATGTGTCTGGCCGGAGAGCGCTAATCCATTGCAAAGAGTTCCGAAAGCTTTGGGACCTCGACGCTTTATGATGCTTATCAATTCTAAACGACCCTCGTACGGGCTCAATTTCTAAGATGACCATAGAATATAAAGGCAAAATCGGTTTGAAACAAACTTTGATCACCTACCCTTACGGATTCGACGTGATGTTCACGAAGAATACCCTCTTGCTGAAGATAAGGCAACAGCTCGACTAAGTCCATACTTTCTGCAATGAGAACCAAATTGCGGTCCAATATGAGTCGGTGTCTTTCCTCCATAGTGTTCCGTGGCTGGGCAGCATAACACGAAGGTTGCAACCTTCACGTCTACAGTAATCGCTATTTCTATCCTGCATAACAAAAAATCACATGAAAATAAGTCGGTAGAACTGCAGAAATCTATCCGTAGATGCAATTTGTTTCATTAGAACAAAGCAGTCCCACCCCTCAGAAAGCGCTTACATCATTTTACTGCAAATGCAAAATAACGTCAAATTCAAACCCTTACCGTGAATCGATCTCTGGCAGAGTTGCCTATGGAATGCGGCGACGTATTGCTCGCTGAAGTTTGTAAAAAACAAATCACCAGTAAGCATAAGTATACTAACGAAGGCGCAACTTAACTCTTAACGGAAACAGGCAGCACAGGAAACAGAACAACGAAGAGATACCAGAAATAGTACTTTGAAAAAACTTCGCATGACAAGCGCAAGCACAGAGACTTATATATTTTCAAGCAGTCAAAAAGTTGCTGCAATGAAAGCGTTCAACAAGAGGAGCAGGGAAATAACAACCTAAATTACCCGAGTGGCAAAAATAACACGCAGAAAGTAAAGCATTAAACAATAGTACAGCCTCTTCCGCGAACGGACGCATGTGATTGATGAACCAGCGATCCGCTCAACTACAGCTTATTCGATTTGGCCACGTGCCAAATCAATCTTTTATCGCCTAAACAATGAACCGACCTTCGAACAATTCTGCATCCAATAAAATCCATACCTTCTAAAATTGATATCAGCCTCTTGGCACACGAAGCAAAAGACGCCTTGTAAACCACTGTCGAAAGGAATGTGCGCCTGAACTTAAACGGTCTGTGGTTCGGTGCAGAAAACAAGGACAGTAATGTACACGAATGAAGTAATACTTTCGGACGCAACGATTTCTTTGCCTACTGATGCGCCAATTTTTGAAACTTCCGCAGACTAGTCCTAGCGGGCACTCGAAGCGGAAATAAAATGGGAAGGAATTTAAAAATAAAACGCCTAACTCCAGAACGGTCGAAATGGAGAAGATAGGAGAGAACGCAGATTGCAATGTTTGAAATCGCACCGGGAAGTCACTTTGCAACTATGGTACCGATGAACGGAAGTGAAAGCAGCGCAAAGCTTAGCCTATCAGGCTGCAGCGGAACGGAATCAACGCAAAGCACAAAAACACTGCGCAATTTAGGTTTCGTGTTACGTATCATCAGCTGTAGGAACCATACATCAGATTTACCATGCGCACGCGTTAGATATATTTAAAAATTGCTTCGCACAAAAACGCCCAACAGCGACAATAACTCTGCTTACCAACGACTCTCCTACGTGAATGCACAATGATTCACCTCCGCTATGTGAGACGCAGCACCAGTAGAGGTACAGTTAACTTTGCAGGTACGGACTAATATTATACACTTCGTATGTCAAAACAAACATTTTCAAAAAAAATTGGAATTTGAAAAGACACAACTTTTAGCCTTTCTACAGGGCGTCGACAGCATGCAACAATAGGGATAAAAAATGACTATTTAAGATGAACTTCTTTCTAAGAGAGTTGCTTTACACGCACAAATAGTTTTGAGCCACAAGTCACCCTTTTTACGCGTTTCCCTATTTTGTAAAGGTCCATGGTCAAAGCCTCAACTCCCTTCCGAAGGGGAGAAGCACTGCCACGGCGCGTGAAGACGAAAAATCCCCTGCGGAAAATTGGTACCGTACGCAACAATGATTTGCACGCACCAATTCTGCCGCCATATTATTTTCTAGTCGCCCGTGCTGTTCCACGGAGTTGCAAGTTTGCTGGGGAAGGTTGGACGGGAAACTGATCGTCGCACATCAAATGACCAAGAACAAACGTTAGAAATGACGGTAAAGATCCCACTGTTCAGTTTACGTTGTACCATTGACGTGGTTTTTATGGGTTTGAAGGGCAGCGCTTATGAAGGGCAACAGTGCGCAATTGCGAACCTTCCAAGCGAAGGCATTCTTTCGGAGAACAGTACGACACAACTGGTCGTTGGTAATGCCATTACGTTCGGGCTGTCAGGTACCATTTTCATTTCTGCTTGGCAATTCCTTTTCGAAGGTAAGTAGTCATCGTTTGATGCTTGTTGCCATAGCTAGCGTGCATTTACGTGTGCAAAAGGCAGTGCCTGCAAGCTTGGCCCCCAACAAGTAAAGCAGCGAAGCGTCCTGCTTTTCAATGAAGTAGTTGTCTACGCTAAGCAAAGGAGAAACCGAAGAGCGCCAAAAACCGGTCGAAGTTCACAACCGTGGTCTTGTTCCGACAATAGCACCTTCACGCACAGTTAACAGACTATGGGTACTTGTGCTGGCTTGCCCTTTATTCGACTTCAGAGAAGTTACGCATAATCAAAAGCTGAATCGAACTGAATCTTTGAAAGTAAATGTTGAAGCTGCTTCTGGGGATGTCGAGCTCATTGAGTATGCTTTTCATCTCCATTGCATCACAAAAGCGAAGTTCAGCTTTCAGAGTTGAATTCTAATACCGGACGCCTTCATTATTCTAAAACGGACATGGTGTATATATGGAATATTCTGTTCTACATAAAATAAGGTGTAAGAGAACAACGATGCTGTAACTTGTCGTTTCGCTTTTAGGTGAATTGAGTTTGCATTTATTACAGAATACGGACTGAAAGCGGCGTTGTCTCATAGCTCGTTAATGGCACCACCTTTGGAGTGGTGCCCTCATTCGTGGTTTCCATTGAATTGTGCTCGCAAAGAACCTGCTCCAAGGAGCATTTTATCAGCATGACGTCGAAGTCAGGAGGTTCAGGAATGCTTCACCAATGGTCATTGTTTAGCAGAATGCGCCTCACAGGTTTGCCAGTTTCGTCATTCATTTTTCAAGGCTAACTTTCCAATATATTCAGAATACGTGCCTATGGCTGGTACGGGATTACGATAGGGAATGTTGCGATGTATGCAACTATTTGAAGAATTGGTTTTTCCGTTAAAAGCCGTCCTTCTCGAGCAAACAACATTTATCGACTCGGGAAGCTGTGACGGTCTAAAGTCAACCAATAGTGAGTCTTAAAATGGCATATTGTTTTCATTGATTACCTAAGCAGTAAACCCTTAAAATAGAGCTATTCCAAGCAGTTTGTTCAAGTTGCATGAATGGCGGAATGTCGACACGCTAAGCGCAGATCGGATTGTTCAGCTTTCAGTTGGTCTGAATGATGTTTTAGAAGGTCTTGCCAATGTGAACACTTCGTTACGTTATTATTCGAGGTAAAGTAACTTTACGTATTTGGTTGGCAGACCCAGTTTTATCGGACGGCACTATTAGCATCTCACTTCTCTGAAAAAGAATGAGCAAATGTTGTGCAAGTATAGAGATGTTTGATCTTTCACCAAAGGTCCTTAATCTGTTATATCCTTTTACTAAAGATAGCAAGCATATTTTCAGTTAGCGAATTGGTGAGCAGCCGTCAAACTGGTCCGTATGCGAGTTTGCAAGTGATGCAATTTGACCGAGTTCTCAGGCATTATTAGTATTTATAAAATGACGTGGAAAGTAGTCCAACCGGATTTACCTTTCCAACGTTCGGACATATTGCTCTGGTTGAATAGAATTTCGTATTTTTTCTCAAGAATATCAAAATTTTCTGGAATACCATGAAGTGGAATGGCATTTTCCATTATTTCTCATTTTCTGTCGGGAGAGAAGCAGCTTTGTTCCATTGATCTCTTAGTGCTTATTATGCATACGTTATTACTAAGTGATTAATTCTGTCAGAACGGCATTTCTAGTAGTAATAATTTTCTAATGATCTTAACAAGTCCTTGTTGTTAGAGTACCTTGTTTTTCCTAAGTAATCTGCTTCAGTAGTCTACCCTGCTCAATTCTGTGACCCATTTTTCATCAGTTTCTGTAGCTTTCGACTTTAGAAAGTGTAACTACAAATCTTTGTGTCAGACACGGAATACGGTTCGACAGCTCCATAAGGGACTTGAGCAGGTTGGGATTATTAAAGGCCCAGCTTTGACGACATACCATCTTTCAAAGTTCTTCACGAATTGTCATTGCACTCAGCGTGCTATAAGGGATGTTTCATTGGGAGGATGCAGAGGCCACGTTAGTGTTCCAACAGCTGTTATAGTAAACACTGCTTGAAGTTGAGCAGTGTGCTTAGTAAGGTGAGAATGAACTTACCTTCAAGTCGTAAAAATGGCAAATTTATCGAAGTTATAAATTCCAGCATTGCCATCTGATCTGTCTTTCGCCCCTCAGCAGCTTTGCTGCTATATAATGTATCAGTTAAATTAATCGATTTGCGCATTTGATTAAGTCAGATCTGGCGATTGATCCCAAAGTCGCGACAGTTCAGACAACTAGGATTACTAGTTATATTTTTCACTACGGTAGAATAAGCGGCGAACGCGTCAACAACTTGTGGGCTACGAGTGGAAAATGGTAAATCAAAATAGCGGATGCTTACCACGTAAACGGTTTCAATGGCATCCAGACATTTTGTAATGGATATTTGATATTTTAAGCGATACGTGTAGGATGCCTATTCGCTAATTTTTGTCATCTTCAAAGAAAAGTAACTGTTCGAACGACATCCACAAAAATGAAGAAACCTTGCGGTAAGAAAGCAACCAGTCAGACTGATATACTCGACTGCTTTTTCTGAAACGCAGTTAATTCGCATTAACCGCTTTTGTTCTATGGTAACCGTTTCGCACATCTATGGGAACGTATGCAAGGATAACCTTGTTTGTTGGATAACCTTGATAACCTTTGTTTCAAACTTCTCATACTGCAAGGATAACCTTTCAGTATGAGAAGTTTGAAGCATAATTTGGCATAGCAAGTGAAGTAACAATTGTTGCTCCAAACTTTTATGATTAATATTACGATTATTTGCTGTATTATCACCATAGCGGAACGTCGTGCGCACCCCTGCAATGTTAATGGGTTTCGGGAACATGGATATCTGATGTGATAGAAATTTGTAAACGTACTTTAGCGCTGCCAAGGAAGTTTGAGGTACGCATCCTTGCTAAAGTTCTGAGATAGAAAGACAGGCCTGTGTCACTAACGCAGTAGATTTTATGCTTTGTTGCAACGACGCTGAAAACTTCGCAGAGAAATGGTCCCTTCGTCGACGCATCTCGGAGTATTTAATGCAGCACTTCCTGTATGTAGTTTACAGCCAGAAGTCAAGCAAACTTCTTAGTCATTGCATCGTTTAGCCATTAGGTTGCCCTGAATGGCGCTTGGGATATAGCACATTAGATTTCTTCATAGACAAGCAATTCTATTTAATTTACCTGCAGAATTCTTTCCACTTTTAGTCTACTGCACAACCCTTAATACTTAATGAATGCTCACGAAAAACGAAACTGTAGTAAGCTTTGCATGGTACCGTAATGGAAACAATTTATTCAATGTAGGTGGTCATTATTTGAGCGGTCTCAGTGTCCTTGTCAGCCACGCACATCGGTCAATCATGGTGACAACTTGGCCTGCCAATCCTCAAAGAGCAGATAGAAACCCAGTTAAATCTTGCAATTGCCTCTTCTGTGCGATTAATCATAGCAAAATAGAAATCAATTGTTTTCCGCCCGTCTTCATCAAAGTATCCCTACAAAAAGCGACCAGCATGGAGGCGGCTTTACAAACAAATGGTTCCTTCTGTTGTCGTCATCCGATCGGAGAACCATTCTACTGATTCTATCCAGTTGTGCTTTTGCAACAATGCCGTGTTTGCGTGCCTGCAGTTTAAACATTCCTAGTAAAACGGCATGCATAAATTCTTTTTAGCCAACTACAGCTCCCCAAGCAAAAATTGCATAACCAACTTGACAATCCTGTTGTTTCCAGCTATTGTTGAGTTCCCGTAAGAGTACATAAGCCAGGCTTGTATGGCAAGTGTGCATGTTAGTATGGAAGAATGAGAGAGCGGAGGATGCAAAGTGGATTTCAAGTATACGCCAACGCATCCCTCCTCGTTCACATATTCCAAGTGGGAACAGTTTGAAAAACGGAAAATCCTTGTAACCGAAGCAGCCAAGCTTTCCAACCCGCTATTTATTAATAGTTGAGACATTTACAATGTTAAGATGTCTTTTCAGCGATGCGTATTGTAATTAAAGATGGTTTCTTTGTAAGCGGACGGTGCATATTGTAACATACGTTACGGTGCGCTGCGGTACGTATACGGTGCGTATTGTTACATCTTAAAATATGCGCATTGTTAACGCGAAACTGAGGATAAGATGCTGACAGCAATTTCTTCTTTGCCACAGTTTACTTCCTAATCATCGTAACAGTTGAAAATTATCATCTTGAATGAGTTCACGCTGTTCTTATAGCCATTTATTTACTATCAATGGCTTTCAGTCCTGTCTTGAGCGGCGAAGTAGTTTAACAGCACGAAAGTGCAATAATGGTATGTACTGCTAGTTTATTCACTGAATACAGGGTTTTTAATAAAATTAATTCTCATTACCTTCTTGAAGTTTGCGGTATTATCCTGTTTTCTTTTCATTCGAACAAACCGAATAATTGTAACGTGGCTTTCTGAGCTACCCCTCTCTGTCCACAGCGTTGTTGTCGTCTGTGTGAGTGTTTCTGCTAGGGTTCCGTCCAGAACTTTCAGGCCTATTGATACTTGATAAGCCCAAGTGCAGCTCAATTTTTGAATTTACGACTGTACATTGGGTGTGACTCATGAAGTTCCGTTCGAATTCTGGTTGGGCAAAGTTAGCAAAGGATGACCAAGTGACGTAACTAGGTGCTCCGCTAATCGATGAAACTACGCAGACGCAGTCACCTGCGCACGAAGAGCGCATTTCGAAGTCGAATACTCAGGGTACAGTAGCTCGACCTTACAGAGATATAAAAATGTGTATGCATACCTAAAAGGTAAGAATATTTGAAGGCTAAACTCAAAACTAACGGACACGTGATTCATTACCTGCTAGTGAAGCATCCTGCCGCATTTTTCTTTTTCATTTAATTTTTCGAATTGCAACGTCGGCTCCTTTGGAATGGATTGGCGTTGGTTCGTTTTGTTTTCATCACCAATATCTGCTTATTATCTTCGACGACCTTCATAGCTTTTCTAATGGGATTCTTGTTTTGCCGTTAGTGACTTAGCAATGTTCATAATGAGCACGTGAAAGCATGACGTAATGCTGTCTGTGCTTTACGGAACTTTTCAAATGCGTGCTTCCGGTTTTCGAACATTCGGGCGTCCTTGCAGAGCTGAGCATATGAAATTGCGACTAAACGTTGGTTAGAGATCTTTCCTGATGGCGGGGGTTAGAGTGGAATCGTAAGTTTGTGAATACTGTTTCATAAAAGTTCATGGCGTTGTGGGCGTGAAATAGTCATTCTAACCGTGTGCTTATTAACATATCGTCATTTTCCGTCTGTAATTATTGAATCACCTTATCATCATTATGGAATGAAGACTTATTTCATCTTATCATCTTCCATTTTGAAGAGTCTGAATTCCACTTGGCTGAGCTTGAGGACCGGTTTGCGTTTATGAAAACAGCTCTAAGCTTGACGCTGAATACTCCATTCCAGCAGCTTACCCAGATATTCCGTTCAAGAGCGATTGTGTTCTAAGAATGAAATAATATTTAAGCGATGTTTGTTTATCTTTAGGAGTAAATCATTCACGCTACTACGTTTAAAGCTTCATGTGCCATGTAGCACCTTAAAACTGAAACTTTGTTCAGACAGAAACTGGGCATTCAAGTTTGTTCCTGGTGGCGTTATTATACATGTTTGCGGGGAAATGGCAATAGTATGGCCCCAAGAGAAGTGCTGATACTTAAAAGTTCAGATATTGTCAATACCGTAAGCTTAAATTCATACTTCAAATCAGCAGTACGGCCGCTTTTGGCAGGACAAAGGTTTATAGATGAGGAAAAGCGTCTTTCATTCGACGTACGGTTTGTCCTGTTCAATGAATGCTTCTTGTAAAAGCTATGGAAAGTTTCCGAACAGTGGCTGTCCGTCGTCAGTCTCTAGTGTAACGTAATTTCAACAATTGGCATGTGATCGATTCCTAAATTATTTCACTTTCCAATTGTTGAAATGGCGTTACACTTTTATGCTGATAACAGAAGTCGAAGTCTGGGGGATAGTTAATTGCAACAAATGCTTGCAAGATCGGGCAGACATGTATTATGGAGAGTTCTATCGAGACTGTATGCTCCATATATAGTCTCTAGTTTTCCGAACAAATATTGTTTTGAATACTTGTTGGCATCACATTTTGTTCAGTTATTGCTTTTCAAATTGTTTTCGGCTATTTTCCGGGAGCAAATTTTGCTTCAATAGTGCGTCCGCATAGCTGCAGACAGTCTGATTCAATGAGGAGTGATTTTCTGTTGGATTAAAGATATTAATTTGATTTCTGATTTAAGCGGCGAGTTAATTCGTTCCCATAGTCAAAGCGATAATGATGCTCTTCTGTATCAAAATTGTATGCACTGGTAAGATTTAAAACGTCAACGGGAGCCATTATTACAGCGGAATGAAGTCAGCTGAGATTAGGAAGCGTCCGCGCGCGGTTCAGTCACACCGTTTCGCCTTAATTAACTGTTTCCACTATTCAGCAGGCGAGAGAGAAACTGTTACCCCATACAACATTGCAGAACGCTGCTACTCGATCTGAGAACGTCTCTATCCTTGAGCTGAATGAAATGGTCAGAATAGCCATTACAGAACAGCAGCTAGCGTTAGCAACTTCCAGTAAACAACTATTTCATACTCAGCTGGAAATGTGAATATTAATAATTAATTGACTAGGCTGAGACCAATGGAACTTTTGGAACTGAGCTCGTAAAGTGTTCTATGTAAGGACGCTGCGTTCTTCAAAATTCGTCATTCGTCCATACGTTATTCAAAATGATTAAGTGTTTTAGGTTTGACTGATGTATTATGTTCTGCAGACATAAGTCCTTTTCGACGTGGGGAAAGTTCGACATGTTGGAAATGGTTGACAAGAAACCACTCTGTGGGGAAGTGTTTTTCTTAAAGAATGTGATGTATACTACTTAAGTTAGTGAAGCGACATGGTCACTGTCAGCTAAAGCAGGATGAATGCTACGTGTTCTGGAACGGGCGCATAAACTTTCATTGCCAGTGCGACGGGAATCTGTTTATTGTTGAAAGACCAAGAGAAACGCTAATTCGCGTTAAGCTTTTGACACGCTTCCTGTCCTGCCATCAGCGTTCAATTCGTAAAGACTGGAGGGAAATGTCCCTGAGGGCCCATGTAAATTATTGTAGCTCTCAGTCTTTCAACAATGACAAGTTCTTGCTATATCGACAATGGAACTAACACAGGCAAACATATTTATGCCAAGCGTCGTTCACGATCTTTCATTAGCCATAATGGAAGAAGCTTCCCTAAACAGGTACTGCCATAGTACTCCTTAGCGAAATGGAACTATTTTACATTATCATGGTTTGAACCGGGCAAGAGTGGACTTAAGCATTTAGAAGAGCTTGTGTGTACCTTGGACAAACAACTGAATCTGCGTAATTTTTTAAATATTTTAAATATTTAAATAATTCAAGTTGGGTAACTCTAGAGTGAGCAGCAACATACGGCGGCAGAGGCGATTCACGCATCTCAATTCTCAACAACTGCAGCATGTCGCCTACGCCACAGGAACTTTTGCCGATAAGTTCTTAAAAAATAAAATAGTCAGTACCTGAGCAGCTTACCGCGAGAAACTTAAATCTTCTGCCTGCTTAAAGCTATTAATGTCCATCCTTCGACGACCAGCTGTATTCCGATGGGTTGTAAGTCCATTTTCGCCGTTCTTCTTTTAACTGTTTGCTTGTTTTAAAGAATTTGAGCCTGTGGAATTAACTGCGCCCCGTCGTCCAGTTCATTTCCTCCGCTCTGAGGGACTGAGCACGCTACATCAACCAGCTTTTCCCTTCTCAGGGACTTACCATGTCCCATTACACGAACCATCCCGTACAGCTTATGCCCATCACTGGACTTGTAATGCAGATGTCAGCACAGTCCCTGGTGAGACGACTACGCCCAGTCGTTAGGTTCTGATGTTAGGTTTTTAACTTTGCTGACTTCAAGTGCGGTTGTTTCAGCGTGGACGTTGCTGTCAAGCGCATCTCAGGTCTGCGATGGGCGTTATCTACACTGGTTGACATATTAATATATCACGAGACATAGTGAGTTACTCAGGCCAACATAGCTTACGCCGTACTTGTCGTTACGAAAGCAAGTTTCTTTTGCATATCCGTTTATGAAAACTGGGTCTTCGACTGCAGTGAAGCTGCGCATCATTCGTGACAATCTTTTATTGAATACTCGTAGCTTTCGGCATTTCTCGTGTCCCGTCCTTAGCAGCGAAACTATTTGGCCGCACGCGAGGGCAGCTAACGTGTATATTCGTGTAAACATTAGCTGCTCTTGCGTGCGGTCAGATAATTTTACTGCTGAAGAAGATACATGAGAAGTGTCGAAAGCTACGATTGTTCAATAAACGATTATCACAAATAGTGCGCAGTCGTCAAGAAAAGGTCACATATCCATTACTTCAATCCTCAACAGCTCCAACGGGCTACATTTGAGATGGATAACAGAAGATAAGTCGTCCAGCCGCTTACTTTTTTGGATGCCTGAGCGCCATTCCGTTGTAGGCATATATAGGAGTACTTTAAAACATCTCCCGCTAAATTGACATAATGAATATAATAATTGCTAACATGAAATTAACTGCATGTCATTAGTACGCTACGTAAGTTATTATGCTGTTGGCTTTAATGTAAGTCAATGTCAGGAAATGCAATTCTTTTTAACACAGAATGTAACGCGGTTTTCTAATGAATCGTTGCTCATGGTCATCGTTTGACTAGTCTTACTGTCGCTGAAAGTGCATTACAAAAGATAGCAAAATAGTCGACACACACGAAACGTTATGGTCAAGGCTCGCAGTTTCCTTAAAAGTGGA
This sequence comes from Trichuris muris, assembly GCA_000612645.2. Lineage (NCBI taxonomy): Eukaryota > Metazoa > Nematoda > Enoplea > Trichinellida > Trichuridae > Trichuris > Trichuris muris. The sequence goes on along the minus strand of CBXJ02000282.1, from coordinate 23,423,619 downwards.
TATTAATAGTTCAGTTATAAAGTGTTACTGGCTACGAGCTATTGTTTTGCATTCGCTAAGTTTTTAAGCAGCTACGAGTGTTTTGTTCCCACGGGAAGCAGGAAAAATTGAGCAGCTATCGCGTGCGTCTGTCGTGGGGTACGTCATCTACGTCAGCAGTCGCTTTTTCTTCGTCAACCTTCCGGCTGTATATGAGCGAGAGGCAGTAGAAACTGTTAGCTGTATGGTTCATAATTCCAAGTGATGCTGAAAAAGTAGACGAGAGGAGAGCTTTTATTCGTGTGCACATATTTGGTCTGTGGGGCGCGATTTGATTAATTAAAATCTCTGATTTCCCTGACCAGAAGGAACACGGGAAAGCAGTAAGATCAATCGTGCCCAAGGTTCCGTCGACTGGAAGCTCCATTGGTTTTGACGCGCGAACAGGAGTGCCTAATGAAGGAAACCCAGCTAACGGTGTTCATTGCTTTGCTTGAGTGTTCTAAGGAGGCTTTCATTTTGAGGAACATCTGAGCGAGAAGCGTCATTTTCAGTAGTAACAACTATCTAATAAAAACGTGACATATATTGACAGGATGCGCCATCCAATCAGTCAGTAAGCTAATCTGTAATCCGACTGCGTACTTGGCATTTTTGCGGCCTTAAAATGGCTTTGCCGAATTTTGCTTCCCTTCTTTGAATGTTCGAAGCGGAAGAAGCGCGCCTTTGCAGGCAAATCCTGCAAGATATGAAGTAATTGTCTACCGTACCTTCGCGCCTACCTTCGTACCTACCTAGCGTAAGTTCCACATTTATCTGGTTTCCAATGGCAAAATGTGCAACGTGCTAGGCTGGTCCACAATCCACGGTTCACTGTCCTTATGTTGAATGAAAGTTATTTAAAATAGTTTTTAAAATAGCATGTTCGATTAATTTAGCCAGACGTATGCTTAAGTCGAGATCGCCAGTTCCTCCGCAGTTTTTATGAAGTGTCGCGAAGGTTGGGAAATAAATGATCATAGCTTCCAACCTAATCAGTCAGGTAATGGCTGAAGCGATACAAGACGCGGAAGCCATCGTCTAGTGCTTGCTTGTTGTTCCTTTGGTAAGAAGAAAATGTCGACTAAGATTGATTCTTTGAAGGGGAATTTATTTTCAGGTTAGTAGTAGCTTGTAAGTGACCGAATTATGTTGAAAACTGGGTTCATCGTAACGGGAGATTGGGTTGAAACTTTTTCCTACAGTTTCTTCCCGTTCGTTCTGTGTCTGAAAATTATACGTAACAACGCCCTACCAACGGATGGATGGTTCAGTTATTAGGTAAAAAATTCAGAGCACAACACTTGCTGATCTCGGAGCTTTCGGAACAACCTAATTCTGTCGTCAGCCTTTGCCACTCGCTGAAGACGGAACAAGGTTGTTCCGAAAGCTCCGAGATCAGCAAATGTTGTGCTCTGAATTTTTTACCTAATAACTGTACCATCCATCCGTTGGTAGGGCGTTGTTACGTATAATTTTCCGACACAGAACGAACGGGATGAAGTTGTAAAAAAACGTTTCAAGTGATCGAATTATTCTTTGTTACGTACGTTTTCATTCACTTAATATAATAATACATTTTTTCATTACCTACCGTTTGGTTGCCAAAGTTTGGGCAATTAGTTCCTCGAAGCAATGCCCAGACAATAATAGGGTATTTCGATTTTGATGTAACTCTATCGTTTCAAATTTTGCGAGAACTGTGTAAATGTCTAAGTTAATAAATTCTGTCCGAAGCTCTTTCTGTACACAGCAGTGCCGTTCCTACGGTAATGGTGTATCTTACACACATATAATGCGCCAGATTTGTTTGCCGGAGTAAAAAGTTCCTTTCCACCAGTTTTTAGCTACGTCACGTCTTGCATAGTTTATTCATGTTTTGCCTAGTGTCGATTTAAATATTCACTGCATCCTTTATAAGAAGAGCATGGCAAATTTCGCCTCCGTGAAGGTAAGGCAAATGAAAGAAAGTTGTTTTTAAAGGATTCCTCGCGAAGGAATTAACGCAGCTCCACTGGTTTCTTAAATGACTTGTTCTCACTGCGTTGTTCGGTAAATCTGTACGTGCGCTGCAAAAGCATGAGTTGCAATGTGCATGGGCTAAATAGTTGTATTAAAGCCAGTAAATTGGCACATTGCTCAATTAAGGAGCATGAAATGCATTGTTTAACGAACAAATGACGGAATTTCTGATAGCACGGCTGCTGTTCTGTCATATTCGTTTTATATAAGCATGTTCAATTCTAAAAGTGAACTGGCTAAAAACAATGTATGACTATTTCATGCTATTCAGTTCATACTGAAGTACTGAACGCGTAATCCTATATATATTTTTTTTTGCTTGAAAGTTCTCAGAAACATTGTGAGAAGGTAGCAAAATGTCAGAGCTGGCGAACTTGAAACTTGGTGTGGCATTAAGGCGTATAAATCTTACCAACTTTGTATTCCGTTTGGAAATTTCGTTTGCTTTCTTGTCGATTATGAATAACAGGTTTGAGTTTTGTATTTGTAAAGAAAAGGCAGAAACTGGGTATACTACTTGGAATCACTCCCATTTAACAAATAGGCGTAGACACTGGGAAGATCTTTCTTTCTAGTAGCACCTGTGGAGTACCCAAATTGTTAATCGTTAACTCAAGGAGTGATGATTGCTGCGTTATTTTTACATCCAGGTATCCCTTAAAGAACTTCACTTAAAATATTATAGAATAACGAAATAGCTGTTCGCATAGACCTTCCTTTTTCCGATGAGGTCTCGTTCAGAGATCTTTCAGTGACATACCAAGTCGAAGCTTCGACCAAACGTAAAGCTTCATTCCTTGAAATTGCAGACAGCAGTGATCTCACTGGTTCAGCGCCGTTGTTCTTTATAAACTTTATACATTTAAATACTTGAATTCACATCGTAAACGAATTCCGCGCTATTTCATGGAAAAAGTTTCAGTGCGCTGAACTTAGTAAGAGCTCTCTTATCTGAAAGGCTACCCGCCACTGCGTTGAGGTGCAAATACAATCAGCGCAATAGTAATGGCGAAGCCTCGTTCACGAGTCAGTGTGAAACCGAGATGCGGTGTTGGGACATGTTTTAAATGCTATTTTGTTAGTACTGCGTTGCTTCAAGCTTGAAGTTCACTTTCACTGGACATTACGGCTTCGTTTTGTTTTATATATGTGCTTGTAAAGAGCACGAGGCTTCAAGAGCTTGACCTTTTCCATTATTCAGTGAAGTGCAGTATAATGATGTGAATTTATGAAACTTAAAGTTATGCTTGCTTAAAAGAATACCCATTACTAAAATGCCTTCGCGTTGGCAAGCGTAGCTTCTACTTAGTAGTTGCTTGATAATGTTATCCATAGTTGTACGTGCGGTCTGCGTGTTTTATTGTAACTGGCTATCATGGTCACTGGGCCACCTGTCAAACAGTCATATTGCGTCCTTCAGCTAATCTAATGCATGCTGACACCTACTTTCAATCCTCTGAAGATTTGCTGAGAAATGGTTCTTCTAAATTAATCATGTCTTTATTGCATCACCGTATCTTGGTACAGTAATAGTTCCGAAGCTTGTGACGATTCAGAGCATCCAGTACATTAATGTTTGCCTAAAGTTTTGGGACATTTCGTTACAAGATAATTCAGATATACGCTTCTTTCTCTACGCTTCTGTAGTACGAACTCTTTGAATTCTACCTACCACGATGTTCTCTCTTGCATTTGGAAACATCCTACAAGTCGCCATGTTTAGTTTCTTAAGCTTCATGTTTAATCAGGAAGTAGTTACGGTGATGCCATTTTAATTCGCAATGCAGCCTTTGGAACTCCCAAACGGGAAACTCTATAAATGGGTATACTTCAGAATTATTTATGGTGCGTTGTCATTCAAAAAGGCGCTGTTGTTTCGCGTTCGACAGGTTTAAGTTTCAACGTGGAAACTGTCTCAACTTGCTGTGGAATGTACTGCGTCTCCTTAAGGATAAATCTTTTTGTGTGAATAGAGGGAGCCAAGTTCCAGAGAATAATGATCATAAACCTTTGAAACTTATCCTATTCTGAAGATCGTGCACTGTCAAGCGTTGCATAGTGCATACACTTTTTCTCGCATCAACTAACCATTAAATCTTTGACTATTACGATACATACAAAAGCGGCAAAATAGACATAATATGTGCTAAACTGAGAACGACGAAGAACTCATACAATCTTAAAGGCGCTATCAGTTGGTTTTATTAAAGAATTCAGCATGTGGTGCCGAACACTGGCAGTTGCGCCCCTTGTTCAGCAATCTTTGGGCTGACAAATCTGAGCAATCTTGTTTGGCAACCATAAACGGAATTAGTAAGTTTTGCCATAGACTGAATCATTGTAGCATTGAAATCCAAAAGAAGTTATATCATTGGATGTCTATAAATCCACCATATTCCACTGCTTAGGCGATGGTGTGTTCAAGTTCAATTCCATATTCCACTGCGCTACTTTTACTTCAGTAAAAGTAGCGCAAGACATAAACAACTCTCTGGTAACTTTATTTTCTGCTAACTTCCATCAAAGAAGACTCTTCCATTCCCTATGGAAAGCAACGTAAAATAATTCAACTTGGCTGTTGCTTCTTCGTTGCTAATTCGCACGCCAACCTCTTTGGAAAGCCGCCCTGCATCGATACAATAAATCAGCTCACTTGTTGCTGGGTGATTGACGCCCTTGCCTTTAAATCTTTGGATATATTGATCAAGTTACCCTGAGTTCTTTGGTGACCCTGTCGAACGATGACTGTCAAGCGCTTGTGCTGCACATTGAACTGCAGTCGCTTTGATGAACGTTGACATTGCTAGGAATTAAGAAATGGAGACTACGAAATCAATTAGACACTTCCGATTTCGAATCTTTCTCAAATCGCAGTTTTTACGAACACCGCTTGACAACCGCGGGAAATTTACTTTCATTCAATGTAAACCATTTTCGCTTCGTCCATTTGCCTTGGCATAGTACTGATCATAATCATCTTCAATCTTGCGTGTTTGCTGAGTCACCGTAACCGTATCCAGACAACGTTAATTCTCTATTGAAAATCCCCCTTGCGGAAATGACAGAGGTGCTTACCTGTGAACCTGCGACTTGGCGAAAATACTTTTACTACTCTCTGGCAGAGGTTCAGAACACGACATTTTGAGCATTAGTAAAGCAAAGCGTTTTATTGAGCGGACTGCGTGAATTGTCTACTTTACCTGTCAACTTCAATTGGGTAATGCTGCAACTTTATCAAATAGTTCCGTTATCATAGCATACCTGCAAGTGACGTTAAAGGTAACGATAAATATGAGTTGGAGCGTCTGATAAGAGGGTTGAGATGTCACGTACTATTACTGATCAATTGAGTACGGCAGGCCAGTGTTCAGCGTTAATTAAATTTCAAAAACGAAGCTTCCAGGACCTGACTCTTCCGTCATCAGTGTCATAAGGCGTAGAACACAAAAATACGATTCCTTGTGAGCATTCGCATTGTCGTTTGGGTTCACTGAGCCTAAGTTTTGTGTTTACCTTCTGCAAGCGCCGATGATGGGATAAATTAGGTCATGAAAGACTTGATTCCTGAAATTACATTAAATTTTGAACGGAAAGACAGGCATACCCCCTCTACGTGTAAATCTGAGCTGGTAGAATTAGATTCAAAAGATATGGGGTAAGGAAATTGTACCCATGTAACATGCGAGCGCACTTGGTCGAACTGTGGGTCCAACGGAGTACCCCTTGAGTAGTTTTTCATCCAAACGGGGGGAGGCGAGAATTTATGCTTGCGCTGTTATGGAAATTCATCTTTGGCGTTTTCTTCAGCGAATGATGAAAATGTTAAGATTTACTGTGCTATGAGGGGTAGTTCTGGTGCAGCATGGCGGGATCGCGGGCGCCAGGAAGTGGCAAAAAGAATGTACCAATTCTGCAAAAGTAAGATTGTAGGCCTCCGAAATGACGAACGTCTGATGGAACATTCCAAAACTTAAGCAAACCATTTCCCTTAGCTTGTTTGACGAAGCAAAATGCAGGATCTCACTGAGTTTGCATGCAGCACAAGTGGAATTAAGTATTCATAAATAGTTCAGCTTTTCATTTCTACGGACTAACCAATGCCTAAAGAAATTTAAAGCGCTTCCTCTATGTATCTACGTTTGCCTAGTCTTTGCTGTCTTTTCAATATTTGTTACCTAATAGCGGTATGGGGTGGGGCAAAATTTTCTGCCCAGCAGCGTTGATTCTGCTTGAACGTTTCTGTTTTGGTATGCAGTCCTAAGGCGTTGGTTTAGCCATTAGCTGTTAGCCGCTTTACGTATACCTTATCAGTTTCTGCACAAAGATCAGTGGACTTACTTTTGGCTTGTTGGGATAATATTTAGAACGATATCTATATCACGAAGTGAAACAGTTGGTGCCAAGTGCATGCTCGTAGCCCGAGCATATGGTCCATCAAAAAGTTGCGAAAGGGGAACGTGCACTTCTGAAATTGAGCAAGCCACTTTTATAGGTTTTGGCATTGTCATTCTGATGATAGCACTTAGTCCATACTCCTGACAATTGAAAATGGGTGAACTTTAAATAAAATGAACAAATAAAACTGTTTTCCGCGGTGTCCATGCACTTTTGGATCTGATATTGATTAAGTGTATCAGCCGTCATCCATGCATAAGACGGTTGTCTAATTTCGTCTTCCGGAACTAGCGCTCTCCATTTTCAGTTAGTAATATCTGCATGATAAAGGCAATGTGGTCTAAATGAACACTGAAATTTTGTATGATGTCACTCGTAATATTTATCGCTTCTGGTATCTTAAGAGAGCATCACTCACTGTTTAATGAGTGATGCTCTCTTAACCATGGGTAAAATATCAAAAAGCGCGGTTTTTTGAGAACCTAATTTTCAAAGATACTGCTAAAAAAGTTTTCCGTTCCACTATTCTGGCATCCCGCACGTTCAAGCGTTGTTGACGGCCACCGCTGCGAGATTGTTTTGAGCGCCTCTTTCAAATGAATGCTTGGTAGGGCACATATTTTCATTGAGGCAGAATAAGAGACGATGACTCATCGATTCGGAAATGAAAGCTTTTCAACGTGACCAGGTTGTCCAGTTTTTGTCCTTACTATGATTAGCAAGTGAAGCCCGTATATCACTTGTTAAACACAACCAATGTTGACTGTTGTGGAGTACCTTTAGCATCCATCAACCAGCCCTGAGGAGCTCCCACATGTTGCTCATATGATCTCCTGACTGGCAGTATCTCGATGAGTGTAGTGAATTGAAGGCTGCTTTTGGCAGTCACAGAGACTATTCTTCACTAACAGCAGCGCTCTGGCATAGCTGCAGTTTTGCTCATCCAGAAGAAGTCGGCAGTGCCAATCCAAAATATCCTAAATGAAAAAGTTACCTTTAGTTAGGGAATACATCTCGCTTTAGTTTTACGTGTATTTTTCTTACCGTAATGAAACCTGTAGTTGGTTGTCTCCTGAGAAGCTTGGATGATCAATTGCCACCGGCTTTCAAGCCTCTTCATCCGTCAGTTGTACAAGCATTCCGCCGAATAAAAACTGTGTAGAGTCGAATCAGCATCGCTTGTCGCTGCACCACCGTTTGAAGAATTCGGTACTGTAATTTACCATCCTCAATTGATGAGCATTTTACATTTCAACCGTGCTGCGACTATTTGGTGATCCATTGGATGGCAGCGATCGCCGGAAGTAACTTATGCGTTGTGGCAGGCCATTTTGTCGCGCGTGCTTGGCGCATATAGGGGTCTATAGGCGCCAGGTGTTCGATTGCCTCAACGTTACGGTTATTGGTATCTTCTTTGGGAAACTTGCTTGCCATTCACAAGGCGCAACTTAGCGTTGGAAGGAATTATCGATTTTGGAAAACCGACATTACTTCGTCCAAGTTTACAAAGGTGAATTTAGTTGAGAGAGAATGGTTTGAATTTCGCGCAGCAATGGAGCGCAACTAATCGCAGCTGTCCTGTCCTCGCTATTCATTAGTTCGAGCTGAAAGTAAAGCCCACGCTAACCATGCTACAATAGTCCACCCATTAAACCTCAGAAGAATGTAATTGAGTTCAATTGCCTGATCGCACGTTTTTACACGTCAAAACATCTTGGATCGATAAGTCCCATAAAGAAAATCCTTTTACCGTTCATCCGTTCGTGTCACCCTTAATTTGGACTTCGTTGTTGTTGTTGTGACAACTACTTAGTTCTTCCTTGAACGTCGCTGAAAATAGCCGTTCGGCAGAATGCATCAACTGTCCTCAGGCAATGGGCCCAGTGAGCTGCCGCTATTTTGACGACTAAGCAGTACTTGAACTTCTTGGCAACAGCTGGGTCTTTTGCATGCCGGAAATTGCCAAATGAAATACTTGGATTATTGAAACCCACTTTAACTTGTCATCGAAGCTTTAATTACGCGGATGAACCCAACCAAGACAAAGCATGTAAGAGCCCATTGGTTTGCTTGACCAGCCAGCGACTTTCCTTGTATGAATATTTTGCTAAGCGATTAAAAATTCACAAAGCGCTCAACAGTTTGCGAACTCCTTTGTGTGCATGCACGTTTCACATTTTAATTCATATATTGCAAGCAGAGTACGGAATAAGTAGTTACACGTTATGCGCGATGGTGGGCACATTGAGACCACGTTGAAACCAGGTACGTGGCTTCAATGATTGTTGTGTTTCCGCACTTATTCCTTTTGTAAAAAGGATAGGAACTAGTAGGCGATCAGTGTCATGCCTGGGCTTTTATATCTCAGCATATCCTGCGGTGGCTTTGAAAGTCCTAAAGCAGGTCCCATGCGTTAGTGCGTCGAATGGACGGGGAACATCCATGGGCTTTTGCTAATTCCCGCCTCTTGTTAATAGACCAAGTAAGCTGAAAAGGCCTACCCGCTTTTCCGAACAGCAAATGACATTTGAAATTGTCCTGAGCTTCATTTTTAACTGCGAAATCCGCAAGTTGACTGATTACCGAATTGCTGCTAAAATCAATCTGTCCATTTCGCGGGATACGTATGCCAAAGTCAAATCAGTCTCGAAGGAACTTTTCGTTCGTTCAGGCAAGGCCGTCCGTTGCTATCGATTCGTTTCACTTGTAATCCGACATTTGGAAAAACAACTTTTCACTGGAGTTGGGCAGCCAAGTTTCATTGTTCCTTTTATCTGATTTCCGAGGAGGCAATGACCGAACAGGATTGCGCGTCGCACATTGCCATTCGTTGAAAAGTTCGCTGGCGACTTTGGCGAAGCTTCAGAAGCGCCTCTAATAAAAATTGATAGCTCACGTTTAATTATTCATCTGCAAAGGCTTCGCCATGCTTATCCTAGTTGACGTTTTTGCATAATGCTTGCTGCATCGCAAACTTTGGCCAGTCCTATTTGCCATAGCGGAAAGTTTTGTCCACACTTGTAAGCAGTTCGCGGAAATGCTTGCTTTGACAAAGTTTTATGCAATACGAGCGCCTTGCACGTAAAACTTTATTGAAAGTTTCCAAATCTATCAAGAAAAGTGTATATATGAAATCTGCTGCTAATTCGCGGCCTTTCTGTTTAGACAATATGGTCTTTGTTATCCTTTCATTCAGCACAGCAGATAATGCAGCTAGTTAAGCAATGATTGTTTGTTTTACTACTCTCTGCTTTGGTGAAAATTGTCCACTCAGCGCAAGTAGCTGAACAGGTTGCTGCCTAAAGTCCTTTCTATTCGCTGCTGATTCCAGGTGCCAAAGCGATGTCTTTCCTTTGGTCGGTCTCCCTCCCTAGATAACATACAAATTGGCGTTTCAAAGGCTGAACGATCGAGGCATCTCGCCTTCTTCGTTTCTCAGCGCAGTTACACCGTCACAGAGCAGGTATTCAAATGAAGACCCCATTGAAACCGGCGATTCTATTGTCTTTGGTACGAAGTAACACTTGGCGCGAGCAGGACGAAGTTAATCAACACTCCTTTGGTCATATTCCTTGTCAGAAAACACGGCTTTTACCCGTTAGTAAAGCTTTTAATTTCATCGGAGCATTCGGTGTCATACCTTGACTACCGTCATCAGCTGAATCATTCGCTGATGACGGCTGTCAAGGTATGACACCAAAAGTTCCGATGAAATTAAAAGCTTTACTAACGGGTAAAAGCCGTGTTCTCTGACAAAGAATATGAGATCACACCCCGTTATCAGAAGCCCTATTTTCACTCCTTTTGTCACTGACGTATACGTTGCCAGAGCAGTAGGTTTCCAAATCAAAAGTTTCGTTTCTCCTCCGTCGATGAGGGATTCACGCCTTTCTGTATTCAACGCCATGCAAGGTCGCTTCAACGGCATTCAAAGTTATTTCTTTTTTGGAGGAACTTCGTGGCGGATTCGGATCGAGCGCTCCGTGTAATAAATAATTGTTCAGAAGCTATTTGTTGACGAAAGGAGGTTAGGAGTCACTTGAATCGGCTCTAAATTTTATATACTCTATAAGTCAATAACGTTCGGGCTTCCTTGTCGATAGCTATTTTCCCGCTGGCGGCTTTCACTGTTTCCCAAATCAATCCCAATGGGCATCCGTTTGCCGCGGTGAATCTTTCCTGATTGCGGGTGCAGTAGAGTCCATTAGGGGGTTCGAAGGCCGGCATTCAACGAGAGGTGTAAAAGATCGCTTCGCTGTCGCACTTCGATTTTGGACCGCGGGAAGGGACCACATTTTTTCATTCGGAACCAACCGCTGATGTTTAGGCAGACCGGTTCGCGCAACGTCCGAGGTGTTCGTCCGCATTTGACACACAAGTACGCCTACCCTCCTTCTATTTGCTCGAATTTTTGCCGCGCATAGAAGTTGTAGAACCTAAGTTATTGGCAAAGCGACTTTGGTGGATCGGCCAAGAATAACTAACATTGAGGGTTTTGAATGAAACGCATAACAGTTTGTTATGCAAGCTAGCCCACCCAAGCAAGCGGCAGCCTCGGTAGGCAAAAAGACATCCGATTTGGCCAAGTTTAGCTGGGCCTAACCGCGACAAGGATACGTGTCAAGCAGCGCTCTACGTTTGGCTATCTCGTTAAAGAAATAGATGACGGAATAAATTTTCAGATATAATCATTGCTAAAAACGTTTGACAATTGCCGCACGTTGCGCCTCAGCAATATCACGTGTCCTGTGTTTTGGAGCCGCCGCAGCTATTCGGACTGGGCTGATGTGCAATCGTTTATTGCTAGCGGGCTAAACTCAGGGAAAATGCCGGATATGAAGTTTAATTAGGATTGCAAGTTGCAGCTGCGTAGTGTTTATTATTTGGATTACTCGTGAACTGGCAGCCTTTGCAAGCATGTCAGCTAAGGAAGCACGCCTCGTAGACATTTTCAACAGTCTCAAGCCCAATAGAAAGGATGCTTGTGTATTAATAATTGATATATCCTCTCGTCAATAAATTATATTTTACCGTGAGATTCAAATATTTTACCGACATCTACTAGCCGTTCATCTGCACATCAGTTTGCTTTGGACGATGATATAAACTGTTCCTAACCGATAGTTCCCTCGTCTCCGGTTTAACGAAGTGAATGCTTAACGAAAGTGCTGGCCCCTTCGCACCATCAAGTTGCTCAGCATTCACGTTGCTTTCCAGTGTATCTTGAATGATCGAAGCAGCTGCACGTTCCTATTTTAGCTTAAGCTATTCAACCAGCAAAGTGTCGCGTCCTGTTTGTTTCTGTCCAATCTAATCTTCTCGTCTACCAACGTGGTCTTTGCATTGCCGAAGAGGCTTTCTTGGACAGCCGTATTTCCATGAAATGTCCCACTGATCATCAGCTAGTTTCCTTGTGAGGTAAAAGTGAGAGCGCGTTTTATCGCTGGCATGGGATTAAGAAGATTCGCGCCGCAACCAAGTGCCTTCTGTTGCCGTTTGACAACAGTTTGAAACAGTTTCCTCAGGACCGTTTTTATTTGTCCAGTCAAACCTGTCCAAACCGACACGCGCATAATATTTTCAACCGGATCAGCTGCATCTGACCACCACGCAGCGTCCGTACCCTTACCTTACCCTTACCAATAGCCTTTACTCCTTGCCGTAATTCTTATGGTTGTTCTTCGTTAATCAGCGCTCATGCGTACTTCGTACTCACTTTTCAGCTTTTTCATTATAGGTGTTGCTGTTAAAAATATCGGTTTTGCCTTTTGAAAGCTGGGGTATTTTGTGGACGCTCATACGTGTTTGTCCACCAGTGCAGTGATTAGTAAATATAGTTTATTTCAAAAGATATCCGCTTGTTTTGTGGATAGACACGGCACTTTCCCGTTATTTCTTTTTATTATGTAAGGATCATGCGGGGCTTCCGGAAGTTACATCTTCCGTCATCAGCGCAAACAAAGATGACGGAAGAGATAGCTACCGAAAGCTCCGCATGATCCTTACACAATAAAAAGAAAATAACGGGGAAGTGCCGTGCCTGTCCACAAAGAAAGCTATGAGAATTTACCCCGTCCCAGGAAATCCTATTTTCAATTACAATAGCCGCTTGTAGTGAGAAAGCTGGCAGTGGTCAGACTATCGAGCAAATAGGATGTTTACGGCTGTATCCCTGTGTGAATATTGCCAATACCAAGCAAATGCTTCTTAGAGGAACAATTTACTCGTATCGGCAACAGTAAAAGTAACAGCGGAGCTTTCGAAACGTACTGGTTTCGTCGTCAGCGCAAAATGGCGGTTAAGTCTTCATTTTGGCGGTTAACGTCGGTTGACCTGGAGGGGTCACTGGTTTCACAACATTTGGTATGCCGAATCAGATTCGACTAAATATCGCTAACTGCTTCCCCTCTATCTCTGTTCAAACAATCATTGTTTTGGATGAACAGTGCTTCTTTAATTTTCCTGCGACCTTTGTGGCTCTCGTTACATAACTTCACCGCTACGAGGTCATGCTTGCATACGGACGTGTGTTCAACGACGGCTGACGTCCTCAGCAAGTTTTCCATGATGGTACGTGGATCAAGCGTTTGTGGGCGACCTCGTCCTCTGATCCTCACTATTCCATTAATTCTGTCTTTCGCATTCTGGTACCTATGTATGTCATTTAAATGCTCTTTAAATCTATCCTGTAGAGTTCTGCCAGTTTCACCGATGTAAATTGCTGAGCATTGGCAGACTAGCTTGTAGACACCACCCTTGATTGAATCGTCCGTCAATTTAACCTTGTCATTTCGTAACAGTGGCCTCAGACTCGATGCCGTTCTGAAGTACACCTTAAAATTGAAAGTATTTGATAAACTTCTGATCTTCTCCCCCAAACCGTGGTAATAATCAACAACAACAACGGGGCGAGTAGAAGACGGAGAAGGTCCAGGTTCGTCTGAAGCATTTCTTTCAACATCCATTCTGTTACTGGTACGGTTCTGGATTACCGAACGGACAAGGTTCCGCGGGTAACCATTTTGGCAAAGAACTCTTTCTATGTACTTGAGTTCATGATGTTGGAACTCTTCGTCACAGAGTTCAAGGGCTCTCTTTACCATGCCATTGACAATGCCGAAAAGGACAGATTTAGGATGGTGGGTGGTCAGACTAGTGAATTTAGTTCTCATGGTTTCCTGCCTGGTAGGCTGACCATTGCCTAAGCGACCAATCTCATTCGGAAAGTGGTCATTCGAATTGAACGTAGTACGCTTATACCCACGGGACTGACAAACGTGCAAGCCTACGCGTCAGTGGCAGTCAGTAAACGGGCATTTCCGTCAGCTAGAATTTAATATGAACAATTAACAAAGAATTAATCCTTTCGTTGTGTTGTACCTTCGTGTAGTACGTGTTATCGACTTTTAATTTAGGCAACGGTTGTAATGAACATGATATACGTGCGAAACTCGTGAGGTCAATGGAATTGTTTGAAAAACCGAATGACAGATTTTAATGTATCCGGCTGTGGACCAGATTTAGAGAATGATGATTTGTCCATTGACAAAGCCGCTGAGCTGAAGCAAGTCATTTTTGGCCCAGTCCTGGCAGCGTTCGCAATTGTAGCCGTTGCAAGCAATTCTGCCTGCATCATTGTTTTGCATAAATCGCAGCAGTGGCCAAGAATGAATCTATGCTTGATTGCGCTTGCTGCTTGGGAGATCGTTTTGATCTGCTCATCGTTCTTCTTGTACAGTCTTCCAATACTGCTATACAAGTACGCGCCAAAGCATGGAAACTACGTAGAAACTTACGCTTACTGGTATACGTTGGCTAATACGTCCAATCAGGCGTCCATTTGGGTTGTCGTGGTCATGGCCGTTGACCGGTATTTCGCAATTTGCAACCCTTTCAAGCATCGACGATTCGAAAACAAAACGAAAGGCAGGATTCTGGGAGTTGTGAGCATTTTTGCCATAATACACGGATTTCCGAGATTCTTTGAAGTGAGCATTGAACGGTGCTCCTTCCCGCCGAACAAGACCAACGTGGCAACGGTCGTAGCAAGCGATTTGCAGAAGAACTACACATACCGGGTTTTGTACAAAATAATTGGTGGGCTGCTACTATATTCGGTAGGACCCTTTCTGACACTCAGTTTCGTTGCCGTGCAAGTGTCCAAGCATTTGAGCAGGTACGCCACTACCAGAAGAAAGCTCGTGGAAATATATCCGAAAAATAGCAGCGCCGTTGACTCGTTCGCTTCAACGACAAGCGACAAAACGAGAGACCAAAACAGAGAGCAGCTCTTCCTAATGATTATATTTAAGTTTCTGATCTGCCACTCACTGCCTACGGCGCTTGACATTATGGAAACTGTCTGTCAGGAGAGCTTTTTCAACACCGAAGCGGTGGGCCACCTTGTGGACACATCGAACATTCTGGTTACGGTCAACGGGGGATGCAACGTTCTGCTGTACATTTTTTGCAGCCAAAACTTTCGTCAGCAGTTTGGAAGGCAAATTTTTCGATTGCCCCGTTTTAACCAAGAAAGCGGCAGACATTCAGCCCGCCATTTCTACAAACAAGGCACCCTAATTGTTGAAACCGGGAAGTCGCAGACCAATCTTTAGAGAATTGCGATCGCCCGGACGTACTTTAGCTTCAACCTTGCTGACTAATACAAATATGCAATATCCGATGTGTCGTGGGCTCGCATGTACGCAGTAAAGCTCTCACCGCTGTTTGTTCGACCCCCTGGTGCTCTTTGACAGCTGTATATTGCCGTATACTACCTTCGTTCAGGCAGTTTTAGCAATTAAAACTGCGCAATTCAGCTCGCGCAAAACACTGTTGCACTAATCCAGCGTTCACGCATTGTTCAACTGTAAAGTTCCATCGACCATGGGAAAAGCTCCGTTTAACAGGTTTCATTGGTGCGACGTTCTCTGTGTTCGCATTAACTGCCATGCTGCTTAGTGTACTGCATTTTCACGTCGGTCATTGGAGAAAATTGTACGGTCGCATTAATTTTATCAAATTGGCTGATTAGTCAACAAGCCAACTCATGCTTTTGTCTCAGTAGTCTTTTGAGCATAGCTTACCCTTACGTGCGTCTGTTCTCTAAAGCCTACTGAATAAGGTAAGACAAATGGATGTTTGGTACGTACCGATAACGAGGTGGCTGCTGACATGCCCGTTCTATAGTTTGTGACTCATTATTAGTCTCATACGGTGGTTGCTATCATGCATCACACTTGTAGGCAATCTTGTAGAACGCCATTTTGCGTATAGCATCTGACACAATGCCGATTACCCAAGTGTAAGGACATAAGCAGGCGATTGGATTCGTAAGGGAATTTTAATATTTGCAATGAAAATTCTTCCACTTATTGCTACTTATGATTATAAGTTAAAGCATTGCATCTAGTAATATGCTGTCTCAATTGTTTACTCATTTAGTTTATTACAGGAAACTGAGTCGCGTTACACGAGAGCAGACGTGCACTTGAATGTGCAGCGTCTCTCGTTACAGTGCGACCCATTCATATGGTTTTCCAATGTCTTACGTGTCCCGCATAAAGCGATTTCATTTGGCATCAGATTTTGCAAAGAAGAGACTTTCGCATAGGTCAGAGAACACTGTATTGCGTCTTGCCGTACGTTTAATGTCTAATTTTTGAGTGAAGAAAAGTGGGCGAAAGTTTGCAACTGTCCCTTTCACACTGCGATCGACAGTACACCTTTATTAACAATTGAAATGGAACGATGGGAAATGAAGTCCACGTGTCTGTTAGAGGGCATTGGTCTTCAATGCCTTATTATTATTACGGAAGTTGGGTTGCAATGTGTTTTCGCGCTTTCATTCTGAGCAGGCAGTTGTGTACCCGTTGAACACCTTTCATGAGAATCAGGTGATGAACGGAACTTTTGGACAAAACGTATTTCGTCGTCAGCGTGAGGTTGTGGAGTTGCTTTGCGTCTTCTTCATTGCCTTAACTCCATTGACGGAACACGTTCTTTCCAAAAGCTGCGTACAATTCTTGATTCTCATTAAATCTGCCCTACGGATGCAAACTTTTGCTGTTAGTCCATTTCTGTCTCTAATGATCAACCAATATAAGAATAGCAATGCGCTGCTAGCTTATTACTCGACTGATGTGAGCAGAGAACTATTAATATGACGCTGTTCAAGTCAAAGGTGCTTAGGTGTATCTTAGGTAAGCGTTTGCTTTATTCGTCATAATTAAAACGAGTAGGACGAACACAACGTTGACAACCTCTTACGAATGAATGGATCCATTTTTCGCACGAACTGGTTGCATAATTAGCATGAAACAGAAAAGATTTCATTGAAACCTTTTGCGTAATGTCTAGTTGCAATGGTAGCACGGCTTTATTGTCAGCTGGTTCCTTTATTAATGAATAGCTTCTGCTGACGCACTTGAGAATTCTTTGTTAGGAATCGATGCATCCTTTTAAACTCTATAATACACAATCTAAAAAGTACAATACATTTCACCAGGTTTTACCTGCTTAATTCACGCGCAGTGAACGATGGTCATTTGTCACAATTTACTAACGCACGGTGGTGGCAAGTATTGCACTCGTAAGGCAATGCAGCCACCACTGTGGGAACAGGTCATTACAGAAGCCAGCCTGGCTCTCTTGCGGTTTTAAAGTGAAAAGCAGGTTGAGAAACCGAGCTTTAAATCGTTAGCACCGTTTCGGACTTGTAGTGGCAAAAACTGTATAGTTTTCGGCAATATGAATAAATCTTGAGGATATATGAACTTTCATTAAGCATAACTAAGCCCTGACCAAGACAAGTTCATTGTTGATATACGATTTCCTAGCGCAAAATCATTCCATTAATAGCCACGTTTAAAATTAAAAGATACGAGCTCAAAGTAAACATACCCTGCGCAGTGAAATTTCTTGATCACGCTATTGCGTATGAAATTCTAACCTGGTTGAAATTTGCCACGGATTTTGCAACCCTCTGATGCACCAGTGCATTCCTTTAGAAACAAGCGATTTTCTCGTAGACATCAGCCCTACAGGTGCGCTTCAGAATCACAAACATGACATTTGAGCATTAGCAACAAATGAGTTTCTTTTGGATAGCATACATAATATAAAAAATTTCGATTAACACCGGAGTTAAGAATGAATACTCTTGGATGTACTTGCAATGTTCCGATCACATTCGAACATTTGCAATCAAACGCACGAAACGGAAGCATGCAGGAACAATATCAATAATGGAACAAGCACCATTTACACCCTTCTGAATAAACCTGGCCACACCATACGAAGAGCACAGTCTTATGAATGCTCTCCTGGTTTGGGCCCTGTTCAATATCGTGGGCACAGAAATGACCACGTAAGCTGTAAATGTTCTATCTGCAAGTTTGAAAATGTAAAGCAAGTATACCTCATCAGAGAAGTGACGATTGCCTGATGGTTGTTTGTCAATGACATGTCGGAATGCGATTGTTGATCGATACCAAGTTTGCACGTTTAAAGTTGTTCAATTAATCAAGTCACCTGCAAAGTAAACGTTTCCATACATGACAGTGCACTTCTTTGACGAACATGTCAACTTTATTAATTTCAGCGTCCTGCAGAAGCTTCAACATGCGAAGCAATTTACTCAGGAAGCCATCATTTCCAGCGGAATTGCTAAAATAAAAACTTTAAGTATGCGTCAACTACATTTGGCTAGTTGCGACGATCTGAACACGTCAATGCGCTCAGTTGGAAAAACTACTTGAACACGTAATCACCGTAATGAAGCTTTTTCATTGCGCAGCGCAAGGGTGAGGGCGTCCATATTTGCTAAAATTTATTACTGCTGATAACGATCATCGCAGAGGAGCATTTGCGCGCGAATCCTAACACCTAAACCAATGCGAAAATGCTGACATCCTCAGTTTTCAAAGAATTACAGAATTTCAATTCCTTTTTGGGAGTCGCATTTGCTCAAGTCGCCTTGTTAAATTAGTTGCTCGATTGCCATGAGCAGAAAGCGGAAGCGCCACCAAATAGCCGGACCGGCTGCCAAAGGCAAAGCAGTTAGCGTTTTGCGTACGCTTGCTAGGCAACTCTCAGAGCTGACATAGCTCTCCAGAGGCTGTTTCCCCTTATATCCCTACTTGACAAGGGGTACAGCATCTGGACTGGGTACCTACAGAGCGGGTGAGCGGGAAACACGTTTAAAAGTGGTCTGCCATAGAAAAAGCAAAATAAACGACCGATCGTGCTTTACAGCGCATGTCGCCTGCGCATCATTAACTAAATGTGTGTTTTGTTTAAAACGCGCAGCGTCGATTTAGCTTTCAGGTACGCTAAATTCAGTTGCGTTTATTCGCTTATGCAATGGGTAGCTGTCCTCTTCTGTTCAGTGGCGCATAGTGGGGCCACCACCTGAGGTTGTTACCCATTGCAGGCGCACTTGAAGAAGGAAACATGTTCAGGTGCGACTTGCAAATATATGTATGCGACTTAACAGGTATGCCGCTTAAGTAAACTGTTCGCCTACGTTAGATCGCTTTAGACACCTTAATACAATGTCCATGGTATAGTCCCCCCTAAAAAACAAAAATCGATGCTTCAATTGATGAACAGCAGCTCCAACCCGACCATTAACGTATCCTCAGTGGAATAAAAGCGTCTGCTGCCAAATTTGAAAATATAATTTTATCAGCTCGTTTAGTTCGAGGCGTCTGCTTGTCTTGCAGAAAAATAAAATTGCTCATTATTCCATCTCTTCTAAAGGAATTTGAATTGTATGCTATTGCTACGCACCATTGCTACGACTGTGAGCATACTTGCCGCTTGACGCAGTGTCAGTTTGTCTGTTGCATGTATAATTCTGCTACTTCAGCAGGAGCACGTTCAACGACCGAATGCATTTCAAAGTTTTCTCAACGCGGAGTAAAATTATCATGACAACACCTTTCTTAAGGCAAATGCGCGCTTGTGCAATTGAGGCAGCAAAAACGTGCGAAGGCGGGGTTTCCTTTAGTTCGTATTTTGTTTCCACGGTATACTCTGTATACTTATAGGTTAGTTAGTCTTATCAGAATTAAGATGGCAAATCGAAACTTTCAGAGCAAACCTGCTCCGTTATGCGCAGTTTTTCTCATACTTGAAGTAGGTCACAAAATGTTAATGTGCATTCTTTGTTCTCGTCGTCCACTTTGCAACAACGCTTGTTTCAGTCTTTTCATACTATTGCTGGGCATTCATTCTGTGAATTTAACTTATTTACAAGTTAATTCTGTAGACGATTATGGGTGGATAATAGCTAGGATTCTTGTTAATCACAAAACTGCTGATTTAAAAAATATATATCTATATATCCACATTTTTGGATTACATTGGACATCAGACTGCAGAGGGGTCACTTGCTATTCCAATCGTCACTTGTGAACATCGACTGCAGGCTAGGCAAATATAACTAGCGCTTGCACAATTAACAACTGGTCAAAGCAGGCTGCATTTGCTGAGCATACAGAAGGTAAAATTTGCATAAAGCATAGTTGAATTGTTTTTGTAGTTAGTATAGCAGTGATGTTGTTTCTCGTTGTCTATGGCCATGTTGCTGTTAGCCTTCGTCTTGTTTATATCTTCGCCGTTAATGACTGGCCTGAGCGTTGAAGCCAACTCCAAATTGCATGATGAAGTGGACTGTTCTGGAAGGCCATTCGGATGCTATGGAATTTCTGAGTGCGGTTCTGAGTACTTCTGCTGCCGAGGACAAGCGGACCCCACAATTCATCGCTGCCCCAACTCTCTGGTGTTGTCTTCTTAAACTACCCATATTCCATTTTTAGCGTTTCAGACTTGGGAGCAAAAAAGTCGCTCATGCCGATGGAGAAGCTTAACAGAAGAATGTCAAAAAAGATTTAAGAAAAACAAACGTTCAAGCGCTCCTTTCATTCAGAAAGGTGAACGCATAGTTGCGAAGTCGAACGGTGAGTGTTTCTCCCGCATGCTATTCTTTTGCAAGGTTGACGTCAACCAATCTTCAGCGTACATTTGCCGCGGAAAATCGAATGGCCGTTACGCAAATCCCGAATCATCGTGCAGCTCATTTTTCATCATTTGCGATGATGATGTCGAATATCTTGTTTCATGCACAAACGGTCGCCTTTTTAGCTCAGCGAGTGAAGGATGCTTGCCAGCTGATGAAATCAAGCAGTGCGCTGAGCCTTCGCGCGTTTTTGCGAAATACCGAGGCGAAGTTACACCGGCCAAGCTGAGTAAGTATCCCTTTGAGGACAGCATCAGAGCAAGTGAACTTAAGCTGCCCATTTGTTGTGTAGTTTTTTCGTGTGGTGGACAGGCAGACGGAAATTATGAAGACCCCAGCAATCCCTGTAGCAGGCGGTTTTTCTCCTGCTCTAAGGGAAATGCAGCCTTGCGATTTTGCCCAAAGCAGGCACGATTCGATAAGGACATAGACAAATGTAATCTGCCTGAATACACAAGAAGTTGTGGCGGCTCAACAACTATAACCAGCCTATGGACAGGAGTGACAGGGAAAAACAAGGTTGAAAGGAAGATTGAGGAACAAGCCAAAACAGCAGCTGCGTCAGCGGGTCAAAAAGGTAATAGGTCACTTTTATAAAAACCGTCCTTTTCGCTTCTTCCATTCAGTATTCAAATGCAACGATAAAGATGATGGGCAGTACCCTGATCCTGAAAGGGCATGTAGCTCTAGGTACTTTACTTGCTTGTCAGGCTTTACGTTTCCAAGGCAGTGTCCACCTTCACTTTTCTTTGATCCCGTTATGATGGCTTGCACCTTTCGCCAATACATAGCAGCATGCGGTGGAAGATCAACCACCACCACAGAAGCCACAAAAGAATCATCGTTTACCGAAATATCAGGTCTTTTAGTGGATCAGTGTTCAAATGCAATTTTTACTTATCCATTGCAGCCCCTGATTTGAACTGTGATGATCTTCCACTTGGAGTTTACGCTCATCCCAAGGATTCATGTTCACAAGTTTTCTACACTTGCGTGGGCGCCTCGAAAGCGGTCAAAATGTTCTGCCCGAATGGAACGTTCTTCGATGAGCGAAAGAGCAGTTGCAACTACCCATCTGAAATGCCGGAGTGCAGCAAGAAAAGCAATAAAACAGTCACCCAAATTGAGAATCGCGCTAGTAAGCACGTTCACGGTATGCGTCCATTTTTTTGCTGCCAAGTATGTCAAGTGAACTCAAGGAAGGTAATTCTTTTCCGGAAGACATGAACAGAACGTTTGGATATTTGGAGAAGCCGTGCTCCAAGTTTTATTATGAAATCACTAAATCGAACAGACTGCGCAAAAGGAACTGCAATGGATCATTGTTCTTTGACCTTAAAACCAGGCAGTGCCTAAGCAAGTCCAACGTCACTTCCTGCTTGAACGACAAGACTTCAAGTATGGATCTCGCCAACCGTAAGCAATGTTTCTGGCCCAGCGCTTCCTAACTACATCGTTTAGGACATCCGTTCGACTGCAAATACCTACAAAACGGGAATTATTTACCTCCGGGCATTGCTTGTCCCAACTTTTACTATCAATGCGAAGATAAGAATACCGTTCTTACTGCTTGCCCCGACGAATGGACATATCATAAAGAAAGTGACGCTTGTAAGGCAAAGCAGGATGTGCCGGGATGTACGCATTCCAAAATGACCCACTGCGAGAGGAAGGGGAATGGATTTTACCAAGACCTGCGCTACTGCTCCAAATTCCATCTCTGCCTCGACGGAGAAGATTTGAACTTCGACTGCGAGGACGGAAAGGTTTTCGAATGGCGTTCGAAAGCCTGCTTGACTGTATCCAAAGCCAGCTCGCCGTGCGGAACAAGGCGCGGTGAGATCCGACATGCCTTTGCCTGCTGCCACGTTTGCTCTGTTCAGATAAGTTCAATTGCAAAGGTAAAAGGAAGGGATATTACGCTCACGCACAGGATTGCACAAAATACTATTTTTGCAAGAATGGTAGAATGAGTCTGCTGGAATGCGAAGAAGGCCGGGCCTACCACCCAAGGAAAATGCAATGCCTACCTTTGCGCGAAGTTCCAGGTTGCGTTATACAGAAAAGCGCATCCGCAGTTGCAAGTATGTCTCAGTATCGCGTGTCTGCATTGATCGTGCTGCAGCTGAATACGCCGTCTTATTCAAATTCCAAATTTTCGCACCGCGAAACTGACACCGCATCTTTTCCCTCTTGTTTCTCGATTTAACGAAATGCCCATGTGGTGTTAGGAAGTTCACGGCGGATGGCTCTGAATGGTGATCTTAAGAAAAGGTTGCTCACATTGTTAATATTCAAAGAAGTGTTCTCTGTTGCTCCAGATGCTGTAATATAATTTCTTCAGAGTACTAAAATGAATTTTCGATAACCGTGTACACGGAATACTTCTGAGCGCCTCTGAAGAACCTGGAGCAATGGAAATGGTTAAGACTAATATTAGGTTTTGAGTAGATATTCTGTAGTACAATCATTCCTGTGTACCTTGTACCAAACGGCAACTACGTTGCAGCTGACTCTCATGTTCTTTGAATGTTCTTGTGTAGGGGGTGATGGCGCGAGTAACGTTGCGAAACATTGTTGTACGTTGTCGGTTTGAATATTACTATCCTGCGATCAGAGCATTCTAAACAGGTGCTTCTAATTTACTTCTTTTAGACAAAAGTGGACTGTGTGGAGAAGGTAGCCCAAACGCACTGATGGCTAATCCGGACTATCCTTCGGAGGCAATCCTTTGCATCAATCAGAACGCCTATTTCTTGAAATGTGGCAATGATGCGAAACCATACTTTGACCCACAGAAGCTGACGTGCGTGTCGAAGAACAAAAAGCACTCTAATGATACAAAACTGACGCCACTTTCCATAGAAAGAAAGCTACAAGGTAGTCCTAAGAATTTTAGCAGGTGTGCCAACAGGGTGTTGGAAGCATGAGGGAACGATATATTAACAAACACGCGTTATGTATCTCTTGAACTGCAAGTCCCATTTGCAATTGCCTTTTGCCATGCTCTTAAAACCCGGCTTGCTTTGTTTACTTTCACGCTTTTCGGCAAGGTACAATGCAAACTATTATTGCAGAACCACTGTTCGACTGTTCCAAAAAAATGAACGGCAGTTATGCACCCAACGAAAACGACTGCTCATCATATTTTTATGAATGTGTGAATGAAAGGCCATTTCTCGTACGTTGCCCAGAAGACATGATGTTTTCCATCAAAGAGTCTCAATGTGTCGAGTTGACTCCGCAATCTGATTGTTGGAAGCAAGTGCTAAACACGCCCTGTCACAACCGAGCGTCCGGCTTTTATCCCCATTCAAAGGACTGCAGCAAATATATCATTTGCATTGACGGTCATGAACTTATACTTAACTGCCCTGGTGAATTAGTTTACGATCCTCAGAGCAGAACATGTCTTCCCACCGTCCAGGTGGATTTACCTTGCGGTGATAGCGACATCAGTAAGCAATCAATTCTGCGTCTTAATCGCAAAATTGACTCTCGCTCTCCTTCCCTCTGCCTAGCTCCACCTTTCTTCTGCGATGAAGAAGATGATTCCGTATTTGAAGATAACACCGACCCCACACACTTCTACAGATGCACAGGCGGTAGACCGATTCGGTTTACATGTCAGGAGGGACATAAATTTAATGCAGAGGAATTGCGTTGTGAAATCGACGACAAGCTTGCTTTAATGAGTATTTATAAACGCTACGACCACTCGTGGCTTCACTTCCAATTCGTTCTTGTTTTTAGGTCCCGTAGACAAGTGCAATCTAGAGAAAAATGGGTTATATGCGGATGTTCGCAGTTGTGAATCTATGATATTCTGCACCAATGGCATTCCCTTTTTAATTAGGTGTAATGATGAGGAGAAACCCGTGTTGAATCCAGAAACTATCACCTGTGTGCCATCTTTTCCCGGTTGCGAAGCTCAATAAACGGAACGATTTGGCGCCATCCCTATTATCCAGCGAATAACTGTGATGAAGACACTAGACATGCCATGATGATACCAAATAAGAGTATCTTTGTCAGCGGAAATGGCAAGTGCAGTTCGATTCCAACAGATACGTAGAATCAGACAAGGTCTGCTTGCAAAGCTACCCGTAGACACGTTTTATTCCAGTCATACATATAGAATAATTCAGTTTTAAAGGGCGAATAACTTGAGCTAGCAGAATATTTATACAGGAAAATGAACACGGTACAAGCGTCAACATGGATTGAAACATTTTCAACTTTCTGTGAAAAAGGTTGTTTGCAATTTTTCCAAGAGAAATTGAGAAACCTACTTGATTCAATAAACTGTTCGTTCGTCGATTTTATTCTACAGAAACCATTTAACGTTGCGGCCGTTTTCATTTTATATGAAGAAGATTATGCACAGTCAGTCTGTGCCCTTTGACAGCGTGCATTATGCATACGCATCAACACGTTGAAAATGTGAGCAGTGGTTTAAATTTTGAGGTTCTTCGCTAAGCCATGCAACCCATCACGTAACGCTTCGTAGGGCTCATCAATGACAATTCAAATTCTGTAAGGTTATTCCCTGTCAATGCGATGATAGCGGACGGATCATTGTGCCGTAGATGAGAAGTGCAGTGATTGATTATGTAAAACTACAGTGTATCTTTCCGACACTGATCATTGTCGACCTAAATGTTCTACCAAGTGGAGCATGCATGGAACACAACTGTGAGCATGACCATGAACAGGAGATCGACATGTGGAACGCGTACACGCTGGATTTAGTGAAAATGAAAGAATGACTGAGCCGTCCTCTAGCCTCGCCACGCTAGGCGTTACTGAATTAGCTACGTCAGAGATATTTTCGAATGACCAGTAGTCGCATATGGGAAGTGGCTAAAGATAAAAATAAATAAGCAATGAAGTGACGTTGGAAGAAAGATCTTGTTGCAACCGCTGCCTTACACTCGTCGTGAAGCAAACCAGATCCTACTGGTTGGCTGAAGAACCATAAAGAGGCGGTTGGCATTGTTATTCGTGACAGAAAGTCAGCAGGCTCTGGCTAAATGCCACAAAAGAGGATTGCGTTTTAGGTCATCCATGGAACAACTAGGAAGTGCTTCATCGGTACTCATAGAGTTGAACTCAATACAAGCTGAAAGCTCAAGATACTTTGCGGTTGCTCAAGTCGTGTGCATCATGAATAATAAATGAAATGGGGCGCAAACAAAATGCATTTGTTTACTTCATTCGATCCCGCCGAGGCAAATTGGTGTGCCATCGCCCAGTGAAGATGCGCACATCACCCACGACAGGTGTTACGCTCAATTTGGGGCGCAACTTTTTGTAAATGTGCTCTTTTGAACAGGGAAAACGGTCATATGTGCTTTTACGATTGAATCCAGATTTGCTATGAGGTTAAGTGGATAACATTGTGGAAGGAATTGGAATATTAGAATGCAAAGGCAAGTTTTACGGCGATGGCATAGACTAGTGATTTCTTGCGCTACAAAAGTTTAATTAAACAGATCCAGGCGTTTAAGAAAGGAATGTCATTGTGACCAGCAACATGTAAATCACTATTTACTGCTTTTCGAGGGCAAAGAAGACAAAGATTTACGTTCTCCAAACAGTAATAAAAAACTTCAATCCGCCTCCTACTCTATTTCACATTGACATTTGCCTTTCTCTGTTGATATCAATATTACGTAGTTGTGAAAGTTGCGCAGCTTTTACACTTATATAAATGTTATTTATTTATGATTTTCATGAGCTTCGGTCTTGCACATCCTGAAGATCCCGACGCTATAAATTGCTTAATGCCTGGAGAAATATTTAGAAACGAATTCCCCTGCTCCACAGAACGTTCTGTTTCAATGGTCATGTACGTGGGAAGGAAATAGTTCCGACAACGAAAACAGTTGTTCAGCCTGCTTAGCTTGGCAGCGTTAAACCTGTTCCACCAATGAGCACTGAAACGTTACAACTTTAAGCAGGATGGTTTCGCTCAGCTCGTTAACACGGCGAAAAGACTGTATTGCATTCCAGAAATTGTGCGCAGTGGAAATGATTTCGTAATAGCGCCTGGTAACTTAAGGATATTTTCATCACTTGAGTAGTTGATATATCATTAATTCTGCCCCAATTCGAAGCGGTATTTCAGTGTGAATATTCGAAGAAAATTAGGTTAACATTGTCCGTCGGAATGAAAAGAATCAAAATCGTTCGGCGATTCCAGCCATCTTTACAACGAGCAATTTCTTGCAGCATCCTGCGAACAGCCATCCCCCTAAGCATAGAGCACCTTGAGCCAATTTCACGAACCTAAGTAATTGTTTTACAACATTGCGGCAACTACGCCATTTGGCTGACCGTGAGATTTTCGTGACAGCAGAAGCGGTTACAAAAAGCGCAGCAAAACTTTCTAAACGGACCAGTGGGTATGAAAAACGTAATTTTCTTGTTAGGACAGTCCATTAATCCCCGGCGATTTAACCACATGCGACCAATTTGGACATTCCTTGACCTATAAGTTTCAAATTTCTCTCGTAATATGTTGAAGGGTTCAGCAGTGCCTCAATTGAAAACGTGCCAAGGCAGAATGGAGATACAATTTTGAGTAATAAAATCAGCGTCAACAAATAGAGTCTCCCTTTGGAATGTACCGATGATACTTCCCGGATGTTCCAATGCACACTTAAGGAAGTGCATTGAAAAGTGAAAACAGTTTGCATAAGGCAATCATATTTCATGCTTATAGACCTCCTACGGATAGGAAAGAGGGTAGGAAGAAGAATTTCGTGCCATCATTTTCAAATATTTTGAGTCAGGCGCGCTCTCTCTCTCTCTTTATATGCAAGTATATAAGCAATTTATTAATTTGTACAAACTTCGCATTTCAAGATCAAACACTGTGCATTTTTAAGGAGACAAAAGACCCACTTCTTAATCATGCACACACGCGCATGCACGTATAACTTGTATGGTATAAGTTCATGCTTTTATAAAGAACTGAATCCCTGTCAGTTCGTCAATTTCTCTTTCAGTTATTAATACAGCCACTGACAATTAACAGTACTGCATAAATGATGTCCTACTGGCGACTAATGGAGTATTAAAAAAGGCCAATGGCATATGAATGAGAGAGGATTATGCAATTGCGGAGAAGTCAAAGCATACGTTCATAAAAATTATTTAACGTAACTAAACTTGCTTAAGCTATATATATATATATATATATATATATATATATATATATATATATATATAGATATATATATATTATATATATATATATATATATATAATATATATATATATATATATATATATATATATTATATATATATATATATATATATATATATATATATAAGTACACGCTGATGACGGGACTAGGAAGTGTCCCAAAAGCTACGCGCTATCTTGTGTGTCTTTAACGGGATCAAAGCCGTGTGGTTCAAATAAAAAAGATGAGAACATATCCCGTGTTCAGAAAACCCTATTTTTAATATATATATATATATATATATATATATATATATATATATATATATATATATATATATATATATTATATATATATATATATATATATATATATATATATATATATATGAAGTTGTGTGAAAACGGCAGAATACCCGTTCATCAATGCTTTACTTCAAATAGCGTAGCTTTCGGGACCTCTCTTGGTCCCGTCTTCAGCGCAAATTCTGAACTCAGCGTATCACGTGAGTACAACCTCACAATATGAAACTGAAACCCGTGAGAAATCCAGTATTCAACTACATATGAAGTTTCTTCATTCTTCTCTTTATACGGGGGTAATAATAATTTCAAATAAAGTTTATGCACGGTATACACCCCGTTTTTTTGTAAAAACCTTTTACTTGCGGTCGTCGCTAGCCTGGACGGTCTAGCGGTTGAGCTTGCTGAACCGTTGACCGGCAGGGCAGTCTACACATTGTTTGTGTTCGCCTGATGACGGGTACAGAAGTGGTACCCGAAAGCTTGCGCAAGTAAAAGGTTTCTACGAAAAAAACAGGGTGTATACCGTGCATAAACTTTATTTGAAAATACATATGAAGTTGTCTTTTCACGGATTTCTCCCGTTTTGTTTCGCGTACGTTGAAAGATCTACAAGTAAACTGACACGGTCTCCCTACCAATGGATGGATGAGAGTGGTTATATGAGGACACGGTCAGAAAACGTACAGGAGCCCATGGGTGGCTATGTTCGCTCGCTGAAGACGGAACTCGAGCGTTAAGAAATATTAGAGTGGAAACCTCTACGTTTTCTGACCGTGTCCTCTTATAACCACTCTCATCCATCCGTTGGTAGGGAGATCGTGTCGGTTTACTTATAGATCTTTCAACGTACAAGAAACTAAACGGGAGAAATCCGTGAAAAGACAACTTCATGAAAATCTAAGCCCCCGTTAAAAGACATCCTGTCTTTCGATATATATATTTTATTTATTTATTTATTTATTTGTGAAAAAATATGAAAAGATACGGTATCCTTGTTCAACGAGCTTTAATAGGCGAAGCTTTCGGAACGTACGTGTTCCGTCATCAGCGCGATTCAAAGTGTTCTGAATGAATCTGAATGTTCTGAATCGGAACACTTTGAATCGCGCTGATGACGGAACACGTACGTTCCGAAAGCTTCGCCTATTAAAGCTCGTTGAACAAGGATATTGATACCGTATCTTTTCATATTTTTTCATAAGTATGAGACACCTTGTTACTAATTCCTCTTGCTTCAAGATCATATATATATATATATATGCTTCGATATTACCAGTTGACACTTGCTCCATTATTCAATGCAACTATCATACAAATATGGCAAACTTCAAGAACCTGTTTAACGAGGATATATCTCGCATCAGTTCAGTCCACTTCTGACATTCATGCTTCGTGATAGGAAGATATAGGAGTCAATAAAGGACATAAATTATAAGCTGACAATAAAGGTAATTAATTACACGCCGACGTAACGCTACCTGCCTAGCCACGGTTAATTAATCAGTGAATGTTTGATGAATTGGAGTAAGCCTGGCATTTGTAGTGGGCAAGGATTCATGCGACTTGGCTGAACGAAAAGGTTCATTCCCAGCCCAAAACGAAGTGCCAACGTTTCGACCCCCATTTGAACTGCTTGCATCGCCTTTCTTGTATCCCTGATCATATCCGTTTAGCCGTTGCCGACGAAAGCAGCAAACATGATGACCAGCATACCTGGCAATGAGTGCTTGGACGAGTTGTGTACACCTTCCAACTTGTGCAGCTGTAACATCTTCTGAGCAAGCGGAGGCTCCCAGCATTACCTAATGTGCTTGATACATTAGTCCTTAACGGTTTAAGGGAATCCTGAGCAGCAAATTGCATAAGCGTAAATGTGATGCATTTTCGGACAGTTCTAGCTCAGGTCGGAAAGGATTAAGTAAGGACTTGATATATAACGCTACAACGTTATGAAGGTATGGCATTTCAAGCGAAAAGTGACAAATTCCATGTATGTCGCTTGAATAAGGTTATGACAGTTTACAGATGTGCCCCACATTTCTGTTCCGCCCATGTGGCCAAATGATGGAGCGGCTGCATATTTTAATAATATTGCCTTGGCATTGCTCATAACTACTCCAATTGGAAAGGTCTGATAAATCAAAAGCTGCCGATCATGAGGTATAAGAACCTGTTTTCCTCAGAACATGCTTGAGGCAATGGAAGCATATTTTCAACTGAAAGGGCTATCTCGCTTCCCATTTCAGAGCGCAAGTTGTTCACGGCGACTGTGATTGATCAGAGCACTCTCTGGCCAGCAGTGACAAATGCCGCTTTGTTGAACAGGTTGTTTCAAGAAGACCGCCCAGTGAATAAAAAGAGCGCAGGAAAGATCAAGTGCAGACACTGGTATATCAACTACGTCTGTTCAGTGCCGGCGTCATCTCCAATCATTTAGCGCCTAGCATTCAGCAGTCCTTCTCCTCTTGTTACGAGCTTAGTGGCTATTCGAGTGTCTACTACCTTCTTAACAATGCATCTTCCGTATCTCCTTCCACTCATGGTACGTCTTTTCACTGGAAAGCTTACGTGTGATATTAGTTTCCCCTATTGCCGCAAACAGCGGCTTCCTAATTCAAGTTGCTGAATACTAACACTGTCGGTAACTTTAAGGTACCGCATGTCCTTCTAACTTCAGAATATTGCATCTACTTGCAGCAAGTGTACAGCTTCCTTTAATTATTGCAACTAGTAATCCGCTAATATGCATAGCGGAATTATGGAATTACTAAAAACACATTAGGAATTGGCTTTCCTCTTAATCTGCAATGCTCAAGCATGATGCTGTAAAACCTTTACGGATGTTCTTCACGAGGATTAGAAATTCTGTTTCTGTAATATTTTTCTACTACAACTGCTGACTGCATGACAGAATTGGGTAATGTGTTTTATTTATCATGACAGGCATGCACTACACTGCGTTTGTCGCCCAAAACGCAAAGCGAAAATGTATTTGTAGCTCTTCTTTCCCCGCATGCGTTTTTCAAAACTGCCTACTTATGGATGAAACTTCTTCTACCCATCATGCTTGTAAGAAAACTGCGCTGGCATGCTTTTGAGTTACCGTCGTAAGATTAAGGACGTTTAATCTTTACTTGGACGATCTCGTTTAGCTACCTTTGCTCGTCACCTGCATTCCCGATAACGACCATGGATTACATGGTAAGTAGCACAAACAATTTTTCTCTACTTCCTCGCAAATATGGCAACCTGCCTTCCCTTTCTTCGTCTTCGCAGTCGTCCTTTGAGTTTCACCGTGAATTTAACCATTAATAGTCGTGGACTGTGAAAACGGATACGAGATTTTGAGCAACCAAAAATGCAGTATAAAACTTGAAATAGCGCCTCAGGATGACTGCCACCTTTGCATTTTAAATTGTTTCACAGTTACCAGCACTGACTAAATTTCGCAAATTGTGCAATTTTCTACCGGAATATTTTACAGAACTGCAAACTATTCACTGAGCGTAATTCGATTCCACTGAAAAGTCAGTTCATGGAATAAATGATTAAAGCGAATATTTGTTTCATCGACGGGGCGAGCATCTGTAGAGTGGTTAAGTTGCGCGAAAACAGGGAATTACTGTTGTATGCAATTGTAGAGTCTGGCACAGCATCAATGTGCTCGTATTCTTTGCTCAGCTGCCTGAGTTTGCTCGGCTATCAATAGTGTTACATCATAGTAAAGGTCATCATCATCAAGTATGACTTAGCGTGACGGTGTTCTCATCGTGAAGAGAAGAACTGCATAAGATAGATTCTATCAGAAAGAGAAAGGAGTTGATTTCGATGCACCTTTCGATGTTACTAGTTCAGGTCAACAAAGTTGTAACTCCACAGGCAGCACTTCTTGTCGCTCTCTCCTTAACCTAAATTGGAGGGAACAATTCATGGGGGCATGTTTATTATCAATTTTTATCTTTAAGTAAAGGTCCTGTAACGTTTACGCATCGGCTCTCAAAGGGAAAATTACTGTTCGCAACGAAGCATTTCGGAATTCACGTACGTCACCGATGCACAGTGTCCTCTGTAGATGTTACCCTTGCTGAAGGCCTACGCTAAGTAAACGTTGGAACTCGAAATCACCTTGCAACAATAGCGTTCTCATTTTAGCAAGTACTAGCGCTCACGGTTAAGTCAGAATCAATAATTAATGGCTCAGATGTTCACGCCAACTAAGTAGAGTGAAAGGTATCGTTTATGTTCCCTTAACCTCTACCTCAAAGCTTCATTGAGAAATTCCTGGGAATGGTTTTTAATTTGGAGGTCAACATTTACACCTGCGGGTATGTCAGCAAGTGATTACCTCACGCAGGCAGACCATTTGCAAGCAACTTAGGTAAAAATTTATTCAAACTTTGCGTGAGTTCCTGGTTGAGACCATTGGTTTGACCTCAATAGCCTCACAATTCATCGCATGCGTAATGAGAAGGTGCTCATTTAAATTGATTACATAAAATTTATGTAGGCATTAGCTGAACAAGGAATTGCCTAGGCGTGGTCAATTGCGACAAAGAAAGCTTCGCTTCCAAAAGTCACCCTTCGCTAAAGACCAAAGCATTATGTTTCTAACTATGTTATTTTATTCAATTAGTCCGTTGACCTATTTGCACAGGCAAAGCAATTCTGTACTTTTAGTTGTAACCATTTACCACGTTTGTATTTTGACTATACCGGAAGATCAAGCCAAGATAGGTCCACGCTACGGTAGCATTTGTCACAGTGGTTTTAAAACAAGCAAAGCTAAGATGAGCTTACCAGTAACAAAAAACGAATAACCGATGCAGCGCCAATAAGAATGTTAGGCATTTGCACCTATGTAATGGTTGCGCGAGCTGGTAACACAGTTGGGATCTCTGACGTAATGTCAAAATGGACAATTCCAAAATCAGTTGTACTATTGCTATTTAAAGCCTTTACCTCCTGGATTTGTAGGATATCAGTCCGGTCTGAGCTGACGTTACGGTTAGGCAAGATGACCAAAGGTCGTGCATTTGTCACAGCGGCTAAGCAGAAAATGGGTTGCTGTATTTCAATAATGGAACAATGATCAGCATAGTATGAGGCTAAGAAATCTGCAAATGATTTTCGCACTGAGGAGCTCCTGTGGGAGACAGGAAGCCTGTTTAGCTGATACAATAGGACCATTAAGTGTCGTGATGGCAAATGCGTGCCATGGTTGGCCTTCTAAACTACTTTTAAGTTGCATCACGATGGACACCTGCCAGTTAGAAAACTTGTTTCACCAGCAGGTGGTCGTTGAGCTGACTCAACGTGTACGATGAAAAATTGCATTCCATTGAATAAATCTGGAATAGGTTGCAACCTACTCGAAAAGAACGCAATTAAACACCTCACAAACAACTGGTCCGTTAAGGCGTGAGAAGAATAACTTCTCGCTGAATCATGCTGCTGCCTGTATAACTTTGAACTAATTCGTGAACAATAGTTAAAAACTGCTTTCGCATGACTATAGATTTACCAAACCTATGTTTTCCATATGTATGCACAATAAATAGCAATAGGAGTACATAAGAACTAAATGACCCAAATGATGTAATGAAGTTATTAACACTACGATTAGGCAAATGTTTCCCACAATCTGTAAAACTCTGTACACTGAGACCAAAAATATGAAGTCAAAAAGTGCTGTTAGCATTCTTTGCTTTATTCCTTTATTAATCATCGTTTGGTCGTATTCCGCCTTTCCAGTTTTGATACCTGTAATAAATGCAAGCAGAATGTATCACGGATTTCCCCCGTTAAGTAAAAGCCTTTTATTACCAGAAAAGGCACATGAGCTTTCGGCTACCACTCTTGTAGCCGTCTTCAGTGCAGTAAAAGTAAAAATAAAACATGTCTACTGTCCAGCCAGTCACGGTTCAGCAAGCTCCTCTGCTAGACCGTCCGGGTTGGCGACATCAACTATCAGGTACTACCCTTGTACCCGTCAAGCCTCTGTCGCCCACCCAGTCAGCCCTGCAGAGAGCGAGCATCCCCACCGACCGACCGGGACAGTGACGCAACACAAAATGAATATTGAGGCAGCGGCAGTAGCTTCCCGAACCCGTCTATAGTCTCTTTAAACTGCGGGTTTTAAAGTCCTTTCTTGGTGGTGGTCTTCTTTCTTCCTTTTTTTCCCTTTCCGATCTTTCTGCCCTTTTCTGCCGTTGCCAAGTCCAGTCCGGTAGAGTCCAGTTCGGTAGAGTCCAGTGCCCCGTGCAGCACGTTTCATATAGCAAATTTTTTCTTTTTTTACGGGGTTGATGCATATATGCAAGCAGAATGTATCACGGATTTCCCCCGTTAAGTAAAAGCCTTTTATTACCAGAAAAGGCACATGAGCTTTCGGCTACCACTCTTGTAGCCGTCTTCAGTGCAGTAAAAGTAAAATGATAGTTGATGTCGCCAACCCGGACGGTCTAGCAGAGGAGCTTGCTGAACCGTGACTGGCTGGACAGTAGACATGTTTTATTTTTACTTTTACTGCACTGAAGACGGCTACAAGAGTGGTAGCCGAAAGCTCATGTGCCTTTTCTGGTAATAAAAGGCTTTTACTTAACGGGGGAAATCCGTGATACATTCTGCTTGCATATATGCATCAACCCCGTAAAAAAAGAAAAAATTTGCTATATGAAACGTGCTGCACGGGGCACTGGACTCTACCGAACTGGACTCTACCGGACTGGACTTGGCAACGGCAGAAAAGGGCAGAAAGATCGGAAAGGGAAAAAAAGGAAGAAAGAAGACCACCACCAAGAAAGGACTTTAAAACCCGCAGTTTAAAGAGACTATAGACGGGTTCGGGAAGCTACTGCCGCTGCCTCAATATTCATTTTGTGTTGCGTCACTGTCCCGGTCGGTCGGTGGGGATGCTCGCTCTCTGCAGGGCTGACTGGGTGGGCGACAGAGGCTTGACGGGTACAAGGGTAGTACCTGATAGTTGATGTCGCCAACCCGGACGGTCTAGCAGAGGAGCTTGCTGAACCGTGACTGGCTGGACAGTAGACATGTTTTATTTTTACTTTTACTGCACTGAAGACGGCTACAAGAGTGGTAGCCGAAAGCTCATGTGCCTTTTCTGGTAATAAAAGGCTTTTACTTAACGGGGGAAATCCGTGATACATTCTGCTTGCATATATGCATCAACCCCGTAAAAAAAGAAAAAATTTGCTACCTGTAATAAATCTGCAAACGCCCTGCCAGCGGATGGATGGGCGCTTATTAGAAATATCACAGGTCGAAGCTCTTATTGTAGCTTTCGGAACGCCCTGGTTCCATCGTCAGCGATCTGGCGAAATGGCTGCCGCCAGATGGCTGACGATGGAACCTTTTCGCCAGATCGCTGACGACGGAACCAGGAGTTCTACGAAATACCAGAGTTCGAACAATCGAACTGAACGAAGTCATCATCCTTTGGCTTAACTCATTTCACTCCTGACAGCCAATCAACAATGGAAACGTATCCAGTAATAAAACTCTGAGCACTATTGCTCAGTGAGACACGTACTAATATTAATAATATCTTCAGTCCAGGCTGGTTGCAAGTTGCTTTCTGTATGCTATTTTGCAGTATGTGTAAATTCTCGGCGGCCGTTATAGCGTACAGTAGTTTCCCAGAACTAAAGTCATGTGTCTGCATGATTTAGGAGCGGAGTGTCAAAAAAAGCCAGTCGACATAGTATTTGTGTTCGACAGTTCGCAGAGCGTTGAGGAGGTGTTCGAGAATCAAAAATCAGTGGTTGAGCGCCTCATCAGTAACCTGAACATAGACCCATTCGGATCCCTAGTTGGCCTGGTGGAGTACAGCCGTTACAATAAGCTATTGCTTCCCATTAGTACAGCTCAAAATATCGACCAAGTGAAGGAGGTGTTCCAAAAACTGAGCCATATCGGTGGTTATACACTTACTGCCGATGCAATTAAAAGTGGCATCGACGAAATGCATCAAGGAGGAAGGCCCGGCGCTGAGAAGCTTTTTGTGTTGGTCACAGACGGCCACTCTTTCGACAAATGGTCACTTGTGCTCGATACGGCAAGCAGTTTGCACAATACCGGCTCAAAGGTGATAATTATTGCACTGGCGGATAGTATATACATGCCTGAACTCATTGAATATGCGGGAACGAACGGTGTCATATTCACGAAGCAAAACGTTAGCCAGGTGGATGGCATCTTCGTCGATCTTACGTCCAGCGGTTGCAGGCCTGAACCATCAAGACCAAGTGCGGATGAAGGTCATAACTTTTCAGGGATAATTTTCAAAATCCTCTAATGTCCCTTTGCAGACTGCGCTGTTGACATTCTTTTCATTCTTGACAGTTCTGGAAGCGTTTCAGACGACATCAGTGTAGAGAAGGAGTTCATAAAGACCGTGATTAAAGAATTGACAATTCGCCCGACGGCGCATCGGGTTGCTTTAATAGAATTCAGCGATATCAACAGACAGGAAGAGATATTCGACTTCGCCCGTTACAAGGACAAGGCCTCCCTGCTCAAGGCTGTTGACGGTAAATGAGGCGGATGCTTTGATTTCGTCGTTCAGTTCCATGGTTACATATTAGCTGTGTCGTTCTTCTCGGGCGCAACGTTCCTTGGAAGGGCCTTAACGTTCGCGCAGCAAACCATCAAGAAGAGAAGGAAGAACGTGAGATTAATCATCTTCGTCCTCAGTGACAGCATAACCTACGACGACGCAGCCGAGCCAGCACGTACCCTCAGGGAGTTACCAAACACCCACGTGGTCGCTATTGGATTTAAACACCCGGTTGATAGGTAAGTGACATAGTTAAAGCAACACGCGTTTTTAGTACGAGAAATTCTGACGCCACATCTTGAAAAGACTTGAAGACACGTGAATATTTTGAAGCATCCCAACATTCAATAAGTTTCAATGTTTGTAACGGGATTTTTTCATAGTTCCTTTTCATTAGTTTTCACGGATTTTTTCACGGTTCGGAGTGCGCTGAACCAAAGACTGCCTCGTCAGTGATCATTATACGCTGATGACGGACCGGGTTAGGTCCGTAAGCTACGTTTGCTTTATTAAACGAGAAATAAAGCATTTTTACTCAAAACGGGATAAAAATCCGTGAAAAAATAATGAAAAGGGACCTCCGAACATTGTTGCAAAACAGTTATAATTAATACTTAACAGTTTTCTCGTAGCATAATCACCAGGCAACGTGGACACTTCAAAGCATTTGAACATTTTACAAACGTTGTCAGTCCTTACGCCATGTACAGTTCCTTAAGTGCGAGAATGAGAAAAAGCTTACTAGTGTGTTCAGATTTTACATTATAACAATAATATCAGTTATGTCAAAATACGGCAAACACCCGTTGACAAAGTTTTTATTATTTGCGAAGCTTTCGGGACTGCTCTTTGTCCAGTCCTCGGCGCAGGTGTCTATCCCAAGTGAAATTATCGACAAAACATGGGGCTGTAGAGTACGTTAAACTGGAGAATCATTGTATTCTTTAAACTTTTTCTTCTTTTCTTCAATGTAACCCGTTGAACTTTAAAGTGCTCTTGTTTGTCAATGTCTTCATAACACATTTCCTGTATTGCTGCCTTTTTACTGTGATCCTTCTTTTCTTTTTGAAGATGGTGTGACTCAAGCTTTCAAGTTTTTTCATGTTTGTTGTTTCAATTTGCGGGTTTGGTGGAATAAACTGAAACAACAAACGCATGAATAAACTTGAAAGCTTGAGTCACACCACCTTCAAAAAGAAAAGATGGATCACATTAGAAAGACAGAAATACAAGAAATGTATTATGATGACATTGACAAACAAGATCTCTTTAAAGTCCAACGGGTTACATTGAAGAAAAGGAGAAAAAGTTTAAAAAATACAATGATTCTCCAGTTTAAAATACTCTACGGCCCCATGTTTTGTCGATAATTTCACTTGGGATAGACACATGCGCTGAGGACGGGACAAAGAACAGTCCCGAAAGCTTCGCAAAGAATAAAAACTTTGTCAGCGGGTGTTTGCCGTATTTTGACATAATGAAACTTAAACCCGTCAGAATTCCTTTTTTCCAATAATATCAGTTGACTTAAAATCTGGACTCAGTTACCGCATTACCACATGTCGCTAACAATCTTTAAAAAGTTTCTGCCCACTGTGGTTCATTTCTGGAAGAAGGAACCATTATCCAGTTGCTATTCTACATTATGTACGATTTGGAAAAGCCAAGCTTCACCTGTGGTCAAGCGCCACTGCAAATAGCGTCCAGCTTACGCCCCCTTGCACATTCTTGGTCTTTGCAGGCCAGAGCTCGTTCTCATTGCCGGTTCATCAAACCAAACGTTCACCCATCTTGACTTGACCAAAGTAAAACAGCGCATTATTGGGTCAAGCTTGTACTGTGGAGGAGGTCCGGAAGGTGTGAATTAAAAGAAAGTGTCCATTAGCAGATGTTTGACTCTCGCTCTCTTTAGTATCATACGCAAGTCCTGAAGAAGAATATGAACCAGCAAAGATAGCTGAGGGTGAAGCAACTCAGTCGCTGGCTGTGCACAAAGTTGTTGTTCCCGTTCATGCCGAAGAATTTGAAAAGTACTACAGCGGAGGTACTGAGAAGAGTTTATGCGACGAAATAAGTATGCCTGCTTGTTAAACCAGTATGCAAATTATTGATCCTTGAGAGCGGCCTTTTCCAGACGGGCCTTCCAATGTCATTATACTTTTGGATTCTTCAAAATCGGTCAGGTCGGTGGAAAGTCGGCGTGAGGCAGCAATGCAGCTAGTTTTCAAACTGCTCAATGGTCACTTGAATGTACAAGTAACAGTCGCTCAGCATCCGTCTCTGCAGGGAGCCGGAAGTTTGAGCCGACGGCTGAGCAACTACGCTGACAATTGCCTTATCAACCAGCCAAAAACAGACGCACCGAAAAAATTTGCCTCTGTTGTATATGTAACCAGCGAAAGCAGTGCTGAATCCCTGGCAGCAAAGCTAAACCGTCTTGAAGCTCCTAACCTGAATGTATACTTCTTGGCCACCGACGGTGACGACAGCGCCTCCACAGAGATTAGAAAAGCTAGCAGGGACGGTGTCATCTTCCGAAGATGCGATGTCGGTGCTCTTTACGAGGAATTACTAAAGAATGCCAGCTGCCTGTAAGATTGAAATGTTTAAGCAGCCAACAGAGGGGCATACTGTATGATCACTTGTTCCGCATTGTTTGAGTAAAAGAAATTAATAGTATACTTCGAATTTTGCTGTCTGTGGGATTCATCCAAGTACTTTCAAACCAAACGTTAATAATATTAATGTTAATAGCTGAATGTTGATATCACTACGTATAATCGTTTGTCTTTCCAAATGCTTTTGCCCAAATAGGTGCGCACGTCGCAAACGATAAGTCCTCCCTGTAACCATGTACCCTGTGAACGCTCTATCGCGCAGCAAGCTTTATTTCACACTCTGCACAGGAAATGAATGCATAGCGTCTTCGTTTCTCGAATGTGTAGGCTTTCTACACTCTTGTTCTCAACAAATTAATATCAATAGTTGCAAGCATTAGGACGGGATATTTGAGGGTTACCTCACAATATCCTTGCTATCTACAATTCAGCTAATTTGTGTTAACAGCAAGCGTCTTTTCAGGAGCAAATGCTTTTTATGCCGACATATTTGCCGCACAAAACTATTTCCAAGTACCTGAACATCATGCCGTTCTGCTGTGCTAATTTTTTACTCAGCAGGGCAGTGTTCAAAAATGAGAAACTTAATGCTCTCACGATAACGAGTATTAAATACACGCCATTTTTGAGCTTTTCAATCATACTACAGCTTCATAAATAAGCCATGTTCCACTGTTGATTAGAGTGATTGTACCATCCACTGTGGTTATTCAGCATGGTCATAATTGCGTCTGAGCAAAACTGAATGCTACCGAACGTCCGAATATATTTTTGGAGCTCACAGAACAATTATGTTCAGTCATCAGCAACTCTTACACCACAATATGGTCCGGAAATTACCGTAAAATTTCCTGACCAGCAATTCCTTTTCTTCCTGATGCACAATTACGAACGAGTGGTTTCCATATTCACTGTTTTTCTCTCTTTGACTGATCTAGTTGTTCAGCTAGCAGTTGTATTAGAATGAACAAAGGTTAAGGCAAAGCCTTGAATATGGCATTTGTACATTAACATGTGAACAAATGCAAGTTTAAATACCCCGTTTTCTCTTACGCTGATGGCCACAAGTCCTCATAGAATGATTTTCCAATGATAATTTGCCGTTAGTTTATCTCCTCTTTTTCAGCCCCCAGGAATTTTTCCTCCACTTCTCAAATACCGAAATTACCTTCATTCTAAGCGTAATAGCCAAAGGTATTAATATTTGACAATTGCACTGCCGATTCATTTTTGAATACAGCACGCACCGATTTCTCAACTGCTATAAACGCTCTAGTGACAGAAGAATTGGCAGCTGTTGGTCATTGTAAATCAATAATATTCTTAACGTTATCTTTTGACTGGAGATTATCACACATAACTCGATTCCACTCACACGCCAGCTTGCGCCCGGCATAAAAACGTGACATCAGATCATTCCAAGTGAAAGGACGCCATAAAACGATCGAAATTATAAAGAAACGCGAGCACTTACAAGGCAGGTTGTTCTATTCATCGTAGCACTTAATTATTAATGAAGACTTTCCATTCACTAACATGTGCATCAATTGTTGACTCTTTTTGTTTATCGCTATGAATGGGCTCACGTTATACGGGAGCAGAATTGCAGGCGATCATAGTCGCTCCTGCTGTAACGCGAATCGTTAAGGCCTTTTGTCTCAAACCGTCGTTTTCCGGTTTTACATTTTCTGTGCAACGTGCTTTTCGCTTAACGCGTTTTTCAGAGAAAAAGCTTTCGCGTTATGCAGGGAACCGTTGCACATTAACAACGATTACTCATTTTTAGCAGAGGGCAATCCTAATAACGAAAACTAGGAAGATACTATTAATAACTCTGACAGTAGGCGCTTCTGGTATGCATTTTTATTCATGAACACATCACCGCCTTTCGTTGATATGCCTATTTGCAACTTAACACAACTTAAAACGCTATGTCGCCCAACTCTGAATGGGCGTAACTTCGCAGAATTCTTGCACTGCCAACTGAGTATACTATGAAACGCGTTGCCACCCGCCATGCTCGTTTCTCCCATGGTGATGTACACCTATACCTCGCTATAATTGCCCCTCGCTTTATTGCGCCTCGCTATAATTGCGCCC
Source organism: Trichuris muris (assembly GCA_000612645.2). Taxonomy (NCBI): domain Eukaryota; kingdom Metazoa; phylum Nematoda; class Enoplea; order Trichinellida; family Trichuridae; genus Trichuris; species Trichuris muris. The sequence goes on along the minus strand of CBXJ02000282.1, from coordinate 23,382,368 downwards.
GCGGCGCCTGCAAGATGGACTATGTAAAGTGGGTGTCGGTCCGCGCTGGACAGTTCATCTCTATTCTTCGAAGCGAGGATACTCAAACGTAGGCGGTTGAGCGTCCTGTTAGGCAGCTGACGGTTTCAGTGATGGAAATAGCTATTGCGCAATAGCCACCTAACTTTGGACGACCTTGACGGGCTATCGTGTCGAGCTATGAACGAAATAAAAACGCTTCTTTACGAGCGTGTTGCCAAGCGCTTTAGTGCGACTTCTACGCAGACGACAAATCGAGAGAACTCTGCGAGGACTGATTAACAAGGTACGTATGCAGCGGAGCTTTGCGCACAGTCCTCCTTGTTACGACCCTCTTAATACGGTAGCCTATTCCATTCCGATAAACCGTAGAGCAATGGCGTCCAGGAGACCGAACGAAAAGAAGAACAAAACATCTCTCAGTTTGGAGGAAAAGCTAGACATGATAAGGCTTTTGAACAGCCGTCCACATCGAGGCAAGGACTTGTGCCACAGATATTACTACGACTCGCTAAGAGTTCGGATAGTGAATAGTAATTTTTTAGCAATAAAGATGTGTTATCTACGGCAATTGCGCTGTCTCAGTCTCATTGCACATACAGTGGAGGAGCTAGGTCTTCTTGACCAGGACAACTGTACTCCAGCGCTAGGAAACAAAAATCTCACCTGATCCGCTTTATTGCGATAATCGTTTTGTTGCGGTGGTCTGGAACCAATTGTGCAACTATAGCGAGGTATAGGTGTATGCTATTTCTTGGAACTTCGAAGCTTACTCCACAGTTACATCGCGAAGTCGCCGTTCTTGCATTAATCTTAAAGCTCGCTTTCAACTTTATCAATGCGATGCTTTTGTAAATTTCATTCGCAGCATGCAGTCGCAAAGTTAAAATCCAAAAATTGAACAAAAACGGTGCCTTTTGGAAGATGTAACTTCGTACAGGCTCGTGTAATCTCATGCTTTCTTTCTTCTTTACGTGCAACCTGTGTATGGATAAAAAAAAGTTTAATTTGGCACTTACCCAAACGACGAAGCTTTCGGGAGAACCGATTCCCATCGTCAGAGTCAAATATGATCAGTCAAACGCGAAGTAACGGTCTTATAAATGGATGAGGACGGGTAAACATAGGTTGGAAAACATTGGCGAAGTGGGGGTCAACCCATTTTCGGTAATATAAGATCGATAATATAGGTTGGTAACAAACACTGCACTGGTTGTTACCAACCTATGTTATCGATCTAATATTACTGGATATGCGTTGACCCCAACTTTGCCAATGTTTTCGAACCTATGTTTGCCCGACCTCATCCATTTATAAGACCGTTACTTCGCGTTTGACTGATCATATTTGACGCTGACGATGGGAATCGGTTCTCCCGGAAGTTACGTCGTTTGGGTAAGTGCCCAATTAAACTTTTTTATCCATACACAGGCTGCACGTAAAGAAGAAAGAAAGCAAAAACGATGCCTTCAAAAATTATTGAATTTAGCTAATGCAAATTGGCTGTGCACTCGAAATGCTTTTGGTTTGCAACTTGGCCTTTCTTGCTAACCGGTTGCCATGGTAATTGTATCAGCAACAGAGCGCCAGATATGGCAAAGTTCAAGTCCGCTTGAGGTTTGAAAAACAGTTTCATTCCTACTCATCTCTTGAAGTAAAATAATATGAGGCTAGTTGAAAGGTGGGATTTGGGTTCTCCCCATTGAAGCCACTGCGAAATAGGCACTCTCGCTGTGCCATATGGACAGACACATCATATATATATATATATATATATATATATATATATATATATATATATATATATATATATATATATATATATATATATACTTACTGAAGACGGGACAAGGTCAGTTCTGGAAGCTCCGTGTCATTTTGCTTAAGATTTAACGGGATGGAAGCTATGTTTTTGGAATAAGCAAATGTGTGTGCGTTTGCGTACAATAGGGTCTGCGTACTCACAGAGGTTCCGTTCCAAGTCTTACTGCTGTTATTAGCAAACGCTTTATGACGCAATACGCACCGTAATTTTGCGACAAATGCGTCAATAACAAATCAGGCTGGAGCCAATATGTTAATAATACATTAGGTTTGCTTCTGTTATTTCAGGCACTATTGCTGATTACTGAATGCATTTTTATTAATGTAATGCACTTTTTAAAGAGTTAAGTCCGCTGTCTGAGCTTATGCATTGATTTACTCTGTTTATTCCAGTTCATTTTTCACTGGCACAGTTAAAAGTAAGAATAAGCTAATTTGAGCGATCTTATTGTGCATCTTACGTATTGTAAGATAATCAGAGGTTCTACAATGGATCTTGTCCAGGGAGCTTTCAACCTACACCCTCATTTCAAGAATTTCGTGACGGAGAGTCGCGTGTTGGAAATGAAAATGAGGTGAATCATGGTGAACGTTCACGCTTAAGCACGGGCGCTAAGAAAATCTGCTGATGCATGCATGCAACGAGATTGCTGGGAAGTATACTGTAACTTTACCGTGCATATGAAAAACAACAGAAATATGTGCGGGACAAGTACGGATTAGCGAGAAACGACTGCACGTAACGATGACATTGAGTCTGCAGTCAGATGGCGGACTATTTGATAATTTGTTATAGCTTTTGTTTTGAGATATGAGGGTGACAGGAAGATACCATAGATAAGTGAAACCGCAGACATTGAGTTCATATTGCCTGCGTATATGGCACGCTCAAAGTCCAAAATAAGCACCACGTTAACAGAAAATAGCAAGCAATAGCTGATGTGCTAATAGGATTCTTCCAGTCAGTGTAACATGTTGAAGTAAACAATCCAGCGGCTTTTATCGAAAGCACACGGAAAGCTTTTGCATTTGCTCTTTGTTTGTTCACAAGAAAAGGCAAGAGTCACCTGAATCCCTCAAAAGGTTACGAACAGCCAGTTGAGGAAGATTTTCACTTATTTCTTGCTAATCCAGTTTCAAAGTAGACCTTCCGATATAAGCTGCACAACTCCTGCCTGCGGCTAGCTGCTGTGCATGACGGTTTTCCTAAGTGGCTGTGAGATCCATTTATCTATATTCAGAAGAGCTTGATATGGTTGAACTTCTCCCCAGTTAGGACGGAAATACAGATTGCAGGTGGACAAGCGAAGGACGACAAAATGTGAAAACTAGCAACAGACTTCACACAACCTGGAAAAACAAATAAACCGGTTTGTTTACTAAAAATCATTACGAAACAGGGCAAGCAACAGCACAGAGCAAACGCCATAAAATACCGTACCTTTTATCGAATAAGGTCGATCTATTAATCCTTTCACCGAAACAGGAACGGAATCGTCAGTCTGTTGTTGCCTGCGCAAAAAGCAACGTGTAGTTGAATCCAGAAATGGACAACTTCGGTAGTTCCGTAGGGCGCGCGGTCATTGTAAACGGTACTTCAAGCCAAGCTCAGGAACATGATAAGCATCATGTCGACCAGCCGTCTCCATCGATAGGTTCACAGCCTTCGAACAAGTCTGGCTTACGTTGCGGCGTAGTTTGCGGAGCAGTGCTTACCATGTCATGTAGCTATGAAGTACTTCGGTCCGATTTAGTACTTGTAAGCAGGAAGTAGAATACCAAGGAAAGCGCCACGTTGGTTAAAAGAATAAACAGGGGCAGTTTCCATTGCCAAAACCATGCCTGAAAATGAAGTAGACGTGCAGCAATGCAGCGACACGGACGGTTATTTGAACAACGGTGAAGGCGGCATGCTTGCGGGACAACAATTCTACGAACCTTTACTTCCGGATGGAAGAGCAGAAGGAAAACTCGAAGCGGATTCCTGCGGATCAACTCGGCCTCCTTCCTGTCCCTCAACAGTTCCTGCCGACGCTGTGAACTCAGTCGAGCAATCTCCTCGCGAGTTAACAGCAGAGGAGAGTTGTCCAGTTCGAGCAGGTCCGGCAGACTGCCTCGCGATTCAAGCAGGTCGACACGACCGGAAATTCCTTTACTTTTGGCGATCGTACTTTCTGGCCCCATCGGCTCAAACACTTCCCCAAGCGGACTGCTTGAGGCGGAAGGTTCATCTCCGTATGAATTCAGCGGCCGATCGTTAGCTTCAACTATCGACGGGAATAAGTGAGGCCTGCGAGCGCTTAAGTTGCCATGCCTTTTCCAATCTTTCGCTGCCGTGAAGGTGGACCTTCTGACTAATGTATCCGATGCCCCACCGCTTCTGTCGTGAAGTCTGACAGACGACAAGTCCACTTCGTCAGTACCTGTTGTAGGTCTGTTCTGCTGACGTGTCAGATTGGCCTCGAACAGGCGAGCGGCAATGGGGTTGGCAGCCATTGTATATTGGTCAAAATGGTCATTCATAATTTGATTCAAAGAGTGCTTAGAGCCACTACGGCTGGGGGCCCTGCTGATACCTGGCGAACTGCCGGTCTGCTCTATTGGTCTTAGGCTTCTCAGTGACTTTTCGCCTGAACCGGTCGGCAGCTTTTGTTCGGCCGGATCGTTGGGAGTTGGCGGAGCTAACTGCTTCGCCGACCCTTTGCCTCCGGCATCGGGCAGCTCCGATGGGCCGGGCGTAGGGACTGTGGGGGCCGGGCCCACTGGCTTCACGTAATTAGGAATGGACTGAACGTTCGGAAGCTTAGCGGACGAGGTGGCCAGCGTCGCCAAATCAGCCGGACGCTCCTTGACACCCGGCTGGACCGCTGGCTGCTCAGGTTTGTTACCGGTCTGCCCTGCAGCAGCCTGTCCACCTTCGGGAGCCGTTTCCGCACTTGGAGCCGTTGACTGTGGCGCTGCGGTAAAACCGGAAGTGTCTGGAGTGTTTTGCATAGTACTAGTCAAATCGTGGGACAACAGCTGCGAAGGAACAGACTGAAAAAGTGAACGAGACCTTTGCCCTCGATTATGAGGAGACGCCTTTCGACCAGGCTGTGGATATTGAGCGCCAACGTAGTTGGAAGTCACCATGTCGTGACGATATTTCCTCAAGATTTCGGTACCTACAAGAAAATGCATGGCGCATTGTCCTTCACTGGCGTTTATTTTACCCGGCTGGTGAAAATCAGGAGCGAACTGCTTGGCGCAAAGCCTGGCAATGTCGCTGTCTTCTTGAGCTTGTACGGCGGCCAAGTCAGCTTGCTCAGCGCGATCGTCTGCGGTCACTGTCCTGCAAAGTGCCAAGCGCGTATTTCAAAAGTCAACCAAGGCAAAGGTTAGGCCATCTAAACGTCGTTGCCAGCATATCCACAAAGAATCCTAGGATCCCAAAAAAGGGAAATCAACTTTTAAAGTCAACGCTAACGAACCCTGCCGCGCCTTAATTTGAAATTTGAAAAGGTTTGAAAGGCTGGAGTGTAGGATGTGACTTCTCTTCGCTTGGCTTTCTCAAAGAACAATTGATAACTATCGTGGCCCTAAGAGCACAGGGTCAGGTGGTGGAAATGTTTGCCCATTCGTTTGCCACATCTCTTTCAAATTCTGTCACATTAAATTAATTTGGATAGATTCACAATTATACTATATAAGTTTAAAGAGGATAAACAATTTACTTCGACAAACGATTTGAGCGAAAATGCATAACCGCTTATCTATTTTTTGACTAATATCAATATGCGGTGGCCGGCATCATTTTCTGACTGATTCTTTGTTTGGTAAGGAAGCTTTCGAAGTCTCACTTGATCGATCTTCAGCGGCATAATTCAGCAACCGCATGTTGGGGTGACTAACGTGCACAAGGAGAGAGATTCTGAATGCTTCGGTATTAAATTAAAAATCGACAAAAAGATGGCGGCAGTGTCGCACATCAACACAAAATAGATAATGAAGATGCTGTTTCTACGAACGGGCGCGTTAGTTCTCATAACTACGCTTCGTAGTTAATTCGCAATTATAAAATAGATAATGTACAAGTAATCCTTGCGAATAACTCTGTTTTCAAAAACTTATAACCCTTACGCAAATATGCAGTTCATAGTAGCCCATTGTTACACAGGCATACTACGGCGATTAGGTTCAGTTGGTGCAAGTATTAAAAAGTATGCAGCCATGCCGTTACGAAGCATACAATATACAGGAGAATGCGCGAAACTATTGAATACTTTCACCGCCTCGAAAGGTTAACTGAACTAAATGGTTTTCAAATGCCCTTGGGCGAAGTAAATTTTCCATGCTAATTTTAATGCCAACTAAACTATACCATACGCAGGGATCAGGCGCCTCTCAGTTTTGCCGCTAAATTTTGCAACGGCGATTAGAGGCAGAGCAGATGGGGCTGAAAAAATCTCCCAAGTAATGGCGCTTGCTAAGAAGCTTGCAAAACCGCTGACGAAGGAAACGGGCGGAATTTTGAGTCTGCATAATTGCGTCTGGTAATATTGGCTTTTGCCACCAAACTGTTTGCTGGAAGGGCTTTGCTTCGCAATAGCGGACTTTAGCCGCAACGCTGGCAACAGTTAAGCCGTTATGAAGCATCCCGTTTCCTGCAGGCCGACATGTCCAGTAAACCTTTAGTCGCCCATGTATAAGGATGTTGTCAATAAAAATGCTCCCCTCGTCATCTGGACACTGCCGGCCACAAGGGCGTACAGTAAGCCTAAATGGAAAAGCGCAAACTGCGTTCGTTTACATCACTTGCTGTGAGCTAGCAAAATGAATAACATCAATTCGCCTTTCATCGTAAGAGCTATGGCGGCCCATATCCATTGCGGATATTCATAACTGGGTGAACTCTCCTTATGGCATTCCCACTGGACATTTCACAACTGGATCCCTTCGCTGGACGTGTAACGCGGGATGCAACGGGGAGAACAACGTTTCCAGCTCTCTTGAAGCATGTTTTGCGCAATTTGGTTGCGGCTTATTTTTTCAGTGAACGCGCTTCCGCACCTATCCGCCGCCTAAGCTCCCCAAGGAACTTTTTGACTTTCCAGCAGACAAAGTAGACTTCGTGCGGGCGAACTGACGTCAGCTTAGGCGTTTCCTAGCGTTCCGCTCTGCTTCAGCGTTTTGCGTCCATTCTTTAAAGTATGCAGACTCCCAGCACGCATTCGCTTTTCGCCTACGGCCCGCGCCATCTTGGAAAACAACCGACAGCTGACAGTGGCGAATTTACCTCTATCAATCACGACTCAGTAGTTTTGGCTGGGCGTCTGCAAGACCCGGACACCCGCTGCACATTTTCGGCCATACTGAGCTAGATGAGCTGCACTTACTTTGGGAACTAACGGATTCGTACGAAGAGCAAGTAGACGGGATTGACGATGGCAGGCTAAGCAGGGAGACGATAAATACGCATACCGTTCTTGTCATGCGCCTGGGAAACGAAATTTGCATGCAATGCGCCCTCCTAGTTGCCGGGTGCATGCTCCTGCTGCCTTCCAAAAGCAAAGTTTCGCCTGGCAAGGCATCCACTACCAAATGCGCCTTGCTGAGCTTATCTCACGTGAGTGCTAATTGCATTGAGCATATTTTTGCGGAAGCGTAATGAGTTATGAATGGGCAGGCCGCCTTTGTTCATCAATCCACTTCCTATTCTTGGGCCTTTAGCCTTGCGCGGCGAAGCCAATTGGACGAGGAACCTAATGAATCCCGTGGCTGCTTCCTGACAATCCCGTTCGACTTAGCCCCAGTGCTTTCACATGGGTTGGCGGGTCCTGGAAAAAGCGCGTGCATTCCTGGGTTCCCCAATGCGCACTCCTCTTTGCGCCGGAAGGTTTGCGCAAATTCCACTAAACTGCCACCAGTGTGCATGCCTAGGTAGACCAGCAGGGGAATGGCAATATTTTACGCGCTGATTTACGTTGCATTGCTTAGCAATCAGGCGCGCCCGTCGTCGCAACGTAATGAATTATGCCGAGTGCCAGCAGCGTCGGCAGCATGAAAGAGCTCTATTAAAAATAGTTGCAGGTAGTCGACGTCATCTTTTGAATGAACATTATGACGGGTTAAGATCGATCCGCATTGCGTGCATCGTTGTCAGCTCGTGCGTAATATGCACACGGACGAGGTTATAGGTCAACCGTGTAGTCATAACCAAGCGATCTGTCCGGACCGTTCCTCCGTAGGAGGGAGAGTAATGACGTAAAAGGTCAGTAAAACTTCGGTGGCGTTTCGAGGGTGCGCTTCCAAAGGATGCGTTAAAAATTACTGCCATGAAGGCACGGTATGCAGGCGTAATTAAAGCGGGAATAATACCCTTGCTGTTCGCTCCGCAAGAGCAAATCCTTAGCGTCGTAAAGCCAAACTACTTGCAAAGCATGTTCTCAGCCCGGTAACATCTCGCAAAGCAATGGGGGTATTCAATGTCTAGTCGCAGTCCCGTCTACATTCCTTCGGGTTAGCGTATAACAACTAGCGTTTCAATCCAAGCACCTTCCAATCAACAGCCTGAGCCTCCAGCAGGGAGCATATTCACCAGCGCATCCGCCTAAGCGGACAAATGCGTTTTCTTGCTACAGCTTAACAACATGTCGACCTGTTGGATCACGGTGTACGATAGAGTGAAGCTCCGGCGAAGTGGCGCAGAAAGTGTGCTCTGAACAGGGTGTGGGAAAACTTGGGCAAAGTGAGGTGACAAAGATCGCCGAATAGGCCAATAGTTGCATCGGGAGCGGAAAGCGCGAGGTCCAAGGAGGCTGTGCTCCTTAAAAGGACTGACTAAAGTGGGAGCCCTATTGATCGGCTCCGTTGGAGCCCTCGCTGGGCGGCCAACGGGTAATGGCCTTCGGAGGCGCGCGTCGGTTAGTCCCAACGGGGAGCATCCCGAAGGAGGAGGCTGTTTTGCCGGGCAAACGGCTGCCCGGACGGCTGAAAAGTTGGCCAGCCGCCGCCCCCGCCTGTCTGATACCCTCGACGCGCCCATTACGAATATTGAAACAGAAGCGACCCTGAAATGCGGGAGCGCAATTGGAAAATGCCGTTCTCGTGGCCGCCGGTTGGCGCTGAGTAATCAACCCAACTTGCAAATGAAGAAACGGCGAAAAATGAGAACTTCGTTAAGAGTCACCGCACGAATCGACCGTCATCCCGTTGAATGCCGGCTGCTATGCTCCGTCGTAAGAACGGGAACTGCCGGCCGCTCGACGTACGCAACGACCGCGGAGCGCAATTCCATTGAACTATTAATACAATGTACTTCTGCCGACTTGGCATTAATTCCGGTTGGAAAGGGCAACATCTCTGCCGTATTGTCAATACTGCCAACCGGACCCAGCAGCATTGTCACCCACCATGGAGCGCTTCAATCGGGTGGGCCCAGAAGATGCACTCAAGGGTGTTTCACGAAAGCGGCAACGCCTCGTAACGCCAAACGCTCGGCCAATTGGCTAGTAAACAGTTGGCGGATATTGTCTGAGAAAAGCCGGTAGAAGTGTTGATCAAGCATGGAGTGCCGATGGAAGAGCAATCCGGTTGAATTTGCGCTGACAACCGCAGTTCAAGGGAGCACTCCTTGGCAACTTCAAGCGCAAACATGTTCAAAGCGGATCCCAAGCAATGGTAGGGATTCGGTGGACCTATTCATCGGCGTTTGTAGCAGCCCTGCTCTCCTCCTCTGTATTATAATACAAGCAAACAAGTGGAATGAGGCAACGCACAGGAACCCACTGTTGCGATGCTTGTTTCCCTCCTGGACCGACCGTCAAAAGACGGCGATTGGGCCAACGAGCGCTCAGAAGCGATGACACGTTTCAATTAAAGATCGCTTCTACTGAATAAATCTGATTTTCATCAGTGAGGAGGCGCAGCGGATGACCTTGGACAAGCAGTTGTTGAATATGGATTCCCGTATAGGAATGTTCCAGTCATCCCCGCTGCAGGACGCTATAGGGAAAGGTTAATGGCTCTTTGGCAGTCGTACTTGCTAAACTAACTGAGAAGGTTTCGAAACTGCATGCACGGTGGGAACAAAGCATGTGGGCAAGAACATCCCGGAGTTAGTATGCAAAAAAACTGCATACTTTCGCTAGCAGCCTCTGGAGGGCGTAATTGCTACTGGCCGGCAACTGCTCAGCATATTAGTGCCAAACGGTTGTGCGCACGTTCAGCTAACTGCTCGGCAACGCAAGACCCGCCCCAAGTCGAATTGGAGAGCCATGAGACTGGTCGCCTTTGATATCAATAACTTGACCGTCAAATCGCTTCCAAAAGTGGCGCATCGATTCAGCAAGCGAAAGCTAATCAAAGGCGAAAGCGCATTTGCACCTAGAATCGCCAGCCCACTGATTGGCAGGTAGAGGTCCTGTACGGAGTAGAGGCCAGCTCAGTATACCGCAACGAGTCGTGGCCGCGTAAAATCCACAATCTTAACATCCAGGCTTTCGGGCAGCCGTTCTCCAACGGCCGAAGGCGCAGTAAAGTATTCGCTTTTCGGGATCGCTGCGGAAAGTCCAAACCAGCGCTAGCGACGAAAGTACCGCCCAACGGCGCTAGGACGGGAGGAAGGGATACGCCTTTTGGCGGGAAAAGGGCGCCTGAAACGACGCAGGCTGGTGCCAAGCGAGAGAACAACTTGCCAACGCAATGGACAATCATCAATGGCCAATGATCCAATGGGATCGCGGGGAGGGGGGGCAAAATTAAAGAGGCGCTTAAGGGGTAGGCGGTGAGCAGCTCAGTTTCCCAAGGATGGATCAAAAGGGCTCCCCGCCAAAGGCGTGCCGGCGCATTTTTGTCTAAGACGACGCGCGAGAGTTGGTCGACGGAACGCCCTAATAGGATCGATCGCATCGGATAGCGTTTCATCATAATTGAAAAATGCGTCGGAAAGTGAATTTGACCAGTGTCCCTTTCAGTCGGTATCGCTCGACGTGGCCAACGTTCTCCAAAGCGAGGCGAACGGCTCCCCTGGGAGGCGCAGCCAAGACGACCCAGCAGATTAGATAAGGACGATAGCGAGGCTAAAGCTCATGCGAGAAACGCGCGTGTGGGCGCCGTCACCCAAAGGCACGATGGTTGGCTTACCTGGCGAGGGCGATGTCGGCCTTTTGAACGGCGATTTGAGCAGCCCTGTTCGCCGCCGCCACGGCCGAGTCGATCCGTTCCCGAAGCTTGGACGATCGGACAAAAAGGAGGTGCTTCTTGCGTTGCGACGTCAGCAGGATGTTGTTTTTGTACTTCCCCTCCTCCTTGCTGCCGTCCTTGAACGTTGTAACTCCGTATCCGAACTTCTTGTTGTTGTACCATTCGCCCTCGTATTTCAAACCGTCCGACCTCTCGCAGACTCCGAACCCTGAACGCTTGTCGTTCTTCCATTCGCCCATGTATACCTCGTTGGCGTTGGGGTCGATGAACTCGAGGTACATAAGCGATTCGTGCTCCTGACTGCCGCTGTAGCCGGTCCATGCTGACTCGTCGCTACCCCAACTGACGGTGCTTCCTGAGCTGCGGATAGAGCCTGTGCGAAATGGCACTGGCTGTGAGGACGAGCGTCTCAAACGGACCTTTACCCTACCCGTAGCGCTAGTGATTCGCTGTGCAATGTCGCCAGTCGACTTTTGCTTCTTGATCCTCAGCCCTTGGAAGATGGTCCTTTTAACGGCGATTGACCGCTCGGACAGCGAACGTCTTCTGGTGGGCGGTTCGCTGCGCGCTCGCAAGACGAAGCCGCCGCGGTTCTCGTCTTGGTTTCCTTGAACGGTCATGTCCACGCGTCGCACCCAAGGAAGCGGAACAGAGGCTTACTTTTGTCCTTCTCCTCCTCCTCCTCGGCATCCTGGTTGGAGCGCAGCGAAGTCAGCGACGCGTGCGCATGCGATCTGGACCTGTACTTGGCGGCAACTGAGAAAGGGGCGCTTTTTCGCACCCCGTAGCCGTGGCGCATGCCTCGAAGCCATTGGCCCTGGTACGTGCCTGCAAAGTTGACCCTTGAAACGCGTACGATTTGCAAGCAAGCCGCTCTTCGTTTCAAGTCAACACTACTCCTCAGGTAGTGGAATATTTATGGAGTCCGCCTTGGAATTGTTCTCCAGACTATATGGTATGCAGAAAGTCAAGTAAACCTTACAGAGACAGGGCACCATGACAAATAGCATAAAAGATTAGCATAACAAAAAAGGTTTTCAACTATATATATATATATATATAGTTAAACTTTGACATAGACATTGACATATATTAATATTAAGATATAGAAAATAGATATGTGAGAAACGGATTGTTCTAAAACCTCGAAAAGATTTTGACGGCAGGACAAGGACGAGTAACAACATAGAGCGAAATTAGTTTGCAGCTTGCTAACCATATGGAGAAAACAAGAAACGGAAATGCCTAACTGTGAAGCTAAGTTTTTGCATACACAACGTGTGTCCACTTAATATGAACTACTGGCATTCACGTAATAAGGTCAGTCAGAAGCTCAAAACGAAGCTGCGAGAGCCTCTTACAGGTCCAGTAGGCGAAAAATATGCGCAACCTGTAATGGAAATAATACGACTCACGACTTAGAAATGTGTACAATGCGGATGTACTTAGTAAAGTATCTCGATAACTTTTCCGAAAGGTGCATTCGCTACAATCGTCTGAAGTGTTAATAATTGCTTAGCAGAGTATACCGCTAATTTTAGCGCTTTACTACGCTAAGCTTAAGTATGTGTAAGCATACGCTTATGTACGCTGCATGAATTGTTTTCTTTCGATTACTGCAACTGTGCAATTCCACATGCCATCAGTTGTCATATGACGTTGGCCTCACATTAAGTGATTTCACTCGTACGCGATTTGCAAATCTAGGAAAAGCGCTCGAAACGGTGACGCCCCGTTGCAGTCGCACGCGATGTTGCTTATGGAAACGCGAACAGATGCGACGGAAACGTTCCGTGCTGCTACATGATCCGAGGAAGTAGCAACAACATATAGCGTGCAATGCACCTGACGTGACATCAGCTCATCCAAAGCAGAAGAAACGTGAAAACGACCTAAATTATCAATATAAAGAACTTCGCGTGCTTTCGAAACTGTCCCTTCTGCTGTAGCGCATAGTTGATGATTAAATAGTTCCTTTTCAGTTGTACGATGCTTCAATTGTTTACTCTTTTCGCTTCACCATTCGGGCCGAACTCCGGCCTTATACGAAGGCGATCTCACGCGCACATGTACAACGTATCTTCGCATAAGGGGTTTCAACGGGACGCGAGGCTCCAAGCCGCCGTTCTCGCACGCTTTGCGTGTCTCGTACGGCGGCACGCTTTTCGGGAAACGTCGCTGTCGAATCAACCCCTTGAAATGTGTATACTTGAAAATCAGACGCTTTCTTACTGCGCAGTCAGAAAGTATGCTCGTAACGCGACGTGACAGCATTTTTCTCTCTTCATTCAATTTATACCCGAAGCCTTCAGAACTTCTCGTGTTCTGTCTTCGATGGTCGACAGATCAACCATTTGCTAGTCCGATAAATGTGTACAAAGGGAGTATGCATACGTTTATTTCAACAAGTGCTTGATTTGTTGACCGCCGAAGACTGGACGTGACAAGTTTCGAAAGCTCAGGCGTATAATTAAATAAAAAGAAAAGAGCGGTGTCAACCAGTGGTATATATATATATATATATATATATATATATATATATATATATATATATATATATATATATATATATATATATATATACAGCTAAATATATTTTAAAACTGCCATAATAATCACATGAAGTGTCGGACGCAGCGTTGCGCAATGGAACGCGCAAGTTCATTGCTTTCAAGGAACCTGTTTGTAAGGAGGATAGGTGGCATAAATCTGCTGCTGGCAGCCGGCTGCGCTACAAGACTTGCAACTTGGAAACGGTCGGTTAGCTCGTAAAAGCCAAGCGCGGCAACAATAAATTTGGGACCGTTAATTGGAGAAAAAGCCGTCTGACTAGAGCCTGGCAACGGTGGGCGTTATCCTCGCCGCGTCAGGTGACTACGGCTGGTCTAAATAATTCCTGACCGCGCAGGCTTCTTCCAATAGTTAAGCGGAATGAGTACTGCGGGTGCACGGTAGTCGCCCCTCCGGGGCACCCAACGGCCACCCACCACCCCAGCGCCAAACTGGTCAACGCCAATGGCCGCATCCAGCGTCCATCGGCGCCAAGGCTGTCACTTAAAGAGCTATACAGCCAGTTGTGCGCCTGCCTGCAAGAGCAGACAGCGTTTGAAGTATGCTAGTCGCCTTTCGGCCAAAATCGATATCATCCGTCGCGTGCTTGGAATAGTTACTCTCTGACCAGCTAAACGCGCTGAACAAGTAGGCGCTGCCTCCCTACCTCACTCCGCCTGCAAAAGGACCAACACATACACATACACACACATATACACAGAGAGGGAGTGGAAGAGAGAAAGCGACATTAGGTGAAGTTGGTAGTACTCAGCTGAACAGGTCGTTCATCAAACCGGCCGAGCACCTCGGATGCCTCAAACGAGGGAACCTCGCCGCTTAGGGAGACGGGCCAGGAGCTAACGCGCAAGAAGAAGGATGCCCGTGTGCGCAAGGAGGATTGGTAACGATTTTCCGCCGTCACTTTGCATCGCCTTGCCGCGGGAGCGGACCTGAGCAGGTAGCGCACGGAGGCAATAAGCGCCACGCGCGTTGGCGCCCAATAGGTGACCATTGAGGGGCGCACAATGGGGGCATGAAGAATTGATGAAACGCGATTCATCCAAGGCGCGGGCGCGAGCGCGCGCCGGGTAGTCTTGGGAGACAGGCCGACAAAGTCAACTTCCTTCTTTTTGTTCTTTACCTCCGTCGGCGTAATTCTCCGTGCCGTAACCGTCCTGCAATCCGTTGGCCCAGGTGCCCGTATAGCGGGCGTTCGAGCTGGTGCTGTGCCGCACTCCGTAGCGGCCCTTGTAGCCCTGCGTCCATTCGCCTCTGTAGACCCATCGGCCGCGGCGCTCAATGCCCAAGCCGTGACGTTTGCCATTCTGCCATTGACCTTCGTAGGTGTTGCCGCTGGGCCAGGCGTAGACGCCGGATACTTCGAAGCCGTAATGCCAGGCGCCCGAGTACTCACCCTGACCCTTGGGTCCAGTGCACACGCCATGTCCGTGAGCTTTGCCATCCTCCCAACCGCCGCAGTAGGTGCCACCGTCGTCAAAGTCGAACCGTCCTCCGTTCATTGGGTACCGACGGCTAAGCAACCGTCCTGTTCACCGAATATATATGTCGATGTGACAAAAGACAAGAAGCGGCAAAAAGCATATTTTTCCAATGGACGTTTGTGTCGCAAATGAATCGATCACGCGTGCCACCGCAGGTCAACAAGCCGGCGTGCCGTGATTGATCTGACCGTCGTCGAAATTGGCCGAGGATCCGAGCCCTTCAAAGAGCCCGCTACTGTGCGACGGGCGGCGCATCAACGCGAATCGGAAATATTGGCCAGGCGCGTTCGGCCCGTCAAAATGGGCGAAAGAACAGCAAGGCGCCAACAAGGCTCCACGGCAACCCAATGACCGCCGAACAAGCCGCTGCGCCCTTGCCGGTCGCGGTGGGCGGACCGGAAGCTGCCTACAGCGAATAGACGTCGTCCGAGCCGTCCGGGGGCGCTCAAGTCGGCCAATGGAAGACGCGACCACCCAAATAGGTTCAAAACCTATGCCGGCCTTGCTGGCCGGATATGGTCGGCTATCGCAACGAAATCTGGGCCCGTCGTTGTTGGCTCTTCAAAGTGCCAGCCGGCGGGTGTCGCTATTGTTGTTCCTCCGGCAAAGTCACTTGCACAACGCCGCAGATGCGCCTGTCGGTCCTGTGGTGCAACGGCAGTCGTTGTCGTCCTCCTCCTCGTCGTCGTTGCTGTCGAGTCAGTGTGGCGGTGCGCCTGCAGCTGAAGGCATATTAGCAACAGCAGCAGCAGCAGCAGCAGCGTGTAGAAAGCTGGAGAAAAGCAGCAGACATCGTCAGCGCCAGTGAAATGGGACAGAAATTATCGAAGAGAGGGAGAGGAATGAGTGAGTGAGTGAGTGAAAGAGGAAGTGTGTAAGAGAGAACTGGTTGCCACGTTAGCACGGCGCCAGGCGCCGCTGCACCTCAGCCACTTGCGAGCTTGCGGCTGGCAGCTAATCGTGGGGCCGATAAGCGTTTGATGTTGCTGAAATTGAAGAGAATAATGAGAATCACGTATGCGCCGTCTTCGACTGGTTTGCCTTCACATCTCCTCCTGGTCGAAAGAATGAAACTGAAACAACTGGCGATCGATTGAGGAACAGCCAGTGCTGCAGATCAGTCTCTGAGTAAGAAGCGCCTGTCCCGCCTCTTTGACGTCGTGGTACGCTAATCGACCACTTCCAATAGGGTCTCGGGTCCCCAATTAATCATGGTCTCACGAGTGTGTCCACCGACGACGAACCCCGGAGCTTTCTTGTCACTTGGTCTCCGAGCACCTTTCACAGATCCAGCAATGCTAAACGACGCATTCCATTACATCCCGACACCCCAACGCGTGCTTCAATGCCGGTCCTCAATTTGCCGATGTCCCTACGCAGGTATCGTCTCCCAGCAAATTTCCTGCTTTGTTGTACCGTTCGGCGGAAGGCCGGTGTGCCCGCGTCGTCGGCGCCCGATATGACAAAGTCATGGAAATCCAGTCGGCGCATTCTCCATTGGTAGATTGCTCCTTTGGAATGCCAACAATGCCTGCTCGGAAAGCGGCGAGCAGGTGGGAAACCGGCTCCCAGAATGCGCGTTTTCAGATGCTTCCACCAATAAGAGGCGCTGCCGGGCGATCGCCTCCCTTCAGCGCTCCTTCGTGGACAAGGAGCGCGGGTCATCGCCATCATTGTAGTTTGGCAAGCTGGCCAACGGAGGCACCGAATATTCAAACCCAGGTTGACGCGAAGCCGCTTCCAAAGAGGTAGCCGCCCTTGCGCCGGCCTTCCCCATTAGCCTTGCAAGGACGTAGGGCCGACCTGCCCGAGGGCAGCCTCCTCGAGGCCTCGTGAACTGGGCCCTCCAAAGATTGGCGGCCCGCAAGTGGCTGAGGATGGGTTAGCGATCATTCTGCCCAGCGCCGGCTCATGGGCCGCTGGCCCCTGTTCGAGAGCGACCAATTGTTGCCCCCCTTTTAAGGGAGGTGCACTTTTTCACCCCGAGGGAGTCGCCTTGCTTGGAGAAAAATGGAAAGCCAATCTCAGGACGGTGGTCCGGCCAGCCGGCCTGATTGTGCAGATTTGATTTCGCTTCCGGGCGATCGACAATGGATTTGCTTTTTCCATCTTAACAAGCGCGCTTTCGTCGAGGCCATTGTCCAAGCAAATTTCATTTTCCACTAGACCTGCCCTCGGTGGAACTGCGAGTACGCCGGCCTAGGGAAGAGCGCGTTTGCAAGGCGCACGGTGGGCGCCGGGCGTTACCCAGAGTTGCAAAGGGTAGGCGCCGACGGCGGATCGTTGCTATGCTTTCGACAATTGCGACATTTTGTTACTTAAACGGAAAGCTGTCTGCTTTGGCCAAAGTCGCTAGTTTGGCTGCGCGCCTACTACGCTGATGGTCTCTTAAATGAGGGACGATGAAGTCTGTCAGGAGTACCCGCCAGGGTCGACGCTCCAGCACCAAACCGTCGCCTGGCAAAGTTACGAGGGCAAACTTTTAACGTGAACGGAGTATTGAAGATCTCGAGGAAGTTACATTTTAGAAGCAGCCCTCTTCCGACCCGGACTTGTGACCCAAGAAGTTTGCTTGCGACGCATGTGAGCCGGCCAGCTTTTAATGCCTCTGGCTTTATCGTAACTTTGCCCAACTTGATATTTCGCCGTCACCGCTCGATTTAGAGGGAATTAGTTCTTACAGCGCCGTTTCATCACTAAATTATTAAAGCCTTCCACGGTTTAGCATTAAGCTGCTTAATGCAGGAAAGTGCATACTTGCTGACAGCTGTCCCAGCCGGTCATAGGTGAGCGTCAGGCTCGTCGTGAATAGCCGCTACTTCCGAACTGTTTTGCTTATTGTATTCAACTTCGCCGCGCCCATCGTTGGGGCCTGTTCGCTGGCTTCGCGAGGTCGCTTGACCGCCGCCTTCTGAGAGCCAATTTCAAAACTGAGTCCTCCCTCAGTGCTATAATATTTGACATGTGCAGGCAAAGTTTCGTTCGCGGGTATTCCAACCTTTGAGCTTTGGCTATTGCGAAAGTTGGACTTCCTTCTTGCTACCTTGCACGGGGCGAATAAGGTTGCAGCCTTAATGCGCTTCCAGGAGAAGCTACAGCACCTTTTTGGATAATCCCCTTTCGAGGAAAGCTGTAGCGCCTCGATACTTGCGGAAAGCCAAGCGTCAATAATGAAGACGCAATAATTTCAGCCGTCTACTGCATGCTCCGCTATGGTCAGGGTTGGGGTGTCACGAGAAGCCGCACAGATCAGTCGAAACCTTTTTTTCTTTGTGTCTGCTCCTAAGCCGGAGCATTGCTTCTTCGGGACAAAGAAGGCGCTGCATGAAGGCGTCGGCATGAAGTGGAAGATCGCAGGTGGCAAAAGGTTGTTTCTTGACGGCAATCGGCTCAAGCGAGAACGGCCTAGTTGCGAACCAGCGATGCGGAATGGAAAATGGCGAACCGAAAATTCGTTCGCCCAATAAGAACAAATGAAGGCCAAACCGGCCGGATACATCTTAATTTCAGCAAACATCCCACCGACCGCGCAGACCACCGCTATGCACTGCACTATGCTTAGAACCGCTTCTCGCGAAGTCACTTCAAACGTTTTTGCGTGCTTGGTTCTCAAATGGATGGTGCCGAAGCTTTTGTGCTCTTCCAGTCCGCAAAACTGGCGTGGAGAAGGGAGAGCGACTTTTTGCCAACTTCATCCCCACGAGGGCAGGTCTCACGTCGGTGGGTCTTTTCGGCGCCTTGTCCATTAGGGAAGCTACTCTGCATTGCGGAATAATGGAGTACCTTTCCCAGCAGACCCTGTTCCCTAGTCATAATGTCAACTGCAGCTTATTCTGACATAGCTACTGACAATACGGCAGTGGCAGCTCTGAGAGCTCCGTAATGATTCCAGGATGATGAGCGCCTTGTCGGAAATCGACTTGCGCACGTCGCAACAGGTGAACTAACCCGCCGCCGACAAAGCAAGGGTTAATCCCCCTTTGCAATGAACACTGAGCTTCAAAGGCAGTGAGTATCATTCGGAAAGGGAAAAAGGCAGAAGCAAAGTTTATATCCATTGCCATTTTGCGACATTGTATTCGTCGCAGAGTAGGTGATTCCCCGAAGTCGTATATGAGGCTGAATTTTGCCAGGCGAGCGGACTGCGACCCTTTCTTATATTTTGGGCTCAAATTTCGCGCAGCAAAGGTTTTCTCAGGCGGAAAAGGCGTTAGCTCTGCTTTCCTTCCTTCTAGGCCATCCTCGCGACCAGACTGCGTTTAAATATTAATAACGATATGCGCTTTTCCCGCCAAACGTTCCAATTCGGCGCAACGGGAAGAGGGGCGAATTCAGTCAAGCAGCCTAAGATACAATATGAATGACAAAGGCAGTGCACTTTATGAGTAAATGTTTAATTGGGCTACAGCTTTCAGCGCTGTCATTGTTGGCAGATATGCCAGCTTTACTGACACCACCATGATTAATACTTTCGTAGGAGGCATTTTGGCGAGGCAAGTGCTCAGCGAAGCTCGACTGCCCGAAAGCTGCGGCCTAAGTGTTCAGCGTTGCAAGGGAATTATTGGGCAAAGTTAGAACACTGTGCTCATGCGGTAAAGGAGGTCTGAGCAACGTTTACGTCGAAAGCAAAGCGTTCGCAAAAGCTCAATCCACGAGCTGCGAATGGCCTGCGCTCGCAATTATCAAAACGTGTGCTCTTGCTTTGTGTACGGCTTCTACCCGTTTAATCGTAGTGTCTGAAATCACACGAAAACAGCTCCCTACCATCGGATGGATGGGAAATTATCAGTGCACTAATAATTGCCCATCCATCCGCTGGTAGGGAGCTGTTTTCCTGTGATTTCAGACATTACGAATAAACGGGTAGATGCCGTACGCAAAGCAAGAACAATATGTCAAGAACCGTTAAGAAGCACCCTGCATCCAATCAAGAGGTGTGTAGCAAAAACGTAGCATTTCGCTTGCAACCATCTAATGGGAGCCGTGTAATTTTGAAAGATTAAAAGGAACAACTTTGAATGGATGAGCAAAACGGCTTTCCAGTGTACGACGCCGTACTGTTTTTCCATTCAGATAGTTTCATTCATTGCGTGCGCGCGATAATTGCTTCTTTGCTTTCAAGTGCATCGTTCTTAAAAGTGCTGGTTGGCACTCGTCTTGGACAACGTAGTCATTCGAATGTCCGCAAACTGGTCGCCTTTCAAGCAATGTCTGTATAGTTCGATTTTTTCCCGCAAAGTGCTGGTGGTTGCGTTGGATGGCCGTTTATCCGAGCCCAAACGTGGAATTGTCAATAGGCGAAGCTTACGGGAAGGCCACCATTGGAGTTCCTTAAAGCGGCAAAATATTTTGCATAAATAATGCTGGCTTTGCAGGAGAATGGCAACGGAGGCAGCTACGGCCATGTCCTTGATCGCCTTTTGCCTCGTATTGATTTTACGCTTTTGAATTTCAGCCACCAGGTAGCGTTTGGACGTGGAAAGAACTTCTTCGCAAAAGAAACTTTTCCCGCCTTTCCTGGGTTGTTACAGTTAATTATGGTAATCGCTGAAGCCAGCGAACGAGATCTTTTTAAGGAAACGCATTATTTCACGAAAAGTCGCTGAACGCATTAGACAGGCGAACTTTCCCGCCAACGGCTGCTTTTGAGATTTTAATTGAATTGGCGAGCCTCGAAGATTATTAAGAAAAGGAAAGGTCCTCCAAAGGCATGCCAACATGGAATCGACCGGTTTGTGATCCAGCATTGGCGGATCAGGGTTCACTTGGGTGGTCATCTCGTTGGGCGATTTTACCATGGCGCCGGGCGACGCACGTAGTGGCTTTAAATAAATAAAAATCATGCACATCACGCCAGCGAAGGCAATGTCTGGAAGAAAATTAAGTCGTCATCGTCTAAACCTGAGCAGCTTCTTGAAAACGGCTAATCGACCGGATGAAGTCACTTCTTTAGACGATTAACATTTCCGTTTCAGTCGTGACTAGGATTCTCAACGTCTCTTTTGCCAATATATCTCCAGGAGCACATGGAAACGCATGACAGATTAATAATCCAATTAAGTGCAGTGCTCATCATGCCAAGGCATTGATTCTGGCATTACATTCGCTTCGTTTTATGTCCGCCAAAGAAGGTAATCTTCCGCATCGAAGGGCAAACTGCAGCTGCGTTTTTTGTGCCACCGAACGCGCGGGTTGCTGACAGCAACTTGCATACAAAATTGCCACGGGCCCGCGACAATGGTGCTTTAGCAAAATTGCAATGCCAATGTTTCAAGCGCACCAGAAAAATCAAATTCTGCCTTCCGCCAGATTGGTAGTCAATTGGAACGTCAATCAATGGGATATTGTACATTTTGAGCTCAAGCGGATAGCCACGGTTGGATGTTTAAACAAATATTGCCACATAACGCAAACGCTTTTTTAGTTGTCCAACTTTCGCGCCACTAACCCTGGTCACTTTGTCGGAGTCTATTTAGTTTATTAGAGCTTAACAAACCAGCTAGTTTACTTCCAATAAACTACTTGGTTAATCTTTATCATGGCTTGCAGCCTTTGATTGACTTGAGAAGACACCATATAATTAATGGTTCAGCGGTATGGGCAAAGGAGTTGCACCTGTCGGAGATCTCTTATTCGTTTTCAAGAGACTGTTATGGCCGCTGTACAAAAAGATGAGATCCCGAAAGATGTCACCCTCCGCGCATATCGGTGAAGATGCGTTAGTAAGCTCCTGTTAATTGACTTGCATATTTTCATGCTAACGAACGGCTACAAGCCATAATGAGGACTAAGCAATTATTAATACTATCCACACGCTATCAAGCGTCTGTATTCAAGCAAATGGCTTCGAATATAGTGACCGATACTACAACTGTGAGAACACAGCAAAAGAGCAAAACGGAATTCTGCTACAGCACCTGTCTTCACTGAAAACGCTGGTGCTTATTAATGGTCAGAGGAATGCTTTGAAACGCGTAAAATCATGGGCCAAGAATCCATTCGTTGGCCGTGGTCCCATTGGCCCTTTTGCAGTTCGGCCTTGGCGTATTTGCTCACAAGATTCCACCTTGCTGTGGGCTGCCTGAAATATGGAGTAGCCAAGATGTACTTTAGTTTGATGCTTCCATGTGATTGCACCGCATTTCCCAAAGCGGATCGGTAATTTCCGCAGAACTTACTTCATTTTCAAATTTTGGTAGGGTAACCGTCTGAGCTCTGTGGCCTGATCCGCTTGTTTAACTACGATATGCATCGAAACAAATGTGCGATGGGCATTTGGGAGTGCTACGGTTAAACACGTGTATCCTGTCAGGTGGGACACTAGCGTCAATTATGGAAGCTCCTGGAGGGGCGCAGCAGCGGCTGGCGGTGCATCATAGCGGATCTGGATTGCCGAGATGAAGTGGAGCCAAAAAGAAGCATGCGCAGTACGTTCAGCCTTAAAATTAATTTACTTTACTCAAATGAATTGATAACGAGCTGATTTGCCTTTACTTTGCTATTGGTGTAAATTTGAAAAGGGCAATGAAAGGTCGAGGCGACCCAAGTTGTTTCATTGACGAACAGGGCTACCTAAAGGCGCTGACGACGGAACCAATTTGTCCCGAATGCTATGCTTGCATTATTTCATTGCTAATAAAATTGCTTTCCGTAATTCTTGGTTATCACTAGCATAAGCAGGGTCACAAACCACATTCTGAAGGCATTAGAAAGGTCACTGCTACATACCTGATCTTTGCTACCAGTCCCAATAACATTCTTAATCTTGACAAGCCATAGCCGAAAGCTTGCTTTTCTACATAGCGAAAATTTCTAAAATGTGTTTGTGAACACTGCTATAGCAAGATACGCCAATACGTAGCCACTGATGACCCTTCAGTTTTATATTTCATAGTTTAAAAGCGTATGACCAACCCAACCCTGACCAATTGAAGACTGGACTGGAATGTGCGAATATGCTACCAAAGACTTGCCAGATATGATATTAAATCGTATGTTTGCATTCCGTTAAACCTGGAAGAATTACCTATGCTTGTATCCAGTTAGTTTAAAGCTGGTTCAATACCATTATGCATTTCAGCGTGCATTAAATGATGAAACATTTATCAAGGTCAAGTCGCCTAAACTAGTTCCCTTTTGTGAAGAAGCGTGAGTGTTGCCAAATAGTCCATCAGCCTGTGAGACCAACGTCATTTGGGATGTACAACTGGGTGCGCCCATATTCGTTTCCCCAACACAGGAAAGCTGCGAAACTACTTGAGCATGAAACCCACGAAAGGACAGAACGATGCGGCTGGATGGAACATTATAGGCTTCATACCGCATCTGCAGAACGCGACAGGTAAAACCAACGACGCTGCGTACAAAAAATTTCAGTCGAAAAATATCATACGAAGTGCTGCCTTTGCAGGAATGCAAGAATAACATTGAATTATCGCTAGGACTTCGCACCTAGCATCGCTGGTTCATCATGCACTGATCGTGTTCGCTATTTCCAGGCATGAAGTCCCATCTTGTTGGGACAAAATTCCCGTTCGAAGTCTTCTTGTTTACTTAATTCATGGCTTGAAAAACCGTAGCTTGCAAGCAGTTTCGAAATAGCAAATGAATAATTGAACCGCGGAGCAACTGCATCATAAACCGGATATAAGGGAAAGAAAGATCATAACGGATCATTTACATGCAGGTCACAACACATGAAATTAGACCACGAAGTGGCTGTACCTAAAACCTACGTGGATGTCAGCCTCATCGACAAGGCATTCTGCCTTAAGCTACTTCCTCCATTTGTTTGTACCTACACAGAAAGCCACGAGGATAGGGGCGCTCATGAATGTCGTCCTCCATAGGCACGTTGAAGACGAGACCACGTCTTCCTGGAATATCCGTTATTACAGCACAAAACAAACAACTTATTTGTTTGAACTGGTTTTTTCGTCCCTAACGATAGCACGAAGGGTCACAATACAAATCTAGTTTCATTTAGTATTAGAATAAGGAATGAAGCCAGACAAAGGGGCGATCAGCTTATAGCCAAAACCAAACCGAAAGACCCAACACGTATCTTTCTGTTCCTTATTAAGTCAGTGTTGACATTAATTCAACATATACTAGGTGTTCATGGACGAATGTGTCAGTTCATTGGGCATGACTAACTTCACAATTATTCATTAATTTCGTGTAGACAAACTCTTCGATGCGTTGAACAGCTGAAACCTGGTAGACGATTATGTCGTTGAGCCAATGCAGCGATAACTACGCCTTTGCTCATAGTGAAGCAAACGATTTCATTTTGCCAATGTGCAATCGGTATGCACGAAAACGATTAGAGTTTCAATTGACAGCTATATTGTGTCATTCCTGCGATACGTAATGAGGTAATAAAAGTCTTTTGCAATGTATGATTTAAGAAGCCAGAAAGCCTGAAGACGTAGATGGGTACAGTGGCAGTTGAGCAAGTCAGCATGATGCATAGATATGCACTTCTTCATGCAAATCATATAGAGCAGGCTTATCCTAATTAGCATAGCGCCTATAGTTTTAGGAAGGTGAAACTTATCATTGTTCCTCCCTTTAAAAACTGCTACCTCGGATCTGCATGCATTGCTGTAACGCCGCTGTGCACAGGGCAAGTGCTACAATAAATCCACTCATTTCGTTTCGCAAAACTCAAAAAGATTACTAAATACGCTATAGGCCAACCACCGACTTGAGATTCAGTGGTCTAATTTCTTTGACGTTCTCGACTTTGCATTCCTCACTCGCGGGTCAGTGATTGCCTTCATTCAATTTCACCGCATTGCGCTTCCACCCAAGGAGACTAGAACGAACGAGTTTGGCATGCAAGGTCAAAAAATTTATTGTTCACATCGTATCTCACGTGTAGGAATTAACTGGCTACGGCTCAGGCGTTATGTGTAACCAAGCTGGCGAAGACTTAATGAATCTGGTTTTATTATAGAAGTTCATCTGCAGACAAACACCACAGAATATGCGCTTCCTCAAAAGAAGGCTCATATCGGTCCCATGGTCGAGTTACGTAACTTCTCAAGCATGCGAGATAAAAATTTCAGGTCAATTTAATACTTAAAAGGAGTACCATCAACCAATGTTCGCTTTACGATCAATCAACATTTCTTATGCCGCCTGACTGGTCATCGTCATGCCCAGCTGCAGCCATGAAGGTTGGCAAAAGACTAATGCCGCTACGCTGAGCTGTCCGACATGCGTATATAAGGGGTGACAGAATCATTGGAACAGCGCAGAATAAGTTTGCAACCTCAAATTACAAATGGAGCAAGAGGACCCATCTACCAGCAGCTCGGGGAAGCCTTCGAATGATGGCACAGTTTGCAGCTACCATCTTACTATTAATATAAGAGCAAATTAAAGCAACTTTCAATGAGATGTTTCAACTGAATCGAACTTGGCATTTCATTGACCAACAGTGCTACAGAGGAACAATGGAATGAACTGCGGGTGGTCTCGGTTCCCGCCTGCAGCCCCATTCTGTTATACAGAAACTTTGAATGTTTGCTTCACGCTAAAACGAAGGCCAGTTCATTGCATGGAGTTTTCGAATGACGCTTGCATAGCTGTTTTATTTGCATCTCCAACTACAGGAAGGCATAGACAGTTACTTAAATCTACTTTCCCTTCCCGGTCAACAGTTGCTCAGAATTTCACACACTCTCATTGTATAAATATCATTAATGAGAAACAATGGATTTTACGTAAGTGTCCTCGTTCGACAACTCCCCAATGTTCTTCTAGAAATATCACTAGAAAAATGGATCCACCAACTGGACGCTGCTTCAGGCACAGCGATGATCAGGACAATAAACAAGGATTGGCAAAAAGCAACAGTGACCGTTAGAAAAAGGCAATCTGTCCTGTCCATTTTGATCTACCGACTTTCTGGGACCCTATTTTTCAAATTGACATATCAGTGCACAAGTTTATCATACATGAAAGCATGTTTTGCCCATACTGTTGCCCCATTAATAAAATGGATTAGAAGGGTGCTTTAAGGACCTGTACTGATATCTGAGCAGGAGAAAAGGTAACAGGTTATGCGGTCTCTCGCTGCAATCCTTTGGCAGGTAAACGACAGTCATAAGCGATTTGACAACTTTCCTCAAAGAACAATTAATAAGCAATGATGGAGACCCTACGATAGGCGCTCAAGGAAGCGGCTGGAATTTGCAAGATGCTAGCAACCGTTTTATTGAGAGATTGTCGAGTCTTGCTGCCCTCTTTTATAGTCCGTCGACTTTGAAATCTTACGAGCCCAAGGAACGCATAGCGTTGTCGAGAAGTACGGCATTTCAACGGACAGGCGGTTCCATTCATCCAATTTTTTCTATAAAAATCAACAATGGCATTATAATGCAGCGTGTAATGGGAAGTAAATAACGTGCGCACATTTTGTCCGAACTTTTAAAGCTTTATTGAACTAAAGATGCTAGCGAAATCATTTGAACGCGATTGTCAAAATGGGGTTCACGATGGAAAATTCAACAGCGTAAATCCAAAGTACACTTCTGACTTAACAGCCTTCGATGTCTTGGTAGGAGTCGGCTGGATGCATCGTTTGAATTGTTCATTGCCTGCGGGACCTTCGCCTTGCAATTTTGTTCTTGGGTCTTCTCGGGGGCCGCTCACGTCTGGGAAGCTTCCTTCTGTTTTTTCGTTCTTGG